>OY728123.1:785801868-787051868 GCA_963277665.1 Viscum album | reverse complement strand
CTATTATATGGAGTGCCTTCGGGACTTCGGTACTTGAGACACACGATGTCAGGGGGCTCATGGTGCCGGGTTACATGACAGAGATTCCAGCATTGGCCGAAGCAAGTGACACTCCATGGTGGTCGATGAGCACCTGTGGAGTTGGTTTTTATTTGTGTGTCATACTGTTTACTGTATTCTTTATAAATGCATGCATGCTTAAACACTTATATTATGTATGAACCGTTGGGTGGTATCCTAATGGGATTTATCTCACACCCTGTATGGGCCCTTCAGGACACGTGCATACTTTATGGAGTTACATGTAAGAAAGAGGCCAACTTCAGGAGCTGGTTTGTTGAAATAGTGGGTTCCCTAGACCCAAATATGTAGTACTTTTGATTACCGTATCATGTGTATAGTTAGATATGCATGATGATATCTTACCATTATAGTGCAGACTTTTTTGCATCCACAATAATAATTGTAATGTCCAATGGTTAATTGTCGTGTCGAGAGGTTATAATAGATCCCAGGCTATAATGAGAACCTCAAGGAACAATGAAATTTTTCTTAAATATATGCTCTATAGTCTAGATACATCATACTGACTGGACACAGTAGATGTCTGACTATCAGGTGCCGGGGGCTCATAAGCATTGAGGCTTCTTCTCATGAAGTTTTCACATGGTGATCTCTAGTAGTGAGATCATGAGGACATACCCGTCAATATAAACACCACATGTTTTGGGTGTCATTGGTTTTTCCTATCTACGGACATGCGTATTGGTCTACTAACTTGATACCATTACATATGTATATCACTTAATTACGTACTTTGATGCAGGGTGAAAACCATGGCGGTAATTTTGTTGATAAGTAGTTTGTGTGGGGTGTTTCGTTAGTGGTATGACGTTGGTTGAATGGTCAAGAAAGGATTTTTCTCTTCCATGTTTAAGAAGTTTTATATCTCAGGCCTGGTTGATCAGGATGGTGCCGCATTCATAATTCTTTGGCCAAAGCAGCAAAAAGGCAAATACATCCGGATAGATCAAAAAATAATAAAGCAAGATAAAAACGATGACACAAGACATCGTCCAACTTTATGAGATATCAAATGAAAAAAAGATTATAGTACACAATCAGTGTTCGTAGGATGGTAGTTATTGCAATGAATATCCTTATCTCTTTAGGGGCCATGATGAGTTGCTAGATACCGCTCTTGGTCTATGGCTTCTATTCAGTGCTATCTTGATAAGGGCCTAGAGGGTTACACACAACACCATATTCAAGAATCCACACTTATTCTGTTGAATAGGTATATGGACATAGCGAGCCCCACCACAAGGTACGATAATTTTCCAAGTTGTCGATCACCGAATAAATTAAATAAAATCATTAATATTCATGTTATGAATATTTGGGATTGAATTTATTTAATGTATTTACGAGTTTAGTGTATACAATAAAAATATTAATCGAACAAATATTATTTAATATTCAAGGTTCGTTTAATATTAAGCAGGACGGCAAGTCGAGTTAAATGGCTCGGATTTTGTCACCTAATATATTTTATACATTAAAATTTTGTGAGAAAATTAATAAATAATACTGACAAAGTTTTAATTTGTCATAATTATTTATTTAGTGGACGTTGATATTAACGGGGGTCGGGGATCCCTTCCGGGTATTAATCAATGTCTATATAAATAAGAGATGAGGCTATCTCTATTTGTGTGAATATCTATATTCATTCGTTTATGGAATGAAAAATTGAGACCCTCTCTCTCCTCCCTCTTCCTAGAGAGAGAAGCTGATGATCCAAGAGCTCGGATCAAGTTCTTCCTCACGCATCACAAGATCAACGATGCATTGATCATTGAGACGTTGAAGATATCGTTGAATCTCCGCGCTAGCACCCGGAGTTCGACGATCGGAGTTCCTGTGGATTTTTTGAGTGCGTGTGGATGATCTAGAGGGATCCTGCAATGGATCCTTCAAGCGACGATCACCATCGTCTAGAAGTAGTCGACCGCGCCATCAGATTTGAAACATGTACGTTTTCATTTTAATTTTGTGCTCTTAATAATCTATGCGAGATCCTCGGACCTCTATGGGGCTCAGATCATTGGCGACGACAAGTACCGTCCTTCCGCCGACAAAACTTTTAAAATCCCCAGCCTGCCAGCTTCCACTATGGGCCCTGGAAACCTAAAAGTGGTATCAGAGGAAGTCACGTAGATTTTCTAAGCCAAATAAAATTAATTTGCATAAGATTAAGTATAGGGTTCAAAAACGGTCCTAGCGGTTCAAACCGCGCTTCGATCCGATCTCGAATGGCTAAGATACAGTCAATTTAAATATTTGGATTGGATCGAATATGCAGTTTAATCCCGGGTACTAATTTTATTTCATCTAGCAGAACCGATCAAGTTGAGATTGGTTCAATGGATGCAATTAAAATTGTAAAAATTAAATATTTTCCACAATAATTATATTATTTTATTATTAAAATAATGTAATAATAAAAAATTATTATTTTTATAATAATTTTATTATTATTTAATTTAACTGGCTATATTTAGCCTTAAGAATAATAATGGAAAAGTCCTGAAAATCTATGTCTTAATGTTTTTTAAAAAATTGGTGTAACCAAGACTTAAAGAAGACTTTATAAAACAAAAAGAGGGAAAGGGGGTTAGCCACATGGAAAACAAAAAGAACAAAAAAAACAACAAAAAAAGAGGTGTAGGGGGGCGGCCCGTGAAATAGGCACAACAGTAAAAAAATTTGGGGGTCCGAGTGGACCCCCTATCTTCTTCCTCGGGATGCCGCACGTGAGGCAGTCACGCCCCATGTAGGCTAGCCGGCTGGCCGCCTGCCTCCTCATCCACAACCTGCTGCCGCGCCCCAGCCACGGCCTACTACTGCCCCGACCTACACCCAGCTCGCGCCGTGGATGCCTCCTCTCATCCACAGCCTCACACAGGTCGCCCACCTCCCTTTATAAATCTATCCTAGGCTCTCATTCGCACAGCGCGCAGCAGGCCGCCGCACACCTCTGTCGGCGCTGCTCCCTCGCTATCCCAGTTGACCCCCTTGCCGGGACCCCGTCACCTACTCCTCCTCTGGCGGACCCGCAGAGCGTACCCATGTCGCTGCCTAGAATCTGCAAGCACACATCGGTCTTCTCCTGACCATGCGCAGCAAGTCGGACCACCCCGCACACCCGGTTCCCTAGCGCGCAGCCCCCTCACTCTACCTAGTGAGGTGCCACCTCCAACAGCGGTAGACCACGCACTGGCTCCTCCCTAGGAGCACCCTGGCCAAGCTTACCCAGCCACCACCCGGTCCTCCTAGCGGGAAGGTAACCCCTGACATGGATTTAATTAAATTAATTAATAAAATTAATTAATTTAATTAATTAATATATTAATTTTGGTGAGAATAAGTTTTAAAACCAAGGGTTAAAATTTATTTGATTTTTGAAATTAAATTAATTATTTAATTAATTTAATTCTAAGTATTAAAATTATTTTAATTAATGGACCGAAAATTAATTAAATTATTTGAATTTATTAATTCATCTAATTTAATTAAATAACCATCATACTTAGTTAATGCATTTGAATTTTTTTATCACGCTATATTTTGTACCCGACTACTTGTCTTGAGCATTGGCCTCGTATGTATGATTTTAAATTATTTAATTAATTAATTATTTTAAACTGCGTGCGGTGTGTGTAATTAATTAAATTACGGTCTGCACATCATCTTTTTTTCGGTTGAAATGTATAAGGGCATGCGCGTCCAATTTACCTGATGTAAATTTATACCCAAGTCCCCCTCGCCTGCGCATGAGTACCTTTGTACTACAGACGAAGACGACGAGTGACATGGACCCCGCCATGATGAGGCGGTGCACGATGGTGCAAGACAACCAGTGGAGCACACCATGATGAGGCGGTACTCCAAGATGTGACATGGACCCCGCCAAGACAGGGCGATATTCCAGAAGAACAACGAACATACATAATAGGGAAAATTGCATCAAGAGTCGATTTTTGACTCAGCTATGATGCGCCTTAGTTCGTTTAGATGCTCAAGACCTTTCAGGTAGTAGTTTTACCTTTATGCATTTATTTATTATTTTATTCATTTTTAGAACAGCGGGAAGACACATAAAATAATAGATAATAAAATACATAAAGAAGCGGTGTATGTTTTTCTATTAAAGTTCAGTTGTGAGAGTGACAACATAGATGAACAAGTTTAATAGAAATGGATCAATTTCGTCAAGAGAAAACCAATAAAACCCTCAAAGAAAATATTAAGTCAAAAATAGCCTTCCATCATTCATTTTTGAACAAAACCGGGTGTTCGAGGTGGTGGTTCATGCCCTAGCTGAGGGTGCCTCTTACTACCGGGGAGTTCTTATTTGTGTGGTGGGTCTACATAACTAATATTGCAGAAAATATATAGCCTTATCTAGTTTGTTGTAATTTTAGAGGCATGAATTGAGTAAATCAGTAAATGATTTATGAAGCTGGGACTTCACTAAACCGATCAAGGAACCGCGAGCTGATGCGGTTGGCTAGCCAAGATCCTACCTTGGACCCTCTGAGTAGTGGCGTAGCCCAAGCCTGTAGACTATGAGGGAGGTTCAATGATCCATTCCACTAGAATACTCAAGAGTATTACGATTCTAGTACATAGTGTTCCTAGAATTCGAAAAATTAGTGGGATACATTTAATGATTAAATTAATCAATTATGTCTAAACTGGTAATCTCAAAAAAGTAGAATCTTCTAAAGTATATTTGTAGATAATGAAAATCAATACCCTAAAAAACTATGATACATATTGGAAAATGTTAATTTCAAAATAAGAACGAAATTCCAAGTGTAGTACATGCACTTGCACACATTACTACTATATCAGAAATTCAAGGTGCTTGTATCCCAACCTCTTAGGCCACCTTAAGAAGTGAGGGTGTAAAACTGCTTACAAGAGACTCATGAATCAAGCATATGATGGTTCATTCACAATTCTATCATCAAAGTCTGATGTTAGTTGTGGCCGCTACATCATAAAATGGATGAAATTACATGTAGTATTATCTCCAAGATCCTTTCGAGGAGAAAGCGAAGCAAGATTTGAATGTGATGATTGCACTCTGATTGTGTAATGTGAAAGACAGTTAACAATATTTCATGTCATCCCATTCTTATAACTTTTACACCCAATTACTCTAGTTTCATTTAAAATTAAAAATGAACCGTATAGAGTAAGTGCTTCATTACCTTTAAGGTAACATTCGCCAAGTAATAAGAATATTTGAGATAACACCATCTTTTATTCTTATGGAGAATAAATTGTATGACAAAGTAAAAAGACTTATGGAATGTTACGACAAAGGAACCTTCGTCATGTCCTTCAATGAAAAGTGGTTGGTTATTTAACAGATGGTTATTTGCATTACATAATGAAATGAATTCATGGAAGTTTAAAAACTGAAATACAAGAAGCAAGTACTCGCTCTGCGTTCAGTTAATATTCATCAAATAAAAGTATTGTTTCCTATCATACTTCTTTCATATTATTATACAATATGCTTTTCACATATATGTATTGAAATAAAATAACCAAGTAAGTAGAGAAACATTACAATAAGTAAATTCTCTTCTTCAAGTAACTGAGAAAGGGTGGTTCCTAAGTCAGCGGGGAGAAACACATAACTTCTAGTTTCCAAGTAATTGATTAAATATGAACAAGTTGTCAAGTATAACCAAATCATTTATCACGCATGCCCTTTTGGTCATGATGAGATGTTGTTCCATGTTTTGGAATGAATGTTTTTTGTGGTAACATACTCAACAAACAGTTCACTACTATTTGAATCAATGGCAATACATGATGAATATAAAAATGTATGTCCTACCCAGTTGTGGCAACGAGATTATTTGTCAAGAAAAACTAAAAGCGGATGTCAACTACATACCAAAAATGGTATTTAGGCTCGACACAACTAAACACCTATGGTATTATTGACACTCTTAGTTTTGACAAAGAAACATTTAGAAATAAAGG
Organism: Viscum album; assembly: GCA_963277665.1. NCBI lineage: Eukaryota > Viridiplantae > Streptophyta > Magnoliopsida > Santalales > Viscaceae > Viscum > Viscum album. The sequence continues at coordinate 787,045,799 of OY728123.1, read as the reverse complement.
TATGCCACAATGCTTTCCGAGGTAGTTCAACAAGACAGTGTGAACTATTCCAGAGAAATCTAGAGGTAAAGATACTTCGTAATTTTCATTTAAGTCGTTAAGGAATATTGAAGTATAGGCTTGGTAAGAAGATATGATTTGCTTCAGATCATCAGTCTGAAGAATATCTTGACCAAACAAACATCGATCATGATAATGTAGCATGGAGTAATTCCAAAATGCATGTTACCTTATCTACATCACTGTATTGATGTTCATAATGAGGATCGATGATGAGTCTTACATATTAACATTGATAAACAAAAATTTAGCATGGAGCAATTCCTAAATGCATATTTTATACATCATGGTTATGATATAAGTTGTATCAATGTTACAACCTAAAGAATCTTCCATTAAATTTCATGATGTGCTTTGCAAATAACAGCTTAAACCCATATCCAATATGCCAACTAAAATGAAAAATGTATATCATACAAATCATAGTATGAAGGAAAATCTATTATGTCATAGGATGTTTTTAGATGAAAAGAAGTTTTCAGGATTTAAACAAACATGCATCAAGTTAAACACGTTGTGAATCTAAGTTAATTATCCTAACTGTTGCTTAAGATATTACCTAAATCCCTAAGATAGAAATGATGAATTCAAGTATTAGACTACAATTATATACATTGGTGTACATATCTATTAGAGATAGAGGGTGATGGATTGAATTGGACTTATTCAATGCTCGAGATGCACAAATGGTTGGCTTAGGGAAGAAGTTCCACAAGTACATGTGGAATATTCTTGTTCCAGTGACACATACTGCGTAGGAAGAATGAAACCATGCTGATGGATTTATATTCACCACGGTCGGTGATAAATTATTCATTAACAATGATAAATCCTACAAGTAAGCAGTATATGGAAACAAGGTAAGATTGACAAGATCAACTAAAATTCAATAGTGGATTCCATGTATCAAATTGCAAAAGGGGTTATAAATTGAATACCATAGTGAGTATTCAAATGAAAAGATACATGGATGGTACAAGTATGGTACCAATAAGGATCGATTGGTTATACCAAGTCGGTACGCCTAAATCTATTAGAATTTTACTTGTCATATCTGAACTTCTACGATCATTTTATTGGTCATTCGATGTTAAGATTATGTTTTGTGGAAGGTGTCTATACGACGCAACCAAAAAGAGATGATGACATCAGATGAATTCAATAATGGTTGCAAGTTACTGAAATCCTGTTCTGGAATAAAGTAAGCAACAAGATCTTAGAGTATTCATTATAAATTAATCTTTTCCTTGTGTCTACCAAAGGTTAGTTGGAGCGCCAATGTTTTCCAAATGAAATATGTTCGGAAATATATGGAAAACATGTTTTGATCTTATAGTTACATAAGATAATGTTAAAAGAAATTCTCCAATGATTGAATTTAAGTAGCAACCTATGTTCTATGGAACAGGATCCACTGAGGTAGATCCAAAGGTTTTTTGGTCCTAGTCAATCATATATAAAGTGACATTGTATTAAAAAATACAAGTTGGAACAATTCAAGTTAATAATTTTTGCCTATGTCACATGGCTTAATCCCTCTAGGTTAATATGTTCGGAGCATGTGTATATATTATTGTTGTGAATTGATACCATATGCTTTTGTGGTGGATCAATCACATATTATATAATATGTACAACAATTGATACTATGAGGATATAATAGGTAGATATCAATTATATCCAGGAGCACTACAAGTGATGCAGTCAGAACTATCATTTTGTACTTCGGCAAGTACAAGTGTTGTGTACCTGGAATATGGAGAGGAAGGTATACTAGATATGGTGGGACACAAACTAGTAATCCTTAGATCAATTTGATCTAGTATCGCAGTTAGGGAAAAGAGATGAGCGAGTCAAGCTCATAAAATCTTGTGGTAGCCATACCTACAAATACCGAGTACGTTGCAGCATCTAAGGTAGCTAAGAAGTAGTTATAAATTTCAAATGATTTGTTCCAGTTCTTGGATTCTCACCTAGTGATAAAAGTATTATCATAATGAGAATTATGATATTCTTACTATCCAATTTGTCAAGTTATGACAACGGAAAAAATTAATATACTCGGAGATACCTTCTCTTGGGAAGTTTTACTCAAGCATATGAGGTCACATATAGCAGATATGCCACGTAGAGAAAACATGGCAGGCCCCGCAGTTAAATCCATTACTCATCAGATGCATGGTATTTATCATGTGAGTTTCTAACAAGTTTAATTAGAAAGTTGGATCTAGTGAAAGTGGGAGTGTTGAAATAGTGGGTTCCCTAGACCAAACTATGCATAAATTTTGATTACCGTATCATGTGTATATTTAGATATGCATGATGATATATTACCATTATAGTGCAGACTTTTCTGTGTCCGCTATAATAATGGTAATGTCCAAAGGTTAATTGTCGTGTCAAGAGGTTATAGTGGATCCCAGGATATAATGAGAACCTCGAGGTACAAAGAAATTGATCTTAAATATATGTTCTATAGTCTAGACACATCTTACTGACAGGACACAATAGATGTCTGACTATCAGGTGTTGGGGGCTCATAAGAATTGAGAATTATTCTCATGAAGTTCGCACTTGGTGATCTCTAGTAGTGAGATCATGAGGACAGACCCGTCAATAGGAACACCACATGTTTTGGGTGTCATTAGTTGTTCCTATCTACGGACATGTGTATTGGTCTCCTAAATTGAGACCATTACCAATGTATATCACATAATTACGTACTTTGATGCAAGGCGAAACCCCTAGGAGTAATTTCATGGAGAGGAAGTTTGTGTCGGGTGCGTCGTTAGGGGTATGACATTGGTTGAATGGTCAAGAAAGGATATGTTGCTTCCACGTTTAGGAAGTTGTATATCTCAGGCCTGGTTGATCAGGATGGTGCCGTCTTCATAAGTCTTTGGCCAAAGGAGCAGAAAGGGAAATCCATTCGGATAGATACAAAAATAATAAAGCAAGATAGGGACGATGACACAAGACTGCGTCCAGCTTTATGAGATAGAAAATGAGAAAGAGATTATAGTACACAGTCAGTGTTCGTAGGATGGTAGTCGTTGTAATGACTATCCTTATCTTTTTAGGGGCCATAATGAGTTGCTAGAATCTGCTCTTGATCTGTGGGTTTTATTCACTACTATCAAGATAAGGGCTTAGAGGGTTACACACAACAACATATTCAAGAATCTTCATCTATTCAATTGAATAGGTATATGGACATAGTGGGCCCCGCAACAGGGTCCGAGCATTGTCCTAGTTGTCGATCACCAAATGAATTAAATAAATTTATTAATATTCAAGTTATGAATATTTGGGATTGATTTTATTTAATGTATTTAAGATTTTTGTAAATACAAGAAAAATATTAATCAAAAAAATTTAATTTAATATTCAAGGTTCATTTAATAATATGTGGGGCGTCGAGTCGAGTTAAATGTCTCGGATTTTATCACATAATATATTTTATATATTACAAGTATGTGATAAAATAAATAAATAATATTGACATAGTTTTAAGTCATCATAATTATTTAATTAGAGGACGTTGATATTAACGGGGGCCGGGGTACCCTACCGGGTATTTATCATTGTCTCTATAAATAAGAGAGGAGGCTCACTCTCTTTGTGTGCATATCACTATTCATTCATTTATGGAATGAAAAATTGAGAGCCTCTCTCTCCTCCCACTTCCTATAGAGAGAAGATGATGATCCAAGAGCTCAGATCAAGTTCTTCCTCATGCATCGCAAGATCAATGATGCGGTGATCGTCGGGACGTCGAAGATATCGTTGAATCGCCGTGCTAGCACCCGGAGTTCGATGATCGACATTCTCATGGATTTTTGGAGCGCGTGTAGACGATCTAGAGGGATCCTTCTTTGGATCCTTCAAGAGATGATCTCCATCGGCTAGCAGCAGTCGATCGTGCCTTCGGATTTGAAATTGGTATGTTTTCATTTTATTTTTGTGCTCTTAATAATCTATGAGAGATCCTCGGACCTTGAGGTCTTGCTTATCTAGAGTTTAACTTGTTTTGTTTCCTTTCATGTATTACCATGCTTAATTTTTATGTATCTACAGTTTGTTATCTGTTGTCTCCTTTTTATATATAAACACATGTATGACCTATTTTGGATGCATGTTTATTTTTTAGTGTTAGTTACAAGTGGTGTTCAAGATTCTGTTGTGTATAATTTCAGCAGATGTTGTTTATATTTATTGCTTCTACTGTTTATCGGTACTGATTGTGCTACCTCTCTACAGGTCTGGTTGGAGTCTGCTGAGTCATTTATTCTGCTTCATCTTTATTTTTATACTTGGAATAGTACCATTATTGTTATCCTCTGAGAGGGTATAGGCTCACCACTATACCTGTAAGACCCTCGCTGCAATTCGGTAGCCTTTGGAATTCGAGGAGGTGTCCCAAATGTCGTAGAACCTGACCCGTTTAGCACACATTGGGTGGATGATCGACTCTGGGTCATTACAAATTGGTATGAGAGGAGTTCTTGAAAAGGATTTAGTAACAATGTTTTGCTGGCTACTAATGAGATAGAGGCTTCGCTATTTTTTCTGTTTGTTTTACTATTTGGGATATGGAAGAATGGAGATAGGTTGTTAACTGGAACTGGGTTTCTAGATTGTGTTTGGGTGCCTGCAGCCCCAGGTATGAGGTATGGACCAAGTTTCCATGGGTGGGAATTTCTGTTTTGATTTTATCTCAGATTTCATTTTATAGGATTTCCACCTCGGTGGATCACTTATTGTGTGATGTTTTGGATTGTGATATGTAACCCTTGACCCCATGCAGTAAGGGAGAATTGGACCTTGACCTGGTATGGAAAGGATTGTTTCTTGACTTTTTAAAGGCACATTTTAGGGTATTTCAATTTCATAAATGCACATATGCTTTGTGATGTGATAATACCGTATGAATAATATCAATTTCCATGCTATGAATGATTTGAAATGTGAATAGATGAAATTAGGGATATAATTTCTTTTGGATTGAAATATGTTATCTCATGCTTTATATATTTGATGAATTTCATGTGATAGGATATTTGGGTCTGGCTCTTATGAGAGCAGCCAGGTACTATGGCTGAGGTGAATTGGATCAACATGATTGGGCGACTCGATCGTCAGTTTGAGGCAACGTTGGTTGTCGGGATGGGCATGGCCCGGGGTAATTTTGATACTTGACTCCATTAAGGGCGGGTAAGGAGGCCCCAAGGCTGGGATTCCATGGGCATAATTGCTGTGGGGGAGAGTAAGGGTGGTAGATATGTGCTTCCTTTTACTAATTTCTTATCTACATTGAATATACATTGTTATATATATATATTTGGGTTGTCTGACCATTTATTGTATTCAGCAGGTTCCTTTTTGGGCGACTCAGATGGAGTGTGAGACATGGGATGGTACATTGCCACAGGTGTAGGATCAAGTTCTGGATCCAGTGCAGGCAGAGAAGGACACGCAAGTACATGCTCAGGGACATGATCAGGTTCGGGATCCAGTGCAGACAGGACATTAGCTGGGTTTGGCAGCGTTTGGAGCATGGCTCCATGAGTAGCTCCGAGCTAGCCTCGTACGTGTCTTGTAGGCGATCGACAATGGTGCGTTGGGTACAAAGCCATCTACGTCTTATCTAACGTCGGACTTCCAGTCGCAACACCCGCCGCTTTTTCTGGGTGAGGTTGGTCCACAGGCAGATGATAACTGGATAGAGAGAATGAAAATGATCATTGAGCAGCTCGAGACCCCTCTAGGGTGGAGGGTCAAGCTGGTGACGTACATGCTGAGAGGACCGGAAAAGAATTGGTGGTATGTACATGTTCGGGCTCGTAGGAACGAGGGACTGGCATGGAAGGACTACGAGAATAGTTTCTTCGAGCACTTTTAATCGGGGATCCTGAGGGATGTGAGAGCTCGAGAGTTCCAGAGTCTTCAGTAGGACGACATGTTTGTCATGGACTCTGTAGCTACTTTAACCGAGTTGTCTCACTTTGCAGCCGGTATGGTAAGCAATGACACAGCTAATATGAGATGCTTTGAGGACGTCTTACGACACTCCATTCGGATCTAGGTACATTTTTTCCGGCTAGGTTCTTAATTAGAGGAGGTGAATGAGGCGCTCATAGCGGGGGGGAAATCAGAGGGATATTCCCCAGGTCAGTTGGGCGGTGGCCTCACGTGATGGTTCAGACAGTAGGAAGCGATGAAGGGATGAGTTCCAGCTAGGCGGTCAGGCCACAGACTCAGCTAGACCACCTAGTAGTAGTTCTTCAATGGTTTGTTTTCAGTGAGGATAGCCATGACATGTTTGGACCTAGTGCGATAGGCCTCAAATGTAGTGCCGAGCATGTGGATAGGTCGAGCATCTGGAGAGGTTTGGCAAGAAGCCTTCTCAAATAGTCGGTAGTTAAGGACCAGGATAGACGGTGGCATCTAGAGTTGGTTCATGTTCGGTACTAGGAGAGGGTAGCTGAGGTTCTGCTATACGTTGAGGATGTTATAGAGACAGTGGGATCCAGCTGAGGGGTCAGTGGCCAGTGGCTGGAGCAGCATGTCAGGGAGGTCAGGGATCAAGCATCCAAACTTCAGGCCATTTTAACGCTATGTAGTTTCCAGAGGTTGAGCAGGCTGGTGAGATAACAATGGTTATAGGTACACCGCGGTGTGGCCGTGATTTCCATGTTTCCTTTTTCGGATGACCTATAGAGGCATGTCCGTTTCGAGTGCACCTGATGTACATGATCTATGTGGACTAACTAGATTTTATTCAGTGTGTTTGACACCATATTAGGTGTGTGGTATATATATATATATATGTATATATATATATATATATATATGTAAGAGATGCATAGCATTAGTGGAATCAAGGATACAGGTTACCTGAGGTACCATGGGCATCGGGGCATCGAGGATGCGAGTTAATTGAGGTTTCATGGGCATCAAAGCATCGAGCATGCAGGTTACTTGATGTTCCATGGGAATCAGGGAATCAAGGATGTGGCTTACAGGAGGTTCTATGCACCAGGTTTGTTTTGAGCATCCATGGGATGCATGACTTCGTGGAGAAGGACACTGATGCAGTGAAGGATACGTTAGATGTCAGAAGTGGCAGGAGGGGTGCCAATGAGGCATAGGGGTGATGATGTGTCATGAGAGGACATCGAGTCTGGAAACATGTTAGGAGACATTTGCTTATTCTGAGTTTTTTCGGGTTGAGACTGTGTTTGGCGATTCCTACGTTGGGGATCCTCTTGAGAAATTTAGCCAAAACCTTGTGATCGAGGAAGTTTGGGTTGCTTTGATCCGGGTGGTATATTCATTTCCATCTCTAGGTTTCGTTTGATAGCTCGGGGATGAGCTATGTTAATGTGGGGAGATTGTCAGAACTCGAGTTTTGGGAACAGGTCAAAGTCCAAACCCAGTTTGAATTTTATTGGCTTGTCCTGAGAAAACTGGGAGAATCTAGAAAAAACATTTAAAGTTGTGGAGGTTGTACAGGGGCGCATGGTTGGAGCTGGTGTCAACAAACAATGCGACCAGCCAAGGAAACTGTACACCCATGATAGTGGGCTACGCACGGGTAGTGCCTGACTTGTCAAACCGTGCGGGAAAGCCATGCGATGTACCTAGGTGAGACAGTAGTAACCGAACGGTTGGCACACGGTTTGCCAAACCATGTGGGGGTAACCATGAATCCATATAAACTTAGGGTTTTTATGTTCTAGGACACTCGGGATTTCCCATTCATCTATCTTTTCTTCCCCCCTCTTTTGGATCATCCTGGGAGAGCTAGCCAGACCTTCAAATAATTCCCAGATCATTTTCCGAACCTCGTTTCAAACATAGTTTGATGTGTTAGAACCCCCTCGGTAAGGCCTTGATTCCCCTTTAGCCGTTTGTCTTGATTTCTATTCTAGAATGAGTTTTTGGGGTTTGAGGGGTTTTGATTCTTTTCTATATCTACCGTATTTTAGACCTAATTTGAGGATGTTATTAGAAGAGTACCATCATACTAGAATAAGGTAGGGGGTTTATACCACTTTTTGTGTATTCATGGTCATTTGGGTAGCGTGGAATTCAGAGCATTTCTGTGTATTTTGAGAGAGAATCTAATCTAACTGCTACAGATTATTTAAATTGCTTATTAGACCCATGGGATACCTTTGGGTATGCCCTTTTTCCTGTCTTAATTGAGCAGGGCTGGGCAAGAGGACGTTGATCACATGGGACATTTTGGTCGGGGTTTCCAAAATGATAATACTTGAATTGTTTTGGTTTTAACAATTAGGCTTAGTTATTTAAACCTTGGTATGAATTTCGGGAGACCTTAGAAACTTCAGTGCTTGTATGGGACAACACTTACTTAGTGAAATTCATCATTTTTAGATGGGTTTTCCTGTTATGAGTTCTGTTTAAAGTTGTTTTATATGTAAATATTGAATTTCATGTGCTGGAACCTTCGAGATGTGATGGGTGTTTCCCAGATATTATTGAGTGATGTTGATCATAGGTTGGGATTGGTGCAGGTTACTTTGGGTGGTTTTGACCATGGGATTGGGTGTCATGGACGTCGGCTTGAGGCAGTATGACTTTCAGGTTTGGGATGGCCCGGGTTACTTAGATGTCGAGTCCATTAGACTTGAGCGGCATGTTTGTAGGGACACGAGGTGTCAGATGTGTGGCGACATAGGTGCTATTTTGGTGATTACCGCGCATTCGGAACTTTGAGTAGTGTGAACAATGTGGTACTCTATCATGAGGTGGTTTTGACCACTCGTGTGGGTAGAGGCCCCCGTAGATGCGGTTTAGGTACTTTGGTTGGGGGTGCTTTTCGTAAGAATCCACATTGGAGGTGAGGAGATTCTAGGGAATAGATTTGAGGCTATCATGTTGGGGGTAGAGGCTCTCATTGATTTTAGTGCAGGTATCGTTGTCCCTATGGTTACTTATTTGAGGGAAGATATCGTCATCCCTTTGGTTACTTGATTTGATAGTGGATATCTTCGTCCCTCCAGTTACATGATTTAAGGGAGGAGATCACTGTCCCTCTGGATATTTATTTTAGGGAAGACATTGTTGTCCCTCCGATTATTTATTTGAGGGCAAATATCGTTGTTCCTCTGATTTACTTCTTGGGTGTGCCTTCTGGATGTTGGTACATGAGGCACGAGGTGTCAGGAGGCACAAGGTGCTGGGTTACTATTCTTGGGAATTCCTTCAGGACGTCGATACTTGAGACAATCGGTGTCAGGGGGCACATGGTGCCGGGTTACACGACAAAGATTTTGGTGTTGGCCAAAGCAGGTGACACTCCATGGTGGCCACTGGGCAGCAGTGGATTTGGTGTTTATTTGTGCATAGTATTGTTTACTGTTTTCCTTATAAATGCATGCATGCTTAAACAGTTATATAACGTATGCACCACTGGGTGGTATCCAACTGACATTCATATCCCACCATGCATGGGCCCTTTGGGATGCGTGTAGACTTTATGGATTTACATTCAGGAAAGAGGACATCTTCAAGAGCTGGGCTACATTAGCTGTTGCATGGAGATAGTATGGACCTTGAGGTCATTCCTAGCTGGAGTTTATATTTATTTGTTTCCTTTCTTGTATTAGCATGCTTAATTGGTATGTAGCTAAAATTGGTTATCCATTGGCACCTTTTTATATATAAACACACATTTGATGGGTTTTGGATGCATGTTTATTGTTCATTTTTAGTTACAAGTGGTGTTCAACATGCTGTTGTGTTCACTTTCTGCTACTATTGTTTATATTAATTGCTTCTACTATTTATCGATATTGAGTGTGCTTCCGCTCTGCGGGTTTTTTTCGAATATGATGAGTCATTTATTCCGCTACATCTTTATTGTTATACTTGGACCATTACCATTATTATTATCCTTTGAGAGGGTATATCCTCCCCAATATACCTATAAGACCATCGCTTCTAGTCGAAAGCCTTTGGTGTTTAGGGAGGTGCATCTAAGGTAGTAGCACCTGACCCGTTTAGTACTGTTTGGGTGGTTGATTAGGTCTGGGTCGTTAAATGATAATCTTATGTCATTATATGTATGTTTATTAATGTAGTTAATACTAGAATATAATAATTATTAGATGATATTAAAGATATATTATCAAAACTTTAATGGTGATTAATTAGATTATAAGGGAGTTTAATAAAAAAATTAATTAGGTAAAAATTTAAATATTTTATTTATATAGGCGATAGACCAAAGAAACACACTAATGGTTTTTTTTATTTTTTAATGGAAAAGGGAAATGTGGTAAATAGTTATTCCCATAATATAGAATAATAATTATGTTATAAATAATGAAATAATCATATAATATTGGAAAATGAATTGGAAAGGTAAATATATAAGACATAGAATTTTGGATAAATTAATGTACTTATGTAGAGAAGATGGGTTTCCCTTATTTTATTCATGTTTAATAGATGACCTAGGCCAAAATATTGTGCATAAAATCTTATAGAAGATTAAGTGGATTCTAGTGTAAAGAAAGAAAACATAATTTCAAGATGAAATAAAAATTTAGTGTGGTATTAAATGGGTGGTGAGATGACCCTTTATAATTTGTAATAATGGAGTTTTTGAAATTATTTCTTCTTAAGACAAATAAAGTAATTGTTTCACATGTTTTGAAGACTATAAAATGAATTATAATATATTTGATATTATTCTTGGTTGAGACACATCTCAAACAATTAATTAAATTTTTTTTTCAATTTATTCCTTTTCCCCCTATTGGTTAACCCTTTTTACCCTTTCATATTTTACTGTGTAATTCTTGAGATCATCCCATAGTAGGTAAAATTTACATTCCTAAACTGTTTCCTAATACACATCGATTATTTTATCACTATAATTGAAATAGTTCTTGATTATATGTAAAAGTAAAATTCAAATATTTTGAAATAAAAATTTTATTAAATGGATATAATTTTAGAATTAAAATTTATTATTATATCATTAAAGGTAATTTTGGGATATTTTGGGAAGAGATAATTTTTAGATGAATAGTGAAAATGATGTTTTTCTCAAAACTACAATTTATTTTATTCTTTTAAAGTAATTTTATAGTCCCAATTTGTTTTGTATTTTTTTAATTTATCATTATATTTCTTTTATTAAAATAAATAAAATTAAATTATTATGAATTAGCATTACAATTTATTTTCGGTATGGGAATTTTTTTTTCAGAAAATGTTTTTTTCAATAAATTTTTTTTATTATCAATTTCCACACATTAAAGAAAATTAATTTCATCCACATATATAAATTTAATATTTAAAAATGTATTCATATTTTGAATTATTAGGTTCAATTTTATTAATGGTTCCAATTTAATTTTTTCAATATGAATATTAAAATTGGAAATACATTTATCACCACCGTAATGGGGTAAACATGTTAATTAAGGTAATTTTTTATGATAGGTTGATAAAATTGTATCTTATGTTATAGTGGAATATATTAATTCTATCATTCTCACATTTTATTTGAAATTTATTTATTTTAATTCCACTCATCAATGAGTGAGGCACATATAATATTTAATAAATAACAATAATAACAATGATGCCACTCACCTGACATAGAAAAGGGAACCTTCTATATATTAATAATAAAACATATTAGACCATTTATATTAGCACAAATTTATCCAAATAAAATCCCAAAATCCCTAATCACATCCAATTGGTTTTTTCCTCACCAAATAAAAATCATAGAAAGAATAAGTTGTAAGACAATGTTATTTTTCCAAAGAATAGGTATAACACTGAACTGAGTGTATTCAGGTTAATTTATCCACACAAATCATTAAAATATTATATAAATACATTTATATGATATTATAATTAGATTGAATATAAAAATATTTATTTTTTTGATGGAAAAAAACTTTTTTCATTTACTTTTCCAAACTATGAAAAAAAACCAACGCTCATGTGTATGTATGGACAACTATCTCTAAGTAGTGGTGTAATTGAATTTTCATTACCAATTAGATTGTTATAAATATGTAATTAATAAATATATATTTTATTAACGAAATTTATATGATTACATATATATATTATATCAAATAACATCTTACACTTCCATCATTTATAAAATAATAATTTCGCATGTGCATATATGTGGACTTCTACCTCCACGAAGCGATCTGATTTGTTTTCATTTTCACATTACCATGATAAATATATTGTTAGAATTAATTAATAATTATGATATTTATAGAACCATTATGATTGATTAAATTTAAAACATTGTCATTTTCATTTTCTTTTCAACCTTTATAGAAATGGAAGCATCACTCATGCACATGCGGACTACCATCTCAATGAGATTATACAATTAATTTTTCATTACCATTTTTATTGGATTATTCTAAAAGTATTTATAATGTATAAATATGATAATTATATCATGATTAATATTATGAAAATTATTAAAATATGAACAAGGTGTGAGGATCAAACCATCAAACCCAAACACATACAGAAAATGAAATAGTTAACATTCAAATGTTTCTTTTACCATGCAGATGATTAAGGAAAGGGTTAATTATACGATCTCATTTTTATTGGGTATTTTTAACATTTAATCCGAAATAAAAATAAATTATAATGTATATACATATTTAACTCCATATATTTCTTCTCCTTGGGTTATTAATAGATTTTAATTTTTTCCATTCTTTTTTCACTCATTGGTACTTAAATGAACAAAAAACGTTTTCTTTAAAAAATTGACCTTATTTCTAAATTTAGACAATAATATTTCTCCTCTATATAAATTCTCACTAAAATTTATTTATAGTTAAATTTAATATGATTTAATTATTATGGGATTCCATTTTAAACTATATTTTACTTTCACAGTAATAGTTTAAAATGAATCTTTATGGGATTTTAATAATGAGGTACCTATCATTTTTTAATCAAATGTATAAAAGGAATTATTTTTATAACACATAATGAATTAAAGTTTCTTCCCATTATCATAAATATTATTCTCTCTGAGTATTTATTTAAGTATTAGATTGTAATTTTCAAAGAAAAACATCTTCTCAATATTTTTTTATTTTTTATTTTAAATATTTTGAAAAGAAAATTATATTTTATCACGTTTTCACTGAAAGGATCAATTTTCATATAAATTGTATTTTAATATATGCCAACATACTCTAATTATTTTTAAACATTAATGGTGATATACTCTAATGATTCCATTTACTTTATTTTCCTATATGCATATCATGTGGTGTTATTTATTGACTGGGGAAAATATTTACAATGTGTAATATAGTTTTCAATAAATTGATTCTTTTATTTTTTATATATTCAATTTCTATTCATTTATTTCACAAGATGATTTTATTTGGAATAGTATGTGAAGTCGGGATTATATTCCCCCAGTGCATTGGTATGTAATGTGATAAAAATGATTTTGGGTATTTGGCATATGCCTTAGCTATTAGTGTATGATGTCTTTGAATGAGTCCTCAGTGGTTAGATTACGATATCCAACATTATGAATTATATTATTCTAAAATATTTATTTTAATACATGTTATTATTTATGTTTTTATATCATCAATTTATATATTACCCATTTCTGATATTAGTTATAGGGAATATTTGATCATTGTTTAAATCTTCCATATTATTTAAGAATTATTTATTCTATGATGGTTTAATTTATAAACTATCCCTTACAACTTATTGGAGATCAAAGTTTTTATGATTCTAATTCCCCAATATACTAATAAGGGTTCTATGAATGATTTTAGGGGCACTATATAATAAATAAGAATGTTCTGATAATAATTTTAATTTGTATTTCATGATTTCAAATATAATTATAGATTAGTGTATATATCCATTCTCTGATTGCTATTAAATTATAAAATAAATTGATATGTAATATATTATACCATGATCCTATTTGTTAATATTATCAATCGATCTAGGCTACTATACTCGGAGTGTTATAGTTTGTATCAAATGTTTTTTAGTATAATCCTTATGATCCTAATTTTGGTAAAATAGATTAAAAAAATAACCCTAAAACATATTATTTCGGTTTTCAAAATTATGTGAACTATCATAAATTTTTTATAAGGTATAATATGCGTGTATTAGAGAAATTAAATCCCTATTTGGATATATTAATGTGGATTATGTCAGGGAACAAATTCACATTTTCATAAACACCCTAAAGAAATATAACTGAGTAACAACTCGATCATCACATAGTTCATTATGAGTGGGCCGGAGACTATACACCTTGATAAGAAATGCAAGGTGATATTCCATTACTAACTCACATGCTCGTTATGAATCATTATGTATCAATTTAAAATATTTTTAAAATTTTAAAATATATCAAAATATCATAAGATGTTGATTTTGAGAATAGTGAGCTTAAATTTTGAATTTATATTAAGTTTTCCACAAGATTTATGATTTCAAAATATTATTTAAAATTCATAACCTTGTGAAATTATTTTTTATATGACATTATTTTTAAATGGATTTTATAATAATTAATGTATAATGGGTCAATTTATTAAATCCATGTATCAATTTCTCCCCTATTTAATATAGTGAAGCTAAAGCTATGCCTAGACAAATTATAAACATACTGGGGTAGTTTTCATATATCAAATCCAGAAAACATTATTGTATGTAAGGACATATTTATCCCCATTATGGTTTAATTCCGCTTCATGTGATAATAAACTCCATTATTTATTGGGACTTCTAATCAATTTGAATTTTGGGAATGGATCAAGTCTCAAGAGATGATATTTCTCGCATCAGAAGGTATTGAGTGAGATAAATTTATGATGGAAGATCATCATATTAAAGGAAAAATGGATAAATAGTGGTTCTTAAATTAGTATAATATTGATTACGTATAAATCAATAGTATGGATTGAAAAAAAAAAAGAATATATATTATTTAAAAAATAAATTCCTCATGAAAAATTACCAGATATTGAAAGTTAATTATTCAATCTATGTAAAAAAGGATATTGTATTTGTTTCAATATATTAATCTAATGGTATGGGGTCAGAAACTCATGTTCAGTATTGTGATCATAATCTAAGATGTAATATCGATTAATTATTTGAAGGCCTAATTCCTAAAATAAGAAAGTCATTCTTCTCTATAACATCAATAGTATATTAGGATACAATATTAAGTGATATCTAGAAAAAAAAATTCTAAAATATTATTGTTTTCCTTGGAGAAAAAAAATAAGTTGGTGGATGAATCTCTGAAAATGAAATAAGGAAAAAGGGAATAAGGGTGAAATTTTAAAAAATGAATAATTATGGAAAGAATCACTGTTGAAAATATTGGATGTGTGTGGGAGTTTTCATTCTGTTAGGAGGTAAAGGAAATCTGTCTCATGATTACCTTGGACTGAAATAAGGAACCAATGTCCAACGATTTGACTATAAGGAGATGATGCACTATAGAAATGAGTTCCCCATACCTTATGGGATTTTCCTCAGAAAAGTATAAGCAATAAAGGAAAATATAATGTGTTAAATAGATTTGAGGTTAATGTTCCTAAAGATAAGGTGTTGGGTAATTAGATCATGACATAAAATTTAGCTAATTCATTATTTGATTCTTGATCTTCAAACTGATTTTTATTTTTCACATTTTCCATGAAAAATAGATATTTTTCTATTAACATATGATTAGAGTAAAAAACATATGTCTCCATATGGAAATATTATTGAATGAAGGATATTCCGGACACTCTCATTATGACACATATACATACCCTATTTGAAAACATAATTATTATATCCATGGTTTTCATTGACATAATCCTTGTCAAAAATATCATTCAAAATTATATTATGAAATGTTACTTCATGTATAAAATTAATTTCGGTAAT
This sequence comes from Viscum album, assembly GCA_963277665.1. Taxonomy (NCBI): domain Eukaryota; kingdom Viridiplantae; phylum Streptophyta; class Magnoliopsida; order Santalales; family Viscaceae; genus Viscum; species Viscum album. The sequence continues at coordinate 787,029,764 of OY728123.1, read as the reverse complement.
AATGGTTATGTGAAATCACTTACCTTCGTATGGGTGACTACATCATTTTAATAATGTATGGATATAAATCTAGTATCTTTCCATAATGATATTCTTGGAGAAAAAAACATATGAATGAGAATGGTAAAATTAGAATCGAGTATATAACTATATTTTATGAATATATTGATTTCATTCATGATGAATTACCTGGAAATATACCAAAGCATGAGATTTAGTTTTTCGTTGATCTCATACACAATGACAAACTTATCTCTAAGAATCATTATACAATTCCCACAAATATATTATTTTCACTGATGAAATTACTTTGGGAGTTGTATGATAAAGTATTTATATTCCCTATTGTTTCACCATGGGGATACCCTAATCTTTTTTGTTGGAATAAACATGGGTTTAGGAGGTTGGGTTTTAATTATAGGTAAATTTATTTCATTACTATAAATAACATATATCATCTACCCTATATAGATAACTTGTTCGATCATCCTCAAGGATAATAATATTTTTCATTGATTGATTTTCATTTTGCGTATTATCTACTATGAATAAAGAATGAATAAATCGTAAGGAGGGAATTTCATTTGACGTATATAAATTATGAATTTATATTAATTCACTTTTTGTTGAATAATGAAATTTATATTTTATTGATCTAATGAATGATGTATTCATGAATTATATCAATAATTTAATTGTGATATTTAATAATGATATATTGGTATTCAGTAAATGTCAGGATTATAATAAGATTAAATTGTGAATCATTATTAAGAGCTCTAGAAAATAATGGGAATCATAGAAAATTTAGAAAATTGGAATTATGGAATAAATAAGTAAAATATTTCCCCATGAATTCCCAAAGAATTGAATATAAATTAATGATTTAATGGAAAAGGAAATGATATAATGGACAATTCCATTTATTATAACTTAGGTAATAAGTTTCATTATATTATTAAGTAATGATTGATTATTTATTCAAAATATTATTCAATTATCTAACTCATTAACTAACTTGAAAAATAAAGGTTTCTGGTTTATAAGCATAGAATAGAGTATATATAGTTTTGAATAATTAATTTGTAGATTTCTTAATGAATCAATATTCAAATTATCATTAGGAAGGGGAAATGTTTTTATATATAGTGTTACATCAATGAAGGGACCTGTATGAGTAAACATGAATAATTATGTAGTCATTTCCTATGAAACATGGAATGTAAAGGTACATTAATAGTATTATCGAACCCATGATCTATAGTTAGAGGTTAAAATCATTCCATTTAGGATATAGAGTCATTACATATTTGGTGAAATATGTGAAATATATATGGATAAAAAAAGTATGAAATACATTATCTCACATAATGAATGATGAAAGAAGCCTTTAACACATATTATTACCTCACTTTTAAACATAAATTTCCATTAATAATACAAAACAATCATAAAGGACTAGTTTCTTTGGAATTCTATGTTCGTAATACATAAAAGAAAACTAAAACAATTAGTCCTTATTTTATTCTCCCTATTGTTCCCTTAAAATAAATTCGAGCATCAGAATATTCGTTAAAAAACATGATGAATACAAAAATAAAACGGTGATATAAAAATACTAGTAAGAGAACAAACATGATAAGGAATCGTGGAATGTGACTTAATGGTAAAATATGATATCATAAAAGATAAAGCACATGAGTAATTAATTTGAAGAATAATGTAAAGAACATGGTATCACATGTTCTTGGAATAATAGGAAATGTGGAAACAACATAAAGCATGAGATTAGAATTATTCCCGGATAACTAACAATAAAACATCACAAGGTGGAAATAGTCCCATAATTGATTAGGTTCACTCCCTAGTCCCACATATTTCATCTCAAGAGACTAAAATATTAACGAATACCTTATATGGGTAAATAATTCCAATCCCACCCATTACAATGATTTCATGTTCATTAATATTCATAAAATATAAGGATATAAATAAAATTGGATAAATATATGAATTGTGAATTAAATTAAATGGGCTTTATAATCAAGTCACATAACATGATCCAAAAATATTATCATAATGAATGAATTTGAGAGATAAAAATAAGACATGTATTACACAATAAAATAATGGGAGAATAAGGAAGGTATATATGTAAGATATAAAAAAAGTTATAACCATCCCATAAAAATATTGGTTTTTTTCATTTATGAATAGAAATTCCATTAAAAAGATTAAAAAAATTATTGAGGAAAAAAACATGTCAACTTTGAATATAACTTTTAAAAATTAAAAATTAAAAAACTATTGTGGAATTAATTTTCACTAAAACTAAAATTGGAAACTTATAAAATAATCTTTAAAACATTGAGTGGTCATGAAGAAGGTAATTTTTTTTCTTGTTTTACAAGTTTAAAACAAATATTTGATTCACATTTTTTATAAAATCCAAACATGTTTTTTTTAAAAAGAAATTAATAATACTTTTTAGAAAAATTAAAAAATAAAAAAATAGTAAAATTTAATTTAAAAAACCATATATAAATATTTAAACATTTTTTAATTTTTTTTAAGAAAACATGGAAAACGAAGATAAAGCGTTTTCAGATAAAGAGAGAAATAATGTTGGATTTCATTAAAGTCATTATTTTATAATTTGTCATAGAAAAAGAGAGTTAGAATATGGTAACACATGTATTATCAAGGAATAACCATAGGATAATAAAATTAATGAATTTATTGAGAAGTATATCATAACATTTAATTATCGAATAAAAAATCCTAAACTATCCTAATAAACTATGAGACTGTGACATTAAACCCTTACCAATTTTTTAATAATTGTATAGTAAACCACATTAAAAAGTAACCTCAAATTAAACATTAATAACAATAAATTGAAAGATATTAAAGGAATAACATGTAAAAGGATTAGTAAATACACCTCAATTAATTAGATATGTGAATAACATAGCATATTCACAAAGGAATAATATTTGGAAAATATTGCTTATAAAGTTTGTATCATTAAGTGAGTGAAAAAAAATGATGATATTATCATTTAAAATTTTAAATAAAAAATAAAAAAAATTAAAAACTCTATAAATAAATAAAAGTTTGTAAACATAATATTTGTATAATATAATCAATGATGTTGACGTATAACACAATGAATGGAAATTGATTTAAGAATCCCATTACCGCATGATTCCCTTTATCTGAGAAATATTTAACCTCAAATATATTGGTTTTAATGAATTTATTAAACTAAAATATAGTCATATTATAATTTATAATATCATATATTATCCCTTTTATGAGATATTATCCACATCTCATTAATAATTTTTCATTACCACTATTGTATCAGGTTTTAATTGCATTTCTTTCTTATGAATGTTTTATCATGAATGTCATTGATATCATAAATATTTATAGTTATATCATATATAGAAGGATATTAATGTTATATATTTTATTTTTTTCTTTAATTAAATCTTTAAAATATTTTATTTTTTAATTTCCAACAGAAATAATGAATCACATTGCGTCATGGAGATGGTGGGTCGTACATAACATGAGGGATGTTATCATTTCATTAATGGGTGAAAGGGTAAAGAAGTAAATGGTATATTAATTTTATATAATCAGTGTAATTCCATATATATAATATATATTCATTATATTTATCCATTATTATCTTTTAGTTAACATGTTAGTGAAAAATGAATCACATCACTTCCTTAGGAGGTAGTCAACTATACACACGATTTATGTTATAATCTATTCAGTTCATTGTAATATAAGAAATTATATGATAAATTTATTCTAAAAAATGTTTAATATGTAATTAATATTATATATAAACATAAAATTAATTATTTTTTATCTTCCCTGTAATGTGTATGTCAAAAATGAATCAAATCACATCATATTTTTTTATCCCACTATACACACAAGCGATGTTATTGTATTCTCTATGGAATAGAAATTAAGAAATTATATGTTATCTTAAAATTTAATGATTACATAAATATAATAAATATCTTATAAATATGTAAAATATATCATTATATATATCATGTAAAGGTGGTGATGGAAAACATGTTACATCGGTTCACGAGACGACAACCCTCTATACAAATGATTGACTCTTTCATTTCCTATTTGAAGGAAGTGGTGAGGGATATTGTATATTACATCAACATAATAACATATAATTATATGTTAGATACTTTTCTTATAATATTTTCATAATATTCAATTTATGGAATAAAAATAAAAAATAGAAAATAAAAATCATAGTGATGAAAATTACCTTATCTTAGATATACCTCCTTCTGATCTCTTATTAAAGACCCTAGTGTCCATATTTTGGGTGGATCAAACAAAATATAAATTATTTAAGGATTTTTCAGAGGGATTTTGTTATGTTTTCGACAAAATATTTGGATTCATAGGTGTGAATAAGTAAAGGGATGTGGTGTCGTATTATAAGTGGGGAATGGGGACTATCTTTGAAACCACATGGAAATTTCCCACAAGAATTAAAAATGATAAAGTTTTTTACAATAAAAAAGTGTCAAAATGATCGAAGATTATAATTTTTTATTCAAATGGTCAATATATTGATAGTAAAAAATTATTTTTCTTATTTACATTGAAAATATACCATTATATTGATTGATTAACCTATAGGTAAGACTACTTTTATTTTAATAGTGGTAATTAATTTTATTAGAGTTTTCACAATTAAATATGGTCCAAAAATAATTTCACCATAAAAATAATATAAATTATTCAAATTAATAAAATTTAATCCATTTTTCTAATTTTAACACAAAAAAGTGCCAAAATTGAATTAAAAATTAAAACCACGGAGATATTGAAAAAATAGTTTTTAAGAAATTCATTTTTAAGTAAAAGATGATCTCATATTTAGTATATGAAAAATAATCACAATTATAAGAATTTAAATTTAAATTTATATACATATAGTCTATAAATTTAATTAAAATAAATACAAATTATGGCTTATTTTAATTATTAAACAAGAAAAATTATTCACTTTAAGTGATTTTTAAGAAAATATGTGTTTAGAGCCTAAACATAAACTTATAAACAAATAGGGTATATTTTTATTTAAATGTAATAAACTATATTTAATGTACACATTTAATAATTATGTTTATTTTAAATAAAATTAAAATAATAATCATACATATTATATTAAATATAAATGGAAAATTTTTAAATCTCAATATTTTTCACTATCCACTGAATTATTAATATTTCCTAAAAACATAAAAAAAATTTCATCAGTAAATACCAATATTCTTCATTAAAAAAAGATGTTTTCTTAAAATAAACTTTATAAATTTGGTAAAATTTAATTTTAATTTAGGTGTTTAAATCCCAAAGAAACCACCTTTTAAAAAATTAATGTTTTGTAGAAATGTTTTCTTTCTTTAAAATGGTTGTAATTTTCTTTATAATAAATATATAACCATTGGATTTATTTAGGCATGTTAAAACTATATAATTTCATTAGTTAATTAGTCATATTCATAGTGTCTAACCTAAAAACTTAGATATAATGGTCATGTTTAAATAATGATATTTTAATAGATTATCGTGTTTCATGTATTCCAAGTTTTGTGATCATTTTAAGATATCAATGCAATTTACTTTTAAAATATATATATATTAACATACCTGGGTGTTAAATTCTAATATGAAAATAGTGTTTTGTGTCAAATATACTATTAAAAATAAAAAAATTTAAAAAAATCTTACGGTGTTACATTCTAACCCCTTAAATAAATTACAACCTTGCACTTCAATATTTTTCTTGGTAATCAAGGGTCTGAAATTTTAAATTAACATTATTCAAAACCCAAATCACAAAAAGGGTTAATAAATTTTTTTATTCAAAATAGGGAGAACGAAATAGGAAATTAAAAACATAACTATGTTTCCATATAGGAGAAAATTGGTGGAATGTGAAGATATGAACATGAAATTACAACATCAATAATTATGTAGTGTGATAGAGATAGTTGATAAAAAAATTGAATGAACATGATAAAGTCAACATAAAAAACCATAAATATATGATTAATTAAATTACCATTTATTCATTCGATATGAAGGTAATATGATGAAATTGTTTCTTCAATATCTTTTCCCTATAGTTGAGGGATTCTAGAGAACACAAAAAATAATTACCTGATATATTTCTATTTAATAAACACAATTTAATCCTTTGGTTGCACTTCAATCACATTATATTTCACATATTCTAAAATGTAATGAATATAAAATAATACATTTTTGTTATACCTGAATCCCTAAAAAATTATTCTAAAAAATTATGTAATCCTTAATAGAATAACAAGATTTTCACCTTTTCTTTACTAAAACCAAAATGGTCATCACAAGTATTCCCATATATTTTATTAATATCTAATAACTCTATAGAAACTCTCAATGTTCAATATATTCCATTTCCTAGGTGTCTATCCTTAAAACACTTTAGCTATCATTGTTCAAAACCTAATAGTATTCTTCCCAAAAAAAAACCCTTACCTTAAAACAAAATGTTTTATAAACATATTCCCAATAAAACAACTGCTGAAATATCCTTATTCACCACATAATACAACTACTTAAAACATGAAAATTAATTTTTTTGAAATTGAACATATGATCAATCGTAAACTTTTAATCCCATGGTGGTAATAATAATTTTTAAGTTATTATAACATTAATAAATACATTCTTCCAAAATTAACACAATACTTAGATGTTTCATGATTCTAAAAACCAAAATACACTTTTTTAAAATACATCTAAAATATTTTTCTTCAATCCCAATACCTATGTAATTCAATAATATTACATCAATTATTAGTATAACATAGGTTCTTCCTCAGTCTATTAGTTACTCCATGGATTTGAAAATTGAGTTGGATAATTCCATAGTTCCCCTACATTCACAACATTTAATAGTTTGTGTTTCCATAGATTGAACAATATTTTCCTATGTCATGTTAGTCAACATATTCAATTTTTCTTTGGATTTAGATGATTTTTCCCTCATTTTACAAACATAAATCATCTTACAGTTACATTATGTCATCTTTCATTGTTCCTCTTCCCAAATTTTTACATTTAAGAAATAAAATATTCCTTATTTTCATCTTTAGCACCTGAACTTCCAAGATACATAAAGCTTATATTATTTGATACCATTATAAATTCAAATATGTTTCATTTTTTGATTGTAATTAAAGAAAACATATTTTAAAAAATTACAAGATGTTTAACTTCCATTCATATTTACTTAGTAATATCATTTGGAGGGTAATTTCACTTCCCATCATGATGTATATCAGAATTAGTTTTCCTATTTCACAATGTGAAGTAAAAAATATTTAAAGAAAGAAGACTCGAAAGCATTAAGAAACCAAAGTAAAACTTTTAAAACTAATGTAATAACATATAAATGATGTTTATGTCTTAACTTACAAACTTATAGGATCAAATATACATTATCCATGGTAATGATTCATATTAAAATTTCTAACCTAAAAATTCCTTCGAGTAATTCATAATAGTTCATACAGAGTTTGTGAGTTTTGAAAGAGTATCCCATGAGCGTTTTAGGCCACGTGAATTGTAATGCCCATTTCTTTATACCAATTAATCTTTTAGTGAAGCCTAATCCACATTTTTTTAGAGTTATTACCCCAGGTCACATGTATTCTAGAACAATATATAAAGAGAGTATCCATACAAGGATATAATGTTTTTTAAAAACAATCACTCTAAACTTCAAAAAAAATTCCATGATATTTTCAAATATGTAGAATTGTACTGATACATATCCTTAGGCCTATACTTTGACTTATTCTTATGGTTTTCACTAAGATTTTATAATCCATGTTTACATAGAATAAATAAAAATTTCCTATGATAAGAACTATAATGACCTAAGAATTTTAAAAAAATTATTACATGGCTTCTACACATAAATAACCATTAATACAACAATAAGAACATAATTCCCTATTGTCTTTATAGGACTAGGTTTTTAATATATACACGTAAACTAAAACATGTAATCATTGTTTTATTCTCCATAGTTAGCTCTTAAAACCCATTCGATCATTGAAATCTTAATTGGATAACCTAGAGAATACATGAGGAAATGGGTGATAAAAAAACTAGTTAGGGGATAGTCATCAAAAGTAATTATCACACGTGAGTCAAAGGTATGACATGACATCAAAAAGAAGAAGGCCCATGACTAATTAAATGGATGAATAATGCAAAGAACATGGCATCTTATGATAATTTCATCATAGGAAATGTGGTAGTGTCATAAAACATGACATAAGTATATGTCAAGTCCGATTGTAATGATAACTTCATATAGTGGGAATATTCCCATAATATATTATGTTTAATCCCCAATCTCATACTTTAAGTCTCATGAGAAAAAAATACATAATGAATTTTAGTGATATACGATTATTTTTACACCCATCACATTCATTTCACAAACATTAATATGTTTTCCAAATGACAATATAATACATAATCCATATGTAGAAAAATTACACATAAAAAAAACTCACGTGGAAAATATACATTCCACATTGAAAATAATGTTTGAAAATTTAATAATTAAAATGATACTATAGAAAAATTTCATTGAAAATAACCATAGAAAATTATATTGAAATCATAAAAACATTGAGTGGTTATGATAGAGGTAAATTTTGTTTATGTATTACAAGTTTAAAATAAAGCGTCCCTTCACATTATCAATAAAAGAAAATGGGACATGTTTTTTAAAATAAAAAGATTATTCCTTTTAAGAAATTAGTCTAAAATAAAAACAAGTGTAAACTTCATGTTAAATAATAATACAGGAATATTAAAACATTGTGGATACTTTTTAGAAAAACATATTGATATTCAAGAAAAAGGATCATCGATCAAATAATGAAATGAAGTGAGTTTTATTTAAAATAATATTTTTGAATCATGAGTACATAAAGAGATGAATGTGCCTGGAAAACTGTTATTCACAATGAATAACTATAAGAGAAGAAAAATGATGAATTTAATGATAATTAGGTCACAATATTTTTTCACTAAAATAATAATCATAAACAATCTTGATAAGAAATGATATTGTAATACACAACCCTTACAACTTTGGTAACTATTAAATATGAAGAAACATTAAAGAATAATATAAAATTTTAATTTCAATGAAATTAAAATAATTATATTAATAATATAACATGTGAAAGGGTTTTTATATAAACATCATAAAATAATATTGGTTCATAATATAACATATGTCAAAATAAAAGCAAATTGAGACAAAAATACCTTAAACAACTCATGTCATTAAAGTGATAGTTAAATAGTGAAATAATTACAGGTATCTAATGTGAATACAAAACAATATATGTATAAATAATATATAATTAAATAAAATTTCGTTTCACGGATAATCTTGGCATAATATAATCAACTAAGTAAAGATATAACCCAATGAATTAAAATTGAAAACCCTTACCTCAAGCTTCCATTTTGTGAAACACTCATTCTAATATCATTTATTTGTTTTAAATATGTTATTAACTTATAAGAGAATTATATTACTGATTATAATATCATATATGCTCCATTTTATACTATGTTATCACATTTTCATTAACAATATTACATAATATCTATTTATTCGGATATTAATTGTCCTATTTTCTCAGGCTGGTTTTTTCATGAGAGTTCTAGATATTGAACATAATATAAAATTATATCATAAAAATAATGATATTAATTTTAAAAATACAATTTTTCATCAAATATATTTTTTATAATCATTGTTTAATTTTGAACATGGAAAAATAATTACCCGCCTTCATGGAGGCGGTTGGTTGAAAATTAGTTTAGGAGATGTTATCATTTCCTAAAAGAGTGAAACGGTAAGGAAGTTTATTCTATAATATTTTTAAAAATAAAATATTGTGTCCAATATATAACACATATTCCTTATGTTTTTCCTTTATAACCTTCCATGTAAAGCATTGATGAAAACTGAATCACATCGCTTAGTGGGAAAATAGTTTACCATTGACACTAACAACCTTATCATTTATTCAATTGATCGTAAGTTAAAATATTGTATGATATTTTATTTTATGTAATTATTAATATATAATCAATATAATATATAACTATAAAATCAATCCACATAAACATTCATGTGTATAGTATTTAAAAAAATAACCGCATCGCTTCGTGATGGGGTAGTCTTCCGTACACATGACTAACATTATCGTATTCTACACGGAATTTAACGTTATAATTTGTATGTGGTATTAAAATTATTGGTGTATATTAATTTCATTAATATCATTTAAATATTTTAAATCTATCATTATATACATCCTTTAAGGGTTGTTATGTAAAACAAATTACATCAGTTTGCAGGGATATGGTCGGTCGTACACATGATCAATGGTTTCATTTCCAATTTGATGAAAGTGAGTATAGATAGAGGATATAAAATTAACATAATAAAAATTTATTTTAGTATATATATTATTTTTATAATATTTTATGTGTTAATATTTAATTTGGGGTTGAAAAATAATAAATAAAAAGAATAATCTTAGTAATGGAAATTTTTCTCTCATCGAAGAACCCCCTTTGGATCACTACTTAAAGACCCTAGTTCTGGTATTTTATTAGGAAAAGAAACACTATAAAAGTCTATGTATATTGGTTATGGATTCAAAAATGGGTTTTTTGTAACTATGTTGATTAATATATGTGATTAATTGAATGCAGGTTGATCACTTTTATAAGTGGGGAAATGGGGCCTTCTAGGAAACCACATACAAATTTCCCCCTAGAATCCAAAAGGATAATGTAGTTACTAATAAAAAGATTTATAATAAATTATATTATATTTTGGGATGGATATGGTCAAACTATTTCCATCTAATGATATTTTTACATGTTTTATGGGAAAAATTCACTTATAATTATAGATTATTCTTCGTGTAAATCTATATTTTACTTTAACAATGATAATTAATTTTTTGAAATTTTTCTCTACTAATTATGTTTATAAATTATGTTGATAATATTATAAAGTATATATTATTTTTATTCAAAAAATAGAATCATTTTTTCAAAATTAAACTCATTTAAGTGTATTCTTTTTATTTAAAATTAATGTTGTAGATGCATTGAATAAAATATTTCTCATGAAATTCCTTTTTAATGAAAAAAATATATCATTTGATCTATATAAAAATAAAAATAATCAAATTTTAATTTATAGATATATAATATTTAAATTTAATTAAAATTTTTCATAATAATGGATTATTTTGATTATTTAAAACGGAGGAACAATATGCACATTGAAATTTTTTTCTTCAGAAAAATGGTATTTCAAAATAATAAACTTATAATAAAATCTTATTTAAAGAGGAATTATATCTAATTAAATAGATTTAATATGAATAGTGATAATTAATTTAATTTTAAAGCAAACTAAAATAATATTGGGACTTGATTTTTTAATATGAAAGGTTAATTTTATTAAAAAACTATATTTTTCAATATTCAATGAAGAATTAATAATTTTTGAAAAATACAAAATTATCACAATAAGTTAATATAGATATTATTATTTCAAAAACAATGTTTTTTTTCAAAAATAATTTTCAAATTGATAAAAATTAATTTTCAATTATGCGCATAAAGTTCGACTACAATGCGTTTACGAAAAATACAGTTTTTTCAGAATTTTTTTTCTTTTAAATGTATATTATTTCATTTATAATAAATATATAACTAGAGAATTTATTTTATACATGTGTAAAACCTATAATTTTCTAATTCATTTATTCAAATTCATAATCACAAAATTAATGGCTAGTTTATTATGGTCATGTTTAAATTATAATATTTTTATAGTTTTGAGATTCATTTAAACCTTATGTGGTGTATATCAGAATCTATCGAAGTGATTGACTTTGTTTAAAAATAACTATATCATACAGTCTCGAGGTTTTACCTTCTCATATAATCTGGGTCGTTCGTGACATATATTCTATCCAACATTATGTTCATTTGTAAAAATAAGTGGGTGTAAAAGAAAGAGATCAACATGAGGAAAAGGAGATGGATAAAACTATTGCAAGATTTTAAAATATCAACTCACTACGCTCTAAAAAGGCATATTTTGTGTCTCATGCATTAATTATGTAATATTATTTGGTTTTGACTAAAATGATGATTTATAAAGATCATATATAGATGGTTTTAGTATTGCTAACTATGGGAATCATTAAAAAGGGTAAAAATCAAACTTATTGAAAATGATTTAAAAACATTCAATGCTTGTGAAAATATAAACCATGGTAGCACCAATAATGTATCATGATTTTATGGAACATTTTTTGTGGGAAAATATGAAATTAAAAAACACATAATATGTCTCCTGATTATTGTTTTTGAAATAGGTAATGTCAAATAAAACCATCCTAAATGAGTAATTTAACCTCTACCTATTCTTATAAGGAAATGGTATGATATTACTTTGGACTTTTTCAATAGTCTTCCAAAGAATCCTAGAAACAATGATGCCATATAATCTATTATCGATCATCAGACCAAGATTATGAATTTACTCAATATATGGGAAGATATATTACTTGACTGACTCATTTACTCTATATTAGTATAGTTGTTCGAATTCATGGTATAACTGTTTTGATTATATTTTATCTTGATATATTTATTACATTAATATTATCGTAATGTATTCAGAAGGAACTTGACACTAATATACATTTTATCACTACCTATCATCCCTAAATAGATGGGAAATATAAAAGGACTATTTATAAATTATAAGATTTATTGATGGCATGCTTGATAAAATTTTATTTTTTAGTTTATCAGTATTTAGTTTTTTGGAATATTCATATAATAATAGAATTAATTGATATATTTAAATGGTTCTGTTTGATGCATTATATGGAAAGTTGATTATACTATAATTTTTTGGGAAAAATTTTATGAAAACAGCTTGTTAGCCTCGACATCATGGAAGAGGAAATGGTTAAAGAGAATTCCATTCAAAATAATGTTAATTTATCTCAATGTAAACATAAAATCTATATAAAAAAATGACAGAATGATTTATAATTTGAAGTGTGAGATCCATATTTCATGGATTCATATATATGGAATGGTATTTTATGTATTACAAAATAATGGGAACAATTTGTTTGGTAAAAATGTCCTTTACAAATTCTAGAATGAATTTAAGTTGTGTGTTACTATTTTAAAATTTCACCAAGCCTCTTTATAGTTAGTAATCAGTTTAATTTATCATTATTGATAAAGTACATGAAAAAACTGATGCATGTGATAACATATAAAGAAAAATAACTATAACCTAATTAATTTTTTTATGTGACTATCAAAATTCTTAACATTAGTGATAAAGTGTTGGGAAATTGGACAACGTGTATGTTGAAAGTTATTTGGAGAAATCAGAAACAAGAAGAGGAAACATGGGATCCTAAAGAAGCTACGAGGAATAATTAATCACATTTATTTATGAATTTAATTTTATCATATTTTTCAGTATGAAGTTATTATGGGAGGAATCTTATAACTAATATAGTTTTATAATAGTTAAACATTACATAACTATATTATTTCCCAATGTACATCAAATTATTTTTTTCATTATAACAACAATAGTTCATGGGATAGTGTCGGTGGAGAGTTCATCCATTGAATACCTTATATTCCATCATACTATTTTTGTTTTATGGTATCCTACTTCCCCAGGAGCATGTGGATTTTATTTATGGGCTTTATCATGGCTCAGTACCACATTGGACCTCCTTATATTCCCTTTCTTTCAAATCTGTCTCACGAGACCCCATATTTATCTTGGTTCAATGGTTCCCTATACTATCCTGGAATTATTATGTGGAGTCTATTGACAACAATTCCTCTCCTATATTGTTTCATTATTTATTTAAATTTACCATTCTTTATTAATTTTGTGGAATGGTTTTCAGATTTGGGATGCATGTATGATTCCTTGACAAAGGGTGAACATCACAAACATTCAAATATGGATTTGGTGGTGATTTATTTTTCTATGAGAACTGGTGGTGATACATTTTGTTCTGTTTCGTGGTGGATTTTCCATTATATAGTTCCTTAAAATAGACTAACATATGCCTAACGTGTTTGACGAGTAAATTATTATTGTGGTGTTTGTTCTATGGTTTTTATTTTTCTAGTTCACGATGGAGATGAAGAATTTGGTGGTGGTGATTATTTTATGGTTTTTCGTTGGATTTTTTGTCAGCCGTGATGTTTGTGGTTTATTTTTTTTTATTGTGTTATGGTATTTATTTTCAATGAAAGTAGATGATTGTTATGTTTAGATGTGAAGGGGCTATCTATATGGTGTCAATTATTTGTTGGATATTGATGGAGAGCAGTTTCATCAGGGGTGTGATGGACAAGGAGGCCAAACTGGAGGTGATGGCATGACATGTAGTTTTTAATGGAATCACAGTTAAAGGAGTAAGTATTGGGAATGTGTTGTAGCTTCGTGTACCATGAAATTCATCTTTGGGGACTAAATTTTGAAATTTAAAATGGTTGTGCTTGTTTTTTTAGTTTGAATTTCATATTTTGATCATTTTAATTTTTTAGTTTTTCATCCGGTTAATCATTATTATTGGTTAACCCAAAAATATCTTAAATGGGTTATTCTATAAAAAAACTTAAGGCATAGGAATCAATATTAAATTTGATTTTGGTATATGGATTTTTGTATACTTTAAAATGTATTTTTCAAAAAACAATTATTTTATATTGCATTATGTGAACTTGTTTTAAAATTAAATTATTTCACTCAAAAAAATTGAGTCCTCACAATTTTATATCACATTTTTAATTAATAGGTTCACATTTAGTAATAAATTAAATTTTAGTGTTGGTCATTATCAATAACAACATTGGTAATAATATATTTCCATTATAAAGGGTAAAATGTGTTAACTATGTATAAAGTTTTATAATATGAAACTAAAATATAATATTATTTATCTTTTATAATGGAATTTTAACTAATATCACCTTGAAATTGAAATTTAATTATTATATTTCTACTTGTCTTTGGGTAAGAAACTAAAAATATTTATTAGTTAAAATTAATTACAAGTGTGACGCTCACATAACTTCTAAAAAGGTGCCTCTTATCCTCTATTTTTACACTACATAAGAAGATTATCTTTCCCATAATATGCCCAAATAATTTCCAAAAATCCATATCCAAGGATTATTGGTATTGGTCTAAAAACTCACCAATCCTAGAAGTCTTGTAGTGTAAGGAAATAGATTCTTTCCATATAATTGATATAACTCTTAACTAAATGTTTTCTTGTTTATTTATGTTTTCACAACCTTCTAATGTTCTAAAAAATGGTGATATGATAAAATTAGTATCTTATAGATAATTAAATATTATTATTATGATTTCATAAACCTTTTTATCTAGATTACCATCCTATGGAAAATCAAATCATTACATGTGCGTATATATGTAAAACCATCCCTACAGAGCTGTGTAATTTTTTTCATCATCACTTTAAAAGGTTGGTTAAAAAGATAAAATTAAAAAGTATTTAAATTTATGAAATTTTTATGGTTTTGGAAATTTATTATATCAAATCTGTTCTTACCATTCCTTCCATTGGAAAACAGTTTCTTCATTCATGTGTATGTTTGGACTACCACCTCCACAAAGTGATGTGATTAATTTTAATTCTTAACTTCCATGGATATAAAACATTATGTACTTAATAATATATATATATATATATTATGATTATTATTATTTAAAATAAAAAATATATTAATTTAATTTTTATTTTATCCTTTTGAAAAATTGAAACATCTCAAAAATGTACATACGAACTACCATCTATATGAGACGAAGTAATTCATTTTTCATGATCATTTTTAAAGTATGGTTCTAAAATTATATTTAATGAATAAGGATAATTATTATAACATAAATAAAATTATAGTTATGATGAAACCATGAAAAAGGCTTACCAACCAGAACCATTGAACAAAAAATTTATTGAAAATGGAGAGGTTTACAATTGAATATCGATTTAAAAAAACATTATTAATTAATGGATAAGAAAATAATAATAATTAATATTATATAGTAAGATAAACTGAAAAATATTTTTAATAGGGATGCATTATAATTTCAAAACTATTTTATAAGAGATAATATCAATTCTTACTATGTAGAAGTCTAAGGTAAGGGTTTACTCTATAATATCATTTTTATAGGGGTTTTTTAATCATTAAACTTCAGTTGAAGGAAATTATCTTCCCTTTATCTTTAAACTATATTTATTTTAATGTAATCTATTTATATAAGGATTTTATATGTTTCCTTTTATTTTCCACTCATTAATATATAAAATGGCTGAGAAAATGTTTTTTGGGAAGCTATATAAATTTATTCTTTTGGTAGGGAATCATTCTCCTCTATATCAATGAATAGAATAATGTTCTCAAGACTATTTTCACTATGATTAAATTACTTTTTAAAGTAAATTTATACTATATTTTAAATTATTTATGACATTTTAAAAGGTATCTTCTGAACATTTTATAAATGAAGTACGGTTGAATTTTTTACATATTGTGTGAATTGTACATTTGTTATACTATTTACTAAACAATGTATCTCCCATATTCATATCTATTATTTTCCTAGAATAAATAAGTTTTACATTCCAAATTTATTTTTAATGAAATTTATTTAATTAATAATGTATATTTTTTATTTAAAATTTTGTTCAAATGAAAATTATTTTTTATCATGTTTTTATAGAAAGGGTTCAATGTTACATTAAAGGTATTTTCATATATTTAGATATAATTTAATTATAATTAGGATTTACAAGTGACATACTCTATTAATACCATCCACCATATTCATATGGGTAATTTACGAACATGTTGTACTATTTATTGACTCTGTAAAATATTAACATTTCATATGCTACTTTCAATATGAATTTTTATGTTGATTATGTGTTCATTTTTTATTAATATATTTTATATGATGAATTCATTAGATATTTTATGTGAATTTTGGGGCCCCTAATCGTCCTTTGTTGCACCAATAAGCTCCATGATACAAACTAGCTTTGGTACTTAGCACATTCCTGGGTTATTTATGTATTTTATCTTGGAATGAGGCAATGTTGGTAATATTAAAATAATAGAAATTATTTATTGTATCATTATAAAACTAGATATTGTTATCCAGGTTATTACTTATATCGTTATGTCAACCAGGGATGTATTCCCCTTTAATGATATTTGTACGTGGAATATTTTATTATTTTTTATCTTTTTCATATTATTCATGAATTATTTATTATGTGAATTTGTAGAACCTAAATATCTTATAATTTAATTTCATTCAATATTTTATTTTATTTCTTGTTATATGGTAAACAACGAGCAGTAATGAACTTCGATATGTAATTATTTGAATATAAATGTTATAACATAGCCATTGGTTTGTCTTGTATAAATCAATACAACCATATTATGAAATATATGTATACATATATTTTATAATATAATTAATAATAAATCATACATTTTTTAACAATTGGTGGGAAATGATAATAAATTCTTTAGAATGTAGAAGATGAATTTTTCATAATATTGTTTTTTTGTGTGTGTGCTATGTTTTTATCCCAATAAATGAAACTAATATAGATTTATTAATGATTATAATTAAATATGTCTAGTATATATTAAATATAATTAATTAAAATTCATTTCCTAATGGTATTTGAAAAGGAATGAGAATAAAGTAATTTTATATGTTGAAATTTCATTTTTAAAATGTTTTTATTTCATTTTGTGCTTGAATATTGTATCAAATTCAGACATTTTATGAAATTTTATTTTTAAAAAGGATAACATTTTTTAAATAATAATTTAAAAATATAATTAAGATGAATGTGTTGGTATTTTTCTACGAAGTTTTCTTTTTGAGTGAAAGGAGACAAATGTCATTTTTTTGCAAATATGACATTTATTTTTGTTAATTTATTTATTTTAAAAGAAGAATTATATTTAGGATTTTGTTTATAATTAATACAGTATCTATTTTATTAATAAAAATATAAATGAATATATAAGAACCAATGTTATATTTTATTTCTGAATAAGTTCATTTTTAATCTTAAATCATAATTTTTAAATCCAATTTTCATAACGTTTTTGTGAACTTATTGGATAGGTAATTTCTTCCACTTGCTCAAATTTTAATCATGAAAATGGATTTAATATTTTGAATTATGGTGGTCAAACTTAGTAATGGGATTAATTTCTTTTTTTGACATTATGGAAAATAACAATATTAAATATTTATCACCATGGTAAATAGAAAATCATGTTAATAAAAATATAAAACTTTTTGTTAAGGCCAAAAAAATTAATATTAAATATTATTGGTGGATTTATTTTCAGCCATATGTTTTTATATTTTATATTGGATATTTTTTGTGCCCCATAACCATGACTATTGTTTTTATACTATTTTTGTTTTTTAAAGAATTCAACTTTCCCATTCTATTCAATTATAAAAAAGTGAACCTCATATTCTTTCATTACCACAACTTTTGACTACTCTATATCAAAATGTACTACCTCAAATCCCCCCTGAAACCTCTCCCCCTATTGTAGAGATCTCAGTCTCAAAAAAACATAAATCCTATAAGGGTTAATGTTTAATCGAAGGAGGATTTCCAAAGAAGATGTTTAATTATGGATCAAGTGTTTCTATGTTTTTTTCCTCTTTCACATCCTTAAAATATTATTTAAACAAGATGAAATAATGAAATTAATAACTTTAATAAAAGAATATTTTTATTATTATTATTATGGTAAAACCCATTTTCATATCCTTTTCTGTTCTATTTAAAACAAAAAACAGCACACGTGCGTGCGGGTAGAAAACTTACTCCATGAAGCGATTTTTTTTTAGTTTTCATCACTGGATCATATGGATGGTAAAAATGACCGATAAAATAAATAAATTTTAAATGAATGAAATTTTTATGATTATTAAATGATATTTTATTACTTCTTACCTGATCATCCATTAGTAAATGATAATGTTTCTCGTGTTTATATGTAGATTACCACATCAATGAAGAGTTGTAATTCAGTTTCAAGTTCCACCTTTCACAAATTGTCATGAAGATGAATCTAATATAAAGATCTATAACTAAATATCTTATTCATACCATAATAATATAAAATATTATATATATATTTTCTCTTCCACCCAATATAAAAGTGGACACATCCCTTTTGTGTTTGTATAGTTTGTCGCCTCTATAATACACTTATTTTATTTCTCATCTCCAGAATTAATAGATTTATACAAAATTATATTCAATTAATAATCAAGATAATTATTTCATTATTAATATTCTTATAATTATGTAACATTTGTCCCTTTTCCACGATGAACCAACTGAAGAATTTTTGGGATTATGAACAAAACATCCTCAAAATATCTGACGTATACATATTAGATTAATTATATAAATTAAAAATGGTAATAAATAAAATAAAATGTATAATGATAGGGGAATTAAATGGTTATTAGGAAATTAAGTAACTAATATAATTTTATTATTCATGACCCAAATAAGGTAAGGAACTAGATGGTATTTATGTTAAGGGATTTCTCATATAAATTAAGGTTCATTGAGATTTATTAATTTTTCCCCACTTGTTTTATTTTATGTGGTGTATGAATTGACTTATAGATTTATTTTATAAACCAATTATTTAAATTCTATTTTAAAAACTCATTTCTATTTGTGTTCTTCAAATTCCTTTTCTTTCAGTAGATAAAAAAGGCATAAGCGATTATTTATTAAATCATTATTTTGAAGCATTCCATTAATATCATTCTCCTCCATGTTTATTTTATTTTAAATGATCCAATAAATTTGATATTTATACATTAAATGATATTAAATTTATTTTTCAACTATTTTATTCATCATTTTTAAGGTTTTAAAGAATAATTTTATTAACATTTTCTATCTCGGTCATTTTTTTACTAATATTAAACAAATAATGTGTTTTTATAGTATATATGATGAGAAAATTTCCCCCACCATTGTTTCCTTTATTAATTATAAATGTTACTTTAATTTTTTATTTTCTTTTAAATTGAAATCAAATTCCATTATTTTGTAATTTATTATTTAATAGTTCTTTCAAATGAATGGGATATTTCTTCTTTTTTATACAAAAATGGAAAGTCGATTTCTTAAGGGTTAAAAAGAGTTTTTCAAGGGTTTATGATGAAAAGATAATTTTTATTAATTTTATATTAATTATATGGTGATTAGTAATTTTAAATGATTACAGGTGTGCCCGATATATCTCATGATGACTGGTGACCGTGATATAGCACTACAATGAATTTTGAAATGAATTGTCTTTGAATGTTAAGATGAGGGTCATAACCTGGTAGGTTACACCTATGAAATTTATTAATATTCAGTAATTATAAAAACAATTAAACATGAGTTATCATGTGACTCATGATAGCTTCATGGTTTTTGTTATTCCTACAATTTGATTTAATTGATTTGTTTGAATAATAGTTTATCTTATCGTATGAATATGTTATATTTATATTCTCAGTGTTTTATTGTGAAAAAGATAAATATTTTCATGGGTTTACATATTTATCAATAGAATAACATGTTTTTATTATTTTTATATCTATAACTGAGAATTATATTCTCATCCCATTTTTTGTAATTTATTTCTCTTCGACTAAGGTTGAGTAAATATTATTGTTAATTATAGATCTGACTAATTGAAATTTTTCTGGAATGAAGAAACATTGTCATAAATTAATCATTATTAAAAACATAATAATTCTATTTTTAAAGAAAAAATGTACATTGTTTTTAAATGTTCCTTATGTATTTTAATGGTTATCCTGATTTTCTAAAACTCTATGCCTAAAAGTTCATCAAAATTTACTAATGTGTAACCCTTTTTATAAATCACAAGATTATTAGTTCTTCTATTACATAGAAATATTGATATATTTTATTGTTTTCTTTCCAATATTAAGAACCTGATCCCAAAATTTATAATATTTCCCATTCACCAAGATAACAAAATGGATTTATAAAATTTTAATAGCATATAATAAAAATAATAATAATGTTATCACTATAATTTTAGGTTGTAATTCAAGATTTCAAATATAATATAAGAATCATGTTTATTTCTTGAATCAGAAAGAAGTTAAATTATATGACCCTTTCATATGAAGTCTATTATATCTTATACAAATATAATATAAAAACCAATTGCACCTTAGGGTACTTTTTGTTTTAGTGTCATTGGGGACCAGTTTCATAGGTGACATATTTCAGAAACCTTGTGATAAATTACCAAAATATAAACAAAACCTAAATATAATAATATATGTTTTTAAATATAATTATGAAAAGAAAGAAAATTATTGAAGTAACAGAGAATATTACATATTATATTTCCAAGAAATGGTGGAGATCATTGGTCGGACCTAAAATACGGTGATTGATGAAAATATTCATTGATAAGAATGAGATTTGTTATTACCAAAGTTATGATTTTATTAAGGAAGGCATTTAATCATAGAATTGGTTATTTTTAACAACTCTAAATTTTTTTCATGTATTACTTAAGAATAATATATGGATTATTTTTGAAGCCAGGTACTGAGATAACCTAAGATTCAAAGGACATATGAGACTAGAAATGATATTTCACAAATAATAAAAATATTAATATCATTTATGCACTGGTTTCGTAATATAGTGTATTAAATAATAATGGAATTTCATATTAGAAATCTATGACCACCATTGAGTTCAAAGAATGGGTTTTACCCAAGGTGTGATATAATATATTTCGGCATCAGATTTTTTGTTAAAGTGGTATCACGAGCGCAAATACCAAAATAAAATAAATTTATATTATTGTTGATTTGTTTCAGTGAAATGACAAATAATATTATATTTAAACACATATATTTCTAAAATCAATGGTTTGTTTCATAACTTATAGATTAAGAGGGTCTTTGGAGAGAATCCATTATAGGATCATTGGAAAAATTCATCCAATCGAGATTATATCAAGGATCATGCAACAACAGAATCCATAGATCTCGCTAACAATGGAAATTCATAGCCATTAGTGATCATAGATATATCAAAACTCTATTATGGATGTTTGATTTTTGTGATTCTATCACATTTATTTATCATGTGTTGAACAAAAATCAATTCCCCAAATTGAAATTCATTCATGCATCAAAAATTAATTTATTTAAAGTTGATTACTTTTTTTGTTGTTGTTTATACCTCATGATTGTTTTTATCATGACAAATGATTGTTTTTGAAAATTAACAATGGACGAGGGTCATTCCCAAAATTTATGGTCTATCGTTTTATACCATGTTCCGGCACTTTTTTATCATTGGTAGTTTCTTGGACAATTATTAGATGGATACTTGGTATTCAAAAATTACATGATTGTTCAACGGCGCATCATTTGATACCATATGTGCGACTTGCGATTCAAGATGCGATTTGATGATTGCTGACAATAGTGAGTGATTCAATGAGGAATGGGATCAGATCAGAGGTCCCTCATTTCTTAATGTGGTGCATGATAATGATGTGGTGTGATAGATGTGGTTTTCCAATCAGATTCATTGGCTACAACCTGGTGAGCATGCATTGATGAGACTCATTTGGACTAAATATGATATTATTTTTTGTTATTAACGGTGGTTGCATTAGATCCTATTTACATGTGAAATAGTATATTATTTGAAGGAAATTATTACCTATATGGTTTTTAGTTCGATGAACACATGACATGTAGTCCTTTTTCCATGGATATAGGGTTTCTAGGTTGATGATAAGGATCACATGATGTGTGGTCCCAATAATAAGTGATGTGACCCTCCAATTGTGGATCGATGTATAACCCTAGGTTGCATGGGAAGTTATATATCTAGGAACATGTAATGATACATGGGAAGGAAGAAAGTGCTTGGGAATAGACATGTGACATGGGTTGGGTGTCAACAAACCTCTACATGACATGAATCTTTAGTACATTACTTGTTTATTGAGAACAACATTCTACATGAGAAATAAAAACATCGGTAGACTAGGGCTTGTCCAGAAACGTTTTGTACCACTAGTACATTCCATTTACCCCCTTTTATATTGTTCGGATCCCTTTATTTGTTTAGTGTCGACCAATATTATATGGTTCTGTTCCCGTGGTCTGTCACCTTGAGGGTACTATGCGTAATTGAATCCATAGATTTGGTTTTTGATCCCTCTAGAATATGAGACTTAGATAGAGTTTTCCTGTGTCACTTTGTGAGACATTTTTATGGAATTATATCATTCCTTAATATATAATTGGGGTTCTTGGAATTAGAGTGACCTCCTTTCATAGGGTGTTGATCCCTCAGCTAAAATGTCTTTTCTGTGTGGTTCATAGTATCTTAATTATATAAACCCTTATATTAAGGGATGATTCATATTGGGTTTGTGGTTTCCCCCAGCATTCTTCGGTGGTATCCCCTATATGTTGATATAGATATTCATGGCCAGTGAATTTTCTTTGGAAGGTCCCAATAATCATGACGCTTTACTTTACTATCTCTGATCACAGCCTGGCCCATGGTGTGGGTTCTCCTAGAATGAGAATTGAAAATACTCTTTTATTATAATCTTGTGGCATAAAGTTTGGTTGAGAATTCTTGAAGTCATGTGGTCCATCCTGAGTGTATCTAGGTTTTTCATTGATTAATGTAATCTTGTTATGATATAACTACTCTGTATTCCATTTTTATTAGTGTATTATGGTTTTCTTGTTGGTTATTTTTATACTCACCCCTATATGGTCTCTACCCAAGCATGTCATGTCTAATGTAGATGATGATACTTTTTGATGGTGTACATAGAGGATAGATAGTGGTGGAGTATATTTTTGGCTGGGTAGTATGAGGTGTTTTCTAGTGGGTTTCATTTGACATCAGTTCTCTCCTACATAGAAGGTTGGAATAGTTTTCAATTTCTTTTGGGTTTGATTTTATTCATTCCCTCATTGATTTCTAGTACTATTAACAAGATCTGATTGGGGGATTATATATGTATGCATATTGTTGTATCTGTTTTTTAATTAAGCATTGTATGGGATTGGAGATAGGTTTGTGTGCACATGTTCATTAGTATATGCCTCAAATGTGTGTGATATCCCTACTTGGTGTTGGTCTCCAGCCTCAGGACTATTTGATGTGGGAACGGGGTAGTCATGGATCATGCCCCATTTGGAAGGTCATGATAGAATGGTATTAGATATAATCGGTTCTACTTTAGGACTAGATTATGTGAGATTGGGTTGGGATTTAGTGAAATAGTACTAAAGTGTTTCAATTTATTATTTCTCGCTAGGGACCCCAGAGTCGATGCGATATCCATTGTTTCCATTCAGCAAAACTCTAAAAAACATCATGTTAACATTGTACATGTAGACACTTGTTGTAGGTAAAAATTTTTATTTTAATCATATAGGAATGAGTGTTGGTTTCTATGTATATAAATGGTTAAATTCCTAGAAAAAACAATTAAAATGGTATGTCTTGCTTATTTCAGGATGTCACCATGTGTCCAAACAACCAAGGATTCCACTACATGGAAAAGTGGATAATTATCCATTGAATGAGGCTTCGATATAGGGGAATTTATAACAGATAGTACCTATGGGTGGATTACCAGTTATAAACCATTCATTGAGAATTGGTTAGAGCTATTAGTACTAGTTGAGGATGTATTTAGGCTAATTTTAATGCATGAGATCTAAAGGTAGGAACCTCCAATGTTTTCAGGTGATCCAAAATCCCAATTTCCAAAGTACAGAATAAAGGTAGTCAGTCAAGTTTTATTCCATATGAGGATTCCTACAGATCAGATGGAAATCCTAAGGGTGAATCTTCTTTAGGTATCTACTGGGTGATGGTGAAGCCTAGTGAGTTTTTCCCACAATCAGAAGTCTCTCTATGGGCTATATTTTATGTGTATATTCATGGAAGAGTTTCATCTGGCCACATTTTAATTAGTGTACATCTAGGAGATTTCTCTTATATAGAATGTCAATATGACTATAGTAGATCATTCATTGAGGTTTAATGACCTCTCATGGTACTCCCTAGATTTGGTGTCAGCTCTATTCTTTAGAGAATAGAACATTGAGAAGGGATTACACCATGATTTCAAGGATTCATTGATATCAATTTTAATTTACCCATATACTGGAGTGCTCAAGATGGTCTTAGTAGTGGAGATATTCCTCAATGGGAAGAAGACAAAAATGGGTTCTAGTTGTGGGAATGTAGGAGTAGAGGCCTCATTGGATGATATATTATTTTATATATAGTGATTCAGGTGTGATAGTTACTTCATGAGACAATCCTAAGATAAAGGATCAATATTGCATGGATCTTAAGATTTCTCAATCCATTCAAGGGAGAGATTATGTTTCTCCTACGATGGTTAAGGACATATTCCTTGGGATTTCCTCACTCATAATACATCTTATCGAGATTTGGTTAGTTGAATTCCCATGAATAGATAGAGTAATGATTAAGGATTTCCGTAGGGTGGTCAATGTGGAAGTGGGGTAGGTAGAGAAGCATGATGTTGTAGAAGGTCTGAACTTTTTTCACCACCTTCCAATGGTTGTCCATGCCTTGATCAACGAGCTAGTGGTGGGGGTTGGTGACTATTTTCGGATATGGAGACTTATAACCCTAAGGATCTATGGATGATACAATATGATTACTTTATTCCTTAGATATAATACAGACAGAAATAAGTGTTACTCATTATTTTCATAATACATTTAATTTTTGAAACATAGAGATTATGGATGAGCACTTAGCTCGATCCCTTTGCTTGGAAACATCAATTGGAAGTGACTCCGGGATCACACACTTCTCCCAATAGTTTAATATAATGTTCTGAGGTGATAATTTTGTATGGGATCTCATTGTAATATATATTAGGCCTTATTAAATAATATTAGTTATGGATTAACTATCCACAGTTCATGCCCAAATTGACTATTTTAGGTAGAATATACATTTTGTCTCTGGTGATGGAAAGTGGGATACCTTTTTGACTGAATAAAAAATTCATATGGAGAAGGAAATTATTAGGAATATGTGAGTTCAAATCATTACACACCAGTTAGATAGTATTACTCTTGAAGTAGTGGATACTATGGGATACATGTTTCCTGCAATGATGAAAGAGTTTGAGGACATCATTCCTGATGGTGTTATTGTATTTCCGTCCAATTGAGGGAAGGACATTTGAATTTAATTACACCGTAGGATGGGCCTAAAAATTATGATATCTTATCTTATGGTTCCTACAGAGCCTCATGATCTTGGATGTACTTAGAGGACTTCCAGAAGATGGGATTAGTTAGACCCAGTGTTTCCCTTGAGTAGCCCCAATTTTGTTTGCCGAGAAGGTGGATTTGAGATTTTGGGTATGTGTAGATTATTGTAGAATGAAGAAAGTGACCATGAATAATAATTAACCACTACAAAGGATCAATGAACACTTTGATCAGTTTATAGGGGCACAATCGTCCTTCAATATTGACCTCAAATCAAGATATTTTTAGCTGTGAGTGCAGGATGAGAATACATTGAAGATGGAATTCAGAAGTCTCCATAGTCATAATGAGTAATTGGTGATTCTATATGAAATGATTATCTCCAAAATACTTTTTTGGGACTAATAAATGATACCTTTCATACATTCATCAATTGATTTGTTGTGTAATTTCTCAATGATATCTATGTTTACTCATTGTGTGAAGGGGGGCACAAGAAACACTGGTAGATGGTTATATGCACACTCTGAGAGAGAAATAGTTATTAGAACCTACCATTGTGTTAGAATTTAATTAAAGAGGTTTATATTTTAGGAAATGTCGTCTTAGATGTACGTGTGGTAGTAAATCCTACCATGTATGAGGTTGTGTTTACTCTAGAGATATCTAGTTGTGTTAATGTGGTGTAGAGTTTCCTTGGGTTTGTAGGGAACTATAAGGGGTTTGTACAAGATTTATCTAGAGTTATAGAACCATTGAAAAAATTGGCTCGAATGGGGTAGCCTTTCAGGTGGTAAGAATGGGGCCATCAAATTTTTCAAGAGATTAGGAAGAGGAAGATTGGTGACCCCCATCTTGTGATTTTTGGAGTTGTGTTTCGAGGAATTAGTTTTATTTGAATCCTTAGGGAATAGAATTGATTTTTTTTTAATTATTATTCATGCATTGGTTTTCTATGTGTCTTGAATGTTGTGATTATACAAGAAGAACTATTCACCCCATGTCTGTTAGCTTGTAGAGGTTTTCTTCACCCTAAAGATGCGGTGAAACTACCTTTTGTGTGAGTAGTTTACTGTATACTCTAATAACATTAGTCTTAACAATATAATATAACTAAAGGATATTACTATAAGATTGATGTTACAGCTAGAATACCTCTTGGACTATGACATCGAGAGAGTATATACATCTGGAAAGGGGAATTTGTTGGTAGACATAATCAGTATGATATCTTGTTCTTATTCATTAGTTGAGGTGTTAGATCAATTACCCCATTGTATTTTTACATAGCTGAAAAGGAAGGATCTTCATATCATTTTTAGATGGTTTCTACCGCATATATTTTATATGTTGTTAGGGAAACTCATCATAGATATATCAATTGTGAGACCTTACATAAAAAGATATCCACTAGACATGTTTTTGATCTAGTTTATGAAGGCGGGGATCACATTATCCATTTTAGATGAGGAATGATGGTACCAATTATGTTTTGAGAGATGACTGTGAGGGAGATTCAAATATACACTTTTAAGGTAAGTCCATGTGGGAATACATTCTACTAGGACCTCCATCATCAATTTTTTTACCAAGGCATGATGAGATGTGTTGTAGATTGTTTCTCTCAATGCCTCACTTATTAGTAGCTGATGGATGAGCACTTGGTCATAGGGTGTTTAGCTCAACCACTTATGCTGATAGAGTTGAAATGGAATGGTATATCAATCGATTTTATAATGACGGTACCACATTTTTCTAGAGGAAATGACTACATCTTGGTGATCGTAAATAAACTCATTAATTTGGAAAAAGATCAAGCTATTCTAATCATTGTTCTGTGGAGATATTATGAATATTTCAGATATAGTTGATAATAAAAATCCATGGATCTCTATCAATAATCACTTCATAATGTGATTCCTATTTCATTTCATGATTATGGATAGGATTATTGGATTAATTTTGGACCTAGTTTCATTTGAGTAAGACATTTCACCGCCAAACTGAGGGACAAAATGAGATGACCATTTAGGTCATTGAGGAAATAATATAGGCATTCAGGATTGATTTTGGTCATACATAGAAGGATTAACTACCCTTGGTGGAGTTTTCATACAACAAAACCTAGCATTACACCATCAGTAAGGCAATATTTGGGGCCTTATATGGGTGACCCTTTAGGTCAAAACTTTTTTGGCCTGATCTAGGTGAGTCATTTATCATTGTCCCAGATTTGGAAAAATCTATGATAGAGAAAGTATGGATAATCCTGAAGTATAAGAGGACTATAAAAATATTCTACAAGTTCTATGTGGACTAAAAATGGCGGCCTTCATAGATCATGGAGGGAAACTATGTGTTCATTAAGTTATTACATGAAGGTGGATTGTAAATATTTTTAACATATGGAATGTTATCAATGATATTCATTAGCCCTTTTCGGGTTGTATTTAGTGTTTTTAGGTGGAATACTTCTTAGATCTACCACCAAATTTAGACAGGGTACATGATGTCTTCCATTTATCAGGGCTAAAGAGATATGTGCACAACCAATCACATGTTATCGACTATGGTGAGATGCATACCAATGATGGGGATACCTTTAAATATTAATTAGCGGTGATCAAAAATAAAAAATAGAGGGTCCTTAAGGGTAAAGAGATTCCACTAGTGTATTTTTAATGACATCATAGGAGTCTTTGGGAGAGAACCTGGGAGAGAGAGACCCAGAATTGAAACTGGCACCCTCATCTTTTTTAGTACATTTTTTTCATTTTTTGGATGGAAAACACTAAGGATGCGAGAATGTAATGACTTATATTTTACATATTTATTGCTTCAAAATATTACATGGATAATTATTGGAGTTAAGTTATGAGACATTTTGAGATTCTAAGTCCCTATGATCTCATAATTGATATTTTAAAATTATTACAAATATTAATATCACATGTACATATACTCCTATAGAAATTGTAATAACTCTTAAAAAATTCTTGGATTGAAAATATGAGACCAACATTTAGTTTATATCTTGGTTTTTACCATAGTTGTGACATAATATTTTTTATCGTTAGGAGTTTCGGTAAAGTTTTATCACTGGTGAAAATAATAAAATAAATAAATTTATTTAATTTTATTATTTGTCTTAATGCATCGACCTAGAATATTTTTTTTAAATATATTTTTATAACCCATAGGGTTATTCTCATAACATAGTGATTTATGTAATCCATTATTGGTGATGTTGGTGGACCATTAGTACATGACATCAGATCGAGATCAGATGGACGATCATGTGCCAACAGAGTTTGTGGTTCTCACCAGCGACCACAACGTAAGACCTTTAAAATTAACTAATCAGTCCAAAATATTGGTTGGATCTATGATATATTTTAATCCATCCCAATTAAATTTAATTTAATTCCACAAACAAGAATTCATTCTCACATAGACTGTTGATTTATTTACTATTGAATATTTTTTTTGTTTTTTACCTATTTATTTATATTTTTTTATATAAAACTGAATTAAGGATGAAAATATTAAAAGCTAGAGATTAATTATTCAAAGTAATGTTTTTTGTTTTTATCACCCATTTGTTCACTCTTTCATCATTTTTATTTCAATGGACATTGGTTTGATGAATACCTGGTATTCAATCACCACAAAATCATTCTTCGGTGAAATGAATCATTGCCACATGTACAACGTCTTCTTGAGGATTTGATTTTGAGGGTCAGAGATGATTTTTAGTGATTGAAAGTGTAATGAGATTATATTACAGGTCAAAAATTTCTCAAAATGGTGCATGGCGATGATACGAGAGATAGAGGAGGTTTACCGAACTAATTTTCTATCAATAATCCGAAGTGTAGGTGCCAATGGAGATCTGATGGACTAGATCTAAGATCCATGGGTGAGATTGATGGAGGAGGTAGTTGATCATAGCAATGCATCAAACAACACATAATTTATGGGAAATTACCAACTTTATAGTTTGTACTCCGATGGACACATATCCTGTAGTCCACTTTCTATGGATATAGGGTTTTCATGGTGGAGATAAGGATCACATGATGTGTGGTCCCTACCACACACCATATGAACCTCCCTTAGTATCTCAGCATGTAACCCTATGGTGCACAAGAAGTTACTCGGTTAGGCACTTGAGATGGTACATAAATAGGTCATGAGTGCATGGGAATAGACAGAAAGAATGAGACGGGCGTTGATAGACCACTAGAGCATGTTCACCCCTATAGAACATATCATATATATAGATATCTATATGATATGTGAGGCGAAACAACACATGAAATCATGGTTTCAGATAGACACATTGTGTACCCCCATCACACATCACATACCCACTTATGATTGTGTTTAGAGCCCTTCAATCTATTTGTTGGAATAATATCAGTTGATTGTGTTCCCTTGAACCATCTCCTCAGTGGTACTATGCGTAATTTCATCACCAACACATGTTTGTGATCCCCTCTAGATGATGTGTCTCGTGTAGAGTTTTGTGGTTTCCCTACACGAGACTTGGGTATGATCCTATGTCATTATTTCTTATACCCTAAGCAGGGCCCATGGAATCAGTATGGCCTCTATGACTAGAGAGTTGATCTCCCCATCTAGAAGTACATTTCAATATGATTCATGGTATCATTGACATATGATCCCCAATATATTTGGTTTCTACAAATTGGGTTTTGAATGTACCCCAGTAGGCCAGTGTGTAATCCCATATCTGTGTATCAAGATCTTCAGAGACCATCTATTTATCTCATGCAAGTCCCAAGGATTATGAATTATTTTTTACGTGTCTCTAGTGACTACATGGATCATAGAGTGGGTTCTACTGGAACGAGAATTTCCTAGAATATTTAACTATAATTACGTGGATAGTAGTTTGGTTGAGACCCCCAGGGGGAAAAGTGACCATCTTTAGTATATATGATATTTTTTTACTTAAATAATAATATTATGAGATGAATAATCTTGATGATTTGTATTTTTAGATTTTGGGCTATCCTTCTGGGTATTTGTATACTCATTCTTGCATGGGATCTTCCTGAACGTGCTGTGTATTATGTAGAATATGTCCCTTTTTTACAGTGACCACTGAGAAAAGGGATTTGAGAGAATAGTTTTTTATTGGGAAATTTATGTTATCTCTAGGTGGTCTCATTTGAAAGTAGTATCCTCTTACTTATGTGGATGAACTTTGTTCAGTTTCATTTGAGTGGGATTGTATTTGGCCCCTTGAAGATTTCCATACTTTTATTGTACTGTGATTGTGGGACTATGGATGTATGGATGAATTGTTCAGCAATTTTAAATTTTATAATTTTATGAAAATGGATATATATATATATATTCATGTTTATTGGTTCCTTTGGTTATTCCTTCCATCTTTGTTATATTCTTACTTGGTGCTAGTCACCAACCCCTGGCCAGTTGGAGGCGAACTTGGGGTAGTCGCAGCTCAGGCCCCATCAGTCCGATTCATGAAATTATTTAAAATGAGAAGTAATTTCCATATAGAAAAAAATTAAATACCATATATAACAGGGCAATTTCAGGAACAAATTAATCTTTTAATGTATATTTATTTAAGAAAACATGTTACCAAATGAATCCCAAATTCATTAGATAAAACCATTACCTTGAATTCTCACTTATATAATTACACTCTAACCTCCATTATAACAAAAATAAATGTATTATTCACATATTAAATAACATTTTATTTTACACAACATTTTTATAAAATTCATTTCTACGGATAAAATTGAATGATATTAGAGTTGAGTATTCATAACATGAAGAAATAAAATCAAGGAATCGTTTGCGAAGAAATGTGACTATAAAAAGTGATAATGGAATGGATTAATGATAGATAAATGTCGAATCTAATAAATATTGAATAATTATATAAGTAATTTATAAATTATGAACATGTTAAATGACAATAATATGAAAATAAAAATTCATATAAAAAAGTAACTACATAAATTGAAATGATGAGTTAGAGAATCACATAGTGATTTCGACAGCATAATGGTTATACCATCTATATTATATAATTGAATAAATTAAATGGGAGGTTATAATAACAAATATATTGAATACTTTTGAAATTAAATTTTTAATTATAATTATAATAAAGAGTAATCAATTTAAACTGAAAGGTAATTTCACAAAGCAAGTACTAAAATGTTAAGATGAGGAGAACACTCACCTTACTATGTAGATTCTTAAATATTAATATGAGTCCTTACAACCATGTAATTTAATCAGAATATATTAATAGATATAGTGGTAATGGAAATTTTATATCAAGGCCTTTTGGGTTATGATTCATGAGATAATGGGTGGGAGTGAGCACCATTTATAGTTGATAAAGAAGAGATTTTTCATATAAAAAAGGATTTAGTTAAAGGGTAAGAAAGGAATCACATGGGAGATAAGGAGGTTAGGTGTGTAAGGTTTTAAAGGTGTATAAATATTATATAGATTTTTTTGTATAACTTTAATACCTAAAGAACCTTCCATAAGGTTTAAGTGACCTTCTAAACATCAAAAAGTCAAGATACTTGTTTTTTCAATTTTACACTTACTAATCGTCATTAAAAAATGTTAATGGTAATAATTTTAATAAAAATAATATTAGATGACCCTTTTCACCAAATTATATATTGATAAATAATATGTTTTTAACCATTTAAACAAATTAAATTTCTAAATAGTATAAAATAAATTTTTAAATAAAAACATAAAATCTGTTGAAAACTTGTTTTTTGGGGAAAATGGTGTTTTAATAATTATGTGTCATAAATATTACTTAAAATCGATTACTAAATTAATTAGAGTTAATTTATTTTTATATATTATTGGATATTATATTATATTCTTAATCTAAAATATATTTATTTATTTTTGAAATAATATAATATTTATAAGAAATTATAATTTGAAAAATAATCATTTTGGGGGTATATAATACTAAACCAAGTCAACATTATTCATATTCCTAAAATTATATAGTTCCTTATTAGATAATTTTTTTCCTCATAATTATATATATATATTTTCCATTTTTTATTCAATTTATAAAATTGTTAATTTTTATCATAATAAATGAATAATGTATTAAACGATTATTTATAAAAATGTTACCTGAGATCGAAAATATTAATGATAGTTTTTAATCGATAATAAATATTTTTATATTTATAATATAAATTAGTAAATTAATTTTTTCTCCTTTGAAACATGTAAAAAATTATTAATTCATATTTATATACTAAAAATAACATAAAAGACATTGTACAAGTAAAAATAGTATATTCAACTATTCCCCTAAAAATAAAATATTTTAGAAAAATAAAACAATTTATTGATAATATTATATTAATATGATTGATTAAAAAAATTATAACAATTTTTTAAAGTCAAAAATTTAAAATAATAACATTTAATATATAAATAAAATCCTAAAAATATAGTGGTCAGTTGTTCATATTGAGAAACAAATTTCTAAATGTTAACAATTTTTAATTCTTGTTAAATATCAATTGCTAATTAATTAATTAGAAATATATTATTAATATTATATAGAGTTATTTTTTTTAATAATGATATCCTTAAATTAAATAAAACACCATTTTTAGAAAAATATATTTTAAATTTTAAAATGAATTTCTTTGTTGTGTTAGCTATACTAATTACATTTAATTAACAATAAATTTTTTGTTTATTTTCATTATATACAAGTTTCAAATTTTGATTACTACTATTCATACATTCTAATTTAATTTTGATGTTTTAATGATCATGTTTAATATCTATATATTACCTATATATATTATGGTCTTAATTTTTTCCCAGTGTTGTATGTGGAAAAATCTATCGAACAAAGTATTTATTTAAGGAAAATATATGGTGAAACTTTGATTTATGGAACCTACCCAAATAAATTACATCCCCTCAATTTTAGTTATCACATACCAATTAATATAGATAAGGATTCTACATAATAAAGATTAATGTTGGTATAATTACTAGATTGATATCAACTATAGAATCTATAGAAGAATATATTTTCCTCAAAAGAGTATTATCCATAATATTGACTTTTATCGAACTATTTATTTCAAATTTTTAGAGTTATTTGTTATTAAAAACAACATTATATAATTTTTAATTAATGTTTTTTTTGTTTTATTGATTCATAAAATAGAATTGGTTTACATGATATTTGTTTCCCTTAATCTAGATAAATTATCAACAATGTGGAGGGAATAAATTCATCACTTATATCATGTTGAATTTATTAATGGTAAGGATAGAAAGATTTAAATAAGGAACATTCGTTTAAAATTCAATATTCAATACTATAATTATACCGAAAGAGTTTTTTTATATTATTATACACTTGGGGTGGTGATTTAATGATGATAAAAAACATAAAGGGTTTACTAGATTTAATTTAATTTAATTCCTAAAACACATCTCCAACATTTTATTAGAGAGTAGGTGTACCTTAAATATCATGATCATTCAAAGTTGCAGTGATTCCATAGGTATTCTATTGTTATCATGGTCAAAGAAGTTGGTGATATTAATCTTCATGGTTAGTCCTTGGATTATATTATGGATGGGGATAATTCCCAAGTTACCAAAAAATAGAAAATTTAATTATTTATTGTACTTTAGGATAAAATCTATTTCTTTTACTCATTTTAATATAAATATTCATTTTCCAATGGAATTTTGATGCATGTTGACACCATCTTCCATACATAAACTACCTTATTATACCCTTGATTAAATTCCCTTGGTGATTCTTTCCATATTTTACATTATATTAAATTGAACATGCAATCCTTTAACCTATTCATTTTTTTTATATTTCTTAATAATCCATATCCCTCAAACTTATTTTGTTTTTGGAAAAATCAACCGAGTTCACATTGATAATAATATTTCATGATATTTTGGTTAACAAAATGATAATTCTTCTCACTACAACTACCATTATAATGGTTTATTTGTTGATATAATATTCACATTGTCACTCGATCCCATGGTTCATTTTAGTTCCAGCCATTACGAAAACCCAAAGGGTTTATATGATTGATGAATCATTAATAATATAGATATACTATCTGAATCATAAAATAATTTATACCTCAAAAATTCATTCCCTTTTAAATTATCATACTGGCCTTTAATTATTTAGGTTTAACCTATATAACTCATATTTTTCATCTAGGTTAAATTAACATTGTTTATCATAATCTTATCAACCAAATCTAATGATTTTTCTAGTAAATAAATCATTCATTGTAGTTTTCAAAGATCATATGTTAAAACAAGGAATATCCCATGTGAGTGTCAAAACTGGTGTTTAGTAATGCCTCTTTATCATGTACATGTGATGATTATGTTAACACACAACATGAAATTTCTTGGACCAATACGATATGGTGCATATTTTCTAAAGCTTGTATCCACTTGTAGTATAAATAATGTGATCTATTGAGAGAGAAAACAATCGAATTAATAATTTATCATTATTTAAGGATATCATCCTTTATGAATAATCATTTCATGGGTTTTCACCTTGATTATCAAAAATAACCCACTAATTAAATACACCAATCTAAAAAAATAACTAAACCCTAAATTAATAACAAAAAATGTGACACGAGATAATTATGACAAATATTATAAAATAATATAGTGATTATATAATATATCAGAACAGTCGTGAAACACTAGGTCCAAAAAGTTTTGTTCCATATAAATTCACTATAAAAACTTCTTATTTTAATATAATTGTCAAAATTTAACCATGAACATAATAATTATCTCTTTTCTAGAAACTTCACATGATTTAATAATTTTCATAACCTCTAGATTGGAAATATAAGAAAGGGGTGAGCTCAAACACTCACTGTGGGGAATCATATAAAAATTAATATATCATAAAATTTGAGTAGGACATGAAGAAGAGGATAACTATCTTATATGAAGATAAAAACACCATATATGATAATCATAAAACATAGTAGATAAAAAAATATCACAAAAGGGTCATTATGGATGCGTAAAATATAAACAAATATCATATGAACATGACATAAAAATGAAAAATTCATTAAAAATAATCCTTAATCATGAAAACATGTAATTTCATGGAAAGAAAATGAATCTAGAAAATTTAAAAAACATGATTAATTACATATAAATTTGGGGAAACTATAAAAATAGAAAAACCTTCGTGAACAAACCCCGTATTCTCACACCAATGTGAATAAGAACATGAGGTCCATGTCAGAAAATGTGACAAAACCCATCATGCGCACACCAATGTGAATACACAGATTGTTTCGTCACCTTAGTACCTCATAATATTATTATTAAACCAATGAATTATAGGGTGATATAGTACCCACCCTTCATAATCAATACCTGTTTGTTTCACTTAAAATAAATTATAATCAAATCTTAATGGACCAATATAAAAATTCTGGGGTTATTTTAAACATTCCATAAAAATAATAGAAAAAAACCAAAATATATCATAATACTAAAAAAAATTATTTTCCAAATGTAATTGATAATTTTTTACGCATATAGTATTATTTGAATACCACTTCAATAGAGACAAAAGTTGGAGAAAAATATATGTAAAAATAAAAGTGTTTCCACAAAACCATTAAAAAATTATTATATATGATGAAATGGTAATTACTATCAAAAAGATTTTTTGGAGTGAAATAGAAGACTTATAAACACCTTATTATAATTACTTCTAAAGAAAATATACATGAAATTAAATTATCAAATAATGTGAACCAAAAGATAAAATATTTTATTTTACAAGGATGAAACACCCTTTTTTAATATTTTGAAATACCTTTACCAATATCATAAAAAGATTATGAAACCTTAATTTTATAAATAAGTAAATATAATTATCATAATCATATAAAATTTATCATATTATTTTTAAAAAAATCAATAGAGGATAAAATTTTCATGATAAGAAAACATGGCCATGGATGAAAAAATTCATTGAAAATAATGGATGTAATTAATTCTAATGGTACACATTTATTTTGGAAATCATTTTATCAAATAATTGGTTATTGTTAATGAGAAATAATTTTACATAATAAATTTATGGAATACCAAATAAAACTAGGAAATTTTACGACCAAATAAATAGTGAAATTTAAATTCATGTTATAATGGTCATGACCAAATGAAATGATAATTTAGTCAAATATGTGATTACATTTACTTGTTTATTAGTTGATCGAACTCCAGACTCCTATATAATAAAAAAATTGTCACAATCACCTATTTTATAAACTTTTTATAATTCATAACCCTTTATAAAATTTGATTAATTTTATTCCCTAAAATGATATTTTATTTTGTAATTCACATCTTGAAGATGGAAAATAACAAAATGATTTTGGAATCATAGAGAATAAAAAAGAAGGTTATGAAATGGTCTGATAAGAGATAAAGATACCCTATCATCAAAAGAGAATTAATAATTTAGTAATGAAATTATTATAAATTTTTTTAAATCATCATCGTGGATTAAAAAATGATGTGGATGAATTTAAAAGAGGCGGTAGAGAATTAAGGAGTGATTTTGGTAGCATAACGACTATACAAAATATCTTATATCATGGGTTAAATGAGAGGGAAGGGTATTATATTATGAATTTTTAATCTTTTGGATAGTAATGTTTTGATTAAAATAGTATTAAATTATAATAAATTTAAACTCAAAGGGGTTGTTAAAAAATAAAATATTTAATCAAAATAGGAGGAGGGGGACCCTCACGTTTTTATATAGATTCTTAAATTGTAGGAAGACTATTTATGTCTTTAACAACACCTTTTATGGGGTTTATAGAGGTATAAGGAATGTATATTTTTTATTAAGGCCTTTGGGATGGGGAATAATAGGACAATGGGTGGGACTAAGCTCTATTTATAACTTAAAAAGATGGGATTTTTGGTGGAGAACTATGGTTAGGTAAGGGGAAAGAAAGGAATAATATGGTTGTTAGGTAAGGTAGGTTTATTAAGTGTTTTAGGGGAGAAATTTTATATGATAAATGAGGGTATTAAATTAATTCATAATTATTTTTTCTATATGTTTTAGATGATATTTTTTATCGTTAATAATTTAAGATACATTATTTATCGATTTTAACCCTTATTAATATTGCTTTAAAATTAATCACAGTAATAATTTTATAATTACAAATATAAGATAATTATTTTTTATAATTTTTATGTGATTAATATTAAATTGTGAACTATTTAACTTAATTTAATTTTTATATTGGATAATAATATGTTTTAAATGAAAATATATAATTTTTTGAAAAATCAATTTTGGTAGAAAAATATTATTTCAGCCAATAATTGTTTTAAATATTATTTGAAATTTCATAGAAATTATATTAAGATTAATTCATTTTTATTTATTTTTATAATTAATAATATATTATTAATTTTTAATATATTGATAAAATTTTAAATTACCCAATATTTATATATACATTCCTCTTTGAAAAATAATTATTTTAATAGAGTAACTAATCTTTTAAAATAGTAACATAATAATTATTCATACAAAATAAATCTTTACTTATTTGATAATTGAGACCTCATTAATCTAAATTTAAAATCCATTTTTTCTTATTCGTTATTTATATGTGTAAAGAGTAATTATAACATAATAAATGTATAAATTATTAAAACAATTTTTGAGAAAAATATTACTTGAGTTATAAAATATGAATTAAAGTTTGGTAAACTACAATTAATATTTTAATGTTTACAATTACCATTTTAAAGTAATTAATTTTTTATGAATATTTCTTCATTAATTTTTTTGTCATAGTTATGTACTAATTATTGCATAATTTTTTTATGTGTAAAAAATGTTATATTTCACAACTCAC
This sequence comes from Viscum album, assembly GCA_963277665.1. NCBI lineage: Eukaryota > Viridiplantae > Streptophyta > Magnoliopsida > Santalales > Viscaceae > Viscum > Viscum album. Next base: position 786,990,104 of record OY728123.1, on the reverse strand, counting down.
CGAAAAATCAAATGTTACCAAAAAATACAAAATTAAATTATTATTCATAATCAAAAAATGTGTATAATATTTTTGAATTAAATTTCTTAAATTTTAATATTCAATATGAAAATAAAATCCACAAATATAGTTGAAAAATGTTCACATTGAAAAACAACTTTTTAAAAATATTGAAAACTCTTATTCATGATTGCTATAAATTACTAATTATTTTATTGTTATTATTTTATTCATGTTAACAATATATATTTTTATTATTTCATCACTATATAAATAATTTCATGAAATAATTTTTTTAAAATATATGTTTATGTGTAAAATTATTTTTATTGTTGTTTCATTTATACTAATTAATTATAAAATTTAATATTTATCTTCTTTATACAAATATTTCATATATTTCTTAGACTTATTAAAACATAAAAATTTAATATAATGGTTTAAATGATAATGTTACATGTTTTTATATTACATAAATAGATCACTATTATTGTTTTAGTTTTGTGTTGCGTGTTGAGAAAGGTATCAAACAATGTATTTTTAATTAAAATATATTATTAAATATCAGGTAATTACATGTGCATTTTTATATTTAATTAATACCTTTTATACCGCATTCTATACTTCTCATATATTATTATTATATTTATAACATAGGTAATTGAAATATATGACTGAGGTTATCTCAAAAACTCTTTAAGTGAAAACATATCATCATGAAATAAAGGGTCAAATCACAATTATAGGAGAAAAAGATGACATAGAAGAAATAAATTATTAAAAATAACATTGTACAGTAAGAGCTATCCATATGTGATGATATTTTTTAATGTAATCTATAAATAATATATACATATAATATAGAAAAGTAGTGTAAAATTAGGAGATAATAAATATGAGGAATGGAACATAATCTTAGGAATATTTCTTGGAAATTTTACCTTCCTTTGAAATCAAAAAAAAAAAATAAAAAATAAATTTTTCAAAAACATAAACATAGGTATATTAAAACAAGTTGAATAACAATTTACCACACATCAGGTTTTGGAAAAAAACTCTCCAGATTAAGGATGTGAAACATATTTTTAAACATCATGTTATGAAGAAAACATATTCCCATTATATAGGCTGTGAATAAAAAAAAATTTCTCACTTTTTATTATTAATAAAAAATGTTCAGGCATAACATTGTTAACTAACAAAATCTCTATACTTAACATCTGTATTTCATGTGATATAATGATTTAACCTACGAATTGTAGAGACATATATGACCCCACCCATAATCATATATACATATTATTTTCATAAAAAATCAGTAATTCATCACATTGTGAAAACCTATGGGAATGAAAACGGGTTTTGTAACACATAAAAATGGCATACCTAAAAAATTTCTCATCAATGAGAATGACCATAACCAAAAACATAATCACCTAAAAAAGAAACATCATAGAATTATTTATAGTGTGATTCTTTAGAAATATGTTTCAGGTAATTTTAGCCTCTATATATAAATAAAAAATATTGAGGAAAGAAAAATAGTGTGTCTTAAATTAACATTTATCTTTGGGGTAAAATAAGAAGTTATAGTAACTTGAAAATTATTTTTTGAAAAGGGTGCTGGAATTTTTTTGAACACATTTATTATTTAGAAAATATTCAATAATAGTGATTCAAAAATGCTTAATGGGTATCCAAAAGCCATGTGTATTTTAAGACAAAAAATTCATTTTTATAGGATGTCAAACATTATGAACATTTTGACATAAATTTTTCGAAAACCCACATTGGAAATAGGAAAGTAAAATATTATCTATTTTATAAAAATGCAGATTATTATAAGGATAATTAAAGATAAAAACAAGTGTAGTTTATAATAGGGATACAAGAACATTTTCATTATGTAAAAAACGATTATATGAATAAAAATACAATAAAATAGACAGGTTTTATTAATAACACAATTATATATTCATCAGAGAATAAGATTTCGAAATTAAAACTTATAATTCACAGAAAAAAAGTCGGAAATAAAAAATATCACCATAATACGGTATAATAAATCAATAATAATATATTATAATCATTGTGGAGTGGTTATGTCTCACTAAAAAATTTAGATAGGAAAAATTCCTACAATTTTTGGAGTATTAAAATTAAAACCTATTGAAAGAGAGAGCATTAAAATGGACTTCAATTACCTATAATAAAAAGAAATTTGATGATATAAAATATAAAATTGGTAGTATAAATAGAATATAAATTAAAATAGAATCATAATAGAAAAAAATTCTAAAAGATAGAAATTTTTTGATGAAAAATACTTGCTTATCATGGATTAGTTCCACAATCTCAATAAATGTTGGAATGATCTTAAACTGTCCTTGGAATTACATTTGACAAGAAAGTAATTATGTAAAATCATGTTTAACATAAAAAATATAATGCGATATAGAGTTCTAGGTGGAGTAATTTGGTATATATTTAAGAAGAAATTTGAAGTAATTATGGGAGTTGAAGTGGTGCAAGTGTTACACCATTTAAGATAAGTGAAGGGTAGTTTTGGAAGTAACCATTATATTTTCAATAATGTGATGATAAATTTAAAATATCATTGTAAAAAATGGAGATGTGTTTAGGAGAAGTGTATATAGGTCTAGATTCTCCCCATACTCTCTTTTTGGACACACCTTATAGGGTTTTGGGATTTTTTGTTGCACTTATTAACTTTTACCTTAATTTAGATTTACCTTGGTAATTAATTTATCAATTTGGAAATAAATTTTAAAAATAAAAATCCAAATTAGAACATTTCTGTTATTTTTAACTTCAAAATTCATATTTTTAAATCCTTTTACAGTATAATTTTTTAGGGTTTTGAAATGTAAATTTTAGAATAAACACACCTAACAAATAAAAATAGTTTTTACGAAAAGTGTATCATGATGAATAAGAATGTATCTTCAATACAATATTATCATATATACTTTGTTATATGACATTATTGGTCAATTATAAAAGAATTAAAATATAATTGTCTATCAATGATATAAAAAACAAATTCCCCATCAAAACATATTTTTATGATAAAATATTTTTTTTTGTTAAAGTAACATCAAAATTAAATCTAAATTACTTTTAAAAATGGTTTATTAGTTCAAATAATTTTTTATTATGAATAAATTTATTCTTTAATTATATGTTTTACAACATAAAGGGGTTTTCAATCATCTATGATACAATTAAATAATGATAAAATTATATAAATTATAATTTAAAAAAACTAAACTTTTTAATAAATATCAACCTTTTAAAAAAATAAAAAAGTAGTTATATAGAAATAGTGATATATAAAATATAGAAATTATTTAATTTTTTTCTAATTATGATACTTAAATTTTTAAATTTAGTTTTTAAATGAAATTTAAAAAAGATTTTTTTATAAGTAAAACGATATTTTAAATATTACGTGTTATTAATATTATATAATATCTATTATTAAATTTAAAAATATTAATATTCTAATTCATATATAGTTATTCTTTAATGTTTTCAATTAAATCTGTTACACTAAATTTTCAATTCTTAACATTTTTTTTCATTGAAATATATTTTCTTTATACTAAATAAACATTAATGGATATAAAATGTAATTAATTAATTATTTTTTAGAATTTAATTTTACTACTCCCTTGATAATGAAATGTTTCTTTTAATTTTATATATACATTAAATCATATTTTTATAATAATGTTAATATTTATATGTAATTCATATATATAAAATATTTTTTTCTGATATGGTTAGTAATATTATTTTAAATTTACTACTTAAAAGTACCTGACATAAGAATATCTATTTTATATATGATTAATGACCATTTTTTCAGCAATTAAATATTCAATGAATATATTTTCAAAGACAATATTTATAATTTCATTATTTTATTCATATATATATATATATATTTCCACTATATCATTTGTTCATTCCCCTTTCACGTCACAAGGCTTTGCTATTACTTCATATTATAGATTTATCATAATGGTATGCCCTTTCATGATGATATTCCACATAATAGGTTTTTTTACCAATTGATAAACCTCAATGTTGAATATAATCCTAAAGATTTCCTAGTCATAAAGATAATATTACTTTCTATTTAAGGTCCCATATTGTTTTATGCACTTGTAATTTATTTATTTTCCATGGATATTAATAATATATAGTGTTCAATACTTAATTTTTTTGGTTTTGATATAATTTTCCAATTATGAATGAATAATATGTTGTTTCTTTTAATTAATATCACATGAGAATTATTCCCTAATCATGATCAATTCCCCCAAACAGATTGAAAATATTATACTCTAAAATTATAAAAATATGGTTTATAAAGAGAATGTGATTCATTAAATCCCTTTGGGTTACATTATCCCATCATCAAATAATGTGTGTAAAAAAATTAATTATTTCACAATAATGGAAATATATTATGGAATTTTGACTTAAAATATCAATAAAAGAGAGATATTAAAAATAAAGTGTTCGTAAATATATCTCTTTCCTTAGAATATGAATACAAATAACATTATTTTCTCCAAATATTCGTTCCACAAGTCAATCATTACTCAATTTTAAGAGTTAAATTTTATAATTTTTTTATTGCGGTTGTTTTTTATCTTCCATTAATTTATATAATATTTTAGGTTAATGTGAAATGTGTTTTCCTTAATTCAAATAATTTTTTGTATAAGTGGAGGGAACCAATCCATCAATAAAATCTCATTAAATTTATCTAATGGAAGTATAAGAATATTTAAAAATTAAACACTCTTGTGAACTTCAAACATGAATATAATAATAATACAACTAGAATATTTCATTGACAATCAAATCACGGGGCAGTTACATTATGATATTAAAAAGAATCATAGAAATAATATAGTACATATAAATATATTTGAAAAAGAAATCATCAACTTGAGTTTAGGGGATATGTGTTCATTAAATATCAAGATCTTCATTTAGGGTAGTGATTCCATAAGTATTACATTGTCTTCTTGGTCGCGGGGAATGGTGATTCTCATCGTCTTAGTTAATCCTTATATAAGGAATTTACATTTATAATATTGATGTTCCCAATACATAATACATTAAATATTATATTGTTCCTTAGGAATTTATCTATTTAATATGATCATGTTAATAAAACTATTTATTATTCATTAATAAATTGGTGTTAGATGACCCCCTCTTCCACAAGTAATGAATAATCTAGTCCCCATTAGAAAATTTTATTGGTGATTCTTTCCATATTTTTTGAATTTATAGAATTGAAAAATATTTCCTCTAATAATCCTCACCATTTGATATTTCATGATAATTATCTTTCTTCTTCATTAGCGTGTCTGGGACATAAACAATTTCCACAATGTTATTCATATTTTGTACTATTTTTTGGCATAAATACAATGTTTATCACTCCAAATCTAATTTAAATGGGTGTTTATTGATGTAATACCTATATTATCACTCACACCAATGGTTCAATCATGTTATTTTCATGATTCCATCCCTCTTAAAGTACCCCATTAGGAAAAAAATGAAGTAGGATAGAAAATGACTCCCATGCCCCACCTTCACTGGGCTACGAGTTGGTGATAATTACTAAGGGTATAAAAAAGTATCACATATGGGATGGATTACCCTCTAGGATAAATAAATATTGGGAGATAGGATAAACAAACACCATTAAAAGCTAGTTAAAAATATTAAATTACCCAAACCCATTCCATAAGTCATGATCAAAGTCAACATATACAAATAATAGTCTCTAAAGTAGAAAATGTACCAAAAGAAATGTCCTATAGAATTGAATCAATAGAAGCCCCATCCCAAGATAACAATGACTATATCAATCCTTTATTTCTTCCAAGAATACTAATAAATAGTTTATATACATAGGGTGATCATACAAGTAAAATTTGTAAGATCATAAAAAGGTCTCAAGTTCACATGTGAAAAGAGTATGGTAATGCACCATTGAACAAAAAATAGAACCAAAAATCACCTAAACGGGTCCACTAACCAACCCCATCCTCACAATGGTTCACTAACTAAATCATTCATACAATTGAGTAATATAACATCAAGATCATAATATTGAATGGAACACTACTACAATTTCCCGAATGATTATTATTTCTCATGCCCCAAAATCAAATTTCCTATAATCACATCTCTTCCTTACAAATGACATACCGCAACACATATCTAAGGTGGTGTGGGATGAATCCCTACCTTTCACACCATCAAATATTCAACCATCTAATTCTTGTGTCTCCTATTATCACATTAAATATTTTCTGAATACACTTGGTCCATCATAGAACATATTTCCTTAAGACACCAGCACTATCACATCAAATCTAGGATTATCACATAACCAATGAATTATGGAAGCCTAAACGTGATTGAAATCAACTGTATTCCTTCCTCCTACCATGAATAACCCTCTAAAGATGTTATATTACATCACATCCCCATCACATCACATCTCAACCAAAGACACATCTCCATCACATCATATCTCTCGTAATGAAACATGGGCCATCACATATCTAAGAGGGATGAGGAAAAGAGGGTATCCAACAATCTGTATCACCCCCATACTAGATGTTGTGGAAAATATATTGAACCTAGAACCCAAGGAATTGGTAAGGTAATCAATCTAATATGAAGGGGATATAGAAATAACATAAAATAAATTATATATAGATAACACTCATTACCCAATATATGGGTTGACAACCACAACCCTAGAACACACCGCAACATTACACAGAACCTCATGTTAATTATCACAACCTCTACGATGATTAAAAACAACACATCATACCATCACATGTAACCACACACATCCCCACTTTAATTTACAACACACTACAAAATTTTATGCAATGAACTTTCACTCACATTAATACAAAACACTCTATTATTCAATTCGTATTATCCATTACCACACAATGATATTATCCCATTATTTTTCACTTATCAAACATTAATTTATTAATTCCTGTCAAAAAGAATTTCTTTCATTGCAAACCGAGCATATAACCAAAAAATACCGAAGAAACACTCACCCACCTTACACAACCATGGCTGAAACACCACACATCCACCATCACCGCTATTCCGAATCAACTAATCATCTCACTGTAACCCCCACACATCACCAACTATGCACAGTTAAATCAATGAAAACCACATAAACATCTACACCATACAATATATCCACATCACACATCACAACCCTTCTGTACCATAATAACTAGGCAACATAACCACTACACACTACAAACTCTGTTCACCACAACCACGGGGCACCACAACCACTACACACCAAAACCACTACATTGATCAACCACTATACACAACAACCACTTCCAACCATTAACATTGTTCCTCACAAACACTATTCACTAAATCACAAAACATCTCACATTTCATGCATTCCACACAAATATGACTTTACAGTCCCACATATGACACATCCCATATGGTCGCCACTATCACGACACCATAACCAAAACCAAAAAATTTAACAAAATGAACTAAAACACACACAACCGAAATGATTCCCATATTCTATAATTTATTTAGAGTTTTATCACATTACTTAACAATTAGGATTTTGTATTATCAAACAAACCGATTTTTTATGGCTAACCAGTTTTTTAGACAAATTTATATTCTTTAGTAATTTTTAATCACGTGATAATACATTAACATATTAAGGGTATCACCACATATCATCTATAGAATAAACGAGGCTCCCAACTGTATTTATTTTCAATAATGGAAATAAGAATGCCCAATATTATTTAAAATATATATCAAAACATTAAATAATGATATATATGCCCCATAACCATAGATTTTGGTGATCCCATTTTGGTATATTATTTTGATGAATCGTAATATCCTCAAAAAGGAATGAAAACCCATTTTATCCCCATATATATCATGTAAAAAAGTGAATGAACAAGGATACCCAACCTCAAATAATCTTTTAGATCTCATTGCACACAGAAATGAAAAGAAGGAATAGACTAGGAACCTCAACCACACATGAAAAACTATGATCACCATGAACGACACCAAATAATTATCCCAAAACTACCCAACAGACTCCCTTTTCAAAACATAACCACCACAGTGTAACCCTGGAAGAATAAAAGGCGAAAACATGGGGTGAAGAGGAAATAACTCATCACTAATCACTAACAAGATACCACCAGGACAGTAGGATAAAGGAAAGATATGACGGGCTAGAATTTATCCCAAAATTGTACAGGGTTATTCCAAAAATGATAGGAATTGATTATAGAATGTGGTGGAAAATACCCAAAACATCCATTACTGAGGTTTCCATTCGCCCCATTTATAGACAAAATTACATATTTATTATGTCACTTCCATGGGTTCCATGGGTCATAAGATATTAACACATATTTTAAATTATGAATCCATTTTCTACCAAAAAATATGTCTCCTTTGGCTTAAAATATATTATCCCTGAAATTCAATTTTATGTCAAAAAACTATTACATAAGGTACCACCTTGCTAAAAATATTCTTAAATTTCTTGAAACCTCAGCTATAAACCACACATATGTATTGTAAACCTCTATTTTGGGGAATAAAAGGCATACTACAACACAAATGATTCCCCAAGCCCTTTTGACCCTCCAAGAACTCCACTGAACACCTCAATATCCCTAAACTAGAAATATAGAAGACTGGGAACTTGTAAACTATTATATTATATACATATAATTTGTTTCTAAATATAGAGGATAAAAACAAATACTACAGAAAATAAAGTGGTCTGAAAACCAACCCCATGAGATACCATTTAAGGAACTCATTATATCTCAATTAACACACCACTAAAACAAACCAAAACTAAATTACCAAAACCCCACCTCATTAAGCACTCGCCACAAACAAACTCCTTCTGAAATAATCATTTTCATAACCATATGAACCACCGTAAATCTTAGACTATAAACTAAAAAAAAATAAAAACAAAACATTCCTAAGCATATGAATTTGGGAATTTCAACTTTCATTATGATATATTGTCCACTTTTAGAGGAAAGTTATGGAATTTGACCATTTTATTAAATAACATTTCATTACATATTATAAATAGTTGAACCTTTAATGTTTAGTTTCTTGTAAAATGGTACATAATACATAAAAACCTAAAACAGTATTTTAAAAAATGTTAAATTATTCTTAATTTGTCATCCTATGTACATTTACAGTATCTCATAACATAAGGAAATACATTAAAGGAAAGCATGAGCATACAACCTAGTAAGGTAAAGCAAGGGAAATAGATTACATGTGGCCATGAGAAATATTAATAAGAACTTGAAGAATACCTTGAGCTATTGAACAAAGGAAAAATGGGAATATAATAATAATAATAACATGAATATAAACATAAAAATGTGTCTAAATCATTAATAGGATATAGTTATAATCATGTCACCAAGGTTTTCTACCAAGGTGTCATAAATATTACCAAGGTTATTCACCAAGGTATTATAAGACATGTCATCTCTATAGATAAATTTTTTTCCCAATGAATTGGAGTTATAAAGGTATTATCCTTAATATATCTTAATTAAAGTGTGTCACATATAAAAAATAAAAAATTTCATAAATAACCCATGGAGAATTAGAGAAATGGGTTTTGTATCAAAATCATGGCATTTCAAAAGTTCTTAAAAACATGAATATTAGGACATTTCAACCCACAAAAAAAGTATGTGGGTTTCACATGTATTAATACTAGAATAAAATAAATCATTTTTACATTTAGTTGATTACCCATGAAATGGATGTAGTCTTGGGTATTGAAAAAAAATGGAAGATAATTTCTTGATGAGAAGAGAGAAATGTTGAGACGTAAATTCAGCAGCATAACATGTATAAAACACGAATTTAAAAAATGGTAAAAAGATAGTGGATAATGGTATCCCATTTATAAAACATTAGTATTATATAATGGTGTGATATAAATGGAAATATAGAAGTCTAACCATAACATTTCAATGATATATATGAAAAGTGGTTCTTGAATTGAAAATAAATGAAGGATAATTCCCATACCATGAAGAGTTATTCCTAAAACACGAGTATTCAGACCTTGGGATATTGTGGACACAATGAGAGGACTAAATAGGCGGTAAAACATATATAGATTCATGGAGGATGGATTTTGAGTGTATGTAAATTGATAAATCGGTGGGTATTTGTAGAAAAAGTGTATGATTTGTTTATTAATTTTAAAATGTAGGCCTTCGAAACCTAGGCTGCGAAAAAAATGAAAAACCATGGGCTTTACCATAGTATTTTCCATTGGTTTTAGACACCTAGGTAATATTTTATGTTATTTCAGTCCATATTAATTATTTTGGCATGTAAAAGTATTGCTTCCACAAAAATAATCTTTTATAATTTTTAATTTACCATTTTATTCTTTTGAAAGTAAATTATGGGTTTGATAATAGGATAAAATATATTAAAATACATGATATTAATAATATAACACATTTTAGGCCATGTATTGTGGGGATTTAGTAATTAAATTATTTTTAAATAGTTATGAATTTATTAAACATACTAAAATACTCAATCTATATTTTTATTATTCACAAAAAAATTATGTTAGAAAATGCAAATTTATTTACCCTACCAAATTTTTATTTTCTAATTTAAAAAAGGATATTTATTTTATTATAATTCTTATCTATATAATAATTCTAACATTTAAATATAAATTCATTGTTTATAAAAATTATTGCGGATTAAAAAGTGTAGTAAAAATTCTAACACTTAAAAAAAATTATTTTATCACTTATATTTAAATAAGAGTGTTTTTTTCATACTATTACATTAAAATAAGTATTTTTTCATAATATATTATTTTTTTATAAAAAAAATATATTTTTTAGAATGGGAATTTTCTATCTGAAAAATAAATTCATCATATTCTATCTCAATTTTAATAAGAAAAACTATTCTTAAAATAGAATTGATGGAATAAAAATTCTATTTATACTATGGAATTACACTTTATGTAACTTTTTATTTGAAAAAAAACCCGTATAACTTCAATATATGACCTATGGGTAAGGTGTGTGATGGTGATTGATTCATGTGGTGGCTTAGATAATATCCCTAGAGAGGTAATTTCTACTAACTTAAACTTATCCTATAAGAGATTTTGCTGAAAATTAACTTATGAAAGCTCAGATAAATCATGGTCAAGAGTAAACCCCAATGGTGCTACCTCTCTCCCATGATCAGAAACATGGTCATTGAAAAACATGACTGTATTGGTTAATTCCATATTTTATTCATACTTCATTAATAATACTTTCTCATTTATAATTATAAAAACTAATAATAATGTTAAGATTATTATTAAGATTATTGTTTCTAATGTCCATATTAACGAGTGGTCATAATTGACCAATGATCATATAATGGATGAAACTTGATGGTCACATTTCAAAATATAGTCACTTTACTAATAAGAGGATATAGTTTTTTGATTGAAAAATAGCACACATTTTCTCAAGAAAAAATATCATTAAAAATGAGGGGTCGTTACATTCTTTCCCCATAAAGAAATTGTATCCCTGAAATTTCAACTCATTCTATTATTTGAGGAAAGATATGGGTAATTCTACCTCACTATTTCCTATAGTTTTCACATTTCTTATTCATATTTACTGTTATACCACAACACGTTGACATTCTCAGTAGTATTTTTATGTATAACACTGTGTCTATGGTCCAAGATCCCCACCATCTGCTCAATATAAGAGTGGTCATATTCCAGTTGAACCTCCTCTAGATTCAGTACATGTGAAATGTCAGGTATGTACTTCCTTATGAGATATATTTGGAATACATCATTAAGATGATCTATATTTGTTGGAAGTTCTAGTTGATTGGAAACTGCTCCTATGTGGTCAAAGATTTATTAAGGGATAATGTACCCGGCGATAAGCATCCCTTTCTTCCAAAATAACAAGAATCTCTTCCATGGTGAAATTAGAAGGAATAATTTTTCTTGAAAATCAAATTTCATAACCATTCTACAGTTTTTTGTATACCTCTTCTACAAACATTTACAATTCTTTATGTGTTGTTGGATGTAATGTACTTTTTCCATCATATCTTACATAAGATCGAGAGAAAGAATTTTTCTCTAACCAACTTCATTCCAACAAGTAGGTTTTATGAATCTCTTCCCATATAGAGATTCATATGGGCTATTTGAATACTTTAATGGAAGCTATTCTTGTATAACAACTGAACTAATGGTAGGTGTTGATCCCATCCTATATTAAATTCCATTGGGCAAGTTCTCAGCATTCCCTTGAGTGTGTGAATAGCTCTTTCAAATTGGGAATCATTTTGGGGGTGTTAAGAAATACTAAAATTCAATTTAGTATTCAAATCATGTTGAATAATAATCAAGAATTTTAATGTGAACCTTCAGTCACGATAAAAAATGATTGAAATTGGTACCCCGTGAAACCTTACCAAATCCATTATGTAAATATTGTTTAGTTTTTCAAGAGATAAACCTTCTCCAATAGCGATTAAATGGAATGTTTGGGTGATATTATCCACTATAACCCATATCAAATTGTTTTCATTTATGTTCTTGGGAGGCTAGTGAAAAATTCCATATTGATATTATCCCACATCCATGTTGGTATGGGTAGTGATTATAATAACCATTTTTGAATTTGTTTCTCAGCCTTTACTTATTAACACACCAGGAACCTTGTAGTTTAGTCAATAATCTCCCTTCTCATGTTATCCTTCCAATAATGTTCACGAAGGACTATATACATTTTCATGCTTTCAGTATGTAACACCCCAAGCCTCTACGGTACGCTTCCCTTTGAATAATGTGATAGCATGTGTTGTACGCAACATCGAGTTCTAACACACCACAACCAATCAAACTAGCCGTTATGAATAGTAATACCTACTTTTTGAAATTATATATATATTATATTTCAAAATGGACATCATTTTTGGTTTTGGAATATCGAAATTATCCTAATATGAATTTTTGGTATTTTTCTGAGAACTTCCAATTTTTATGAATAGTGAAAAATACTTAAAAACAACTTTTTTAATCAAAATAATTTATAGTGATAAATTATATTATTGAGTAGTTTCAAAGTATAATTAGAATATATTTTTAAAATTTTATCCAGTGGTTTTCATTAGAATGAATTTCACTTTGAAATTGGACCTAAACAATTATCAATCATTTGATATATATTGTTTCTCAAAAACACGCTATTTGTTGTGACAGTCGGAATTAATTATAAAATTAATTAATGCAACATATATGTTTGGAATTTTGTAAAATAGATATCATTTTTGAATTCGGAATATCATTTATAGCTTAGGGTGAAATTTTTGCATTGTTCTGAACAACTTCAATTTTTTATGAATTGTTAAACTACTAAGTGGTAGTTAAAAAACTGAATTTTTCATAAAACTTAATTTTACCGCTTTTGTGAATGGAACTTCGAAAATTCGAGACACATGGTTAATATCAAGAAGTAAAATGTGGTTCAATGAGATGAAAATAATTTTTGGTGAATAGTAGCTTTTGACTTTTATTTACCACGGTTAAAAGTAAATAGGGTAATTAAGGGTAAAAATGATATTAATATTATCCTAACACATGTCATAATTCTGCTGGACAAGTGTATCTAGACCAAAAACAACCTTAGGAATAAAATATTATCATTTAGGTCTACTTGAATTAGATTAGGACATTTATTATTATTTAATTCAAAGAAGAGTTAAAAGAGTTAAAATCAATGTTTATTTACTAAAACATTTTTAATATAGGGTTATACATAAGATAAATTAGATTGTAAATATTCCTTAGACAGATAATAAGATTTACTACATAATTATATTTTATTTATAATTTTTTAGACATTAAATAATTTAATTTATTTATGACACAATGATGATGCACTAATTACCATAATAGTGAAAAATTAAAATAATTGATATTATAAATACCCAAATAAATATAATTTTAGACTTTTAATGAATTACACTAATTTTCTAAGATAATATGACATATAAGGATTGATTTAATTGACTTTTTTCTAAGTAATCATTCTGTTATGAGTTTCATAATAATCAACTATTGAATAATGTCAACATTGACATAAAAGAAATTTTAAAACAAATATGAAATTACTAATTGATATTAAATCCATAAAAATATAAGGCTCGGCCAAGAGACTTATATCATGATAGGTATATCATTAATGGACCACTTGGGGGTCTCTTGGATGTATATAGTATGTTTATTAACTATATAATATAAAAATACAAAGTGACATGGTAATGTCAATCTAATTTACTAAGAGTTAAAACTAACAGATATGGTTAATATAGTGACCCAAACCAGTTTATATTCTATTGGTTGAATGGTTTTCGACCTATCCCCACATTAACATTTAAATAATAAACATTGGAGCCATTAGAAACCGAATATGAATTTATTATAAATTAATATTTTTATCTCTTCCAAAGGTTCCCCTCACCCCTCTTATAAAAGGGCACTCCTCCTCCTCATTTCTTCACACCTTAAAAGCCTTTTTGTTCGGCCAAAACCTTCCCAAATACTCTCTCAACTTCCCTCACTACAACCTAGAGGCCTTAGTTTGATCATAACACCATCCTAATGATCCCTTTTGATCAAATCAAAAGGAAGAACCCGAAGAAGAGGTAATGTTTTCACCACCCCCTTTCAAGTTCCTTTCTTCTTCCACTTCTTCATTCTTTGTTATTACTATTATTAAATAATAACTCCACTATATTATATATACTATGATGTTATTATAAATATGGTACAACCATATTCAGTATTCTATCCACCCTTTGAATAACATGTCACCATATGTGCGTACGTACGGCTTACCATCTCCACGTCGTGGTGTAATTGTTATTCATTATATTATTATTTGGGTGGGTATAATAATGATGTGTAACTAATGAAAATAATAAATATAACATGATAATGATTCTTTATATAAGATATACCATCCAATTATATATTATTTTAATATCAGAAGAATGATATTGTCGCTCATGCGTACGTACGGACTACCGTCTCCACGAATGAGATGAGATTCATTCTCTATTGTATCCATTCACGTATAATTATCATTTTGATGATTTAAAAATTATTTTTAAGGACATGATATCATTCTGGATATGAATATGATACAACCTATCCCTGAAAAACATGGCTTACGTAACAAAACATATAAAGAAAACGAGTTAGTTAACACCTGAAATGACGATAATTCTATGATATTATTAACAATGCAATGTTAAAAGATCATATATGATATCATATTAATTTATATGATTCATGAATAATTTAATAAAAATTATTTCAACATTATACAGGAGGTTAACCTACCCCCAACCAAGGAAAATTACAAGGTAAGGGATTTTCTTATCTCACTTTCAATTCCGTGAGATTTCCATTGTTTTCCACTAATTTATTGAAAGTGGTATATTGTGTACTCCCATTTGATATATATTATCATTATTCTCTTTATATTCATGTTATTCTGTAAATAATTTGGTGGTTATTAACTTTTGGTCATACGACTCAGTTGATTACAACGTGGTAAGGGGTTTCTTATCTCACTTTTAATTCTTTGAGAATTCCATTGTTCACCACATATTTATTACATGTGGTGTGTATACTACCCATGTTTGTATTCATTGTGTAATATAATTTAATTCATGTATATTTACATCATCATTGTATGATCCTTATTTCATGGTTTTATGTTTTTTATTTTACCAAATCAATAAGGGAATTTGGAATTTCAATTTCAATTTATTCATCTTTACGCATACTTCATTGATTATTTTACTCCGAGATTATGTGTGGAATCACTATTCATTTTCATATGTCATAATTTCCACTCCCCTTTCCTGTGGATATAATTTTGATACACATAATCACTCCATTGATAATTTCTCAAGTCATTGATATAAATTTGATAAGAGTAATTTTAACTCATTCTCTATTTGTTGAGTTAAACATCCAATTCATTGGTGTTTTTTTTACAAGATTATGTGTGAATATCCTTTGATTGTTTTACAATGAATATCCAATCATATTTTGTGTATTTATATTTTTCACACATAACTATGTCGTTGATTTATCCTTAACCTAAGGATACATCCTTTATGAGAGATTTCATATCAATTTAAATTCCATTGAGACTTCTTTATTGTCATACACCAAATCACTTTTATATGGTGTATATAATGTACTCTGACATAGTATATCATGATTCCCTTTATCCCCATGATATTACAATGTTTTGATTACCCAAATTATTTGTATTCAAGTGTCTCTCTTTTGGTTAGAAACTCTAACTAAAATACCATTTTGAAATGTTTTAAAGACCTATTCTTCTAAATCGTGCTCATTAATGTCCATGTTTTAAAAAAATGGTTTTATGGATTTATTTATATGGACATTAAAGTCTTAAAATTAAAACTCCTTTTGAATTTTTCAAAGTGGTATGGGAAACTTTGATTCAAAAATCAATTTTTAAACAGATTCTTGAAAAATAGTGCGACTTTTAAATTATTTCAAGAAAAAGGGGGATATTTCTCTCAAATAGTTTTGATAATTATTTTCATCTATGTCAACATCCTTCATTATTCTTGATTGAGGTTAATGTTATATAATACAATCTTCTATATTGTATCAAATGAGTTATGTTTGACTATGGATGTGCTATTTTTATACCATTCATGGTTTGTGGTTAAAGTATAGGCATTTTTTATGCTAGTTTTAATACGAATGTTTTTGTTATGTTTACACCTTTTCATATGGGAATTCATTGGACTTAATATGTGACGGGTGGCGCCCGTTATAGCTACTTGATGCATCGGTAGGACTCATGAGACAAACTAGTGTCTTGGAACAAGGCCTTGGCAAAATATTATTTGTAGTCTTGGCACGAGGCCTTGGCTATGTGGTTATGATAGTCTGGCATTATGCATTCCATCATTATGAAAGTTGTAATTGATATTGCATATGATTATTCGATTAGTAGAATATCCATGTGAATAAGTAAATGGCATTATTTCATTTTATTTTTGCCATACTATGTTGAAGTTCAAGTTTAAAAGTCTTTTGATTTAAGTTATACATTGCCTTAAATGTTTAATCGTATTTATGAATGTTTCCGCTATATTGTTATCTTTACTTGGAATTTGAGCTCACCCCTTTTCTATCTTTTATTTTTCCCAGGATGTGAAGAAGTAATTTATGAATGACCTGTAGGGATAGTATCTGGGGATATGAGTGTGGGATATGGAGACTATGTTGTTGTAGTGGTTTTTCACTTTATGATGTAATGTAAAACTTTATGAATATATCTAGTGTTTCCAAGGCTACTAAACCAATCGGTCTATCGAGATTTGATCTTTCTTGTGATCACGCCAATGTTATGTAATAATGCACCGACTCAAGGTAACTGGGGTTGGGGTGTTACAGTTGGTATCAGATAAAGTTTAGTACAAACCTTGGAAGTTAGATTTATATAAACTCTGATTAGAGCATGTAGTCCTAAGATGAACTTTGAGAATTAGTATAGAAGAACTTCCTAGAATTTTGGTATTGTAGAGATTTTGAGGATTTTCCGAGCAATACATCCCTGTCTGGATATGAGCAGATAGAGGCGGCTCTGGCACAGATGTACCAAGGGGTAAAACCCGAAAACACCGCTTTGAGCTAGACTCGAACAGGAACTGGTGCACGGCAACAGGCCTTGTTGCACTCTAGGTTACGACACTGCCGGGGGGTATGCTTAGGATAATTTACATTTTCTTTACAAACCAATTTAAATTATTATATATATAAGATGAGAGTAAATGACCTTGGTTAATCCTAATGTGTTTCAAATTGAGAATATGGTGACATGTTAATCTATAAATGATTGTTTGACTACTATTACTCAAAAAATTCTTTCTGGTTTTAGTAAATGGATGGATTCCATGGAATTTATAGTGACTTTGAGAATGATGTACAAGGTGGGAACGGTGGTGACAATGAGCAACAAAATGGAATGTTGATATTCGTAAAAGATATCATCTTTATTCCAAATCAATTTTCCAAAAATATGATCAACAATATATATATTAACCCATTACCAGACTCAACAAAGAAGAGAATGGTGATGAATGATAAGAGCTCCAGTAGTGGAGACCATGGAGAAAGAAATCCTCAACTTCCATCATGCAGGAAATGTTGAAGGAGACACCCAGGAAAGTGTCTCAATGGGATAAAGAAATTCTTTACGTGTGGGAAGGAAGGACATAAAGTGAAGAATTGACGAAGAAAAAATAAGAGTACTATGGAAGAAGATAAAAATGGTCCCAAGAATCCATTTACAGTCATTTTCCGTAAATGTAGGGGACCTGGGCATTACCTGAGTGAATGTCCTATTCTATAGGATATTTTCTTGGTCAGAGAAGAATCTATGTGGAAATAAATGGTTGGATAAATGTTTAAAAATTATTAGTGATCCTTGTTGAAGGGTTTACTTTGAAATAATTTTACCTTGTATTTGTAACCCTAACGTTTTCCATGTGAGAATGATATTTGAGGAAGAATTATCTTTTCTCTTGTGGATATAGTTATAAATAACCATTTGGTTTTATATGATCATTGGGTTTGAGGAAATTACAAATTATTATAATTTGGGATGAAAATGCAAGGTATGAGGTAAAATTTGTGGTTAAATTATGTTATGGTTATTTTGAGGAATTTATCTCATTTTGGTAATGTTATAAAATATAGTTTTTGAAAAAGGACAACACGTAAACCGTGTAACAAACCGTCACGTCGGACAATGCTGTGGAAATCGAACCCACAACCAAAGTGCAATTGGGATTTATCGCCTACCACTGGACTACGTGATGTCCCTGGTTAGTGTGACTATTATTTTTAGTTAAATGATTTTATTGATCAATAATAAGTTTATTTGGGTTCTTATGTCTTATCAAATGAATACCCTTAGTATAGAAAAATTATTTGGTGATTAAGTGATAAATGCTATTTTGGAAGATGTTCACTTTGTTGGGAACACTATATGTCCAAGGAAAATAGAATACTATGGGATTTCATTAGAGGATTAATGGTGGATTTTTATCTATGTTTATATTGTGGATTTATAGTGATTTGGGTTATTTATGGAAATGATTAACCTATAATAATGAATATGTGATTAGGTTAATTACTTTTAAGTATGTGACTTTAAGAGTAGATGATGTCATTTGGAGATACAATTTAACGTGGAAGACTAAATTCTTATATGTTTTGTGTTTCAATATTAGTTTGGATTATATTGAAGGATTTTAAGGACAATGGATTGTTGAATGGTATTTATTTAACTTTGGGGTATTGTTGGTTTAATTTTGGAAATTAAGATTAGTGCTTATTTCTCTCAAGGAATACTCATTTGGGGGATCATTAGATCTTGTACTAACCATTTTGGTTTTGATTAATCTCTAAAGACAATGTAAATATATAGTTCATCCTGCATGGATCATGTGATTCTATAGAAGTATATTCTAGCTCTTCTAGTGTGACCAAGTCTTCTTGAATACTCATCGTTTAAAAAAATGAGTTTGTGGTGGGAATTTATTAAAGAATGAAACTCTACTTAAAATGTAAGTATATATCTTTATATTCTTAGTAAATATCATAAATTAATTCCTCATCCTTATGTAATGTAACATAAAACAAAAAAAAGTTGTCCGTTTACATTCCTACTAGGAGACTAATGGTCATTTTTCCCAACACAAGGTTGTGGTTTTCTTATTTTTAACTTTCTCCTGATCATGATTTCTATCCCTCTCCATCAGAACATGACACCTAGTTTATCATCCATTTACATGTTTTCCTACATGGAATCCGAGTATGGGTTATCTTGGTTGACCTTTATACCTCTCTTTCCTCTTTTAAATTGAGAGTCTTATTGACTCTTTTTTCGATGTGGGACTTTCCATTATATTCCCAAGCACAATTTTAAAAATTGCGAGGATGCAATTTATTAAAGGAGGGGAGAATGTAACACCGCAAACTTCTACGGTACGCTTCTTTTTGAATAATTTGATAGCATGTGTTGTACGCAACATTGAGTTCTAACACACCAAAACCAATCAAACTAGCCGTTATGAATAGTAATACCTACTTTTTGAAATTATATATATATTATATTTCAAAATGGACTTCATTTTTGGTTACGGTATATCGAAATTATCCTAATATGAATTTTTGGTTTTTTCTGAGAACTTCCAATTTTTATGAATAGTGAAAAATACTTAAAAACAACTTTTTTAATCAAAATAATTTATATTGATAAATAATATTATTGAGTAGTTTCAAAGTATAATTAGAATATATTTTTACCATTTTATCCAATGGTGTTCATTATAATTAATTTCACATTGAAATTGGACCTAAACAATTGTCAATCTTTTGATATATATTGTTTCTTAAAAACACTATTTTTTGTGACAACGGGAATTAATTATAAAATTAATTAATGAAACATATATTTTTGGAATTTTTTAAAATAGATATCATTTTTGAATTCGGAATATCAATTATAGCTTAGGGTGAAATTTTTGAATTGTTCTGAAAAACTTCAATTTTTGATGAATAGTGAAACTACTAAGTGGTAGTTAAAAAACTGAATTTTTCATAAAACATAATTTTACAGCTTCTGTGAATGGAATTTCAAAAATCTGAGAGACACAGTTAATATCATGAAGTTAAATGTGGTTTAATGAGTTTAAAATATTTTTTGGTGAATAGTATTTTTTTACTTTTATTTACCACAGTTAAAAGTAAATAGGCGAATTAAGGGTAAAAATGATATTAATATTACCCTAACACATGTACTAATTCTATTGTAAAAGTGTATCTCGACCAAAAACAACCTTAGGAATAAAATATTATCATTTAGGTCTACTTGGATTAGATTAGGACATTTATTATTATTTAATTATAAGAAGAGTTAAAAGAGTTAAAATCAAAGTTTATTTACTAAAACATTTTTAATATAGGGTTATACAAAAGATAAATTAGATTGTAAATATTCCTTATAAATATAATAATATTTGATAAATAATCATATTTTATTTATAATTTTTTAGACATTAAATAATTTAATTTATTTATGACACAATGATGATGCATTAATTACCATAATAGTGAAAAATTTAAATAATTGATATTATAAATACTCAAATAAATATAATTTGAGATTTTTAATGAATTAAACTAATTTTCTAGGATAATATGACATATTAGAATTTATTTAATCCACTTTTTTTGAAGTAATCATTCTGTTATGAGTTCCACAAAAATCAACTATTGAATAGTGTCAAAATTGACATAAAAGAGTTTTTAAAACAAATATTATATTATTAATTGATATTAAATTCATAAAAATCTATGGTTCGGCCAAGAGTCTTATATCATGATAGGTATAGCATTTATGGACCACCTGGGGGTCTCTTGGATGTATATAGTATGTTTATTAACTATATAATATAAAAATACAAAGTGACATGGTAAATGTCAAACTAATTAACTAAGAGTTAAAACTAAAAGATATGGTTAATATAGTGACCCAAACCTGTCTAAATTCTATTGGATGAATTGTTTTCGACCTATCCCCACCTTAAGGTTTAAATAATAAACTTTGGAGCCATTAGAAACCTAATATGAATTTATTATAAATTAATATTGCTAGCTTTTCCAAAGGTGCCCCTCACCCCTCTTATAAAATGGCACTCCTCCTTCCCATTTCTTCACACCATAAAGGCCTTTGTTTTGGACAAAACCTTCCCAAATACTCTCTCAACTTTCCTCAATACAACCTAGAGGCCTTAGTTTGATCAGAAAGCCAACCTAATGATCCCTTTTGATCAAATCAAAAAGAAAAACCTAAAGAAGAGGTAATGTTTTCACCACCCCTTTTCAAGTTCATTTCTTCTTCCACTTCTTCTTTCTTTGTTGTTACCATTCTAAAATAATAACTCCAGTATCTTATATATACGTTGATGTTATTATAAATATGGTACAACCATATTTATTATTCTATCCACCCTTTGAATAACATGTCACCATACGTGCGTACGTACGGTTTACTGTCTCCACGTCGCGGGGTAATTGTTATTCAATATATTAATATTTGGGTCGGTATAATAATGTTGTGTAACTCATGAAAATAATAAATATAAAATTATAATGATTCTGTATATATGATATTCCATCCAATTATATATTATTTTAATATCAAAAGAATGATATTGTCGCTCATGCGTACGTACGGACTATTGTCTCCTCGAACGCGATGAGATTCATTCTCTATCGTATCCATTCAAGTATAATTATAATTTTATGATTTAAAAATAATTTTTAAGGAATTGATATCATTCTAGATATGAATATGATACAACCTATCCATGAAAAACATGTCTTACATAACAAAACATATAAAGAAAACGAGTAAGTTAGCACCTGAAACGACGATAATTCTATGATATTATTAACAATGTAATGTTAAAAGACCATATATGATATCATATTAATGTATATGATTCATGAATAATTTAATAACAATTATTTCAACATTATAAAGGAGGTTAACCTACCCCCAACCAAGGAAAAGTTCAAGTTAAGGGATTATCTTATCTCACATTCAATTCCGTGAGATTTCCATTGTTCGCCACTAATTTATTAAAAGTGGTATATTGTTTACTTCCATATGATATATATTATCATTATTCTATTTATATTCATGTTATTATATAAATAATTTGGTGGTTATTAACTTTTGGTCATACGACTCAGTTGATTACAACGTGGTAAGGGGTTTCTTATCTCACTTTTAATTCTGTGAGAATTCCATTGTTCACCACTTATTTATTACATGTGGTGTGTGTACTACCCAAGTTTGTATTCATTGTGTAATATAATTTAATTCATGTATATTTAAATCATCATTTATGATCCTTCTTTAATGGGTGTATGTTTTTTATGTTAACAAATCAATAAGGGAATTTGGAATTTCAATTTCCATTTAGTCATCTTTACGCAAACTTCATTGATTATTTTAATCCGAGAATATGTGTGGAATCACTATTCATTTGATTATGTCATAATTTCCACTCCCCTTTCCTGTGGATATACCTTTGATACACATAATCACTCCATTGATAATTTCTCAAGTCATTGACATGAATTGGTAAGAGTAATTTTGACTCATTATCCATTTGTTGAGTTAAACATCAAATTCATTGGTGTTGTTTTTACAAGATTATGTGTGAATATACATTGATTGTTTTACACTGAATATCCAATCATATTTAGTGTATTTATATTTTTCACACATAACTATGTCATTGATTTATCCTTAACCTAAGGATACGACCTTTATGAGAGATTTCTTCTCAATTTAAATTCCATTGAGACGTCTTTGTTGGTATACACCAAATCACTTTTATGTGGTGTATATAATGTAATTTGACATATTATATCATGAATCCCTTTATCCTCGTGATATTAAAAAGTTTTGATTACCTCAATTATTTGTATTCAAGTGTCTCTCTTTTGGTTAGAAACTCTAACTAAAATACCATTTTTAAATGTTTTAAAGACCTATTCTTCTAAATCTTTCTCATTAATGTCCATGTTTTAAAAAAAATGGTTTTATGGATTTATTTATATGGACATTAATTTCTTAAAATTAAAACTCCTTTTGAATGTTTTGAAAGTGGTATGGGACACTTTGATTCAAAAATCAATTTTTAAACGGCTTCTTGACAAATAGTGTGGCTTTTAAATGATTTCAAGAAAAAGGGGGATATTTCTCTCAAATAGTTTTGATGATTATTTTCATCTATGTCAACATCCTTCATTATTCTTGATTGAGGTTAATGTGATATAATAAAATCTTCCATATTGTATCAAATGAGTTATGTTCGACTGTGGATGTGCTATTTTTATACCATTCATGGTTGGTGGTTAATGTATTGGCATTTCGTATGCTAGTTTTAATACGAATGTTTATGTTATGTTTAAACCTTTTCATATGGGAATGCATTAGACTTAATATGTGACGTTTGGAGCCCTCTATAGCTCCTCGATGCATCGGTAGGTCTCATGAGACAAACTAGTGTATTGGAACAAGGCCTTGGCAAAATCTTATTTGTAGTCTTGGAACGAGGCCTTGGCTATGTGGTTATGATAGTCTGGAATTATGCATTCCATCATTATGAAAGTGGTAATTGATATTGCATGTGATTATTCGATTAGTAGAATATCCATGTGAATAAGTAAATGGCAGTATTTCATTTTATTTTTTCCATACTATGTTGAAGTTCAAGTTTAAAAGGCGTTTGTTTTAAGTTATACATTGTCTTAAATGTTTATTCTTATTTTTGAAAGTTTCTACTATATTTTTATCCTTACTGGGAATTTGAGCTCACCCCTTTTTTATGTTTTATTTTTCCCAGGATGTGAAGAAGTAATTTATGAATGACCAGTAGGGATAGTATGTGGGGATATGAGTGTGGGATATGGAGACTATGTTGTTGTAGTAGTTTTTCACTTTATGATGTAATGTAAAACATTATGAATATATCTAGTGTTTCCAAGGATAATAAACCAATCGGTCTATCGATATTTGATCTTTCTTGTGATCATTCGAATTTTATATAATAATGCACCGACTCTAGGTAACTAGGGTCAGGGAGTTACACAGGATATATAGAGAATGTAGAGCAGTCAACTTCATCCATCAACACCTTATTTATTTATCTAATATTTGGAAAAAATAGACTTGAATGAAATTTTAGTACACCTTCTTGATCAATATTTTACTCAAGAAACATTTCATTCTTCGTAGCCTCTATATTATTATTTAAAAAAGGACCTTCTCTTTTATAATTCTTTCTCTTCCATAGTAATGATGGGTAAAAATAATTTGGGATAGTATGATGATGTACCATCCCATAAAATTTCCATATCCATTCTTTATGGTTTTTAGATGATCTCCTTTAATCCTCTTCATTTTTTGAACAATGTCATATTTCCAACCCAATGCATCAGTGAATTTGTGTTCTCCTTCTAGGTGATAATGAATAGAAAAATAATTGTTTTTATAATTTCTAACCATATCATATGTATCATGTTCAACTCCATTTTAATGAAACAATACTGTAAACATTGGTGGTCTGATTATATATCACATTTCTAACTATAAAGATAATAAATCCAAAAATTTAGTGAAAAAATAACTGATTAGAGCATATAGTCATGCGTAAGATATTTTTACTAATGAGGCTTCAACTATCATGATGAATAAGCAATCACCTTTTCATTTTCCACAAGTACTCACCCAATCCCTTTCATATATGTGTCACTAAAAATAACAAATACTTCATTGATAGAGGGTAGATTTAAAAAAGGTGTAAAAAACCAATCACATGTTCAAAACATTAAAACATTATTCACAATCCTTTTTCTAGATGAACTTAGACCCTATTCAAGTTAACTTGGTTACAGGTTTATAAATTCATTAATTTTGATTCACAAACATACTATAATATAATAAATAAAGTAAGGAAACTATGAATATCAGTTACTGTTGTTTGATGAGGCCACTCCTCCACTACTATTTTCTTTACAGGATCAACTAAGATTCCTTCATTGGTCATAATGGTCTCGTGAAAGAAAATTTTTGTAACCACAATTCACATTCGATGAACATTCCAAATAACCTCTCCTTCCTTGGAGCTTTTTATTATAACCCTATTATGATCCCATTTCTCCTCGTGAATTTTAGAATGTATCATAATATCATCCATAAAAACTACCAAATATTTATCAAGGTATTTATTAATGAATCTAATTATCAAGTCCATAAATATATCATGTGCATTAGTCGAGCCTAAGTACATAACTATAAACTCATAATTTC
Organism: Viscum album; assembly: GCA_963277665.1. Classification (NCBI taxonomy): domain Eukaryota; kingdom Viridiplantae; phylum Streptophyta; class Magnoliopsida; order Santalales; family Viscaceae; genus Viscum; species Viscum album. The sequence goes on along the minus strand of OY728123.1, from coordinate 786,963,918 downwards.
TATTTCTTGATCATATGGAGGCCTTGGGAAAATATTCTTTCTTCACCCTCAATTGATGATAAATAGAAATAAGATTAATCTTGGAGGATAGTTGATCCCCATGAATAAATTAAAATTAATAATAAATCCTTGGAAGAGGGTACATATTCTTTGTTGTGGTCACAGTAAGTTCTCTGTAATTAATTCATAGTAGTATTGTTCCCTCCTTCTTCTATACAAAGATAATATATTCCATCTAAGAATAAACACTTAGTTGGATAAACCCCTTATCCAAAAGATCTGGGATCTTTAACCTTAATTCATCCAACTCCACATTTTCCATTATATACAGGGTCTTTGATATTGGATTGAATCCATGCATGAGTTCAATGGATAAATCGACCTCTCTTTCTAAGGGAAGTATATTTAACTCCTCATGAAATATGTTAATGTATTCCCGAATGATTGGATCATTTTAAGTAAATAACATTTCATTTCATTATTTATCATCACTGATTATCTCCATAAAGAAGGATATGGGAGGTTATTTTAGATAAATATAAGGATTAGATATCACTCATTTGAAAAAAAATATAGGATTTCTATTCAAGAATATTGATATTTAATTGCCTCTAAAGTTGATAATAGTAGTATACATTGAGATTCAGTCTATCCCTAGTATTGTATCGAATTCATTCATATGAATGAATCCTAGATTTTTTATGATATTTTTATCGGAATATTTAATAGTGGGGTTACTGTATAATGTGGTTTCTTGGATAATAACTTCATGAGTCTTGAATGATAATTCTAATTCCAAAATTTCAGAGATTGACACTATATTATTTGTAAAAATGTAGGAAATAAATGAATTCATAGAACTAGAATCCAAATATGTACTTTATAGCTTTGAAAGAACAATGAGAGTACCTACTACCAATTCATTTTTAGAATACACATCATCCAACAAGTTATAAAATTCCCAACCTTTAACATTTGGCCTATGATGAGGTAGATGGTGATTCCACTCCATTATCATCTGATTTGGACAATTGTTAGAGAAGTAACCAATGATGTATACGCTTATAGAATTGGACTTCAGGATGGGCCTACACCATCTTCCCATTATCGTTAGGGTTTTGAATATTAGGCTTCACCTCAATTTGATGGTTCTGAGCAATATGGCCATATCCTCGACACAAGATATATTTCTCACTCCAGTGCAACAAGTTCCAAGAATAATTCTCCCCACACTTGTTTCATGTGGTAATTTGAAAATTATTTTCTCATATTCTGTGATCAATGTTCCTCCCTAATCATGGATATATTGATCTATTCTTTTAATTTCATATGTAGGACCAATATATCTATGAAAACTCATGTTGAACGTTTGTTGTACTCTGCACTATATCCTCATAGTATTCATAGCTCGATTGGTTTGATTCATCAGTAGATGTGGTTTTAAAGAATTAAATAATCTATTATCATTTATATTAGGAGCCATGAAAAATCTAAAGGTGTAATGAGAATGTCCTGTATGGTTCATCTAATTATTTTGCATAGATTCATTTTGCGTCTCCTTAAACTATAGGAATTCCATATCTATTATCATTCACAACACACGAGGGAAATATTTTTTGAAAAAGGTTCCCCACAACTATTTTGACTCTATATAATCAATCTCAATTCTTGGATTTGTGTTTTTCACTAGTTTCTACCACTAATTAGCTTCTCCCTTGAAGAAGAACATATCTTGGGTCACATTCTCTTATCTCAAACATCAAAGTGAAAAAATGAACTTTTTTATATATCTTATTCATTTTTTGATCAATCAATCAGTCAATAGATCCATTAAAATGTGGTAGTCATTGATGAATAAATTAATCAATGGAATTTTGTTTTCTTTTAGGGGGAATATGGTCTATTTTCTTGATTCATGTTATTTCTCATTACTCAAGTTAATTTATTCACCATTCTCCAGATGTTTTCTATTCAAGATTCCATTGGAGGGCTGTTAGTTCATAGTATATTCCACTCACCATTTTTGTGATTCCTTTTATTTCTCTCCATTTTAAAAAATAATAAAACTTTTGTTCGAAATGGGTTTATTTTAATAATATTATAATTATATATAAATTTTATGTCCTAAAACATCATTCTTAATTATGTTAATAATTAAAAATTATTATATTTTATATAAATCCTTCATAATGGTTCATAAAAATCCTAACATTAAAAAAAATACCCTAGGAGTGTTAATGTGAATGTGAAATAATGCCCATTTTCTATCACTTGTTCTTGTTTGAGCAAAGGTGAAAGTGTGGTTTTTTGGTTTTACCCTTATATATCTCTATGCCAAATCCACATCCAATTGATTGTATCCAGACATGGATTTATTTTCATTGAAACCACTTACTAAATACTTCACCAAAATACCATTATGTTTTACTTTATTTAAACATTTATCTAAGGTCATTCCTAAAGTTTTGAATTCCTAATTTCCAAAAATAACAAAACTACCATCTAATACCAACTTTGGAATCCTACATTTTTATTACAAAACTTTTCATTACATTATTCAAATATAGGATCTTTTAATGTTTCATTTCTTGAAAAAAATGTACATAATACAAAAAAACATAAAAAATTATTTTAAAAAACATAAAAGGATTTTTCATTGGTTCGTCTTAAGTACATTTATTGCATCTCACAACCTAGAGAAATTCATAGATGTAATGGGTTATCATAAGGCCTATTAAGGGAAAGTGAGGAAAACAATTTTCATTTGACCAAGAGAAAAATAAATATGTACATAAGAAATATAATAAATGAATGGGAAAAGGAAATATGATCATGAAATATTAAAAATATCATGAATAATTACATTTAAATGTAGATAAAATAGTTAAATGATACATTTATAATCATATAACTTGTGCCTACTACTGAGGTGTCATAAAAATTACTAAGGTTATTCAATAAGGTATCGTAAAACATGTAATCTCTTGGGATTAAATACTTTACCCAATGAGTTTGAGTGATATATTGGAACAAACTCCATATTTTTTAATTAATGTGAGCCACCAAAATGGTAATTATACATTTCATAAATTACATATGGAGAGTAAAATAAATGGGATTCATATCAAAGTCATGACTTTTCAAAATTGCTTTTAACATGAACATTATTTATTTTTCAACCCATGGAAAAGGACTACACATTTAATGTATGTTAATCTAAGAATAAAATTATATGTTTTTAAATTTAGGTGAATACTCTTGTAAAATAAATAATAATGGGTATTCACAATAAAAATAAAAGAGTTTCACATGGAGAAGAGGGAATTTTTGAGAAGTAAATTAAAGAGTTAAACAGTTATAAATCATGGTTTATAAAAATAAAAAGAGAGGGTACAAGAGTCTGAAATTTATAAAAATTTATTTTCATGTAAGGGTATGATATAAATGGTAATATACTATAGTAAACATGAAATTTAAAATGCATATATGAAAAGTGGTTCTTGAATCAAAAATAAAATAAGGAAAATTCCCTTACCTCGAGGAGTTGTTCCTAGAACAGGAGGATTGGGAGATTGGGGGCTTGAGGACACCTTGGTTAGAATATTTTGGAGTTAGACCTAAAATATATTTATATAATAGGTATTTTTAGTTCATTAAAATAAAGAAATGGGTGGATAGTTATATAAAATGTGATGTATTTGTTTATTAATTTCAAAATATAGACCATGAAAACCTAGGTCTTGGAAAATGAAAAAACATGGGGTTTGAAATGGTATTTTCCTAAATTTAGGTAAACATGGTTCATATTGTTGTTATTTTAATTCACAAGAGTCTACAATTATTTTATATTACTTATTATGGTATGGAAAATTAAGGTTTCCAAAAAAAATATTGTTTTTAAATTTTAATGTTTTCATTTTAGGAAATAGAAAGTAAATTATTGGTTTGGGATTTGATAAAATATATTAAAATATGTGCTCTCAAAAATATATCATATTTTTTTTCTAGGATTTTTGTTTTTATAGTTATTACATCATTATGAAACAATTATGAAGTTATTAAACTTACTAAAAAACTCAAACTGAATTTTTACTTTTCATAAAAAAATTAAAGTATTTTAGAAAATGATTATAAATTCACCATTAACCTATATTGATGTGACAATTTGAAAATTGAAATTTTTTTATTAGAAACATTATCAAAATATTATAATTATAAAATTTAAATATAAAAACATTATTTATTAAAAATAATTACAGAATTAAAATTCATTGTAAAATATGGGACACCTGAAAAAATATTATTAGATCACTAATATTTAAATAAGATTTTTTTATCAAAATGATTCTCTAAAATAAATATTATTTATAATATCATAGTTTATTATAAATATTTATTTCCTTTCCAAAAATTATATTTTATTTCTGAAGAATCAAATTATCATACTCCATGTGAATTTTATTAACTGAAAAACTATTCTTAAAATGGAATTGATGGAATAAGAATATTATTTATATAATGGAAGTACACATTATGTAACTTGGGTATCAAAACATAACCCCTTGTAACACCAATATACAACCAAAATTAAAGCTGTTATTTGGTGATATATTTATGGGGTGGCTTAGCTAACATCGTTAGGGTGGTAATTTCCACTAACATGCACATCTCTTATAGGTGATTTCATTCAAGCTTCACCTGTTGAAGCCCATCTTGAGATAGGTAAAGAATGAACCCCAAATATTCTAAATCCATCCCAAGAAATTAAAAAGGGATTCATATGGAGTAACTATACTGGTTAAGTCCATATCTTCTTCTTTATGAATTAATTATCCTTTGTTATTTCTACTTATCAACACTAGTTATAATGTTAAAATTATTATTAAAAGTATTGTTTCCAATGTTCATGTTAAAAATTATTCATAATTAAACAATGATGATAAAGTGGTCAAGAAACTATAGTATCATTTCAAATTATACTCACTTCATTTATAAGGACATATTGTTTTGTTGACTAAAAATTAACACTCATTTTCTTAAGAAACAAATATCATTCAAAAAGTTTGCATAATTAGAAACTTAATATCCAATATTGTTTTAATCATGAAAATATATAAGGAATTCTGATTAAGAATCACATCTTACACTATTCATGTATAATAATCCTCATTACACATCACAATATTTATTAAAAGAAAATCTCATAAAACTACTGGATCCAAACAACACCTCATCAAAAAAAGAAAGGAAAAACTCAAATGATCTATGGTTATTAAGAATGAATATACATCTCTCTCTCTCATATGTACATTCCCCCCGGACACCACTCCTCCACAAAACATAAACTATGGGTGTTTTATATATTTATCAAAATCTCTTGATGATACTAGATCCCTATTATCTACTCCATGAGGGTCATATAAACCATGATATACAACTATCTTCATTCAATGAAATGATATTCCTCATGAAGATATCGATGCATCGAAGAAACGTGGAAGACATCAGGGATCCTCTCCATCCATATTAGAAATTTCAACAAATATTCCACCAATAAATCATACACCAACACCTTAATGGATATAAATATCCATGGATAGTTATCACTCCCCATGCCATACCACTTGTTCTCTCATGAAAGGGAGAATATTAAGAACACATGGTCTCTAAGCTCAAACACCAAGGGAATAGAAATATGGTCATCATAGGCTGTATAATGATATTGTACCTCTAAAAAAATCTCTAAAACCAACTAGATCTTCTTAGTCATGCTCTATAATAAATCAACGCTAATAACTATTATCTCCCCAACCTCTATCCATCATATTGGAGAATGACATGGTTTCCCATTCAACACCTCAAACCAAGCCATGAAAATGGAAGAGTGATGGGTGTTGTAATATAAAAACTCAACCAGAAGAAGAGTTCATACCCATTATCCACTAAATTGTAATATATAATCTACAAAAATATCCTCTATCATATATATTGTCCACTCCATAATCCCATTTTTATGGGTGTGGGAAGAAGTGTTAAGTTGCAAATTTGAGTCAAAACCGTGATAAAACCCCCTCCAAACCCATGCGGTAAAATTAGGATCTTGATGAGAGATAATGGTATTATGTACCACTTAGACAATAACCACAACATTAACTTATTTCCACTCTAAGACATCAATGACACTCAATTCACAGATCAGAAAAAATAAGCTGACTTTATTAGTCGGTCCATTATCACTCAAACTGTATCACAACCTCCATGAGCCTATGGTTAGATGGTGACGAAATCCATCTAGATGTATTCACATTTACACTTTTTAAAATATAAGGACTTCCAAAAACCTCATAGAACATGGGGCTACACTTCCACCGACTAGAAAACCAGACATAACACCACTAACTCTACCACCAACCATTTCATCCCCGATGACCAACGTTTTCACCTAAGTCATCAATAAATTTTCGTTACACCATGATGAATACATAATGTTCCTCTATGAACATCATATATATCATCTTTAATAACATGAAATAGAATAAACCACTATATCTATTACAACACCAATTTATAATCATCCACTAATCATACCTATTGGGCATCAACGAGGCCAATGTGATCATTCATCACCTAGGCCTCTAAGTGTCTCCACTAAGACTCATCCACTTACTACATCAAAGAAAACTCCATGGTCATATAAAAAATAAAACCTCAAAAACCAATATATCCTATCTCAAGATAAATCACTACATTCTCCTTGATCCCATTAAAAACATCCATAGACTCGTGATCCATATCCTATAAGGAATTCTAACTCAATGCATCAGCAACCACATTCCCCCTCATATGGTGTAAGATATTTAAAAATCATAATAATAAATATACTAAATCCACTAAAATTGTTTTAGATTCATATCATGATGAGATTAACCCTATATTTGGTTCTATACTGACATGAAAACCACAAATCACTCACCGATGAGAAAGTGATTTCATAGCTTCATCACACACACAAAACGTCTTTAACTCCAAATAAATATTGAAATAGTTACACTTGTGGGGATGTAATAGACTATACCCATGAGAGATCACAAATATATATTTCATCAACACATATCCCATTCCACAAGGGGAAATTTCATATAAACCCTAGAACAGTACACCCTCCATTGGAATCTGAAGCACTTGAGCACTGACCAAATTCTCCTTTAGGTAACAAAAAACAAAATATAACTAATCATTGAACCAAAATTCCAAGTCCTTCCTATTAAATATGGTTAGTGGGGGTTTAAATACAGATAAATCAAGAAAATAAATATAATAACATCCTACAATAACAAGGAAACTGCGAAATTCTTTAACATTTTTGGCTAATTCCAAGCAATCAATTTCATTGATCTGGGATGGGCTGATGGTCACACCCTGTAGAGACACTATATGACAATAAAAATGCACATATTATGTATGAAAATCACACATGGACTTCTTTATATGGATATGATAATCATTATGGACCTGGAAAGCATCTATGAGATTCTTGACATGATCTTCCTCTAACTTTTAGTATATCAATATATCATTGATAAATACGATGATGAACTAGTCCAAGAATTCATGGAACATTGATTTCGTGAACCCATTGAACATGGATGGTTCATAATATTGAAAAAACACATAAATTATAGATTCAACATTGTGAAACTCTATCCCAAAGAAGATGTTGCATAATGTGGTAGGGTCATAACCTCCTTTGGGAAGACATCTGGGATAACCTCTACAACTCTGGAAATATTCCACTCTTGATCTTTTACTGACATCACCACCTAGTGGGAAAAAAGTGCATCCACTTTCCTACCACTCATTTAATAACCTCTCTCCCAAACAAAAATTACATTATGGCCCTCCCCATTATAAAAAGATTATATCCTATATAAGAAGGCAATTAATCCTCACACAGAACATGGATAACTGATGCCATGGATAAAATTATACGGTTGTATCTATATAAATAGAAAGTCTCCCACTAATTGGTGTTACCCGATTACTTTTCTTCATCACTAGAATAAATAAACCAAGGAAACATAACCTCAAACTGAGGTAGAACATACCAGGGGTACTAGATTCCACTCTGCTTTTTGTCTCAAAGCATATAAAAATTCAATATCAAATAAGTAGGGTGATACTCCTAATTAAAAAAGGAATACACATGAGTGGTAAATAAACTAATCATTAATCCAAAAACTCTGGGATCTACTGAAACAACTATAAATATCCTATGCATATAACTAATTCAAGCCCCAATGCCCCTCTACTGCCAACCTCTAGAACACACTATTCATCCTAGTTTCCTGTTGACAAGGATCATCACCATGTTTCCCTCTACTAACACTATGATCTCTGAGGTACTGAATAAGAACTGATGGTCCATACTACTGGAACTCCATTTGAGCCAAAATTGTTGCTATTGAAGAGGGTCCTGAATACCAACCTAATACAAGACCCTTTTAGTATTAATATATAGATCATAATATCTTTATTATCGCCAATAGATAAAGAGTAAAAATAGAATTCTTTGGTATGGTTCTTGAAATCCACCTTCCACATAAGGATTGAATGTGAACAACTATGGTTGGTTCTCCACTAGCTAGAACCCTAACAACATGAACACCCGTAACCCAAAACCTAAATACATATTCGACATTATTTTTTACTAGACACATTCATGAGGCGTAAATCCAATATAAAAAATATTCTTGAGATCTCATTTTATAATCCGCACCACAAAATATATAGGGACCATAAAAATTGTGATTTCATACCAGATTGCAGTGAATAATGCCTCCTCCAAATGTCATTCTACAAAATTCTAATCTATAAAATCACCATGGATAAAATGAAAAAAGTATGTGAACATGATCTTTAGAACCCACAAACATAAGCTCCTTGCTATTGGAAAAGAAACTATTGCAGCTTTCCTACTGCTTTCGTCGATGACCTGAACTGTACCCAAAACTCTCTCTGATAGTTGGGCCATGAAACATATTCCTTCATTTGATCAAAATGAAAAAGGATTCATGTTACGTCAACTAGGCTAGATACCTTGAGGGGGGGGGGTCAGGTTTTGACAAATTAAAACAAATGCCTCTGTTGATCTTGTTTTGTTGTTAGACAAAACCCTCTTCTCTCTCTCCTTCCCATTGTAGTGTATGAATGAATATTAAAGCAAGAACATGACAAAACAATTTTAATTGGTTCAATAACACTGGACTACATCAAAGGAGCATAAACCGATGATGTGCCGATGTACCAAATTCACTATGAGTGCACTGTAGTGTACATGTTCGGAGCGGACTCACTGTCCCTCATGGTTTACAACCACTCACAATTTGAGAACTCACTTCTCACTAAACAAAAGTGAGCTCACTGAATCTTCAGAAGATACACTCTGAGTTTATAGACCTATAGGAATCTTCATTATATCTAATGAATTATGCATCCTTAACTGTTGATAGATGCCATATTTATTCACAACATTCACCCACAGATGAATCTCTCTTTGCACTGAGTGTACCAGGCAACCCCAATTTTATACGCAACCCTTTATTCACCTAACACATAATTCCATTTCCTTGCATGAATTTCACTTTTCTTGAAACACATCATTTACACAGAACTTACTTCTTTTATGTGAAACTGTTTATTTAACATGCAACTGACTTATTTTATGCACAATTGTTTCTTTTACGACCATCCTTTGCTTTACATGCAAATGCAGATTTTACGTGCAACTCCCATCTTTTATGCACAGCCTCTACACTAAATTGCGCGTAATTTTCTTCTTTTGCGCACAATCCACTTTTTACGCAACAACCTTCTTTTCTGCTAACCACTCCTTTTCTCAAAAATAATTCTTTTACGCACGAACTTATTATTTTCGCATAACACTCTCGTGGACGCCAATTTCGTGCTCTAGAGTTCAGATATTCTCGAAGTCTTGACCTACTTCGAATGAAGGGGCTCACTTCATATTTATAGAAAAAATAAACCCCTATGCAAAAAACCCTCCTTCCACGCATAATCTTCTTTGAGCGCAAAAAAAAAAAAATATTCCACGCTACATCATTTTTCACGCACAGATCCAATATTTTGTGCACCTCATGCCTTTTCCAATATTTGAGCTTCTGATCTAAAAAAATATATTGCACGAAAAAAACCAACGCTTTTTTTGTGACCCATGCCAATTTTTCACGCACCACATTATTTTTCACGCATGACACAAATTTTTCATGCACTAATATATTTTTCATGAACCGTGCTAATTTTTCACACACAACATTATTGTTCGCGCACCACGCTAATTTTTTCGTGCACCTTCCTTTTCCAAAAACATGTCTTTACACCTTGTATCGTCAATTTTTGTACTACCTCCAAATCGTCTATTCCTTTATTGGGGTTCTTCAATCAGACATGGATAGTCAACAATATCTCTTGATCCCGAAAAATTAACATGTAAACCCCCTTTGTCAGCAAATTATACACTGTCATCTTCTTTGTGAAAAAACACAACACGAAGGCCCACCTTGTCAACAAACACAATCACCCTAAAAATGATATGATACCTTGAGGGGTTATTTCCGAAAAATCTACCACTAATGTAAAGATATAAACAACATACTAGCCACTAATGTCACCCAAAACACATCCCATAATCAAATAATAGAAAAAACAATATCATTCTCCTCTATCAAGAACATTATCTCCATAAAATGAGACTCTAGAATCATACAATCCCAACATCTTCCACATAAAGGAACAAAAACCCCTCTACCAAACCCCATAATCCACTATAATATTGATCCATAGGAGATCAACTAGATCGTATTAGTAAGCCTAAAATGCTTTAGCTTTACATGGTCAATGACTAGGTTCTAATCTTGAAATGTAAGAAGGACATTCAAATCCCATTACCAAGGAATTTTACATAGGTTTATTTAATTAATTATTTTATTTATTTGGATTTCTATAATCACCCAGTTCAAACATGAAGATAAAATATCATTACTCATGTATGTATCTTAGGTCTCCATGCTGAAAATATGTCAACCTCACAAGGATATTCAATAATATTAGATTCCATGCATTGGATCACAGGGTGACCAAAAAAATCGATGTCCTTACCAGTCTTCCAAGACTACGTCATATACCAAGATCTGTTGGTATTTTTCCTTAATAACCCATTAAATATTAATTGTTTCTAACTCGAAAATCAATCATATTACTCAACTAGAGGCCCTGATACTACTCTTTCATAGACTTCAAAATCCAAAGGTACCCCTCAAATGTTGAAAAGTAAGGAATATATATAATGACTCCTGAGCCCCACCTCTCGAAGGTGCTATGTTTATGAAAAAGAATTATAGTATGATAAAACCTAATATATGGGAAGCATTAACCTCTATCATAAAAAATGATTTGGATATAAGATAAAATACCAAAAAGAAACTATAGAAATTAATATAAAATATACACAAAATCATCCCATAATTCATAACTAAATTCAAAAGATGCTAATAAATGTATCTAAAGAAGAAATGTATCAAAAGAAAATACCTATAGTAGTGAATAAATAATAACTCAAACCAAAGAAAAAATTTCATTTCCATTCCATAAAACCCTATTGGAAACCTAAAAAATAGTTTATATATATATATAGTGAAGATACAACTATAATCAATAATATCATACCCAATGTCACAAGAGAACATGTGAAAAGGGAATACTAATATACTAGTGAATAAATAAGAAAAATAAATATTTACCAAAATTAGTCAACTAAATGAAAAAATCCTCACCATGTATTTCTCAATAAACACACATCTAATAAAGTATTATATCATTTGATATAATAACAAAGCAATCCACCTAGTTTCCACTTACCCACTAATTTACCACCCTCATGCTCCTATTTTGATCATCATGTTATCACATCTCATCCACACATATAATATATCAAAACACATATATACTATTTTGTTGTGGTGCTTCCCTACCTACCCCACCCTCACAAGGTCTAGCATCTCTAGTTATAATCAAGCATCATCACATCACATATCACCTGAAGACACCTAGTCCATCACATCACATCTCTCCTAAAGACACCAGGGACATCATGTCACATCTCGGAATATCACATAACTAGAGTAGTCAGGTATCATGAACATGAAGTAAATAAACTACTTACCCTTTTCCTATAATGTATAACCCGCACCACATAATGTGTTACATCACTACCTTGTTATGTCGAATATTTCCCAAGAAATCTGATCCATAAAATTACATATCGTCTGAAGATACCTAATCCATCATTGATGAATGAAGATTAGGGATGAGGGGTAATCTATCCATATTTATCACCATCATCCCATATGTAATGATAAACATCCAAAACCCATAACCTATGGGAGTTGGTAAGGTTATCCTACTTGGGTAGGGTGAATATGTAAGTAACATAAAATAAATTATAAATAAATAGCACAAAATAAAAAACCTATGGTTTCAAATCTATAGACCTAAAACACACCATAACACCACACCACACATCACATCAATCATCACAGTTATTTTCACCATTATTTTAAACAAACCAAACCACCACATATATCTAAATACATCCCCAAATTCATTTATAATACCCCAATAACTCTTATTCACAACCACTCCACTCATGTTTAAAATGACCATTATTTTTATTAAATTCATCTAATATTTTACCAGAAAATAATTTTACACCATTATTATACATTTAACAAGTAATTAATTTATTAATTCCATTGATCATAAATATTCATTCAATTAGTAATTTGGATAATAAAACTACATATTGGATTAGACCATAACCTACTTATTTTAATGATCTGAAATCATGTTTAACAATTTATTAATGATTAGCTTGTTTCTATTAGAAAAAATTTTATTGGGAAAATTTAATAAATGGATATGTTTGGAGATTGATATGAAAACTCAGTATTTAAAGGTTAAGTGACTATTTCAACATATGATACATTATAATTAACAGCGCCTTATAGAAAAACTCCTCACTATGAGTCAGCTGAAAATATTTTCTGCATGCCTTAAACTAACCACACCTAGAAGATTCATCTTAGGATACTTGGAGAATCATCGTACCACATTTACAGTTGACCTACCATAATATATAGTTGTACCTACTACATGAGTATAAATGATAACTGAATGACCAAATGAATAGTTCTTGATTTTCCTTTTGAAATCATCTATGTGAAGAAGTCCTACGTGAGAGATTGGTTTCATCATGGAAACATCTTTGTGGATGTAAAAACCTTGAATCTAGTAACATATAGCCAATGTCTTACCTTATCACATAGTCATAAGATAAAAGGAATCACATCTTGAAGAACCAAATAGTTTGGTAGTCTTAGTAAACTATATACATGCATGATTCTAATAATACAATTGAAAACATGAATCACGTCATTTTTAGAAGAGAATCATTATTCCAAAAATAATATCCTGTCATGTAATTCTTAGTACACCTCATGGATTTCAAGGAATATAAAGAATCTAAGGGTGATCTCAAAAGCTAAGAATGGTTTATTTACAACAGAATCAATCATGAATCAATATGCAGAATCATAAAAATTAAAATAATAAAACACATACCTTTTAAATAATTTTACAATAAAAAGTCAATATGGCATGATAAATGACTAAAAAAATTTCATTTAGTTAATAACAATAATATCAAAATTTGATAAGGCATAATCAATATGGAATGTTAAAAAATTTAACAACATTCAATTTAATATATAAACTGAGAATAAAAAAAATTCAGTGAAAATCTCATTTTGATGATATAATGAATAATAATAACAAAATTATAATAAATTAAAATGATTAATTATTAGATTTCATGTTCTTAAGGATCTTTATTACACTACTGTCACGAACTTTCTCATGATGGTTGAAAAATGATGTATATATATACACCAGATAACCATTTAACTAGGTCTAGAAAATTGATTCATCTCATGAAAAAATAAATACATCAAGGGGTTATCTTAAACTATTACCCACTAGTATATTCATTTAACAACATTTATAAAGTATATAACAATATATTTACTTCATGTATGATATTGTTTATCAAAAAATATCTGTATTGTGTAAGAAATACTCATTTATGAACATTTCCTTAGTAAATACGATAACATTGAATGTAAAACATTATATGTTGAAATGATATACGGTTTTATAAATAATAATATCCATGATAGATAATATGGATATTTTTTTGAAATATAATGGCAATGAACATTTAAAATTAAATATTTCAAGGGAAACTTAATGATGAAAAAATTAATCAAGAAAGAGAGTTTCAATGCTTTAATTGGAAAAAATGATCCTAACACATCCATATAATGAATAATTATTTTATAATTACAACATATAACTATTTCATTATAACTAAAATAAAATCTTATTTTAATTGATGAAAATATATTCCATATAATCATCTTTGAAAACAACCTGATGACAATTTCCTTTTGACTATGAAAATATTATTAAAACTAAAATTTTAAAAGAGATTTTGAAATTAATTTTATTTTCAAATAAAAATAGAAAAATATAATGATATATTTAAAAAATTTATTTTTTATTAATGTTGTAAATATCATTAATTTCGAACATATTAATACAAAGATTCTTTTCACTCTATTAGTAAAATTTACATGGTCATTATTTGAAAAAAAACATAACGTTTCGTTTAAAAAATTCAATTAAAACTAAAACTGGGTTAAAATTTTCATTCTTAAATGACTTTTAGAATGTGGAAAAAAATTAAAACATTTTTAGAGAACATTAGTTTATCACAAGAAAACTAATGATAGAATAAAGATCAGTTTTCATAAAACAATATCAATAATTTAATGTTCCAAAGAGAAAAATGTGTTACTATTACATAAAAATTCCAAGAATATATAAAGGATAAGATTATTTTATGGTTTTATTATATAATAATCAAATATTATCATGAAATTGAAATAGATGTTTAATGAATTCTCATTAATATAATATTCTAATGTAAACCTTTAGAAAGATCATAAAATTGAAATGAGGATTAATTGATGAATCAATTATGTGTATCTAATTTAAATCCACATAAAACAAGTGTAAATTTAAAATATTATATATAAAATTATTTACAGACATAATTATATAATTTTAAATATACTTAAGGTGTAATATATTCCAATGAAATGTAATTGAGTTATTAAATTTAGTAACACTTGGTAACATTTACATAAAAATTTCATTGGATGAAATAAATATAATTGAAACATAAAACTATTTTAATTGTTAAATAACCATGATATTATATGTAAAATGTTACACATATACAATATATAAAATAAATTAGGTTCATAAATTTACAATATGCCTCAATGAAAGGAAATTAAGACGAAATCACCTTCAATTTGGTAACATTCATATAAAATATCATTTGATAAAATAATTCAAATTGAAAATTTAAATACCATGATTTATGAATTATTTGAGATATTAGACAAGGAATAGGTAGTATTTATTCCATATAAAATAAATTAGGTCCACAACAATGAAATATTCCTCAATGAAGAGAAATTAATAAAAAGAGCCCTACCACATTGTAACATTCATGTAAAATCCCTTAATATGAAATAATTAAAATTTAATCTCAAAAACATGATTTATTATGCATTAATGATATTAAATTTAATATGGTATGTATATAGACTGTATAAAATAAATTGAGTGGATAATAATCAATGATGCCTTAATGGTGGGAAATTTAAATGAAGTCCATTACCACTTGATAACATTCAATTCATATCAAGTTGGATAAAATAACCTAAAATGAAACATAAAATGCCATTAATTGTGAATGATTTATTATATTACATTTAAATGGTATGTATTTACACCGTATAAAATCAGTTAGTTTCATAATAATAAAATATGGCTCAATGAAGAAAAATTGAGATGAAGTCTATTAACTCACACTTTCCATTAGTTTTATATTATTTAAGTTCATTTATAATGGTTAAAATGACATTATTATTTATACCAGAACCATAATCATATTTATAATATCATATATGATCCTCTTATAACATTTTACCACTATTTTAGTAATAATATTTCAATCTTGTCAATGTTTGGTGTCTTAATTTCCTTGTTTTCTCGTGCATATTTTATCATGAAATTTTTGGTTCATGTGAATATTATATAGTTCTATATTATCTTGATTTATATTAATTTGATAAATATAATTTTTTTCATTGCATAAAATTTTAAAATAATTATTTAAATATGAACATGGATAAACAATAACATCACTTTATGGAGATAGTAGGTCATATGTAAGCATGATCAACGTTATCATTTCCATAATTGGTGAAAAGAAAGAGGGTGGGTGGTATATTATTCCTAAAAAATCAATATCATCTCATATATATCACATATATTCATTAAATATATACTTATTACTTTTCATGTAAAAATTATATGAAAAACAAATCACATCACATTGTGAGGTGGTAGTCTACCTAACACACGAGCAACATTATCATATTTTAAATTAAATGTAATGAAAGAATTTATATTTAATATTATAATACCAAAAGTATAATAATATAATAAATATCATAAACATGTATTGAATTAATCATTAAATATAACCATGAAAGTGTGTGATGGAAAATAAGTTACATCAGTTCATGAGGTGGTAGTCTATAATATACACGATAAATGATTTCGTTTCACATTTGATTGAGGAGGAGATTGATAAATATTTTGTAATTCTTATAATAATATATTATTATATTACAAATACTGGTTTTATATTATTTTAATTTTAAATAAATGATTTAATGTTTAATAATAAGAAGGAAAATGAGAGAGCTTTGTTAATACAATATCTTCTATATGAAAAACCTCCTTCAGATCTCCTCTTAAGAACCCTAGGATTGATAATTTGTGAATTCTAGAAGATCCAAAATGTGTAAAAAAAATTTCTAGGGGTTTTGTTGAAAAACATTTCTTTATAAGTGTGGATAATTGAATATTAAATTGATTCAAATTATATAATCTGAATTCATTATAATAAAATTTAATTATTTTTATATTAAAAATAATTTAAAATTTAATTTATCCTTTTAAATTATTTAATTGAAATGTAATTTCTCATTAAAAATTGGCATTCTTCACATCTCAATAAAAAATATTTTTGAGAAAATAGACTATTATCCATAATATAAATTTGATATTATTATTCCAAAAAAAAAGTTAATTTTATCTTATGAATTTATTAAATGTGATAAAAATTAATTTTAAATTACACGCATGAAGTATGAAAATGTCATCTTTTAGAGAAAATATTATTTTTCATAATATAATTCATTTAAATGATTCTTATTATATTTATAATAAATATATATTTATAATTTTCGTAATTTATTTAATATTATTTGTACATAGCAATTTAATGGCTAGTTATAATGGTATACTATAATACAATTAATTTAGACTTAGGGTTGTGTGTACCATATGCTATGAAAGAATTCACATTTTATGAAATATATTTCATGGGTTATTTAAGCATAGTGTTTCATGTCACATAACCATTCAAATAAAATTATCTTCATATCTAATTTTTTATTTCAATATTCTCCCCAACCAAAATAAATTGTGTTCTTGCAGTTTGATCATATTCTCAGAAATGAAGGGACTACTATTTGAATATAATTTTATGGAAATCTCACAATGTAAAAAGAGTTAAAAAACCATCCTATTAATAACATAGAAAAATATGTTGAAATGAAATATAGAAAAACACATAAATATGTTTTCTTGTATGATAACAATAGAGTTTAGTTATTATATCGACATGGAATAAGAGCGTATATAATTATAGAGAATGATAGAGGTCATTAACCAGAAGAATGTGAATAATCAGTGGAAAATTAAGGACCCCAAAACCATTAATCTATAATGATTAAAAATACCATATTTTTATGGGATATGAATTTAATATAATAAAAAAATTCCAAATATTTTTTCTACTGTATTGGAATTTCATTACAATCTATGAATATATTGACATATACTTAATATATTTCTATTACATAAGCACAATTTCATAATTTTGTTGTACCTTGATCAATTTGAAATTAATCACTTAATCTAAGAAATTAATATAGAGAAGTGTGTTTTTATGTATAAGTAACTAAAATCAATGTCCATAAATTATGATTTTAAGATTTTTGACCTTTTTGGATGCAATGAGTCGTAACCCTACTTGCATGTTGTACTTTTTCAAAAACTATTTTAATATATATCCTAAAACATTCCAAAATTGTGATAACCCATAATTAATACATCATCAATGATATAAGAAATTCTAATGGTTTCCAACAGTTTGAATCTTATGTCCAGTAAATTTAAAATAATCATTCATCTAATAACTATTTCATATACTAAGATACTAGGTTTTATTATTGTAAATTTTTTTTCTAAAAAATATCCTTAATATTACTAAAACACCATCATATAAAACCTAACAATGGGTGTTTAAGAATTTGAACATATGATCAACAAATAACTCAGAACCCATGATGATTTTTATAACACTTATATTAATGAATACATATAAGAATATTAAATTTTAAATAATCCTTAGATGTCTCATTTTTATTAGAACCAAAATAATATTACTCAAAAAATTAAAAAAAAATAATTCTCAAATCCCAATACATAAATACTTTGTCCATTTTATTTTAACATGGTTTCTTCCGTGTTTTAGTTATTAACTATCATGACTCATCCAAATATAGTGCTCAACCCGAAATTACCCCAAGACCTCCTCCATAGGCTAGGGGTTGTAGACCAATGCTGAAATCATAACTAAAAAGGGGTGCCCTTTTTCTACATCCCTATACCCACACAGAAATCCTTAATGATGAAAAAGGGAATAAAGTAAAATTAAAAGAATATGAAATCTAAGGTAACAACCATGCTTGAAGACCCTCTAGAATGTACAATAGTATGGTAGGGTATACTGATAAGTAGAGGGAAAAAATACATACGCAACCATAAATATATCCCAAGCTGAAAAAGCTAGAAAAAGTAAAATTCTGAGAGAGACCATCTCATTAATCCCAAGTTGTGACCACTGTATGTGATCCAATGAATTAGTTTTCCCAAAGATCATGTCAAGTAATCACTGACCTATAAATTTTCTACACAAGACAAGATATGTGTGGGAAAAAATAATGCATGGGTGATTATATACATACGTAGTAAGATTACCCGAAATCTAAAGAAGGGGTAGTAAGAGATACGATATTATTGAAAAATAGTAGATGCTACATACATTCAAAGAGAAGAGATTGACCCAAAAAAGAGAGTGAAATTAACCTTGTCCAAACATATGATTCATAGCATGTTAAGTAGATAATGTACACATAAATTCATCACCATCTATAGAAGGATAATAGACTCATTCAACCCCCAAGAAACTAAACATGGAAATCAAATGGTATACCCCGCATGTCTTCCCCTCCCATGGAAAGAGAGTTACCAAATCCATGTTGTGGAAATAAAAAAAATATATGTATATGCTCAATCCAAAAGCCCAAATGAGAGATTAATGGTATCCACATATCATAGATTGGTCAAATAAGAAGAGTTTCTAACACTTCCAAAAGTACATCAACGATGCCTAGAATCTCATGTGTCTTTGCAGAAGTTACTTTTCAAGTAAATAAATGCCTCATCACTATGCCACACTGTTGAGGGGACAGACAATCGAACTATAGGACCCACACCCTTATGCATCTAGGAAGAGTTCCACTATGATATTATCATTAGGGTATCCACACCCATACTGATGGGGGTGTTCCACTCTGATAGTATACATAGAGGACATGTGCCCATACTAATTAGGGGTTCCACTCTAATGTCACGAGGACCCACACCCTATACCAATTGGGGTATTCACTCAATAAGGTAGAGGAATCCGTACCATACTGATGGGGTGTCTCAATCAATAGTTTGATGACATGTTCCCTATTGTGATAGAGGGTTCAATTACGGTCATTGATGACCTGTGCTATATCGAATTTTGGGTTTCACTCAGGAGTCATGGGCCCGATCCCTAGTACCACAGTAGGGTTCCACTCAAGTCATAGAGGTCCTAATCCCTTGTGTTCTAAGGGTACCACTCAGAAGGAATCTATAAGGGAATCATTCCCATGATGATAGGGGTTCCACTGAAATAATCGAGGACCTGAGCCCTATCTGATAGGGGTTACATTTCGAAGAAGCCTCTAGTGATCCTACCCGATCACTACCAACATCATGTGTTTCCTAAATATGAATCTTGCTTGGAAAATTTCATGTCCTATCTCTTAAGACACAATTTAGGGAACTATTTTGTTGTATGTAGAAAAACACTCAAGATATGCTAATCTTATTCCAAAATATGAGATCAAATGAAGGACATACAAAACATTGAGGTTCCTTCAAACAGAACCAATGGGTACATGGAATGCACGGGGACCCACAAAGCGTTTGTGCCTCTAGGGAAATGGATACTGGATGGGTGAACCCCCACATCATGTGGTCCTACTTCACTGATTGGCCATGCCCCTAGAGGCACACAGCTCCCAACCCATGTAGTAGTATATGCTGTATAGGTGGAGTGCCCTGTGTCTCTAGAATAACCTGGATTAAGTTGTGTCCTTCTGGTCATGTATATGTACTGAAACTTTGTCTATGTACTCTGTACACAATATGTTTCCTCACAATGGGTGCCGCCCATGTTACCAATCTATGTCCCTGTACTTGGGTAGAAGACTGTCATCCTAGCAGTGTACCTCCACATAAAATCCCATCCATGTGATTCTCCACATTGGTTGTCCATCTAGGTAAGGCGTACATTACTTGTTGGGGGGCTACATGTCATGTCATCTTTAACTTTACCCAAACCTTATACACCACACTTATGGGGATACATGATATGTGTTCATACATCTAAGCGGTGTGTAGTCATATTTTTTTTTTAGAAAACTCATAACAAATACTCAATCCTTGAAATAAGCCCAGATATATTCTATGTTAATCGATATATGCCTCATTTGTGATTTCATCATGATTTTGTGGACCCAATCATCTCGACACCACCCAAAAATGTCGAACCAGGACCATGGGGTCCAATAGATGAATAATGCAAAATAAACAAGGTAGAAAATAACAAAGACGGTGTTTTAACTATCCTTGGCCCGGAGTTCTTGGACAATGATCATGAATATGCATCTAAGGATAGAAAATGATTAATGATAAATAATTTTCTATACAAGAGCACATGAAATTGGAAATTTTTTGCATAAACCTAATTAGAAGGATTGATATTATCAATATATTTAATAAAAATGGTGTAAACCTCGAAGTTATGAGTCCTAACTAGAGATTGAATTATTCTTTAACAAATAACGCACCCTCCAATGATTGAAGAAAGACATTAAATCCACTTCATTGGGATTTTCTCTGATCTAGAATTTTTTCATCATCCAATGCAATTTAGTAATAGAGGAAGAAGTAGTATCTCTATATTTCTCCTAGGTTTTGTGGGGATAACAATGGATAATAATCCATTGATATCTTTTTAGAAAATTTCACTACGTCAAAATGAATGAATGAATGATTTTAATAATTAATTAATCTATTAAACTTATAATCAATTAGTAAGGAGTCATAATTCCCCACACTAACCAATTTAACATCATATCTAGGGTAGAAACCATGTTAATGACTCAACCATGGTCTCAAATATATGATCAAGGATCTCATTTAAGACTTATTCTATTTTCATTAAGATGATTCACGTACACAATATAAAATATGTTTAATATTTTTTAAAAATTAATTCCTGGAACACCATGCCTCAATATCACAGGTTTTCATAATTTCTATCTCTATAAATATATGTTTAAATATTTCAATGTATTACATGGAAAAATATTTTTCTTTATATCATTCCCTCCGTTAATGATTTCATCCCCAAAAAGAAAAACTAAAGAAAAAACTATGGGAACATAGCTCACACATGGATCTCATGCTCCTAGGAACTCTCCTACACATTCCTATTATGTCACAACATATAGAGAAAGGGGATAATACATCTATAAAGGGTCCACTCCTACCAATCCTCATTCCCAACTGAGTGCTCTGCTAATGTGGATTCATCCTCGATGTCCAGCTCAGGCCAATCTATGACGTTCATGGGGTCATTCACATATATCCTCATCTATGAAAAGTGGAAGACATCATGCACCCGCTCTAGCTATGGGGGTATGGAAAGGCGGTAAACAACCTTTCCTACCCTATGAATGATCTTGAATGGACCGATAAACCGTAGTGATATCTTACCTCCATGGTTAAACCTCCCAATCATCATTGTGGTGATGCTTTGAGGAATATGTGGCCTCACTGCTCGAACTCCAATGGCCTACGATAGTGATCTGTGTAATATTATTATCTACTCTAGACTATCCTCATTCACTCAAGTATTACCTAGACCTTATCCACAATAACTCTAACAGTCTCTAGGCCCACAAGATGTATCTCACCAATCTCTGTCAAGTATAATTGTGACATTCACGGTGCCCCATACAGGGCCTCAAATGGCGACGTACCAATATTAGAGTGGTAACTATTGAAGTACATAAACAGTACAAGGGTAGGTGATCCTCACATCTCTATAGGAACAATAACACACAATCCCTCTACATATCCTCCAACAGCTATGTAGTGCGGTTGGTCTTCCCATTGGTCTGGGGGTGAATGGATACAATCATCCTCATTTGGGTATATAATGACTCTTATATGCCTCTCCACAACCATGATATAAACCACACATCACAATCAGTGATAATCATCATGGGAACCCCATTAATTCAATCAATCTTCCATATTTACAACTTCTAGAAACTCTGAACTGAACTCTAGACCTTGATAGAAAGGAAGTGTCCCTACATCATGAGTTGGTCAACTATTACCTAGAGGGCATCATGTCCCTTCTCTATACATGGAATCACTATCACAAAGACTATGGATATTCCAACACATTTTCACTCTGGGGTCTTAAGGGGATAGGAAAAAACTATCATAACTTGGGGATCAACATTCATCTATTGATAGTTGAGGCATCAAAAGACAAAATCAGTTATGGTTCATATCATTCCATACCACAAAAACTAATGATGGAGGTCTCTATACATCTTCCCTATACAAGGATTTACATCTACGAAAGAAATTTGGAATTCATTTACCACCTCCTCCTGCAACATGGCTTGGAACATCATCCACCCTTAGAAAATGTTGACGTTATTCCCCCATTCATAAAATATTTATAGCGATTCACCTTTGGATATATTCTAACATAAGACCGAACAATAAATTGTTGCCCACCTGGGACTCTCTCACATGCTCGAGAAGTGGCGGAGTTAACACCATTGTCTACAGAAAACAAGTACCCTCCATCTCCACTAAGGAAAACTATAGGGAGTCCTACTTCTACAAAGACTAATACACCAAACATCCAAGATAATGCTTTCTAAGGTAATATTTAAGAATTTTTACCTTCCAATGAGTATAGAAAATCTTAATTTCATAGTCCTATAGAAACACCAACCAACATCACTATCTCTATTTCAAGTCTCTCTGTATAAAGAGGTACAAAAGAACCTGATGGTATAAGTGAACTATGAAGTGCCCTCTCAGAAGGTATTGCCTCCAAATCATCAAGGATAAGACTATCATATCTAGATCTAGGTCATGAGTCACATTGTTTTACTTATGGATTCTCAACTTCCTCGACCCATATGGGGTAACTTACTATCATCGCATCAGCACGTAGGTGATCCCATATACCAAGGTATTGAAATACACTAGGAACTACACACCTTCATTTGGTAGTCTCAATAAGGTAGTACCTATTATCCTTAACCTTAATTCCCAAATTTCCCTCTGGAACTGCTCAGACTAGGTAAACATATTACCTTTCCGCATCAGGGAGGTTAAAGGGGCTACAATTCTAGAGAAGTCTTCCCCAAACAACCTACAGTACCCTGCCAATCCAAGATACCCCCGAACCTATGTCATGATCTTGGGTGGATCCCAAAGAAGAACTACATTGATCTTCATTGGATCTATGGATAAACCATGATCATATATGACATTCCCTATAAAGTGAACCTTAAGAACTATAACTAACTCTTTGAGATCATCCCATAAATCTGGTGGTCTCAATGAAAATGTTGAACCATCCTCAAGTGGTGTGCATATTCCTCCTCTGATGTAGAGTATATGAGTATGTCATTGATGCAGACTACAACAAAACTGGTACAAGTACAACTAGAATACTTGATTTATAAAATCCATAAACATGGTAAGGGAATTCATCACACCAAAGGGAGTCACTAGTAACTCATATTTTCCATAGAGACATTCTAATTATATATTTGGAATATCATCCCCGCGTACCATCAATTGTTGGTATCCGGGCCTGGGATCAATCTTTGAGAAACATATAACACCTCATAAATGGTCAAAGAGGTCATCAATCCTCGTAAATGGGTTCTTTTCTCCATAATTTCTTGGTTCAGGCGACGATAATCTATGAAACTCCATAAGATCCCATCAATATTGTTTCACAGACAACATCGAAGCTCCTCACTGGGATGCACTGGGTCTGATGAAACCATTATCTCAAGGGTCATAGAAAAATAAACAGTACACATAGATCTCAATAAGGGCCATCAAATATGAAAAATAAGATATCAGATTAGTTCTAGGATGCATGTTGATACAAAACTCCATCTTCGACCTTGGAGGTAGTCACAAAACATCGTTATGGAAGACGTCTATATAATCATCCACAATGGAATGAACCTAGATTCCTGAAGAGCCTACTACGCTAAGGACTATACATTCCAACTGATTGTTGTTGGGATTCGTCATCCTTTTTGTTGAATCCACTTCCCTTTCCATGATATCTATCTAACTAGTAATGGATAATTTCATCTCATCAGTGCGTCGGCGTCTGACTTGTCAATGGTGGTGGTAAATATGAGCATAGACCATGAAAACCAATCCGTCCCCAATATTACATCATAGGTTTCCACCATGATGACCAAAATGTTTCATGTGTACCTCTTCCCACTAAGAGATTTCTTAAACTACTAGTATATAAAAGATACAGAATAAGGGTTCCATATAGGAACCTCAAGATGAATTTGTTGGGATAATGCCTCAATTGAGAGCTCAATATATTGAAATAGGTTTATAGAGATAAAAGAATGACTGTAATTTGTTTCGACTAATACTAAGGAATGTGTAGAATAAACAAAAATCATACCAATAATCATCTGATGAACTGTAGGATCATAAAACTCTAAATTCAGCACTAGTCTGCAACCCCAACCACCAACTCCCTGAGCCTGACATGGGTTTCCCAGTGGGGGGTGGTGGATGGATTTCATAGCATATTCCTCCACCCATAGATCATCAATCTCCTCTGCAAGCTCTTCCTCCATAGTGACAACCCTGTCCATACCTAGGAGATCCCTAATTATAGTGTTGCCTCTTCCATGGTTGTTCATCAGTTATCTTCCTACACATCTTAGCATGTCTGGTTGAGAAGTCTAATGCTATGTAAAATTTCCCATCACAAACAGATTACTTCACCTTTTTAATATTAACGCATCCTCTTTGTTTACCTTTACCACATACCTGATTATGATTATGGGGGGTCTCTTATGTTGATATCTCGATGCATCGAATCTTCTAGATAATGCTGGAAACTATGATCTATAACACCCACATACAAATCTATCCATCTAGAATACCTTATATATAAATATTTTTATCACTAGTTCCCACTCCGATGCCCCTAAATAGGTTGGTATTCTCAAGGTAAAAACACTTGCTCAAATCTCTTTGTGGAGTTCCTCTAAAAAATTTAATTTTCAGAATTAGCTTCCCCGGATCATTTCAAGAGAGTTCCATTTGATTTTTTTGAACTTCGTAGCTTACACATCCAATTTCGTCCCTAAATATTGTTGCTCTACAAGCTCCTAGATCCAAACTAAGAAAAATTAAGAGGGATAATAATCCCAACAGAAAAACTATTTGATGTCAGACCATGAGAGTGTCAAATTATCATGAATTTGTGTAACAAGGCTCCAATAGTGCCCAACTGCTCCATGGAAAATGCTAGTTTTCATTAAAACCACATAAACCATCGGGGTCCAAACAAAATTAAATATAAAGACCATTTAATTTCACCAATCTTGTGCTTCTTGAGGATTTGGCACATCGTGGAACCTCAGCGACCTATAGTGTCGGATCATATAGACCATGCTAACCATGTGTGAATCCTTATCCTACTCTATTGGAATGATCTACATTTTGATAGGTAGAGGATTTTTTACCTACCCCATGGATGATGGGTGTTTGGGGGAGCACCCTAAACCGAGGACTCATATCTCATTGGATCATCATCATAATATGGAACTTGTATCCTAGAAAGCAGTACATGTGGAGGAATCTTGAGATTTATTGAGACATACCATAATTAGATGAGAATATATATAAATATATATTTACAATAAGGGGGAGATCAATTAGGAAGGAAAGTAAAATAGTCAATCATATATGATTCATCTATCATTGATACTTATAAATAATGTCTTGGTATGTTGAGTCGATAAGAATGTAGTCAATGACCTAGTGAATGGATACATCACACACACACACCATCATTGGATTCCTTGGACAGAGAACCACACTTGAGACACTTTGAAACTGTTTTCCTAAAACCAAGCAAAATCATTCTATGGTGACTAGTCCGAACAACATCCCAAGGATTGAAACACCTTTTATACCAATATGTCACAAATAGACCCAAGACGGGGCTTGAGCTACACTTCTCCAAGCCAACCTCTATATGAAAATTGATAGATACTAGAACTGAATGCATAAATAACATGGTGAGGTATTTTCATAAGTACCTCTACGTACACACACAACCTTCTCTATGGAAAATTTTAGAGGGAGTAAAAGTAAAAGAAGTTAAAATATAAGGTAACTACCATGCATGAAAAACATATAGACAGTACAAGATTATGGTAGTGTAAACTATGTAGTAAAGGGAAAAAATAATTTCCAACTAGAAATATATCCCAATCTAAAAAAACTACAAAAATTAAAATGTTGAGAGTTCCTATATCCTAAATCCCAAGATGCGACCACTATACACTGTCCAAATTATACGGTATCCCTAATATCATCTGATGTCACTGTCAATATTTCGGTCATCTACATTAGATATGACAGATGTGGGAAAACTCCATTAAGGGGTGAGTATGTACATATCATTTAATAAGACTTAAAATCTAAAGGGTTAGAATTATGAGATACAACATGAAATAAATATTGTAGATGTAAGATAAATTCAAGGAGAATAGGCCAACACAAAAAGAGAGGGAAAGAAATGTCATCCAAAAACATGGGGATCAACACGATGAGTAGATTAACTACACATCAATCCATTTACACCTATATAAAGACAATAGAAACATCACACCATGAGATTATAAACATTAAAATCACATGCCATACCACATGAATCTTTTCCTCAAATGGAAAGAGAGTAACCGAATAAAAGGTGTGGACACAGAAGAATATATATACATATATACTCAGTTTTGAAGCCCAAAAAAGAGATTAAGGGGATCTACATCTCATAACTCATCCTAAGAATAAGAGTCAACAATAGTTCTAAAATCTACCAGTGATACTCAACATCTCACAGGTCTGCTAAGAAGTAACCGTCAATGTAAAGCCACGCCATGTCATTATGATGTATAGTCAGGGGACACAAACTCGAAGTAGAGGAACCACAACATAGTTCATCAGGGGGTTCAAATATGATAAAATCCATATTGGACTCACACCCATATTGATGGGGGGTCACACTTTAATAGTATCCTTAGAGGACCCACACTGATGCTAATGGGGGGTTCCACTCTAGTTTCACAAGGACTTGAATCCTATGTTGACAGGGGGTTCCCCTCAGTAAGGTAGAGGAATCGTGACCATAACAGTGGGGAGAGAGCATATTCCACCCTATATGTAATGGAATCATGCCTCGATGTGATAGTGGGTTCCGCTCTAGACATTGGGGACCCATTCCCTATCCAATATAGGGGTTCTACTTGGAATTCGATGACCCACACCGTGGTACCAACTGGGGGTTCCACCCTATTAACCACAGACCCAAGCCCTAGTGTATCAAGGGGGTTAAACTCTGAAGGATGATGTAGAAGAACCAAACCCATGATGATGGGGGATTATACTCTAGTATTCAATGACCTGCATACTATTAGATAGGGGTTTTATTCTGAAGAATCCTCTAGTGATACTTTCTAATCAATATCATTATTGGGCATCGCCTAAATAATATTCCATCTATGAACATTTAAATTTTCTATCATAAGCCAAAACTAAGGGAAACATCAAATTATATGTCGGAAAACACTCACGATAGGCTACTTATGGGCTACAATTGAGTTCAAATGAAGGGGATACAGAACATTGATGTTTCCTCATAAGAAGAAAATGGGTACATGGCATGTGAGGGGACCCACATTATATGTGGTCCCACTTCACTACCCGACCATGTCCCTAGAGGCAGATGGATCCCAACCCATGTAGTAGTACACACCTTGTAGGTGGACTATAGGGAATGTCCAATCTAACTAGGATTGGGCCATGCCATACTGGTTTTGTCTGTGCACTTACCTCGTATCCTTATACTCTATACACGATGTGTTTCCACACACAAGGTACCACCAATGTGACATGTCCATGACTGTGTAGTCGGTACACTATTGTGTGCCTGTCCATATACTTCCACATGGGATCTCATCCATGTGATTCTCCACATGGGAATCTCATCTAGGGAAGGGGTACATGGCATGTATGATGGCTACCCAACATGTCATCCTTATCTTTTCCCAAACCCAAGGCAGTGCATGTTAGGGGATACACGACATTTATTCATCCTTGTGTATGGCGTGTTGTTAGGCTTTTTTTAGAAACCTCATATCCAATCCTCGCACCTTTAAAAATGCCTATATTTATGTATGGTTCATCGATCTGTGACTTATTTGTCATTTAATCATGATTTAGTTGAACTGATGTGGCTCGGTGCCACCTGGAAATGTTGACATGGGACCGTAGCGTCCGAATAGTTAAAACATTGAAGAAAAAATGGGTT
Source organism: Viscum album (assembly GCA_963277665.1). Classification (NCBI taxonomy): domain Eukaryota; kingdom Viridiplantae; phylum Streptophyta; class Magnoliopsida; order Santalales; family Viscaceae; genus Viscum; species Viscum album. Next base: position 786,934,502 of record OY728123.1, on the reverse strand, counting down.
AAAAAAAAATAAAAAATGTTTAGTCATCATTGGCCAAGTATTTTTGGCCAACAATTAATAATGGGATTACAATGATAGAAAAGAATTGAAGATAAATAAGTTTCTGTATATGGGCACATGTGTTTGGCCACAATTGGTGCAAATCCATGAACAAGGACTGAACTACTAAATATATTTAATAAAAATGAAGTAAACCTCAAATAAAAGATTAATACCTTGATAATAGATCATATTCATCTAAGAATGCACCTTCCAATAATCGAATAATTTCTTTGCTTTCACAATATCCCAATTTTCTCTGATCTGGCATTTCATCATCCTTCAATGCGATTCCATAATGAATGGGAAGGAGGAACTCATGATTTATCTATTGGTTTTTTTGGATAAAATTGTAGTGTCCCCCCATGTCTATATTCTTATATGACCATTCATTGCATGAAAATGATTGAGTTCATTAATTTAATAATGAATTATTCTACTGAACATCCCGCCAATAGGTGATCAGTTTGCACACCTAGATCCGACCCATTTTATATCATTCCTTGGGAAAAAACCATATTTCCGACTCAACTATGCTCTCATATTTTTTTATCCGAGATTCCATTTAAGAGTTATCCAATATTATTTAAGAATCATTGCACACATAATATCGTAAATTTTTAGTATTATTATATAAATAATTATTGGCACACTAGGCCTCAAAATAACTTCTCTTCTGAACTCATAACTCTAAAAATATATGTTGACATATTTCAAAGTGATACAAGGAAAACCATAGGTCTCTAAATCAGCCATTATAAGAGGTAATTGACTCAGATAATACAATGGTTTTAAACTTTTATCACAATGAACTATGAATGGATCCCTAGGATGAGAATCATTTCCTTCCATCTTTCTCTTAATTTTTACTTGGAAAATATTTTATTTATGAACTACTATTCCACACATAACTAATTTTATAGTTCCTTCGTGACATATTATTGGGGTACACTTTACAGATTTCTACCTTGTTGTAAGTCAATCATTCTTTTCTCTATGGTCTCCACCACTGGAGGTCTTAGAAAAATCCATCCTTATGTTCTTTGGTGAGTCCTAGATTTAGTTAAGGTATAGACTGTTAATCGTCTTTTTGGATAACAAATTACAAATTGTTGTAATATCTTTCCATCCAGTCATCATCCAATTTTATTTCTCTTAGTCACCACATTTTCCTTTATGTTTAATGTTAACATGACTCCTTTGGGCTCCATCGACTGACCAAAATAATAAATCATTGTATGAGAAACAATAATCCCTGTAGGAAAACCATATAATTATTTATTGGATGTTTAAATCAATAACATTTTTTAATACAAGAAATCATATGTTAAACCTAGATTCTTTATTATCATATTCTATTAAAATACATTAAAATGGTTTATAAATATAATAATTTTTTTAAACATATCCATTGGGAATGTCAAATGCGATGGGATGTAAGGCATGTTGTCACGCATCCGGTGACAATTGGGTCATGCCCAACATTCGTTTTTACAGTTATTAATCCAAGGTAAAACTAATATATAACCAAGAAAATTTTTTGTATCTAGAAAGGGATTTATTTTTTAGAAAAATCATAAAATATATTCCTTATAAATACTTTAGGAATTTATTCTATATATATCCTCAAATTCTATCATAATGTTATATGACCATGTTTATGTTTTCCTAAATATAGTTCTCATGGATTCTACTAAACACCCTCTAGTACTAACTTTATCTACCCTAAATACTGTAACCCAGAGCTGGTGTCTTACTATTTTTACATTGGCATAATGTACAAGGAATCACATATCAAAGTGTTAATTTTTTTAGTAGTATTAGTAAAATTGATTCATATTTGATTCTCATATTACATATGAAAACAAAAATTGAAACACTATTTCAATAATAGAATTATTCCCTCTTGAATATACATTCATATTTTTCTTAGTACCCTTCTTGTATTCCTTGGAATGAAAAAATAAAAATTGTGAGCACAAATTCTTAATAAGTGTTATGTACAACAGAAACTATAATCAATCAATATTCATAATCATGTAAAGTAAAATAAATAAACACACATTCCATTTAAAACATTTTACTATAATAATAAATATTTCATTGAAAATAACAAAAAACACTTAACATTAAATCAATAACCGAACTATAATAACTAGTTAAAAAATATTCAACATAGTAAGGAAAATAAATGAGAACACCTTACATTTAATCAATAAAATGAAAATAAACTGCATCGATAGAAAATATATTTAAAAAATATCTTGGATAATATTAATAATTGAATTATCAATGAATGAAATTCTTAATTATCGGACTTTATGCTCTCAGGTATCCTGATACCCGTACTATCAAGACCATCCCTAATAATGTTTAAAAAAGATGGTTAAGTACACACCAAAAAAACATTAACAAAGGCTAGTTAAATTATTTGCCTCCTAAGACTACTAATTTATTGAGCGGATATCTATAACTAGGTCCAAAATTTATTTTCATTCCCAAATAATTCTTAATATATCAAACATTCTATTTATTTGAAGAAAAAAATCCTTATCCAAACAATATTCATATTGAGTAAACAATATTGATTTATAAATATTTTCCAATTCAATCTAATAAATTTAAAAGAAATTATCATAAATTGAAATTATATAAATTATAACCTATAAGTATATCAATGTTAATATTTTTTCATTTTTATATGAAAATGAGTGTTTAATGATCAAAAGAATGTGAATATTTCGAGAGAAAGTAAATATAATAAAATTAAATCAATAAATTAAATGGAAATACATTCCTTATTCAAAAAATCAAAAAAATAAATTGAAATATTTAGTATGGTATAAATAAATCTTTTCTCTACTATATTATATGTAATATAAATGGGTTTGTAATTTGATGAACACAATTACCATAAAAAGATATGAAAACATTCTTGTGGAAAATTTCCTATTAACATTGAAAATACTTTTTAAAGTAAAAGTTCATAAATATATTGAAAACCGGTTTATTTGAAATTTTCCTATGAATCATATAATTAAATCATTAAAAATATTAGTGTTAAAGATGGTTGGATGTTATGTTTATTTCATACATGTTAAAACAAATATTCTTTTCACTTTTTAAAGAAATAAAAATATGAATCTCATGGAAAACTACATAATGATTCATTTCAAAAAAAAATTAATGATTAATACATGGATTTTCATTTAATTAATAAATAATTTATATAATGTTAAAAACATGTTTTATTACATTTTTTGAAAACATAATTTTTGGAAGAAGAATGCTTTTTTTACTGAAAAAGAGAAATAAATTTTTATTTTCTTAAAAATGTTTTCCTAATAATTTAAAGAAACAATGAGAGAGATATGATACTATTACTGGAAAAAATTATAAATAACGAGATCATAAGAAACATAAATGTTTTTATTTGAAAATTATTATATAATTATCATTTTTGGAAATTACCGTATAAACAACATTGATAAAAATGATATTGGGAAATAAACCTACACAAAGAACAAAATATTGATGCGATGGTTAATTGATGAATCAATTATTTTTATGTAATGTAAATAATAATAAAAAAATTTAAAATAAAAATATATATATATATGTCTTTGTAAAAATAATAATATAATTTCAAAGATAATAAATAAGTAGTATTTTGTAATGAAAATAAATTGGGTTATAAAATTCTTTACCGCCTGGAAATATTCAATTCGAAATAAATTTTAATAAAATTAGTATAATTGAAAAATAAAATTCCCTGAATTATTATGGAATAATTATTTTACATGTCATAGGGTCCTTCTATACACTATATAAAATAAAATCGGTGCGTAACCTTATAATATTCTTCAATAATGGGAAATTGAGACAGAGTCCCCTTCTACTTTGTAACGTTCAAGTAAAATTTTCTTAGGTGAAATTATTAAAATTAAAATTAAAATTTTAATATTAATGAATTATTATTGATATTATATTGAAAATGTTTAATATTCACACCATATAAAGGAAACTAGGTTCACAAAAATAAATTATACCACATTTTAGGGAAATTGAGATGAAGGACCTAGCCAATTGATAATGTTCAAGTAAAATCACATTGGATGAAATAATTCAACATGAAATTTAAAATACCATGATGAATAAAGGATTAATTATATTATATACAAAATTATCATTATGTACACTGTATAAAAAATATAGGAAAAAATAAAAAAAATTATCTCAATGTTGGGAAATTGAGATAAAGTCCCTTACCACTTGGTAACATTCAAGAAAAATCCCCTTCAGTGAAATAATTAAAATTCTTACTCAAAAATACCATGATGTGTGAATAATTATTGATATTACATGTAAAAATGTTATTATGCACACCATATCAAGTAAATCATGTATAAAATAATAAAATATTCCTCAATGAAGGGAAATTGAGACAAATTCCATTACATCATGTTATCCTTTAGTTGAGAAAGATTTAACCTCCAGTATAATGATTTTATGAATGTTATAAATTTATAAAAGATCTATATTCATATTTATAATATCATATATGATACTCTTATAACATTTTAAAACTCATTTTCAAATAATATTTCATTATTTTCATTTTTTGGTGTAAATTGTCGGCTTTTCACATTCATTATTTGTCATGAATGTTCTTGGTATTTTGAATATTTTATAGTAACTTCTTCTCCAAGAAGATATAAAATAAATATATATAATTTTTTGATTAGATATATTTTTATTATCAATATTTAAATTTTCAGATAGGAAATGGATCACATCGATTTTTTGGGATGGTAGGTCATACATATGCATGAGAGAAGTTATCATTTAAAAAATGGGTGAAAGGATAAGGAAGTCTGTAATGTATTAGTGTTATATAATAAATTTCATATTATATATATCACATATATTAATTAAAGTTATCCTTATTACTTTTTATATAATGTGTAAGTGAAAAACGAATCACATTTCTTTCTGAGGCTGTAGTCCACCATACACATGAGAAAAATTATTGTATTTTAAAGATAAATGTAATGTAATAAGGTGTATTTGATATTATAATTATATTTTAATAATAATATCATTAATTTAATACAAAATTTTTAAATCCATAATTATATGCATACATTAATGGTGGTTATGGGAAACAAATTACGTCGGTTCCTAAGGTGGTAGTCCTCCATACGCACAATTAATGATTTCATTTTAAATTTCATGAATGCGGTGATGGATAGATATAATTAAATAAATATAATAAAATCAATATATTTGGTATATATAATTTTTATATTATAATTTTTAAGACACATCATAAGGTGGAAAAAGAATAAATAAAATGAAACAGGTATGTTAAGATAGTTTCCTTCTCTAAGTGAAACCTCATTTATTTGCCCTCTTAAAAAACATATGGTGGAATTGTGGGAATAACAAGGGCCCTAAAATGGGTATAATTATGTTTGGTGAGGTAGTTGAATAGGGTTTTTAATCCATATTTCTAGATAGGTGTGTATAAGTGAAGGGATTGAGTGCCATTTTGTAAGTGGGGAAAGAGAACCCTCTTGGAAATTACATGAAATTTTCCAAATGAATAAAAAATAATATATTAATTCCCAAGATAAATGCTTCCAAATGGACATAGATTTTAATTTGTGATATCTAATGTCAAAATATGTAAATAAAATAATATTTTTAAAAATTTTAGGTCATTTTATCCCAAATATTTTTATTTTTACCACAAATAAATCCATTTTACCTTAACCATGATAATAAATTATTTTACTTTTTTCGCTATCCATTATGGTCAAAAAATAAGATGAACATATTGGAAAATTTAAATTATTACGATTCCAAATATGGAATTCATTTTCCAAATTCCATTCCACATAAGTTGAAAAATCCAGTTTAAAATTAAACCCCAAATTCGATAATAGAGTAGTCTTCCAAAGAGAAAATTTAGGTATAGAATGTTCTAATATCAAAATTAAAAAATAAAATGATTCTACTACAACAATTTTAATTTATTATAACATAATTTTACAAATTTTACTTTAAAAAAAAGAAATTTTAATTTAACCTTTTATATTATTCAATGAAAAAGGATGTTGTCGATAAAAAACAATATTTTTTACAACGCATAAAAAATGAAATATTTCAAAAAATCAAAAAAGAAAAACCCTAAATAAAATTTGATATACTGATAAAAAAAATTATCTTAATTTTTTAAAATAATTTTTTAAAAATTTCTAAAAATTAATTTTAATCTTTTTGCATAAGGAGTGAAAAAACATTTGTTTATAAAATATATAGTTTTCAAAAAAAATATTTGATTTAAATATTTTTATGTTATTTCGAATCAATTTATAGTCATAATTTTAAAATTTTAGTTAATAATATTCATATAATCCAAATTAATAGATATGTTGTTATGTTATAATATATTACGGTTCATTTATACATGGGGTTTAGTGTGTCACTCGATATCAAAGAGGAAAAAATTCATCAAATATATTTTATAATTTGTTTAAGATCAATGTTCTGTGTCGCACATTCTATAGAATAAAACTATCTTCCTTTTTTATTTCTAGGTGTTAGAGTGTAAACCACCAATATCAATTAAATATCCTATATAGAAATCAATTATGTGGATGAACCAGCTTCGTGGCCTACCTATGAAAAACTCATACGTACCAATTGGCTATGTGGATATGTAATTGGCTATATAGCCTACTAGATACATTCTTATCATGGAGAATTTTAAATCACCAACAACATCATTTTTGAATAATTAAATTATGATCTAGTGCATCAGTGAAGAATATTTTTTCTTTAATTGCTATTTTTTCAATGTATATTTAAAGAAATATTTAATCTTGTGGAAAGTATTCATATAGTGATGAGCATTTTTTGATCATACACAAAGAATAATATAGGATATTATACATGTGAACTTGTTCTATAAAAAATAATTTACTATGCATTGTTTCTAGATTTGTATGAGAAACTTGTACAAGTTCCATCCAAATAAAAATTCATGAACATTAGATAAGAAGAGCTATTTAGATTAGCTACTTAATATTATCTATTTCCTAATATCTTTATCTTTCCTTATATTCTTAATCTTTTCAACTATGTTTTGTATATCACTATTTATCTATAAAAATAAATTCATATATTAAACTGTATAATAATCAATATTATCTCAAATCACATTATTTTTATTCACATAAATAACCATGGAAGAGGATATGTGTGACCTGATATATTTTTTATCCTATTTATGGATATGGAAAAGTGTTTGTTCCTTGAATGTATTGTTTATTTTTTTAAACCTAATCTAGGTTGCGGATAAATGCATTTTATAATAAACTACTTGGATGGGGGTGATTTACAAGTGGATGAGATTATTTCTGGGCTTGAGACCAAACCCCTTTCTTAAATTCTATTTTTTGACTTTTTAGTTTTCAATTTTGATTTTTAAATGGGTCTATATTTTTAAAATGGTAAAAAAAACATAACTTTGAAATTAACTCTTAATTTTTGTTTATATAAATTGTTTTATTATATAACTTAGTATCAAAACATATAGTACTTAAAAGTTATTTTTTGTGAGCCTTGATCCAACGTCTATGAAACTATTTTAAAGATAAAATTTATATATTTATATTATTTTAATTAAATATGTTTTTTTATTTAGGTTGGGTGGATTTTGGATTAAAATTGTTTCTAGATAGAAATTTTATATGAAAATTTAATTCACCCCCATCCTGATTTTTCCACTCATACCGTGATTTTGTATTAAAAGATTTCTTAAAACCCATTTTTATTATGATCTAGATATATTTTAATGTATTAATTTTTGTAAATTTGAATTTAATTCATTATGGATAATAATATAAAAGAACCATATTTCAATAATACACATCCTTATTTTAATAGAAAAATTTATGCTCAATGTAAAACCAATATTAAAATTATTATTGAATGCTTGGGATTTGAAATTTAGACATTAAATAAGGATAATTATGAAATGGATAAAACTGGGAGATCTAATTGGAGTGATCAAACCAATATAAATAACTATAATGCTATAAATTCTTGATAATATGAATTAAGAGATGAATAATTTAATAGAATATATTTTTACAGTCCTACTTCTAAAATTTTGGATGCCTCGGATATTTATCATGAATAGAAATTCAATTTTGAACAAATTTTATTGAAAATTTTTATTATTAAATAATATACTTTGAATATGAATCCTTATGAAATAATTTATGGTATGTATCTTATGTTCAGTGACAATTTAAACACGATTCATTCCATTTGGAAACTAATTGTTGACATTGATAAAGGTACACATCTTCTCAAATGTTTACTAGACTGGTGGAGAGGAACATCAACTTAAATAATGGAATCATGTGAAATATGTATTTTATTTTTGAAATATATTATCATAAATCTCATGTTGTATAATCCGGGGATAAAATTTAATATATAATAAAAGGCTTAATGAAATAAAATTTTAGTAAATTTTATGTGTTATGACTCAAATAAAAAAAAAGTTCACTGCTTAATGTTATTGTAGCGATGAATCATCTCATAGAGATGAAGAGATTTTTAACATGTATATATGATTCCAAAAATTTTAAGATATGAATATGATTTTCTAGAAACCCAATTAAATATATACATATGATAAATTAAATTGGAGAAAAGATTGTAAAAAGGATGAGTTTGAAAATAAAGTAGTGTTTTATTAATGTAAGTGTAAATGGAATATTAATGTAGTATATTCCAAGTTAAATTTTAAGAGAAAGTTTGAAGACTATTACCAGAGATATAAAATATCTATAAAATCCACTTGGAGTAACTCTAGCGAATTCTCAAGTGATTTAGACTCAATAATGAATGAAAAAAATGATAGACCCAATATTCGTTCCATGAAAATTATGTATAAGGTATCAAATATTTTCCCTGCATCTACTGCTCATATTTCCAACCATTCTACGAAAGAAAATATTAAAGAAAGTGTTTATATTGATCAATTATTTGAATATTGTAACTTTATGGAAGAAAAAATTGATGAATTAAAATATAAATACAAAATCTAAATAAGAATCATGTAATGCCTTCTCACATTACATCTTATCTTACAATGGAGAAGGTTAATATTCTAAAATATATAATTAAAACAATGAGATGAAATTATAAAATATGTAATTGAAGAAAGATATAGAGAGGTTCACTAATTTAAGGAGAAAATAATCATTGATTCTTGTAAACTAATCATTACCTATGCATACGAATTGAATTATATTTTAACCAAGATATGGATGGATTTATTCGAAATTATGTCCCATGTCCTATTTATTATAATTCAATTATTAGTTCTTATTGAACACGACCTAATAATGTTATTTTTATATAAGTAGTAGGTCATATTTAAGGAAAATGGAAAGGCTAATACGTAATCCAGAAAAACTCATTATTATCATAGATTTATCTAAGAAAATATGGGCAGAAAAAACATTTTTGGATGAAATGTTTTTTCTATGAAAGTTTCATGAAATTTTATAGTAAAAACTTATAGTATCTGGGTTGTGGATGTTATATAAAAATGATTGGGGATAAATCAAGCTTCAAAAATCTAATTAAACAGGATGGTGAACCTATTACCTATAGTGAGAATTAAAAATAGATAATATTTATAATTTAACAAATTGGTAACATTGGTACAGTTTTAATTTCTATGTTTTTATTTGTATATGTTTTGAAGTATAAGATTCGTAACATTAAAAAGTTTTGTAATGGTGGATTTGATATTATTTTTGAAAAAATACCTGATAAAATTATTATAAACATTATTTATTTTTTATATCTTTCAGAAAAGAATGTTTTAATACTATTTATTTAGATTCTTTTTTTTTATTTTTTTCTTGTTTGAGTTCCTTTCACAAAGAATCCTTGATTTGACATAGAGTATTAGGACACTATATTATACACTCACATAGAACGTTAACTACGAGAGGTTTAGTTAAGGATTTATGTATGCTATATTTTCTAGTATACAAAGTCATTAATCCCTATAAAATGGAAATAAACACACTATATCTTTCAAATTAAATAATGATGTTTCAACTTTCCAAATTTATATCCAGTTTCTATGGATTTATCGGATGCTCTAGAGTTTCTATTTTAGTATGAAAAAACAATGGTTATATTATAATGGAATTTTAATAATGATATACAAGGGTATTATTTTTTTCTCATAAAATTGAATTTCTCTCCTATTATTCCAATTATGATTGATCTATAAGGAATCATAGAGGAAATAGGGTTTAGACCTTAAGAAGTGATCATGACCATAATTTTCAAAATAAAGAGATTGAATCATCATTCTCACAACATGAATATAGTTATTATTTTTCTGATCCTAGGACCCAATATATATTTTTTTTTGTGGAGATAAGAAACAGAGTCCTTAAATAAATTTCTTGAACCATGATCAATGAGTGTGATTTACCTACTAACTTTTGGGATGAACCTATAAATACATCTAATATTATATGTAATAGTGTCATAATTATACCTACCTAGAATAAGTAACCTTATGTATTATTGATTATTATAAAACCATAAGTTATTTACATCATAGTTTTTGGTTGTATGGTTTTCACACTCAATACCAAAGTGAATTTAGAGAGATTTTATTTTAAGAGTGATGAAGGAATTTTCCTTTCAAATTTTATAACAAGAAAATCATATATGATGTTTAATTAAATGAATAAGTTTGTGGAATAATATTTATATATAACATTTTACGAAACACTACCAGTAGATTGAAGAAAAGATTTATAAAATCTTGAGGATGACCTTTCTACTCTAGGAAAAAATTCCAATCCAAATAATAATATTTTCAAACCTATAAAAAAATCTCGCAATTTGGATGAACATCCTAAACCATATCCTTTTTATTAGAATGAGGTACCAAATACTTCTTTTCCTATATCTATTAGGACATATAGACAACATGCATTGGATTCCATCACAGATGATCTATATATAAGAACTCATACAAGAGAACCTCTTATAAATCAGTTTGAACATTAATATTTTTGATCACACCTTGAACCTATGAACATTTCATCAACATTAGATATTCAATTATAGTAAAATGATATTCAATAATAGTTAAATAATTTTGAAATAAATAATTTCTCTGAACTAGAAGAAAAATGAAAAAAACAACTTAACTGTTAGAACTAAATGGGTTTTGAAAAATAAGTTTGATTAGTTAGTTTAAATTGATATAAATAAAGATAGATAGGTTTTATAAGGATATAGTCTAGAAGAAGGTATTGAATGTGAGAAAACCTTTCCTCTGATAGCTGGACAATAATCCATTAAAATTTTTCTTCCCTATAAAGAACATTTAAATTTCAAACTATATCAACTAAATTTCATGATTTGATTATTAAATAGTTATATTATTGAGGATGTTTTTGTTGAAACCCCATATATTTCAAAACATTCACTTTCCAAATCATGTTTCTAAAACAAACTCATGGATCATGGCATAATTGGCTTGAGTCAATTCTAATTTAAAAACGTTTCACTAAAGGAATAACTAACACAAAATCATTTCTAAAAAGGATTTAAAAATATGTTTACTTGTACAAATTTATATTGAGGATGTTATTATTAGATCATTAAGAAATTATTTATTTTTCATGACATAAAAAATGATTCCAATTAAATTTGAAATGATTTTTATAACTGACCTTAATTTCATTCTTTATTTTCATATTTCTACAAATAAAGGTCAAATTATTCTAAATAAAAGAAAGTACACTAAAAATATCTTAAAATATTTTGGAATGGATGATACTAAAGGTAGATTTACTCCAATAAGTACTAGTTATAATCCATATCTTGATGAAATTTGGAAAACAAATTCATCCAAACACTTACATATGTATGATTGGGAGTTTTCAAGACTTAGCTACTATCCAGACTGATATAATATTAAGTGTGTGTATGTGTTATCTATTTCATGAAAATATAAAATGGTCACATTTACTATAAATAATAATAATTTTAAAATACCTCAAAAATTCAACCACTTTATTATTTTCTATCCAAGAGTATATGAATTTTATTTTTTCATATATTGGGATGTAGATTTTGGTGGTTGAATGTTTTTAATAAAAAATAAATTCAAAAATAGGTCACATTTTTAGTACGTCTCTGGTTTTATGGTCTAGTAAGAAAAATAATTTTTTATCATTATATACTATTGAGGATGAGAGCATAACTATAGGTAGTTGCTGAACAAAAATTTTGTTTATGAAACATACATTACTAGAATATAGATACAAATTCTGAAATATTCCTATAAATTATTGTAATACATGTGACATAAATTGTGCTAGGAATATAATATCACTTTCTATAAAAATTATACTATTATAAGACATCACATTCTAAGTGACAATTTAACAAAAAGGTAATATAACTCTATAATTCATTTATAAAGAACAATAAATTTCTAACATATTTAAAAAGCATTTTAATTTATAGAGAATCTATAATATTAAACATAAATTAGGAATTATAAATTTTTTATAATTGTTGTAATTTATTATTTGATTTTATTTTATATGTTAATATATTTAACTTCTGTTCTCTAAGATTTTGTGGAAGTAACAATGTGGTTTTCTTCAAACGGTTTTTTAAAATACTAGGGGTTTATGTTAATGTGGTAAGTATGTATACCATTAATGCTTACTTGTGTGGTCACCATACATACCTTGAGTATATAGTCACATAGTCATTATAATAATCATGAAAATATTAGTTTGTTTGGTTAGGATAACTACTATATGGTTTCATTTAGTATTTCTAATATCCTTAGGCTATTTATGGATCTATTGTTAGTAGACATACCATTTCTACCTACATTTAATTTTTCATGACTATTTTTTATTGGATTTACATTATGTTAATTATTATTTTAATCCCTAAATTATATAAAATATAATTATAATCAAAATATGAATTATTTCCCATATTTTTCTTTAGATCTACTCTATCATTTTCTAATATTTTGAGTCAATTAATTTCTCTCATCTCTAAAATATCTCACTCTCTATCTTAAGCCTCTCTAATTTATCTCATATTTCTGAACTATTAGATATCTATAATTGAACCAAAATTCTATAGATGGAGTGAATATTGGATATCACATTTCGTTTACTGTTTCTTCCTTCAAATAAGAATTAGAATTTTAAAGAAATATTGAGAATGTATTTGAAATATAAGTATATGCATGTCATTGATCATCTAGTTTAAATATAAAAAGAAGTTGACTCATTGTGGTTGAAGTCGAGAAGATCACTGGTTTGGAATGTGAATCAAGAACAAGGATAAATTGATTTATTTAAAAAAATGGTATAAATTTCATTCTAAATATAGTCAAGGAGTATTGTGTGATCTTGGTGTTTTTTTATATAGAGATGTGGGATATAGTAAAATAAACAATAAGTGGTGATTTTTTAACTATCTTTGAATTATTGGAAAACATTTATGGGTTTGAGAAACAGGGGATAATATGATGATTATTAAAGTAAATTTCTAATAAATCATCCACATTTGGAATTTTATAGTTCCAAGAATGACCTCCCTAGGAATGAAATCCTAAGAAGACCCATTTTTGTTTATTTGAGTGGAGAATAATGGCTATGAGTTAAATTTAATTAGAATATAATACGAACAATAAAAGGATACATTAGTATCTTGATGAATTATGACCTTTTATTCTTGTTTATGATTTATATTGGAAATAAAATGATTCATTGAAGATATATTACCAGACATATGGTAGAACTATGAAATCCAGATTCAAGGTTCAATTCTTTACCTTATTATAAGCTCATTTTGGCCATGGTAGAGTTTAAATTATTAATCCCTTTGGGGTATTAAATTATAACATTATCTAAAAGACTTTTCATTAACCAAAATTTTTTTTATATTAATTTGAGTCAATTGTAACCCTTGGAAATAATATTTGGTGGCCAACCCCAAGAAACATTATGAACAGTTTAACTTAGTGATGTATATTATAATACTTCAGGATCTAGTGTATCCATGTCTCGAACTAGATAACTTAATAGATTAATAAGATAATGATTATTAACCTTTTAAAAAAGAATATTATAATGAAGTAGTTGTGGAAGAATAAGAAGAAACAGTAGAAACATAATTTGTAGACCTTAATAATGATGCTAGAATTTCTTATGAGGATGGACCATACTGGGATCATTCATTTGGATATGATGATGATTTTATGTCAAAAGGATCTACTGTTATTGAGAGTAATCCTAGAAAACCTATACCATATGCACTTTTTAAGGGCGATAATTTCCCCGGATCTCTTGTTTTGGGCATTGAATATACTGATTCTACTAGTGATGATCATAGAGATAATCCACCTGGATATGGTGGACCTACCATTCTCCATATTTAAATATATTTAGAAGGATCATTGATTTTTGGGGTTCTAATTGAAGTGAAATTTGAGGATTCTTATCTACTAATTCTTAAGGAAATAGTTAATGGTTTCGATAAATATGAAGATTACACTATTAATAGTTTTTAGGATTAGACAATGAGAGATAGATCTTTAGAGTATTATCCTAATGTACATGGTAGGCATAAAAATAGTGATCTATCTCCCTCTAATGTAGCACTATCCACTCCATCTTCTTTATATTTCATTAATTTGAAATGGATCGGTTTAACATATAAATAATGTATTTGTTCAGGAAAGTGTTAGTTATTTTTCAAAAATCATTACAATAAGCGAGAAAAGTAGACATTCTGGAAGTTGTAACTTTAGTGATCAATCAACTTATACCTATATTTAATTTTAAAATAGGGGTGATGTGGAATGAGATTGCTGATTTGAGAGCATAGGCTGGAGATCCTTATACTAATCTAACTAAAATGATAATTTAGTTAGACCAGAGTATTGTGAATTTTCTATTTGAACATATTCCTCTGTCTTCTTCTCCTCATGTTCAGTCATCTTTTCACGAATAAAAGATCAAACAATTCATTTACAATGGGTTGAAAGTTTTATTTGAAGAGTTTAACAAGACTCATGAGGCTGTATATGATGGATTTCAAACCAATTATACCAAGACTGTATCTTTAGAACATGGGAATGTTAAACATGCTACTCTAGATTGGGAAACAATCAAGATCTAAATTTATGGTTATTTGTGAAGGATCGTCACAAAGTAATATATAAAAGTGTTGTTTAGAACAATTTCTTTGGAATTGTATGTGGAATCTATAACTCATGATTTTAAGTCACATGGTGAGAATCATAGAGCTATTAATCATATTTTAGAATATTCCATAGAGAATTAAGATGATGTTGTCAAAACATTGGAGTATAATTCTTAGGTTGTGGGTGATTTCACCCGATTTATTGAACCATATTTATATACGTCCCAAAAAATTGTGCAATCACCTTCATCAATTTCATTATATTATCCTACTACCTCTAATAGTATAAATACTCTTGGTTTAACTCCTTCCCAATACATTCATAAATATAGTCTAGTTTCAATGTATGTGGTCATTAGGGACCATACCACCTAATCTTCTCCAGAAAGTACTTTGGATCCTATCTCTGCATAAAAAAAATGATCATCTCCTTATTACAGATGTCCAATATGTCACTCATTCAGATCCAACATAGGATTTGTGAAAGGGTATTATTGTTAGATATTTTTATTGTAACTTTATGATACACTTTTTTTAATATATTTTGATATTTGATAGAAGAATTTCCTCTATCGAGACTGTACCTCTGTACTAGGGGAGTGTATCCAGGGAATGAAACCAAATCATCTACCATTTATCTTATTTATTACTTTTTTTCCTTTCCATAATATTATATGGGGTAGTAATGATTAATGAGTCATGATAAATGAAAATAAATAGAATAATCTGGATTTTTTTCACAATTTTAGGAACTTTTTTAAAAATTATTTATATCCTTTTAAAATATACTCTAGATGCATTCCATTCATTTAAATTTTAATTCCATGATTATGTGATCATAAAAAGGTGGATATTGTTGGCTTAGAACAACACCTCTTTATTTTAGTGATCACAAATAATTTTTATCATAATATTAATGAATTTCATTTTTCTATTAAAAAATGGTTTATTGGAAAAATCATAAAATTGTTATTTTTGGAGATTTTCGTTCCATCATACCGTGTGAAGGTCAAATGACTGTATCACCATTTTGCATGTTATACTTCACCGTAAAACATGAACAAACTGCTTACAAATTTTTACAGGAAACAACTAAACTCACATTGAATATTTATCATTACATAATTTTATAATCACCATATCGCGAGTACATAAAACAAAACACAATATGGATTTGCACCAACCATATGAACAGAAATTCCTACCACAAGATCAAGTAAACTGAACTTACCTCACCTTTGGAAATTATCTATGTGAAAATTTACTATGTTAGAATTCGATAACATCATTTAATTGCCTACATATAAATTTAATACATAAATGAAATCTTCTACATAAAAATAATCTTTAGGGATGAACCAATTACATGGAATTCCTTTGCAAAATGCCAACATACCAATCGACAATGGGAATTTGGAATTAGTTACGTAAATGACATGTTATTTCATTCTCATGGAGAATTTTAAATATCAAATGCCTTGTTTTTCAAATCATTAAATACAAATAAAACATATTAATAATGAATTATTATTCTCCAATGTCTACTTCTGATGAAGAGATCATTGAAAAAATATTTGATCTTGTGGAGTCTGTGCATGTTGTGATGACTTTTTTCTCTTACATAGAGAATAATGAAGGTTCCTATACACATCCGTTTGTGATAATAGGAAGACTCTATGACGCTATGTTTTTCATAAAATTTGGAATATATTTTCTATGTTACTTCCAATAAAAAATTCGAGGACTCAAGACATGTAATGATATTTGGATGGAGCTGCATCAAATTTTCTCTCTCATAATCTCTTAATCTTTTATCTTATGATTAAACATTCGAGTTGTGTTTTTTATTTCTCTAAATACTTTCACATTTATTGACATGAATAACTATGGAAGAGGTCATATGTGAACTAGTATCCATATTATCCCACATATAACTGTAGAAGAAGCTATGTTCCCAAAGATTTTATTGTAATATTGTTCGTAAAAACTGATCCAATTTCTATAATAGTATATTTTATAATAATATGCCTAGAACATATTGACTACTAAGTGGATGGGATTATCTCTCATATTGAGACAAAACACCTTGTTTAAATTCAACTGTGTCATTATTGGGAAAAGGGTTTTTTAAAGGGTTATTTGCGATGGGTCCTTCACCCATTGCAAATAGTCCTTACTGCTGGACTATTTGTTATAGTAAATGAATCGCATCATAAATTATCTTAAATGGATAATTATTTGCGATATGACCCATAAAAATTAACTTTTTTATCACTAATGAGATTATTTATATTTTGTACTAATTATGATGGTTCCCCTTACAAATACTAATATCTGTGATGGTTTCCCATCATAAATAGTACGATCACTACTAATCTAACCTATATATACCCCCACATGTTCTTTTTATCAATTATTCATATGATCTTTAATCTCCTCATCATATCTCTTATCCCCTCATCTCTTCATTTAAAATTTAAAATTTTTATAGGGATGTAAATGTTTAGTATTTCAGCTAACAAAAGCTTTAGTTTTGAGGAATTTATTTATTGTTTTTAATTTTAAATTCATGTTTTTATATTATATTTGAACTTTATATTATTAAGTTGAAGTATTTAACATTAATTATAATTAATTATTTATTATTAAAAATTAATATTTCAAATTATAAATATTTAGTTTTTAATTAAAAGTAATATTTTTAATAAGAAGAAATTTGTTTTAATGTGAAATAATTAGTTTCAATTTTTATTTGGTGGTTGTGATTAATAGTAATTAATTTCAATTGATAAGTAAATAGTATTAATTAATAAAAATTAGTAATAACATAATGCTCTCAGTAATTAGCAATAATAATGTATTGTAATTTCTAATAATAAACAGTAATTCTTAATTTAAACAAATTAAGAAAATTTTATAAAAATTAATGCTTAATATAAAATTTTTTGAAACAATTAGTAACATTTTCAGTATCCAATACAAATTATTTGAAATCAATACAATTAGAGTTAAATATTAAAAAATGTTACTTGTTGTTATAAATTATCAGTAATTAATTGAAAATAATAGTAAATATTAAAAATTAGAAAAAATTAGTTATAATGAGTAAAAATTAGCATAGATGGGATGTAATTATTAAAAATTAGTGGAAACAAGTATTATTTAGTTAAATTTGGGAAAATGAACATTAATAAGTTAAAATTAATGGAAATTAGCATTAATTAGTTAAAATTTGCGGAAATGAGCAATAATTAGTAAAAATTACCGAAAATCAGTGGTAATTTGCAAAAATTACTAAAAACAACTGATTAATAGTAAAAATTACCAGTAATGAGTGGTAATTAGAAACAATTTTCAGTAATGAGCTGTAATTACTAAAACGTTATAGGATTTGTTAAAAATTTGTAGAAATTGGTGTTAATTAGTTAAAATTAAATGCAATTTTTGTTAATTATTTTAAATTAGCAGCAATTTCTGTTAAATAGTAAAAATCAATGGTATTGAGTGGAAATTATTAAAAATCTATGGAAATGAGCTTAATTAGTTAAATATTATTGGAAATGAGTGGTAACAGCTTAAAATTATCTAAAATGAGTGGTAGTGAGTTAAAATTTTCATAAATGTGCAGTAATTAGAAAAAATTATCCTTAATGAGCGAAAATTAATAAAAATTAATGGTAATGTGCATGAATTATTAAAAATAAATTTTATTGAGCAATAATTATTTAAAATTAGTTGAAAAGGTGTTAATTCATAAAAATTATTGATATTGTGTGGGAGTTAGTAATCATTTATAGCAATGAGTGTGAATTAGTAAAAATATTCAATAATGGGTGGGAATTATTAAAAATCAGCAGAAATGAGCATTAATTAGTTAAAATCAACATAAATGACAATTAATTAGTTAAAATCACTGTAAATTAGCTATAATTATTAAATAATACTGGTAATGAGTAGTAATTAGAAAAAAAAATACATGTAATGTGCAGTAATTAATAAAAATTAGCCGAAATGAACATTAATTATTAATAATTAGCTCTAATGAGTGTTAAGTAGTTAAAAATACAATCAATGATTGATAATTAGTAATAAATATCTCAAAATAGATGAATTCATTAAAAAATACTAAACATATGTGATATTAATTATAAAATTCCATCAATGAGGGTTAATTAGTTAAAATATACTAGCGTTGAGCAGTAATTAGTAAATAAATACTTGTTATGGGCGATATATAGTAAAAAAATACATATGGTGAGTGGTATTTTCTAAAAAATACATGCAATATGAGGTGAATTATAAAAAAACCTATAGTGAGAGATAATTAATTAATGATACCTATAATGAATGGTAATTCAAATAATACCCATAATGAGAAATATTTAGTAAATAATACTTGAAATGAGTAATATTTTGTAAACAATACACACAATGAGTGGTATTTTATTAAAAAAAATTAGCATTTTTGGGAATATTAGTGAAGTATATTAGAAGTGGGCGGTATTTAGTAATAATTATCAGCACTGAGCCTTAGTTAGTAAATAATTCTGGTAATGAGTGATATTTGGTAAATAAATATAAAAAGTGAGTGGTATTTAGTATAAAATACCATAATTAATAATAATTATTCAAATTAATCGTAATTAATCACAATTAAACTAAATTAACAACATTTAGCCATAATTAACCAAAATTAACTAAAAATAACCACACATAATCACAATTAACTACAATTAACCACAATTAAGTAATTGAACGTCATCTAAGGGGTGTAAGGGAATCATGGATTTGAGGGGGTGAAGGGGATGATAGAGTGAAAGAATTTGGGTGCTAAAATTATTTCTCGCTATAGTCACCTAAATCCCCTTTGATCAATGATTCCCTTGATAGAATCATGGTGTGGAGGGGATAACAGAGATAATAGTGTGAAGGAATTACAATTCCCATACATTCTAATAATTTTAAGGAGATTTCTTCATTGGTGAAGTCACAATTTTTTCCCTTAGAGTCTCTCAACCAAACGATCTAGACCTTGGGGAACTCTAATTATATCACTCTATCAATGAATTCATACACTCCACACCATGGAACCCTTACTACCCTAAGGAGACCTTCAATTTCCCTGAATTATAATTAATATTTATTAGAAATAATTAGTGGTAATTATAAAAAATAACTAGTCATATACATAATTATGAAAATTTAGTGATAATTAGATAGAATTGATAACATTTATAGGTAATTTAAATATTTCTATGTTCTAATTTTTTTGGGTAGTCACTTCCTTATACTATATTAATTATAAGAAATATTTTATTTATATAATTTTTATTAAAATGAGTATCGTTTATGTCGACAACAAACAATATTATAAGATCCAAATTGAATAAATATTCATCAAAATCCAAATGGTTCTGAAATAAATCATGTATATATAGATGGTGTTGAAGTTTTTTTATAGTTTTTATCATCTAAACTTGAATTATTTCTGAAAGGAAAATTTTATTCTCATGTCAGACATGTCATATCATGATATTTGAAACATTTGATAATGTGAAGGGTTTTCAATTTCATTTTTGTTTTTAGAAACATTATTTTTTCATGTATCAATACAGTGAACATTGTTCCAAAGATGATACTGACAATTTGGTTCCAGATCCATCACATTTTCCATCACTATTAAATGAGGTTTTTGGTATATTATTTCAAAAAAAAAACACATATTGATATTAATTTAACTCATGAGTTAGTACCATCTCCATTTTATGTATTTCAATGAATATTGATGATTTTGTATATCCTGGTTGAAAAAAATAAAATTTGACGGAGTGAATTTTTTTATCTATTATAATAGATAATGTAATGTCACATAGCTATTTTGATAATATATTCAATTTTTATTAATCCCTTTTACCAAAAATAAATTTGTTTCCAACCAATTTCTATGGGAGTATGAGGTTTTTTAATTTGGGTACTTGTTATCTAAATACTTGTGCAAGTTTGAATGATTTAAACATACATTATAGTGAAAATGAGTAATTATTTATTTTTTCTACATGTGGAAAATTGAGGTACAATGATTCTTAACCAGAGAAGTATGGATTGGTTCCTTTTAAAAGACTGAGGTATTTCCTATGTACACCTTGATTATAGATTTTTTTTTTCACAAAACACAGGGTTGTTGATGTCATTGAAAACATACAATATTTAAATTCGTAAAATCATAAGTCATCACTATGATAGCGATTCAAGGAACCATTTTTTTCATGCACATCCTTCTTTGCCTTTATAAGTCTGTACCATTAAATTATATCCTTCTACTAATGGATTCTATTCATTTGGTTTATACGATAGTTAATATTTTGTTAACCCATCTTTATAACTCAATAAAACATTCATCTGTGGAAGCTATTGAATAAACCATATATCTTTTGGAAAATATTATTTCTAATAAATCCAAAAAATAATTTTAAATTTTCTTTGAAGCCATTATTTGATGAGTTAAATTTAATATGGGCTAATGGTGTAAGTACATCTGATTTTGTTGTGAAGAAAAATTTACCAATGAAAATATAATTAATATGGACAATTAGTGACATCCCATCATATGAAATATTATTTGGATGGATTAAATATGGTCCAAAAATCATTTCCTAACTATGTGTGTGAAAAAGTGTTTATGCTCATCTATGGTAGAAAACCTTGTTTTTTCGACTGTTTTAATAGATTTTTTCCTATTCATCATCATTTTTGAAAAAACATAAATCATTTCTGAAAACGTAAAATTTAATGATATAGACCTCTATAAATTATATTAGGAATTGATATAAAATATATTGTTTCTTAATTACTATAGAAATAATCACCTTTTATACCTATTTTTACATTATTTTAAGCATAATTAATAATCAAATACAAACCAATTATGGTATATTCTAGTGTCTTTGGAAGACTAGGTATATAAAATAAAAATTAGGGAAATAAAATAAAACGACACTTTATTAATCACTGTAATGAGCTACTAAATCCTTTTGATCTCATATCACTACATAGGATAACCTGGGGAATACATAGACAAAAAGGGTGAGTTTAAAGCTCATAAGTGAATAAAGGGAGAAAAAAGGCATATCACATGGGTTAGAATGCATATCAAGATGACATAAAAGGAATGAAACATGAATACAAATATTGAATTATGACCTATAAAATAGGGTATCATTTAATAATGGAAATATAAGAATGTGTTAAAATCATATAAAATGACATAAATCTTTGTCAATGCTAACACCCAAGACAATATCACAAGGTAAAAAAAGTCCCATAATTGATTAGATTGACTACCTAATCCCATACATGAAATATTCAGAGACTAAAAATTAACCAATTCATCATAGAGCTATATGGGTACATCAATTATAACATGTTCATGAATATTTTTTCCACATAAATAATCAAACATAAGGAATAATCATAAGGGTTACCAATGGAAGGAAATATATATCGTGATCATGTCATAAGGAATATCCAATGGATGTATGATAAGGGTGTCCATGAATGAATGGATTTGAAACATACATGGGAATTAATAACTTAAAATAGTAATATATCATGATATATTATGTCCAACTGAAATTAAAACATTGAAATGCAATATTTTATAAAATAGAAATGAGTCAATTTAGTGCGGTTAAAGGGAATTAAAGTGTATTTAAATAAAATAAAGGAATAATTTTTTTATAAAACTATAAATGAACCAAGATATTTATTAATTATGAAATTAGATATTTTATAAAAATAATGGTGGATCAGAGTATATTATGAAGTGTACATGAAATAGTGTAAGAAATGAGGGATCATACTTTAATCAGTATTTCTTACTGAGAGGTAGTGAATAGTGAACCATAGAAAATAATAATTTTCCTATATAATAAAGATGAATTGATCTGGATGCATATTTTTGGAACATGTATACTGAATTAAAAAGATATACATAAGAATAATTAAGAAATTTATTAGGATAAGGAGAGAGAAATTGTAACCATAAGAAAAAAATAGATGTTCAGAATGAATCCCTCACCTAACATCTGAATCTATTATTCACTTGAAATTAATTTACTCGATAATCAAATTAGTTTCCTTAAAATTTTAATTCATAACATCGTAAACTTTTATTTTATTTATTATAATTTTATTATGTTCATTTATAGCTATTTTGATTAGTTATAATGTTTAATTTTCTTGTTCTAGGAGCATTTATTTCATAGTTTTATGGTTTGGTCCCTTGATTTTAATTTTGGAAGTTCTTGTGAAAATGAAGAAAAACATTAGAAAGGGACAGAAAAGGTATTAATATACTTCCAAAATTTTTAATTTTTCTCTTATATAATTTTTTTGATATATGGATGATTTACTTAAGAAAACATTAATGATAAAATTTTTGTTTATTTTGGGGGGGTTTTTGATCATCACAAACTACTTTTGTTTTATTATTTAATATTATGTATATATATTACTTCCATAATAGGAATCTAGTTAAAATGTATATATTTTAATTTCATTAAAAATGGTTTTATTACATACCTTGATTGTGGTAATGGAAAAAATATCATCGACCATGAAAGTGTTGAATCGACATATCAAGGATGATGATTTCATTTTTATAATAAAATAAGAAGGGAATATATTTAATGGTGGATAATTAATTTATAAAAAAAATTAACATAAATATAGGATAATGGATTTAGAAAGATTTTTTAGATAGAGGATGTGAGGAGTATATAATAAAAGAAAATAAAATCGAAGAGAAAGCATAGGGATTTTACATCTTGAATATCATCTCCTTGAGAACCTCTTTAAGACACATGCGTTTAGTATTTTTTTGATGCCAAAAAATCTTGAAAATGTTGAAGAGGATTGGTTTGTGAAATGGGATGAATTTATACAATCTATAGGTGATTGATTGTGTGGTGAGAGGGGGTGGTGAGGGGTTGTATTAATAGGTGGCCGAGAGGGGTGTTTATTATTATTATATTCATTAGTTAATTATTTTGGCACTACATAAAAAATAGTGTTGATGAATATGACTATATATAGTATATGATCAAGGATAGTTCTAGATAATGGTGCTTACATCATCCATAAATCATCAATGATTCATATATTCTTGTGTTTATCATACACCATAAATTATCATATTTTGATATTTCCCAAAAAATCAATTGTATTAGAAAATTTGAAAAAATTTAAAATAACAATTTATTGATGTTTATATTACAAAAATGGACTATGTTTTATAAGTATAATTTTCTAAATATGATTAATTTAATTTTAAAATAAAATCATCATTTATTTGAAAAATATTTATTTTAATATTACCAATGATTTTATAAAACATTTAATATCTATAATTAAGGTATCATAAAATTATCATTTAATTATAATACAACAAAGTATTAATCTATGTATCTATTTTATGAAAATAAATTTTATTTTAAACCATTATGTTAATTATAAAATTTTGAATAAATAATTATGCTTTAGATAAATACCAATACTTAACTTATCATTTTTTAAACACCTGTTTAATTATTGCATGATATAAATATATCATATTTTCATTTATAGGATTCATAATTTTTTATTATAAATATATAGGTGTGGTAACTATTTTAATGGCAAAATTACTATTCATAACGATCACATTACTATTCAAATAGTAAACTTACTATTCCAATAGTTATAAGGTTTTACTATTTCTTATAAATATCGTGTATTAAATTCATCATTCAATTCTATTTTTTACCAAGGTTATATATATTTTTATCTATTAAATAAATATTTCATTATTATGTTCTATTTCAAAATATTTGTTTGTGACTATGATCATTGTAGTGGACCATGAAGATCCAAAATTTCTTATTGTTGTTTTCTTATTTTCTATTTATTTTCTGATTATAATATTTTTAATTAATTTGGTTTTATTTTATGAAAACATTATCATTATTAATCTATGAAAATTTTCTTTTTATTGGGTTTTCTATGTGATGTGTGTACTTTATACAATATGGAATAATTACAAGAAGGGAAATTCTATTGATAAAATTGTAGTTTGTCACATTCATCACCATTTATTAAATTTCATCCTCGAAATTCAATTTTACAAACCAAGGTGAAAACAGGAGAGGGTTCTTCTCCTTCATCACTTCCCCAGGTAACAATGTCGCCTCTTCATATTTATGGTTACTCCATTGTACTTTGAATGTGTGAGTTATCTTATTCCGTAGAACTATATCTCAATGGTCCATGATCTTTACCTACATCTCTACATAATAGAGATCATTCTGCAGCTATACAACCTATAATTTAATGACCTACCCACAGTTACCCAGAGTTTGTGATTTATTACATAACATTGGCATGATACAAGGAATAATGTCCCAAAAGACCAATCAGTTTAGTATTATTGGAAACCAGATACATACAAAAGGACAGAATTACAACATGAAAAGAAATACAACACAAATTTATTCCGTTAGAAACATCCAAGCCTCCTAGATTATGCTTGAAATTCACTCATAACTAACTTCTTCTTATCCTGGGAAAATGAAACATAAGAAATGGGTGAGCTCAAATTCTCAGTAAGGGTAAGAAATATAGAAAAAAATGACATAAACATTAGGCATGGTGAATAATTAAAAACACATGCCTTTAAAATTATAAACATGAACACTTTATGGTAGGAATATGAGATGAGTAAACAATTCCATAAAAAACATAGTCATAGGTATTCTACTAGTAAAATAACTACATGAACCATCATTATTATTTTCATAATGAGTGAAGGTATAATCCCGGACATTCAAAAACATCATGTCAAAGGCCTCGGCCAAGAAGTCTAAAAATGATATAGGCCTCAGGCCAAACCATATATCTATTTGGGAAAGGCCTCGGACAATTACACATCTAATTGTATCATGAGACCGACCGATGCACCTAGGAAATATAGTGGGCTCCACCCATCACGTACCAACTCCAATACATTCCTCATATGAAAAGGTTGAAACAAAACATAAACATTCATCATAAAGCTAGAATAATAAATGTCAACACTTTAACCATAAAACAGTAATGAAATAAAAATAACACATCCAAATTCAAGCATATCACAAAACCTTAAATACAATATGGAATATTTTAATCATAATAAATCAACTTCAATAAAGTGTAAAATTTATTTAAGGAAGTTGACATAGATGAATTCAAAAATATTTGAGAAAAATATCTCTTTCTATTTTGAAGTCATTTAAGAGTCACATAATTATAATAGAAAACATTTATTTTTTAAATATTCTTATTATATTGTAAGGGAATCTTCTATGATGTTATAATGGTGGAAAATAGCCTCACCCATCGTATAAGATAAAAAACATTCTTACATTAATCTTGTCGAAAAGGTCATAAAGTACCTTGTTTGGAAAACAGCAGTAAGATTCCTTTCAAAACATATATGGTCAAATAAGGGTATAAATTACTTTAACCCATAGTCTATAAAATAGTAAAAAAAATTGAAATATATTTTTTAAAAAACATGGATGCGGATGATATAGATGTCACAGTAGATACCTACGTAAAAACAACCTCAGATAATAAAAAGATTGTAACATTTACCCTTACCTTGTAATTTTACATGGTTGATGGTACGTTAACCTCATGTATATTAGTTAAATTATTTTTAATAAAATATACAAGAACCATATATGTAAATATGATATCATATATGATCTTTTAATATTGCTTTGTTAATAATATTTTGGTAGTATCATCGTTTCAGGTGTTAACTGATTCGTTTTACTTTATATTAATGATTACGTAAGCCAAGTTTGATATGATTAGGATATATTTTATTCATATAAAGAATGGTGTTATGTTCAAAAACATTATTTTGAATCATAAAATGAAAATTATTCTTGAATTATTATGACGGGTAATGAATCTCATCGTGTTCTTAGAGACGATAATTCGTACGTACACAAGAGCGACAATATCATTATATTGATGGAGAAATCATATATAATTGGATGGTATATCATATATACAGAATAATTAAAATTTTATTTTGATTATTTACACCAGTTATACTCATTATTATACTCATCTAAATAATGAAGTGTTTGATAACAAACTACACCATGACGTGGTGACGGTAAGCTGTACATACACACAGATGGGGACTTTGTTATTTATATGATGGATAGAATAATGAATTTGGTTGTACCATATTTATAATAACATCAAAGTATGTAGAAGGTACTGTATTTATTATTTTGATATGGAAATAACGAAGAAAGAGGAAGTGGAAGAAGAAAAGAACTTGAAAGAGGGTGGTGAAATTATTACCTATACTTCGGGTGTTTCCTCTTGAGTTGATCAAAAAGGCTCCTTAGATTGGCTTTATGATCAAATTAATTCCTCTAGGATTATGTGAGGGAAGTTGGGAGGGTATTTGGTTAGGGATTAGCTGAGACAAAAGGTTTTGGAGGTGTGAAATTAAGGGAAGGGGAAGTTCCCTTATATAAGAGTGGTGAGGGTCACTTTAGGAAAAGCATGAAATATTATTTTATAATAAACTCATTTTCGGTTTTTAATGGATCCAAAATTAATTATATCTAGGATAAGGTGTGGATGGGTCCAAAAAATCTCACACAATACGTTTTAGATAGGTCTAGGTCATCATATTAACATTATCTTTTTTATTTAACTCTTAGTAAAAAAGTTTGACATTTAGCATGTGTCTTTGTATTTTTATATTATATGGTTAATAAACATATTATGACAAGACAATCAAACCAAATTTTTTTAATTATTAATATATATAACCTTATGTACGTTCTTTGGATGAACCATATATTTTTAGGAATATTATATCATTTAATAATATAATATTTTTTTAAAAACAGAATTATGTAAATTTTGATACTATTTAGTATTTTTTTTAAAGACAAACAGTACGATTAATTTGAAAAAAAAATCATTTAATTAACCCTAACATGTCATTGTAACCTTTAAATTTAGTGTAATTCATCAAAATTATAAAATTAGATTTATTTTTATATTTATAATATCAATTATTTTAATCATTAATTAATAAGGTAATTACTGAATCATTATTGTGTCAAAAGTAAATTTAATTATTTAATGTCTAAAAATTATAAATAAAATATCATTATGTATGAACTATTTTTAGATTTATAATTAATATTTATATTCTAATTTATCTTTTGAATAAACCAATATTAAAAAAGTTTTAGTTATGCAAACATGAGATTAGCACATTTAACTCTTCTTTAAATTAAATAATAATAAATGTCCAAATCTAATCCAAGTGGACCCAAAGGATCATATTTTATTCCTAGGGTTGTTTTTTTTCGAATTACACATATCAAATAGAATTAGGACATGTTCTAGGGTAATAATAATATCATTTTTACCTTTAATTACCATATTTACTTTTAACTCTGGTAAAAAAAGTTAAAAGTTATTATTCACCAAAAATTATTTTCATCTTATTGAACCAAATTTTACCAATTGATATCATCCATTCCTCTTTTATTTTTTGAATTCAATTCATAGAAGCGGTAAAATTATGTTTTATGTTAATTTTCAAATTCTCATAGGAGATGGATAAAAGACGGTAAAAAGTTCAGTTAAATTTTTATATATATAAACTAATTATAAAATGACTCCAATTAATTACATTGAACATATATAGCTATTATGTATTAATTTTTAATTAAAATAAATTTAAATAAAATAAATAATTATTTAAATAAAAAGTTGGTTTTAACCAATAACGTAGTGTTTTTCACTATTCATCAAAAATTGAATGTTTTTAGAAAAATACCAAAAATTCATTCTAAGAAAATTTTGATATTATGAATTCAAAAATGAAGTCCATTTTGAAAAATAAAATTTATAAAATTCTAAAAAGTTGGTATTTCTATTCATAACAGCAAATTTGATTGGTCACAGTGTGATAGAATCTCTTAGTTTCGTAAAATGTAAGCTAATGCATTATTCAAAGGGAAATGTATCGTGGAATCTTGGGGTGTTACATTCTTCCGTACTTTAAATAATTTCATCCTCAAAATTTCTGAAATACTACTGCACAAAAATATTTGGGTGGTTCTTCATCATAAGTTCCACTGATTTCCATGTTTCCTCTTCCATCTTATGGTTCCTCCATAGATCTATTACCAGAAAAGTTGTCTGGTTTCTCAAAACTTGTTCTCTGATATCATGAATCTTGACAGACTCTTCACAATAAGACATATCAGGTTCCAGTTCATTTTTCTCATAGGTGAGTACATGCGTTGGGTCAGGCATGTATTTTCACAATAGTGATACATGGAAAACATCATGAACTTTGGAGAGACTTGGTGAAATTATCAAATGGTAAGCTATAACCCCATTTCGTTCTAGAATTTCGAAAGATCCGATGTACCTGTGACTTAATTTACCTTTCTTATTGCATCATATAACTCCCTTCCATGGAGATACCTTCAAGAAAACATGATATCCTACCAGAAATTCTAAATCCTTCCATTGTTTATCAGCATAGCTCTTCTGCCTACTTTGAGCTGCATTGATGTGGGTTTGGAGAACCTTCACTTTTTTATCGTTTCCTCAATAGGTTCTGGGCCTATGAGTTTTCTATCACCAACATCATGTAAACAAGTTTTGTGCGACATCTCTTTCCATATAATGCTTCATATGATGCCATCTGAATACTTGAATGGAAGCTATTGTTATTGGAAAATTATACGAGAGGTAAATATTGATCCCTCAAACCTTGAAAGTCAAGTTAGAAAGATCTTATATTGTCTTCTATGGTTTGAATAGTCTGTTTTGATTGTCCATCAGTTTGAGGGTGGTAAGTAGTGCTCAAATGAAGTTCAGTATCCAGGTATTTCTGAAGACTTTTCCTGAATTTTTATGTATAATGGGGATCACGATTAGAAACAATCAATAGGGGTAATCCATGAAGTATTAATACTTCATTAATATATAGTCTTTCTAGATATTCACGCGGTAAGACTTCTCTTATATCACAAAAATGTGATGACTTTGTAAGATGATCAAAAATGACCCATCTTTCTTCATTCCTTCTAGGAGTCTTCAGTAGCCCCATGAAAATGTCCATTGTAATATTATCTCTTTTCCACTCAGGTATGGGAAGAGGTTTCATGAATCATATAGGCTGTTTCCTTACAGCATTCACTTGTGGAAAAACCATACATCTTGACACAAAATCAGCAATCTCCCTCTTCATGTTGTCCCACCAAATTTTTTTCTTCAAATATCTATACATCTTGGTGCTCCCAGGGTGTATAGAGAAATTGGATCTATGAGCATCATATAATAATTCCCTTTTCAGATCAGGTATATCAGGAACACAAATTATCTTCCCAAATTTCAAAATCCCATATTCATATATGATGTCAATCAATCTCCCATTGTTCACACCTTTAATTTTCTTTTGAAACTCCTCATCATCAGCTTGAGAACTTTTTATCCTTTCTAGTAATGATGTGTTGGAAAACATTTGAAAAATTATCGATGTTTCACCTTCCATGATTATTCCCATATCCATTTTTACTAGATCCATGAACATAAGATCTCTTTAAACTCTAATATTGTTCAAAACTCCATGATCCTTTCTACTCAAATCATCTTCCACCTTATTTTCCTTCCTCGGGTGCTAGTTTATAGTGCAATCATAATCTTTGAGTAGTTCAAGACATCGTCCTTACCTCATGTTGAGTTCCTTCTATTAGGAAATATACTTCAAACTCTTATGATCAATATATATCTCACATTTTCACCATAGAGATTGTGTCTCCATATCTTCAAATCAATGATTATAGCTGTTATCTCAAGATCATGAGTAGGATAGTTTTGTTCATGAATATTTAGTTTATGTGATTCATAGGCTATAACTCTATCATTTTGTATATGGACACAACCAAATCCTTTTTTTGAACCACCATTATAAATAACAAATCCATAATTCCACGATGGTAGAGTAAATATAGAAGCATTGACTAATCTTCTCTTCAGTTCTTTAAAACATTCTTCACAGTCTTTTTTACAAACAAATTTAACCTCTTTACGTGTGAGCTTGGTTAGTGGGTTTTCCAATCGGGCAAAATTGTGGATGAAACGTTGATGATAGCCTGCTAAACTAATAAATGTGCATACCTCAGTTATACTTGTTGGTGCTGGACATTCTTGGATTTATTTTTTCTAATAAGGATCAAAAGAGATTCCATCCTTAGAGACAATATGGCCAAAAAAAGAAATCTCCTGAATCCAGAATTCACACTTATTAAACTATACATATAATTCATTTTTTTTATGAGTCTTTAGCATAATGCGAAAGTTATTATCATGATTTTTGTAGATTTTGGATTATACCAAGATATCATCAATAAATACCACTACATAGACATCAAGATATTCCTTGAAAACTTTGTTCATTAGATCCATGAAAATAGAGGGTGCATTATCCATCCCAAAAGGCATTACTGTAAACTCGTAATGCCCGCACCTGGTTCGAAATGCTATTTTCAGAATGTCTTACATCTTCACACACAACTGATGAAATCTAGATCATAGGTCAATAATTCAAAAACATTAATCCCCATGATGTTGGTCGAATAAATCATCAATGCGAGGTAGGGGAAAATTTTTCTTTATTGTTATAGCATTGATCACCGTGTAGTCAATTCACATCCTTATAGATTAATCATTATTCTTAATAAATTGAACAGGGGATCCCCATGTAGAAATTCTAGGGATAATAAATCATGTATTACTCAATTCCTCTAGTTGTTTCTTTAGTTCCACGAATTCCAAAGTGGCCATTTTATAAGGGGTCTTCGATATGGGCCTTAAACCAGGAATTAAGTCAATAGAAAACTCAATTTATCAGTCTAGTGTATGTCTACGAAAATCCTCTCAAACACATCAACATAATCTTGAACAATAGGAACATAGTCTATTTGAACATTTCATTCATCACCAACAGTTATTTCATTATCTTCCTCCCCAATAATTGAATTTAGTAGAGCTACTGGGTGTTGATCTAGAAAAGAATCAAATGATGACATTTATTCTCTAATGATAAGGTACTCCTTATCATCATCGAGAATTGTAACCTCCTTCTTATAATAAATTTTCGAATCATGGTTTGAAATCCAATCCATATCGAAGATTATATCAAATTCAATAATGGGTATGACGATGAGATCAATAGATAAATATCGATTATATGCCTTAATGTGGACGGATTCACAATATTTTAATGCAATGATACTGCCATTAAGATGTTTGATTAACAACTCCCTTGTTCAATAAAATTGAAAATATAAAATTTTATGAGCAAACTAGGAAGATATGAAACAATGTGTTGATCTAGAACCAAATAATACATTAGCTAAACATGAGGAAACCATTAAATTAACTGCCAACATGTCTTTCAGAGCTTCAACCTTAGCATTAGTGATCACAAAATCATGGCATTGATCCACTACACTTTTTAGGTAAGTTTCCCTGACACATAGGACATTAATTTTCATAATGTCCCATCTCCTTGAAATTGTAGAATTGAACATTGGTAGTTTCTTTCTTCTAATAACAATCACTAGAATGATGGATTTTTGTCCACATTTTTAGCATACTTATTTTTCCTTTTAGAAAGGCACCAGGGTGCTTCTTTCCACAATTATCATAGGGTGGAAATTCAACACTTCCATTCTTCCATGTTTCCTTATTTCCCTTCCTAAAGTGTTTAGAAGATCTCTTCTTCTATTGCTTTGCAAAATTTTTTAAGACTTAGAGAATTCCTTTTCTTTCTTGATTTCACTTGAGATAATATCATCATATGATGAGAAGGATTTAAAGACTAATTCTCAGAACAAAAATGGTTTTAACCCATCAAATAAATTATCCATCAAACTTCTTGGGTTACGTATATAATTTGTTGCATTCCTTACTAACATTGTAATGTTATCCGCATACTGTGCGACATTCGTATTCTCCTTTTGCCTCAAACTCAGAAATTTTCTTTCCATATCCGCTTGATGGTCATGAGGAATGTATTTTTCTATGAATATATCTTTAAAATACCTCCATTCCATGTTCAATACTTCTTCATATTACTTTGTGTTTTTTATTAATGACCACCATTGATCCGCTTCTCCCGTAAGGAGATAAACTTCCATGGAAACATTTTCCATTTATATGCTCCCCAAATCATGAAATATCTTCTCTAAAAAACTTATAAATTCCTTATCTACCAATGTATTTTTACTCCCATTAAATGTTAGTGGTTTTTTTCTCATGAAGCGGTATCACATTTATCCTCCCCGTTGTGGATTAGGTTGCTCCATACAGGTAACGTTATTATTCATAACCTGTGTGAGATTCCCAGTATAGTGATAAGCTGATCAGCACCACCTGCATCACCTGCTCCAATATAATTATCTTGAGCATTAGGGAAATCCTTACATGGATTATGTGTGTTGATATGGTTTTCATTTCTTCCACTAGGCGCTATTTCTAACCAATATCATACACAATATTAGTTTATGAATCACAATACATAATTCAAAACTTATAAAACCCTTAACATAAATTTAGCAGTTTTTCGATATAATCCATAATCATAAAAATGTTTCCTTTTAGGAGGTATATAGTGATAAATCCTTCATAATGGGTTTTAAGAAAATGTGAATTATCCTAAGCATATCCTTTGGGAGTGTCATAACCAAGACTGTAAGAAGGCTCGTTGTCGTGTATCGGGATACCCCAGGTCAAGCCTGAAACTCATTGTCTACGTTTTCATTCCTAGGTACATATGTGCTAGAGCCTTATGTACCTACTCATATCTAGACATGGATTTATATCATAGAAGACACAAAAAATCTCTACATTACCAAAATTCTAGGAATTTCTTCTATACTAATCCTCAAAGTCTATCTTAGGTTAATGTGCTCTAATATGAGTTTTTCTAAATCATGTTTTGAAGGTTTCTACTAATCATACTCTGATAAAAACTGTAACTCTCTGGCCCTAGTTACCCAGAGTCGGTTCTTTATTACATAACATTGGCATGATATAAGGAATCATGTTCCGAAAGACCGATCAGTTTAGTATTATTGGAAACTAGATACATACATAAGTTCAACATTACAAAATGAAAATAAATACAAAACTAATTTATTCAATTAGAAACATCCAAGCCTCCTTGATTATTCCTTCAAGTCACTTATTACTAAATTATTAATATCCTGTGAAAATTATCCATATGAAAGGGGTGAGCTCAAATGCTCAGTAAGGGTAAGAAATATAGAGGAAGATAATATAATCATTAGGCATAGTGAATAATTTAAAACACATACCTTTAAAAATAATAAAAATGAACAATTTATGGTAGGAAAATGAGAAAATAAATAATTCCATAATAAAACATAGTCATGTGTATTCTACTAGTCGAATAACCACATGAACCATCATTATTGTTTTCATAATGAGGGAATGTGTAATGTCAGAAATTCTGAAATATATTTTCAAGGCATCGGCCAAGACGCCTAAAAATGATCTAGGCCTCAAACAATTCCACGTCTAATTGTCTCATGATACCTACCGATGAACCGAGGAGAAATACAAGGCTCCACCCATCACATACTATGTCCAATACATTCCTCATATTAAAAGGTTGACATATAAGATAAGCATTTGTATTAAAACTACCATACGAAATGTCAATACTTTAACCATAAACCATGGATGGTATAAAAATAAAAAATACATAGTCAAACATATCTCAAAACCTTAAATACAATATAGAATATTTGTATCATAATAAATCCACTTTAAACACGTGTAAAAATTATCAATTGATGTTGTCATAGATGAAATAGAATCTATTGGTGAGAAATATCTCTTTCTATTTTGAAATAATTTAAGAGTCACAAAATTATAAAATAAAACATTTATTTCAAAAATACTTCTATAAGATTCCAAGGGATGCTTTTACTATCCTATAATGGTGAAAAATAGTTTCACCTGCATTATAAGTTAAAAAAACATTCTTACCTTAATTTTGTTGAAAAGGTCATAAAGTACCAAGTTTAGAAGACGATGGAAATATTTATTTCAAAACATATAAGGTCAAATAAGGGTATAAATTACTTGATCCCATACTATAGTAAATAGTAAAAATGTTTTGAAATAAATTTTTAAGATAACACGAATGTGGATGATAAAGAGGTCCCAGTAGATAGTTACTTAAAAACCACATTGGATAATAAAGAGATTGTGAAATTAACCCTTCCCTTGTACATTTCCTTGGTCAAGGGTGTGTTCAATTCCTATATAATAGTTATATTATTGTTATTAAATTATAAAAGTACCATATACGTAAATATGATTTCATATATGATCTTCTAATATTGCTTTGTTAATAATATTTTAGCAGTATCATCATTTCAGGTGTTAACTAATTCATTTTCCTATATATGCTTTGTTACGTAAGCCATGTTTTATATGAATAGGATGTATTCGATTCATATAAAGGATGATATTATGTTCATAATCATTATTTTTAATCCTAAAATGAAAATTATTCTTGAATGATTATGATGGGGAATGAATCTAATCATGTTCGTGGATACGGTAATCCGTACGTATGCACGAGCGACAATATAATTATATTGATGGAGAAATATTATGAAATTGGTTGTTACATCATATATAAAGAATAATAAACATGTTATATTTATTATTTACATCATTTATTCTAATTATTTACCCCTTCTAGGTCATCTTTGTAAGTGGGTTTGACAATCATTATAAGGTTTTCAAAAAACATTGGTAATACCTAGATAGACTAAGGAAACTATTGATCTCCATTATAGATATTGACCTAGGCCACTCCTCCATCACATTTATTTTAGAAGGGTCCACAAATATTCTTTTTTGGGAGACAGAGTGACCCTATATTGATAATTTCCCCATACAAAACTTGAATTTACTATGCATGGAATATTTTTTATCCCTTCACAAATTCAATATCACAGTATTAAAATTCTTCTCGTGACCCCCTTACACTTGGTGTATATCAAAATGTCATCCATAAGAACTAACACAAATTTGTGGAGGTAATATATAAAGACTCTATTAATTAAGTCCATGAATATTATCTATGCATTAGTGAGTATGAAGGGAATCATTATGAACTCATAGCGTCAATACCTCATTCAAAAGGAATCCTTATATATATCTTTCTTCCTCACCTTTATTCAATGATATCGAGACTGAAGGTAAATATTAGATAAGTACTTTCCCCTAGATAGATGATTGAACAGGTCATATATCCAAGGTAGGGGATAAATATTATTTATGATGATTGATTTAAATTCATGATATAAATGCAGAGATTCATTGATCCATCCTTTATCTTGACAAAGAGGACTGGTCCACCCCTACGTTGAAGCACATGAGTGTATAAAACCCTTGTCTGTATTCTCTTGTAACTACATATTTACATTATCCAAACCCATTATGTCCATTATGTATGGATTATTTGATATATATATATATACACCCACAAGAATAAGTTCAATTGAGAACTCAAACACTCTTTTAGGAGGAAGACCGGGAAACTCTTCAACGGACACATTAGTGTAGTCCCTCACAATGGGAATATCTTTGAGCACGATCCTATCCTTTATCTAAATAATTTGAGAAATATATTATTTGAAATAAGGAAATAATATCCACAATTCATGAGCTGATTCAAAAGTAAATTCATCCTCATTCTTATAATTAAACATAATTGGAGGATGCCTCAGGATGTGTAGAGTGATCTCCCTTTCTCGACTATTGATGTTGTCTTTATAAAAATATATCAAATCCATTCCCCATATAGATTCAAACACCACCAAAAAATGAAATAAAATATTTTTTGGATGGTTTATTCCAAAAAAATCAACCAAGTAGGATTTATATACATTCATTGAAATAATTTTCATGTTCTTATTTTTCACCAATAACTCAACTTTTATAATTTTAGGTTTTGTTTTAATAGGTCTACTAAAATTGAAAAGATATGAAAAATTCATAGAACCATAATCAAATAGTGTGTTCACTATTCAGAAATTAATAACCATTATACTTATCCATCCATCAATTTCACGATCCACCTTAATAATATTGATATAATATTCCCTTCAATGATTCCTTAGAGGTTGTTGTTGTTGATTTCCTACAAAAAACATTGGATTAAATAATTTTATCACATAATTCCATCGTTCCATGATGTTGAAACACTACACAATAGGCTGATTGTTGATATCAACCATCCTTATTCAAATATTTTTTCTTATTTATATCCATTTTAGAAATAATTATCTCGTTTCCCCTCTCTTAAACATTTGAAGAATCTCATTGTTTTTTAGAGAGTTCCCATGATTCTTCTTCCCACTATTATGACATGTAAGATATCAAGTTTTCTTTAAATCATGGGTTTTATCTATTTTTCTCCCATAATAAACTCTATTTTCAATTTTTTATTTTAAGGACATTGAGACCACCAAAAGTTTTCATTATTCATTTCCACATTCTGGGAACATTTGACAGTCTCCTCATAATTTTCAAAGTCTTGAATCATAAATAATTTTTTTGTAGAATCATATTTAGGAATCAAAATATGTTATAGACAACTATTTTGGAGTTAAAGAAAATTCATGATGATTATATTGTGATCCATGTAACTATTTCCTCATAATCCCTAGTAGACTTGTCTTAGTTTTGATTCATTATAAGGAACTCCCTTTACATATTAAGGTGGAATGTTCTAGGAAAATATTTATTAAAACATATTTTACTAAATTCTTAACAATTAATAGAATAAATTTCCTCATTAGACTTCATGTTTCTAATCTACTTCCACCGACTCTAGAATCCATCCACAAAACAATAGGCCTCCTATTTATCTTTCTCTTATTTTGAGCATTCATGGAAATATAATATATTCTCAAGGGAGTTAATCCATTATTATGAGATGAAGGGATCTGATGATCCACTAAATATAATAGGACTTTTTCATATAGTATTTGACTACAATGTTATTATTCTTATAAGAAGGAGGGTCTTTCACATGATTCTTCTTATTATACAAAAAATCATCCAGTTAACCTAGTACTATCATTTTATTTTGGGCTCCCATTCAAATCAATTTTCCACCTCATTACGTAAATCATCACATAAAATATCACATTGATTATTAGAATGAGTTCTTATATTTCCCTCCATTTTCTATGAAACAAATAAAATTAGGGGGCTTCAATACATATATAATTTGAAAATATAAATGGAAACATTGATCATATAAGGATAAAACCAAAATATGAAATGAATATATTAAATTGTTAATATCTAAGTTACAATATATGTTATCCATGGTAATAAAATTATCTGTAGAGTTCTAAATAAATATTTCTAGTCTTAATCCCCAATAATGACTAGATTTTTCTCTGGTAATAACTATAGAGACCCAAGACTTTCATATATTTTGTTACGTCATTTTAAGCATAAATAAAAATCAAATATAAACCAAGGATCATAGACTGCAGTGTCTTTGGATGCCTAGGTACATAAAATAGAAAATGTCGATAAAAGAATAAAATATATCTTTATAAATATTCATAATGAGATCCAAACTCCCTTTGAAATCCTATAACTACATAGGATAACTAGATGAAGAGATAGAAAAAAGGGATGAGCGAAAAGCATAGTAATGTAAAAAACATAGAAATAAATCATAGCACATGGGTTAGAAGGCATAACATGATGACATGAAAATTCATGTAAAATGAATAAAAATATAGAAGAATAACATATAGGACATGGGAAATTGTAATCATGGAAAAATGGAATGTGGTAGAAATATACAACATGACGTTAACAATATTCATGGTTAACATCCAAGACTATAACAGATGTTGGATAATTTCCCATAATGGATTAGGATTACTCCCATATCTCATACTTGATGCCTCATGAGAGTAAAAATTACACAATTAATTGGGGAAGTATCTAGACACACCCATTATAACATGTTCCTTCATATCGATTCCACCCAAAGGATCAAATAAATGGAAAAATCATAAGGGTTACCCATGGAAAGATATGGGTCTTGTAATCCTGTCTTAAGGCCTAACAAATGATCATATCATAATGGTTTCCTTGATAGAATGGATTTAAAACACACCTGAGAATTAAAAAGAAAAAATTGGAATAGATATTGGTAAATGATTTCTGAATACTATGAAAACATGTAAAAATATTTATTAAGAAACTTTATAATTGCACCATATTAGTTTTGTTTAAGTGAAAATACTTGAGATTCATTTGAGAAACTGAATAACTATTTGTATATAATCATAAATGACCCAAAATTGTTTTTAATGATTAAATGATTCATTTTAGAAAAATAATGGTGGATCAAAATAGATTATAAAGTGTACTTGAAAATTGGTATGAAATGAGGGATTTCTCTTTAATCGAGCTTTCTTATAAGGATGAAGTGAAAAGGGAACCTCCTAAAATAAGTGTGATTCCCCATAAAAAAGATAAATTAATATAGATACATAATTTTTAATCTTTTACATAAAATTTATAATAACTATATAGTAATAACAATAAAATCTATTTGGGTAATGAAAGATAAAGCACTACCTGAAGGAAAAAATGGAGGTTGATGGAGAATCTCATACCTTATGTATGAATGTGTTCTACACATGCACATAATGTACTAAGTAATCGAATAAAATTTATTAATAATTTAATCATGAACCTATTATAATGGTATTTTATTTATTATTATTTTATTATGATCATTTATGAATTTTCTATGAGTAATAATATTTAATTTTTTTGTTCTGGGGGCATTCGTTTCAGGTTTTTACTGTCAGTTCCCTTGAGTTTTATTATGAGATTTCTTTTAAAAAGGAATAAAAAATAAATATGTTAAATAAAATTTTATTAATATAATTCTATAATTTTAAATGGTCCCATATATAATTTTTTATGATTTGGCGATGATTACATTGATAAAATGTTAATGATAATATTTTAGATTATTTGGGTAGTTTTTCGATCATCATGAAATAGTTTGTTTTATTATTAAATTTTATGTGTATATATTAGTTAAATTACTTGAAAATAGTAAAAATTTATATATTATAATCATATTTACGTATAAAAATGGTTTTATGACCATCCTTGAAGGCGGTAATGGAAAATGAATAATCATTATCCACGAAAGCGCTGAATCAACATATCATGGATGATATTTCATTTTTTTTATTAAAGGAATATTGAATATATTTGATGATGGATATTTCATTAACAAAATAAAATTATAGTATATATATTAAATTGGAGTTACAATTATGTTTTGTATAGGGGGCTGAGGAGAGGATAGGAAATGAAATGAAATTAAAATAGAAAGAAAGGTGATTTCACCTCTTAAATATCATCTCCTTGAGAAGCCCTTTAAGGATATTAGGTTTTGTATTTTGTTCATAACAATATCCCTTGGATATGGTGAAGAGGT
Organism: Viscum album; assembly: GCA_963277665.1. Lineage (NCBI taxonomy): Eukaryota > Viridiplantae > Streptophyta > Magnoliopsida > Santalales > Viscaceae > Viscum > Viscum album. Next base: position 786,893,473 of record OY728123.1, on the reverse strand, counting down.
TTGGGAAGGTAATTGGCTATAATTTAGAAAATCTACAAGTCTTAGAAGGTGTGATGTGATGGGGTGGTGAGGGGTGGAATTTATTGGCTGTGTAGAGGGTTGTTTTTTATTATTATTTTCATTACTTTATTATTTTTCCTCAAGAATATCAATAGTGTTGATAATTATCACTAAATAAATTAAATGATGAAGGATTGTTTGAGATAATGGTTCTTACATCATTTATATTCCCTCCATTACTGAAAGATTTATGTATTTATCTTATACCATAAATTATCATATTTTCTTATTCACAAAAAATTAAAATATTTTTAAAAACCCAAAATATCAACAAACTCATTCATATACATGTATATTTAAAAAAATTGATTCGTTTTATAAAAATATTTTCAAAATATGATCAATACAATTTTCAATTAAAATCATATTTTATATTAAAAATTTCAATTTTAATATTATAACTGATTTTATGAAACATTGAAAAATTAATTAATGTCTTGTAGATTTATCTAAAAAATAAAATACAAAAATATATTAATTTATGAATATATTTTATGAAAATAACATCTCTTTTAAATGATTATATTAATAATAAAATTGTGAATAAATTTTGTTGGTTTCACAAAAAAAACCAACACTTAAATTATCATTTTATGAATATCTATTTACATATTACATGACATAAATATATCTTGTTTTCTCCAAATCCATTTTTTTAATTTTCTCAAAGCTAGTTTATGGTAAATTGGTAACTTCAGAACAACCATATTCAATGAAAAGTACCATATTTAAAAATTCATAAACAAAATATAAAAAAATATCCAAAATTTTAAAATTATAATAACCATGCAGTTTTTTTAATGACCCATGTATTTAAAGAATAATACTTTTTATTTTCTCTTAATATTCATAAATAAGATATTTATATTAAATTAAAATGGACTCTTTTTCTGGTAGCGTACTTGAAACGCAACAACGAGTTTCTCCGAAATCATACGTTGCACACAACATTGAGTTCAACCGAAAAATTATACAATAATAACATTATGTTAAATTTTAGTTAATACCTATCCATTGGAATGGAGGGACTGAATAGTATCAACTGAAATTTGAAATATGATTTACACATGTTTGAATAATCATTTATTGGTTAATTTTGATTTTATAAATATAAATAAAAACCAATTGAATATATAGGATTTGTTATTTTGAAAACCTATTTAAAAGAGAATAATTGTGTTTATAAAATCATATAACACATTATGTATTTTTATTTAATTTAAAATTTGTGTTATATATTCAATTTAATGTTTTAAATTCATCTTATACTTTTTCTTGATATGATATAAGAACAAATTCATTTTTATCAATAAAAATTATTTTTCTTAAAATGTCGTTTTACTACCATTTAATGGTGAAGCATTTTATAAATATAGTTATTGACACCTATATATTTTCTATTTGAAACAATAAACATCTTCTTTAGAATTGGGACATCAAAAATGACTTTGGAAGAGTTTTTGATATTTTTTTTGATAACTATCATGTTTTGATCAATAGTAAAAATACGCTAAATTTTAATTAAAAACAACATTTTAAATGGAGATAATTTATATGGTTAAATCATATTATTTAGTGGTTTTTGTCGTGACCTGAACATACCAGGCTCGAGCCGCAACTACCCCAAGCCCGCCTCCATAGGCCAGGGGCTGGCATGAAGCGTCGAAGGCTAAACAACTCGGGGAGGCCTTTGCCTAAGTACCTGTACACACACACACATCCCACTAAATACAAAAGTGCCGAGTAAATGGAAAATTAAAGTACCAACTACTATAAAAAAACTACAAAGGTTCATCGACTTCTAAACAATAAAAAGTGAGTGCTGAAGGTAAACTGAAATGAAAAGGGAAAAAACGTGCCCAACCAGAAAAGTGCCATAACCCAGTAGTAGGTAAACAAAAGTAAAACAGTTAGGAGAGTCCCACACCTAGAACCCAACCATGACCACTACAGGTGGTCCAAGATCCCAAAATCCAAAGCTCCTTTATAGTCATAAGGAACCTATCCCTCGTCTTCAAGGGCACACCAATTTCGGGCAAAGCCTAAGCAGGGGTGAGTATAATAAATACTCAATAGGATACCTCAAAGGCTCGAGGGATCAAAAAATGAGGTACCGAAGAGTGAGAAGTAGATCCAATAGGGAATAGTAAAGGATTACAATAGAGAGTGCAGAAAAGAGTACAACTCAAGTGAACAAGAGGAAAGAAGTAGACTCGTCCTAACACAAGGAGTTAGAGATGGTGAGAAGATGAACTTCTCGTCGAGAATTCCTTTCCTATAGAAGGAGAGTAGACTCGTCCAACCATGAGAAACTAGACACGGAAATCACGTGGCATACCCCGCGTGTCTTCACCTCTCATGGAAGAAGAGTAACCAAAACCCAAGAAGTGGGTAGTGGAACAAGGTATATAAATATCCAATATGCTCAAACAATAACCCCGAACAAGATCATAAGGGCATATCCATCTCATAGCTCAGCCCACGAATGTGAGTAGCCAAGAGTCCCTGAAGTAATCACCCTCAATGCCCAACATCCTACATGTCTGCCCTGAACTGCATGCCAAGGGGCTCAAATCACCACACCCTGACACTATCCGCTTTGGGCAGCACTAACTCTCCCGCACAGTTCTAGGTCGTGTCACAAGGATGCATCTTGGTGGGGGAAGAACCCCCTCGTACTTTTGAGTTCTGGGGAAATTCAAACCACACCTCTTCACTATCACAGAGTCGAGAGGTCTTCTCAAAGTCAAAGCTGTCAAATCACTGAATCGTACAACCAAGGGTCCCGCTTCTGTAGGCACCGAGAAAACCCACAGACAAACGTATTAGAAATGACTGAGTTTGAAAGAAGTTACCGGGTAACCCACTGCCCAGCCCCGCTGGAGGGTAAACCCTAAGAGTTCTTCGGGAAACCCACTTCCCAGTCTTTGTTGGAGGGTAAACCCTGAAAGGTCATCGAGCAACCCACTTCCTAGTCTCTGCTGGAGGGTAAACCCTAAGAGGTCATCGGGTAACCCACTGCACAGTCTCTACTGGATGGTAAACCCTAAGAGGTTCTCGGGTTACCCACTACCCAGTATCTGCTGGTGGGTAAACCCTATGTGGTCTTTGGGTAACCCACTTCCCAGTCTCAGCTGGAGGGTAAACACTAAGAGTCAATGAGAAACCCACTACCCAGCCCCGTTGGAGGGTAAACCCAGAACAACTCTGGCCATCCCTACTAGATGTTACAATATTGTCCAATAGAACATGGAGTGGGTATCGCACAACCACCCAACTCTAGAACAATTGACTTAGTATATGTTCAACACCCGTGTAGTGTGGGTCATGCCAATACCTGGAGCTCTGCCTAGGGAAAAACGTCATGGTAGATCGCGAAAACAGGATATGATCTCGATACTCGGCTAGGGAATCTGTGCCCAGGCTCATTAAGGCTCTGTACCCTATAGGAAACAACCTCATGGGTGGAGGATTGGTGCCCCCATAATGTATTGGTCACACTGAATCCACAAAAACTCTACCAGGTAACACAAAGGTACATGAAATTGAAAGTTCACATGGCTGAAGGAAAAAGGGGAACCCAAAAAACTCTGCCGATCACACCATCGAGAACAGAACCAGGTGAAACCAATCAACCCTGCTAGCCATTGTGAAAAGAGGGACCCTCTATTTCGCAAGAGATCAAAGGTATGTAAAGAAAAACATGGCACGCACAAGGGGCCCACACGATGTGTGGCCCTATCTCATCTCCAACCCAAGTACACAAACATTATTAGGTACAAACTTCAACATGCACCTCCAAGCATCCTCGTATACTTCCATAGTATACCCCATGTGTAGCCCAAAGGCTATCGTACAAACAACACCCAATGTCAGTGCGAAGGGAGAAAACAAAATTTTGACAACCTGCTTCCTCTATGGCCCTAGCATATCCAACCATATCTCTCCAAACATCAACTTCACTCACACAAGAGTGAACACGATTACACGCCAAGGGTTCACTTCCAAACATAGTAAGATAAACCCCTGCCAGAGCTCCTTTCCTGCTTCCACAATTAATGAGATCTCGAATGAGACTCCACACATCCAAACAGATCACACCGTTGTAATCTTCACGAGAAAAAATGCAAGATTGACTATTTACTCACCTCTAACAGACATCTGACGTAAAAGTAGTTCAACGCTTCTTTACACCCGAACGACATCTTGTGGTCCCAAGCCTCAGCCCCAAAAACAGTACGGTGCATCATACCATTGCGATCCCCTAAGAAAAACATGTCACATTGACTGCTTACCTGCATGGAACGAATGTCTGGAGAAGAAGATGCATTTTTCCGCACCGCACACGAGTAGGGCATCATGGAACCCGCATTATGGTCCTGAAACACAACACATGGATATCACCATTGAGATCCTCTCGGAAAAGTTCACAAGATTGAATAATCACTTGTCCAAAACGGATACCCGGTGAAAAAGACGGAAATCACTGCCAACTCCCAAAACAGCCCTCGTGGGGCCCACACCATTGTGTAGAATTAAAGTGGGCGGGTTGCACCACAGAAATGCACTCAGAAAAACACTCTGCATCGACTACTCGCATGCCTCGAACTGACGTATGATAAGAAAGATGTGAAACGCTGCTCGCAGCTTAAAAGACGGTGTGTGGGGCCCACATCTCACCTCTAGTTTCAACGCACGAAAACCCCATGGAAATATTCATCTCGACTCTATGGTCACAACGCCACTGACAGAGCTCAAATCGGACATGGGATGTGCCCGCGCCGTCCAAATCCACAACCCCTGGAAAAACACTAATCCACTTTAACGAGCGTGTCGCGTCATCGAGCCCCTCATCGTGGGAATTAAAAATCCCCAAGACCATATAAAACTGTTCGTCTCGATTTAAGGGAAGCTTCTCCATAGATGGCACGTGAATATAACTCCGGGTCTGAGTTCTATGGGTGTTTTAATTTTTAGTAGACGAAAACAGGTGGGTCAGGGTGGTTCGACCGGCCCACCATGCGCCTGGATCGGCCCGCCCGGGTGGTGGCTCGCCTCACCCGGACCGGCTTATGCCAGTCCGGTTCTATATCCATGGGACCCGTGTATCTAGGATCCCTTGTCTCACCAACCGGGGTCCGAATACCCCGACATCCCGCAAACGCAGCGACTAGCAAAAGTCGGTCGGCCCAGGTGTCCACCTCGCTGGCACCCCCCCGTTGTTGCTCCCCCCTCCCCTGTTCGACCGGACGGCTCCCGCTCCCGCTCGCCCACCACGCTAATGCCGCGTCTCCCTAGTTATGAACCTCCAAAGACTGCCCGACCGACCTTCACGCCCGATTGACGTGCCGCCGCAGACCGCCCGCAGGATCACCACGCGAACCCGCCAGAGAACCCAGATTCGATGGAAAAACACCCAAAACTCCACTGACTTCATCGGATCACTGCGGTCGCATTATGACTCGGATTTTTAGACTAAAATATAGGTTGGAAAGACTAGAACAAGCCCTAATTGAATATGGGATTCTCTTGACAAACAGACAACAATTCAATGTAAGAAATTTAATTAAATAAGATCCGGGAATTAAAAAATTGAAAATGCAACCACCTACCTCGTTGGGCGTAGCTCATGGCTTCACTAAGAGTCCACCAGAGCGTTGCACTTCCGTGGAGTGGTGGAGGAGAGAAGAGGAGCTCCTCCTCCTTCATTCGGAGGACTTGCTCTAGGAGAGAACAATGGAGGGGAGTCTTAGAGGTGGTTATGTTTAAATTGAAAAAAATTAATTAATTTTTAATTAATTATTAAAACATCCACTAGTAGGCACGTACCCAGACTCTCGACAGGGTCGAGATTAGGCCGCCCCTAGGGTAAAATCCACGTTATGCACGCAATGGTGGTCTCAGAATTGTATTCCAATTCTTCATTCAATAGTTATAAAATTTCAACCCCTGAGGCCACTAAATTAAGAAAACGCCCCTGGTGGCATTTTTCACCAAAAGCCCACGCCCACGAAAGATACACACCTCTTATGGTAAACGGAATGCTCTGGACCCAATGGTTCTATCGGTTTTCCCGCATGAACTACCATTTAGGAAATATTTCATTTATTTGGTGAGCCCATTGTGAATGCATAGAAAATTTAATTCCGGCCACACCGGTACTCACAATCGCACTCTGTTTGAAGGCGCTACTCTATAATTACATAAAAAAATGAAAATAATATTATAAAAAAAACCGGGTTCTTACATCATTCCATCCTTCAAGATTTTTTTCCCCAAAAAGAAAAACTTGGGGAACAACTCAGGGTACTAAACCCACACCTGCCTCTCCCGTACCAAGAAGAACACTTGCACAGTTCTGCATTACCGCGCATGGACCAAAGGATTTGGTCCGTTCACATGGGGTCTACCATCGCCGATAATGTGCATAGGTGTACGCAGAATTCTTATTAGGTGAGTCATTTGGGAGACATTATTCACCCAAACTAGCCTTTGGGTTTAGGGCATGGCAGTGGGGACCTCGTCATCCCTTCGCACAGTCTCAAACGGCACGGAGGAACTCAGGGGTAGCTCACCTCCCTGGTTGCACCTCTACATCACACACTATGACTAATATCACCATTTGGACCTAAGACAAAGCTCGGTGATTCCATCCATCATAATATCCTTGTGGTGAAACACCCAAGGATATATGGTCATGCAAGATTTCACAGTCAATGTCCCACGACCAAGACTCTCTTACACACTCAAAAGGAAAATGAGTCGCCAAAATCGACTAAAGAGAAAGGTTCCACGCCGTCTATTCCACTAACATAGGGTTACACCGATGCCTCGTGTCTCCCTGGTAAAAACTCGAGCATAGATAAGGTAGAAAATAATTTCACACACAGTGTCTAACAATTATACTATAAAAGTTTAAGATCCATAAAGCACACCTCTTATCACTTCATGCTCTACAGGATAGTAAAAATACAAAGCTCATGGCTATCCCCAGTCCCAACAATCAACTCACAGGGCCTAAGATGGACCACCTAGTGGTGATGGGAAGACCTGTTAATGTCGTCCCCCGCTTTTAGATGCTCACGCTCCTCTGTTAGCACCACCTCTCTGGGTAACACTCCGATCACGGCGCTGCCTCTGTCGCGGTGGTGCACCTGCTGCCTGTCCAAAGTTCTCAGCATACCTGGTCAGGTAGTCCCATGCCAAGTGACCTTGCCAATCACAATAATTGCACCGAAACTCTCCAGGATAACCTGGTTCCCTATGGCACCACCTTGGTGTACAACCCTGCCCCTGGGTCTTCTCACGGAAGGGCCTCCTCGGTTGATCCCATGTGATTTTCCACCACAGTGATGCATGGACACATCTCCGAAGCCGGCGGGTGGAAGGCCACCTACGTCGAGGTTCTGTCTGCTAAAGCCTGCTAGCTGCGGCAGACATCTCGGCTCCATTGTGCCTACTGCCACCACCAACTGTAGAACATGACCGGAAGCTCTCTGTCACCAGTGCCTGCTCTAGGACCTCAAAATAAGTGGGAATTCCCAAGGGTACTATGATAACATGAATCTCTTTGAAGAGACTGTTCTTGAACATCCACGCTCGGAAGTTGCTGTCATGGACCAAGTCTGGGTAAAAACATGCTTGGTCTGTGAAACTTGTCGTGTACTCACTCACCTTCATCCCTCCCTACTATAACTGCAGCACCTCCTAGATCTAAACGGAGCATAAGGATGAGGGGCAAAACTCCTCATGAAATAGCAGCTGAAAGTCACCCCATGAAAGTGACGACTCATCATGTAACTGAGTCACCAGACTCCACCAACGCCCAACTGCTCCATGGAAAATGTTGGATGCCAAAGCCACCCTCTGATATGCCAGTGTCAGCGCAAGATTGAAGAGGTAAACCACTGTCTTGATCCAATCCTCTGCTTCTTGAGGGTCTGGCTCACCAATAAATCTTAGTGGTCTCTGTCGCTGGAACTCACAGAGCATGCTCAACCTATGAACAAGCTCCATCTGCTCTGCTAGAGCTTTCTGCTTCTCACCAGGTGGGGGTGCTGCTACCGGCCCACCTGGAGAAAGGGACTCACATGATGGGTCCTAGACTGAGGCCTCGTCATTCACAGGGTCATCTTCACAAACCAATGATGGTATCCAAGCTAGCAGTCTGCGTAGAGACATTCTGAATGTTATCAAGGAGTTCCACAATCAGATAAGAATATATGAATATAATAGTAACAACAATGAAGAGAGGACTCAAGAAGGATATTCAAGACTCAATCCTATGTGATGGACAATCCAATTTCCCTACAACGAGTGTCTCAGCATGCCAAGTCGACAAGAGGGTTATCAGGGTCCATTTGAATGGATACGTCGGCCACCACAGCATTGCTGGACTCCCTGGCCTGAGAGCCGCTCTTGATACACATTGACATTGTTGCCCTAGATCCCAACCAATTCCTTTTTTGGGATGTACGAACAATGTCCCAAGGAATGAACCACCTCTGATACGACTTTGTCACAACCCGGCCCTACCTGGGCTCGAGCCGCAACTACCCTATGCCCACCTCCATAGGCCAGGGGCTGGCAACAAGCACCGAAAGCTAAACTACTCGGGGTGTCCTTTGCCTATGTACCTGTACACACACACGCATCCCACTCAATGAAAAAGTGCAGAGTAAAAGTAAAAGTAAAGTATAAACTACTATAAACAAACCAAAAAGTTGCATCCACCTATAAACAGAACAAAGTGAGTGCTGAAGGTAAACCGAATAGAAAAGGGAAAACACGCGCCCAACCAGAAAAGTGCCACAACTCGATAGTAGGTTAAAAAAAGTAAAACATCTTGGAGAGTCCCTCACCTAGAAACCGACTACGACCACTGCACGTGGTCCAAGATCCCGAACTCCTAAGCTCCTTTGTAGTCACGAGAAACCTTTCCATCGTCTTCAAGGGAACACCAAGTGCGGGCAAATCCCTAGCAGGGGTGAGTATAAAAAATACTCAGTAGGATACCACGAAGGCTCGAGGGAGAAACAAAGGAGGTACCGAAGAGTGAACAGTATATCAAACAACGAATAGTAAAGGAGTACAAAAGAGAGTGTAGTAAAGAGTACTGCGGAACCCAACAAGAGGAAGGAAGTAGACTCGTCTTAACACAAGGATCTAGAAATGGTGAGATGATGAACTTCTCGTAGAGCCTTTGCTACCTATAGCTAGAGAGTAGACTCGTCCAACCACGAGAAACTAGACACGGAAATCATGTGGCATACCCCGCACGTCTTCTCATCTCTAGGAAGGAGAGTAGCCAAATCCCATGAATTGGGTATTGGAAGAAGGTATATACATATCCAATATGCTCAAACAAGAATCCCAAATAAAATCGTATGGTGATATCCATCTCATATCTCAGCCCAAGAATGTGACTAGCCAACAGTCCCCGAAGTAAACACCATTGATGCCTAGAATCCTGCACATCTTCCCCGAACTGCAAGACAAGGGGATCAAATCAACTCACCCTGAAATTATACACATTGGTCTGCACTGACTCCCCCCACGGTTTTAGGTCACGACACAAGGACATTTCTTGGTGGGGGACGTGCTGCTTGTACTTGAGATTTCTGGGGAAAGTCAAACCACACCTCTTCACTATCACATAGTCGAGAGGTCTTCTCAAAGTCAAAGTTGTCACATCAATGACCCGTAAAACCAAGGGCCCCTCTCTTCTATTCACAGATAAAAGCCATAGACTAGTCTAGTAGAAAGTAATGAGTCTTAAAGAAGGCATTGGGTAACCCACTGACCAGCCCCGCTAAATGGTAAACCCTAAGAGGTCGTCAGGTAACCCACTGCCCGGTCTATACTAGAGGGTAAACCCTAAGAGGTCGTCGGGTGACCCACTACCCAGTCTCTGCTATAGGGTAAACCCAAAGAGGTTGTCGGGTCACCCACTGCCAAGTATCTGCTAGAGGGTAAACCCTAAGAGATCTTCGGGTAACCCACTGCCCAGTATCTGGTGGAGGGTAAACCCTAAGAGGTCATCGGGTAACCCACTGCCCAGTCTCTACTGGAGGGTAACCCCTTAGTGTCAATGAGCAACCCACTGCCCCGCCCCGCAAGAGGGTAAACTGGAAACCACTCTGGCCATCCCTACTAGTAGGTACAACACTGTCCAATAGAACATGAAGGGGGTATTGTGCTATCTCCCAACTCCTGAACAATTCACATAGTAGAGGTTCAGTGCCCGTGTAGTGTGGGTCATGCTGATACCTAGAGATCTGCCTAGGGAAACACGCCATGGTAGATCGCGGAAGGAGGATATGATCTCGATACTCAGCTAGGGAATCTGCTCCTAGGCTCACTGGGGCTCTGTACCCTACTAGAAACAACCTCCTGAGTAGAGGATTTGTGCTCACATAATGTATTGGTCACACCGAATCCACAAAAACTCTAACAGGGAACACGAAGGGACATTATACTGAAATCCGACACGATTGAAGGAAAAAAGGGGAACCCAAACTACTCCGCCGATCAAACCATCGAGTACAGAACCAAGGGAAACCACTCAACCCTATAGGTTTCAACCATCGTGAACAAAAGGACCCTTATGTCACAAGAGATCAACGGTATGTAAAGATAAACATGACACCCAAATGGGGCCGACACGACATGTGGCCCTATCTCATCTCCAACCTGAGTACACAAAAATTATCGTGTACAAACTACAACATGTACCTCCAAGAATCCTCGTATACTCCCATAGTATACTTCATCTCTATCCCAAAGGCTATCGTGCACACGACACCCAACGCCAATGCGAAGGGAAAAATGTAATTTTTCCAACCTACTTCCTCCATGACCCTTGAACGTCCAACTATATCTCTTCAAACATCAACTTCATTCACACGGGAGTGAACGCGATCACACGCCAAGGGTTCGCTTCCAATCACAGCAAGAAGAACCTCCACTGGAGCACCTTTCCTGCTTCCACATTTAATGATATCTGGAATGAGACTCCGCACATCCAAACAGATCGCACCATTGTAATCCACGTAGAAAAACACACGATATATATTATTTAATCGCCTCAAATAGAAATACGACATAAAAGTCATTCAACACTACTTTATGCCCGAATGACATCCCATGGTCCCGATCCTGGGCACTGAAAAAAGTCGGGCGCATCTCACCATTGCAATCCCCTCAGAAAAACATGTCAAATTCATTGATTACTTGCATGGAACGAATATCTAGAGAAGAAGATGAATTTCACCGCACCACACATGAGCAGTGCTACGTGGGACACACATCACGGTCCTAAAATGAAACAAGTTGATCGCACCGTGGTGATCCTCTCGTAAAATAACACAATATTGACTAATCACTTATCCAAAATGGGAACCCGATGATAAATATGGAAATCACCGCCATGTCACAAAACAGACCTCATGGGGCCTGCACCATCATGAAAAATTAAAGTGGGTGGGTTGTACCATTGAAATGCTCTCGAAAAAGCACTCATAATCGACTACTTGCATGCGCCGAACGGATGTACGATAAAAAAGTTGTGAAACACTGCTCGCAGCTTAAAAGACGGGTCGTGGGGCCCATGAATCAACTCCAGTTTCAACGCCCGAAAACCCTTGTAAATCCTTGTCTCGATGCTAGGTTCACAACAATACTGATGGAGCTCAAATTGGACATCAGATGTGCCCATGCAATCCAAAATAAGAACCCTCATAAAAACACTAATCCACTTTAATGAGCGTGTCGTGTCACTGAGCCCCTTCTCTCGGTGATTAAAAATCCCCGAGACCATCTCAAAATGTTCGTTTCGATTTAAGGGACGTGTGGCCATAGATGGCACAGAAATCTGACATCTGGTCAATGTTCTATGTGCATTTTCATTTTTAGTAGACGAAAAAAGGTGGGACGGGCCGGTTCGGCCGACCCACCCATGTGCCTGGACCGGCTCGCTCGTGGGCAGGCTCTCCTTGCCCGAACTGGCATATGTCGGTCCGGTTCTATCTCCACGGGACCCACATATCGTGGGTCCCTTGTCTCACCAGCCGGAGTCCGAAGACCCCGGTCTCCCTCAAATGCACCGACCAGCAAAAGCTGGTCGGCCTGGGTCTCCGCCTCGCTGGGGCCCCCTCTGCTGGCGCTCCCCCCTCCCCTGTTCGACCAGCCGGCTCACACTCCCGCTTGTCCGCCGCACCGACGTCACCTCGCCCTGGTGCCAAGCCACCGAAGACCACCCGACCACCCTCCATGCCTGATCACCGTGCCACCGCGGACCTCCCACCGGACCGCCTCACGAACCTGCCAGAGAACACAGGTTCGCTGGAAAAACACCCAAAAACTCTCCGGACTTCGTCGGATCATTGCGGTCACCTCGACACTCGGATTTTCGAAACTAAATAGGCGTTGGGAAGCATAGAACGATCCATAATCGTATATGTAATTTTCTTGACAAACATACAACAATTAAATTCATGAAATTTAATTGAAGAAGATTTGGGAATTAAAAAATTGAAAACTCAACCACCTACCTCATTGAGCGTAGCTCGTGGCTTCATGAAGGGTTCATCGGAGCGCCATACCACCTTGGAGAGGTGGGGGAGAGGAGAGGATCTCCTACTTCTTTGTTGGGAGGACTTTCTCTAGGGAATAACATGGGAGGGGATTCTTGGAGGTGGTTATGTTTAAATAGAAAAAAATTAATTAATTTTTAATTAATTTTTAAAACATCCACCAGTAGGCACGTACCCAGACTCTCGACTGGGTCGAGATTAAGCCGCCCCTAGGGTAAAATCCACTTTCTGAGCACAACAGTGGACTCAAAATTTTAATCAAAGCCTCTATTCAAAATTTATAAAATTTCAATGCCTGAAGCTGCTAAATTAAGAAAATGCCCCTGCTGGCATTTTTTACAGAAGACTCGCGTCGGCGAAAGATACACCACTCTTTGGGTAAATGGCATGCTCCGGACTCAACGATATCCTTGGTTTTTCCGTCCGAGATACCATTTAGGAGTTATTTAATTTAATTGTCATGCCCAATGAAAACACACTGAAAATTTAATTTCGGCCACACCGGGGCTCTGAATCGCACGCCCCTTGAAGGCGCTGCTCTGGAATAACATCAAGAAATCTTCCAAAGTCTTTTATAGAAAAAACTGGGTTCTTATAGTTTTAAATTATTAATTGAATATATTTTTATAATTTAATCTAGTTCTGGTCATTGGAAGTAATTTCACATTGAAATTGGACATAAACCAATATCAATCTTTGGATTGTTATTACTTCAAAAAAACCCGCTTTTGTATTTTTACTACTAGAAATAATTTTAATTTAATTTCTACCAATTCTGTGTTTTGAATTTCAAAAAATGAATTACATATTTTTAATTATGTGGTATAAATTTTTTAAATATATACCTTTTATTTTTAGAAATTATGAATAGTAATATCAGTAATTATTTTGATTACCTTGGTTAAAAGGTAAATCTAGTAAATAAGGGTATAAAATAAAATTATAATAATATTAAACTACCTTAACACATGTCCAAATCATATTTTATGAGATATCTCTGACAGTAGTAATACATGGGTCAATTTTGGTACCCCATTGATCCACTTGGGAGTGATAATGACATGTTATATTAATTAATTTAAAATAAAGAGAAATATAACCTAAACACATATCTTTTTCTAAAATAATTTTTATATGGGGTTATATAATGTATCACTATGACTATAAATATTCATTATAAATATAATTTTTTTATTATATCATGATATTTTATTTATAATTTTTTGACATTTAATAAATAAATTTAATTATGACACAGTTAAGTTGATGTGATTTCTTCATTAATAAAGGATTCAAATAAATGATATTTTAAATATTAAAATAAAGATAATTTGATTATTTTGGTGACATACAAGAAATTTCTAGATGATATTGACATATTATATTATATTTAATTCCTTTTTTAAGGAATCATGTTTTTATGATTTATTAAAAAGTAAAGTATGAATAGTGTCCAAAATTGACATAATTCATAACATAAAACATAAAATAGTTTATTAAATGATATTAACATCTTAAAAATATAATATTCACCAAAATGGTTAATATAAGTCAGAATATGTCACAAATGGATTTATAGTGGTCTTTTTACAGGATATGGTAATTAAAATAACCCACAATGTAAAAATAACAACATATTACTATAATATTGAATGCGGAAAAATCAAGGTAAACCCAAAAATGCAAGGATAAAAAATATGAAAAACATGCCTAAAAATTATTTTATTATGGTTATTTTAACCAAAATAATCTTATCTATGAATTAAATTAGTTTTGGACCATATTTAATATAAATTGAATTTATTATAAATTTATATTTTTTATCATTCCTAAAGTGCCCCCCCTCTTATAAAAGGCCACCACCTCAACCCACATAAATCAAACCTCTCAAGCCCCTTGGATCATCAAAAGTATTCTCAAAGAAGCTCCCAAAATCCCTCCCTTCATCATATAATCCCTTATTTTGGAATAAGGAAATTCATGAAATCATTTTTCCTAAAATTAAAAGAAGTTACCCTATTTAGAGGCAACATCTTTTCTCAAGTTCCATTCCATTATTTTCCTTCTCCACTTCCTATTATCTTATTATTCATTGATTAAATAAAAACACCATTATCCTCAATATGCTATTATGTTTTTATGATAAGTATTTTAACTACACTTACGCACACCTCTATCTAAAGAAAATGAACATAATGTTTTTATGTACGACAAACTAATGCCTCATGAAACAATGATTGTTCAATTTTCCCCTAACACCTATCATGGTGGCCATTTTTATGGAAAAATATTTATATATGATATATATTATAATTATATTTTTTCTATGGTTTTAATTTATTTAAATCAAACATTTATTACTTCCATAATATGTAAATATAATAATTTAATTTGAGGAAGTGTGGACTACCGTCCCCACCAAGTGATGTAACTCATTCATGCTATGCATGGAATGTATAAAGGATGGTTCTATTAAACAAATGAGACATAAATGAAATAAATATAATACTGGTCTTATAATATACATTTATATCACTTTATAATTATTTTTTTAATATGAAAAAATAATGAAAGTAATGTTCATTCGTACGTACAACCTACCGTCTCCATGAACCATGAATATCATTTCTTAACTACAAATGTTATGTACTATTAGAAATTCATATATACTAGATATATATGATTTTTAAATCATGAATATCATTCTGTAGATGATGCAATTTTGACTACATGTATAATTTATTTCAAAATAAGATCATTTTCGACTCATGTACCGAATATCGTCAAAATGACGGATATTAACTTAAATAATTATGTAATTTTTATAAAGTGGTTATAAGTGATATAAAAGTAATAATTATCTTGAAAATGGTTCTTAATAAGGTATTAATTATCTTATGTTTATTATTCAGGAAGAACAATGAACATACGTGACAGATCCGAATCAAGGTAAGGCCCTTTTTCTCAATCTCTATACATTGAGGCATATTTTGATAATATGCCCCTCACTATTTTATACAGTGTAAAAATAAAACTCATAGACTTTTAATTTCATAAAAAGAGAATCTTTTATATATGAATCATTTTATAAATCAATAAAAGTAATTTTTTATCGTATGTGGTGAAAAAGACCTCTTTTCCACCATTATCATTACTTGATATTTTATTACCTCTTTAATCCTTAATGTTTTCAATAGGAAAATAAATTCCTTATTACCTTTTTGTTTGTTTTCGTATTGAAAATAGTTTTCAAAATGTATTGAGTTTTTCACTATCTTGTAATTATTTTTTATGAATGGGAATGAAATGTTGTTAGTGAAATGTTGATATTTGCAATATTTTATGTGTTATGATTATATAATGGTACATGGAAATTTGACAGGTGTTTCATGATAAAGCCATGATGGGTGGTTATGTGATAAACCCAATGACCGGTGGTTCCATGATAAACCAAGGAAGAGTGTTTACATTAAAACCTATAATACATTGGGTATGGGAGTCGACTGTATTGATATTCCATTTAGTGAAATGTCTGGAATTCGGCTATATGGTTATTTCATTCATGTATGTTTATGTACCAAGTAACATTTATGTGTTATATGTTTCCTTCTATGGGATTTATGGTAATATTTTGGATATAAAAAGGTACGAATTGAGCTTATGTTCTGTGAAGTGTTTTACTACTTCTTAATGGTGAAAAGTATTAATTTATGATAAATATTTCATGGTTTACATGTTTTTTATGTCTAATAGTACTCATTCATTATGTATCCCTTACTGAGATTTTTATGATCATACAATTTTTTTAAATTTTTTTCAAATGATATAAAAAAGAATAGAGTCAAGGATGCGATAAAGGAAAACTCATGTTGTTTAAAATATGAAACAAAACATGTTTCTTTTTAATGATTATTTGTTTTATAAAAAATAGATTGTGAATAGAAGTGTCTACTTGTAATATTCAATTTTTCATGTATATGTTGTGACGTAGTAATCTAAATCTCTAAACCTAAAAAGATCCTTAATGTGAATTAAAGTAAAATTATCGAATTATCTCAAGATTGAGTAATGTTTATAGTTGAGGACTTATAGTAGGTATCATAGGTAGGTTAATATAACTTTAGAGGTTAGGGTGCTATTTAAGAATAAGTTATATGAACATAATGGTTATCATATTAGAAAGATTCATAGTTATTTTAGATAAATTAAATGAGTTTAAGATAACATGTATAACTATATCTTAGTGTTACCCTCCTTATAAGATAGTATATGTTTATCTTACCAAAATACTCACGCTAACATTTTTGGATTAGAGTAAATGGCTGGATATAATAGGGACCAATGTTATAACGTATGTGAAGGAAACTATGGTGGTTTTCTGAATAAGAAGCTGAATAAAATGGGTGCTGCAATGAGTACTCTTGTTTTTATTCATAACCAACTATCTCGAGTTATGATTGACCACTTGAACCTTGGTTATTTTTCTAAGGAATCATATATGTGATAAAATAATATGTATGGAAGTTTATTTAATAATCATAAAGGTATGTATATTCAAAAACCTATGTGTCAAGGATGTGGAATGAAATATATAGGGAAATACTTCAAATGGAGGGGGAGCTTTTATAGATGTGGTAATGTAGGTCAAAAAGCAATAACCTACCATGGAAAATGGAAGAGTTAAGTTGGTTCTTTGTTAGGGGAAAAAGTTATTTCTCAGGGATCAATTGAAGGTTTTAAATGTGGTGTTCAGGGTAATTACACAAATAGATGTCCTACAATCAAAGTTAAAGGATGGGATCTGTAGGACCGTACAAACATATATCTACCGATACCTAATTCCATTCCAATTGAAGATGAGGAAACTGAAAATGACCTATGAAAGGTATGGATTATTTCTTAGCTCATGTTTTGACATTATTTAAATCTAAGGACATTATGCATGATTTTGTTTGTAAGAATGAATTATAAAATAATAAAATGAAAAAACATGGGTAAAGGATAATGAATAATGTTAGATGATTAATATGTCTACATTTTAGGAATTTAAGAGTTATGTAGGATCTATGGATGATGATATTTTCATATGTATTAATGATGGGATTACTTTGGAAGACTACTAGTATTTGTTACACTTATGTTTTTTATACAAAAATGTTATTTGTGGAATAATAACCTTCTCTTTTTCAGATATAGTTATAAAGAACCATTAGAGTCTATGTGATCCTTGAATTTTTTAAAATTACGGGCAATTACTATTTGGGATAAAAAAAGTGAGGTATGAGATAACCTTTAAGGTTAAAATATTTTATGGTTATTTTTAAAAAATTTATCTCATTTTGAGAATGTTATTAGAATGATAAGGTTTTAGAAAAAGGAAAACTTGTAGGATGGGCAATAATGCGACACATTTGGCAAGGCCATGGGATTCAAACCCACAACCGAAGGGTGCCAGGGGTGCATCGCCTACCATTGGCCAATGTGATGTCCCTAGTTAGTATGACTTATCCTTTTTAGTTAAATGATTTTATGGATCAGGAATATGTTTATTTCAGAACTTATGTTTTATAAAATGGATATCATTAGTATATAAAAATGATTTGGTGATTAAGTGTTAAATATTATTTTGGAAGACATTCACTCTTTTGAGAACACTATATGCCTAAGGAAAATATAATACTATTGGATTTCATATGAAGAGTAATGGTGGAATTTAAATTTGGAAAAATTTATGCTTTTGTTTTGGACTTATAGGGATTTGGTTTATTTATGAAAATGATTAACCTATCATGGATAATATGTGATTATGTTGATTAATTTTTAGTATGATACTTTAAGTCTAGTCAATGTTATTTGGATATAAATGTTAAGATTCCTTATGGAAGACTATGTGATCAAATTCATCTGAATTTTCAGTTTCAATCTTTGTTTTGATTATATTGAATAATTTTAAGGACCATTTTGTATTGAATTGTCTTTGTAAAACTTTGGGTATTGTTTGTTGAATTAGGGATATTAAGAGTAATATTTCTTTTTTATAAAGGATTTTCATTTTTGGGGGATTATCGGATATTTTAATAACTGTTTTGGTTTTGGATAATGTCTAATGATTGGGGAAATATATAGTTTATATTTTTAGTATTATGTGATTGTTTAGAATTTGATTCTAGTGTTTCAGGTGTGATCTAGTCATCTTTAATACTAATCGTTTGGAGAGAATATCAGTTTGTGGTAGAAATTTATTAATGTATTAAACTCTCCATGAAAAGTAAGTGTATTTACTTATTTTCTTCATCAATTTCATAAATAAATTTTTCATATTTATGAAAAGTATCATAAAAAACATTTTTCTGCTTTTTATACTGGGAAATCATTGATAGTTTAACCCATCATATGTTTCGTGTTTTTAGGTCGTTAACTTTCTCCTGATCATGTTTTCTATCACTCTCTATCAGAATTTCATACTTATTTTCTCTTCCACATCCATTTTTTGCTACATAGATTCTTAGTATTTGTTATCTCAGGTGACCTTTGTACTTACCTTTTTTTCTTTTATAGTGATAGTTTTATTGACTCTTTTTCTGATGTGATATTTTCAATGATGTTTTAGAGCCTGATTTTATAATTGCGAGGATATAATTTCAAAAGGGGGGAAATGATATAATGACCCAAGTATTTATAGAATAATACGTTTTCTTTTCTATTAATTTTGATGAATAATATATTAATTTTACAGTAATGGGGACGATTTTTCCGATAGTTTACTCCACACATAATAATGAGTTTCTTTGAAACCATATGTTGCAGACAACATTGAGTTATACCGAAAAATATTTTAATAATAACAATATGTTAAATGGTAGTTAAAGCCTAACTGTTGGAATGAAGGGAATGAATGGTATCTATTATATTTTAAAATATGGTTTACACATGTTTTAATAGTGATTTATTGGTTATGAAATTTATGATAACTAGAAATAAAAACCAATTTTATATAAAGGATGTGTTTCTATGAAAACCTATTTAAAAGAGAATAATTGTGTTTATATAATTATCACTCTTTATGTATTTTTATTTAATTTAAATATATTTTATATATTCAATGTAATATTTTAAATTTATCTTACATATTTGTCGTGATTTGATATAAGATCAAATTCTTTTTTTCGGATAAAAGATATTTTTTCTAAAAATGCAGTTTTACCACCTTTAGATGGAGAACCCATTTTTAATTTTTTGGAAACTATATATGTTCAATTTGAAAAAAATAATATTTTTCCTTAGAATTGAGATATATAAATTTATTTTGGATGAAAATTTGATATTTTTCTTAAACTATCATGTATAGATGAATAGTAAAAATACACTAAATATTAATTGAAAACAACATTTTCCATTGAGATAATTTATATGGTTAAATCATATTACATAATGGTTTTGATGTATAAATAGAATAAATTTTTATCATTTAATCGAATTTGGTTCATTGAAAGTATTTTCACTTTGAAATCAGACATAAACACATGTCAATATTTTGATAGTTATAACTTCTTTAAAACCCACTTTTGGGTTTTGACAACAAGAATTATTTTTAAATTAATTTCTGTAAATTTTGTCTTTTGAATTTGGAAAAATTGAATCCAAATTTGGAATAATGAAATCAAAATTTTTAAAATAGGTACCTTATATTTTTAGACATTATTAATACTAATTTTATTAATAATTTTATTTAACTTGGTTAAAGGGTAAATCTGGTAAATAAGTGTAAAAAAATATATAATAATGATATTAAACTACCCTAAAACATGTCCTAATACTATAAAATGATACATTTCCGACCATGGGAATCCTGATGTCTATTTTGGGACCTTGTGGATCCACTTGGGAGTGATAATGACATGTTATATTAATTAATTTAATGTAAAGTGAAATATAACATAAACATCTATCTTTTACTAAAAAACATTTTATATAAATTTATAGAATTTATCTCTTCAACTATGAATAATAATTAGAAACATAAACACACTTTCTATATCATTATATTTTATTAAGAATTTTTAGACATTAAATAAATAAATTTAATTCTGACACAATGATGACGAAGTGATTTCATCATTAATAAATGATTTAAATAATAGATATTATAAATGTTAAAATAAATATAAGTTGACTATTTTGATTCCAGACACAAATTTTCAAGATGATATTGACATATTATCTTTGTCATAATGCCTTTTGTTCAAAGGAATCAAGTTCTTATGATTTTGTAAAAATGTAAAGTATCCAAAATTGACATAATTACTAACTTAATAGAAAATATAGTTTATTAAATGATATTAAATTCCTAAAACTCTGAGATTTGGAAAAGTGATTAATATTAGTCAAAATATATCATAAATATCTATTTTTTTGACTTTTGAAATGATATGGTAATCAAAATCACCTTCAATGTGTAAATAACCAGATACTAATACAAGATTAAAAAGGGTAAAATAAGGGTTAAACTAAAATGATAAGGATATTAAAATATATAAAACATGTCTAAAAATTATTGGATGATGTGTATTCAAACCAATATCATCTTAAATTTTAATTTAATTAGTTTGGGAACATTTTTAAACAACATTGAATTTATAATAAATTAAAATTTGTCATCTTTCCTAAAGTGCCCCTCATCCCTCTTATAAAAGGCCACAAATTATACCCACATAACTCACACCACTCAATCCCATTGTATCATCAAACCTCTACTCAAATAATCTCGAAAAAAATCCATCCCTTCCTCCTATAATCATTACCTTGATCATAAGGTAAATCAAGAAAGCCTTTTGGCTAAAATGTAAATGAGTTTCCTGATTTAGAGGTAACGTATTCTCTCAAGTTCCTTTCCATTATTTTTCTTATACACTAAATATTATAATATTATTAATTGATTACATAAAAAATAGTATATAAATATAATATTATGATTTTATGTGAATTTTTTGAACAACACTTACACCCACCTCCATCTAATGGATACGAACATATTGTTTCTGTGCACGACGAACTACTACCTCACGAAATGATGATTGTTCAATTTTCACATACCACCTCTCATGGGGGAAATTATGATGGAAATTTATTTATATATGATATATATTATATTTATATTGTCTCTATTAATTTTTATTGTTTATTTACATCATTCTTTTATTCTTTCCAAAATGATTAAATACGAAAATTTCATTTGAGGAAGTGCAGACTACTGCCCCCTCGAAGTGATATGACTCGTTCATTCTATACATGGAACATATAATGTATGGGTTTATTAAATCTATGAGAATTAAATGACATTAATATAATACTGGTATTATAATAATCATTTATACCATTTGGTTATTATTCTTTTAATATGTCAAAAAATGAAAGTGTAATTCACTCGTACATATGACCTACCATCTCCCGAACGGTGAATTTCATTTCATATTTCCAAATGTTATCAAATATTATAAATACATATATACTAGATGTATATGATATTTAAATCATTAATATCATTCGTTATAAGAATTATTTTTGACTACATGTATAATTTATATCAAAACAAGTTCATTTTGGACTCATGTATTAAATATCGACAAAACAATTGATATTAACTTAAATAATTATGTATGTTTTATAACATGGTAATAAGTTATATAAACTGAATAATAATATTGAAATTTTTTCTAAATCAAGTATAAATTAACATACATTTAATATTTAGGAAGTATAAGTAAAATACACGATGAATGAGACTTAAGGTAAGAGATATCGTCTCAACCTCCTTTTATTGAGGAATATTTTGATAATATACACCTCCCTATTTTATAAAGAGTATAATAAAACTAATTGAATTTTAAATTAAATCAAAGGGGATATTTTTTATGTTTCATTTTATTTAACAACAAAAGGAAGGTTTTTAATGTATTAAGTGACAACAACCTCTCTGCCACCGTAATCGTTACTTGATATTTGGCATCCTCTATAAGCCTTAATGTATCCAAAATGAAATGAAATCCCTTATTCCCATTTTGGTTGTTTTTGTATTGAAAATGGTTTTTTAAATTGATTTAGTATTTTATTATCCGGAAATTATTTATTATGATTTCAAAGGAAGTTTTATTAGTAAGATGTTGATATTTTCAATATTTATGTGTTATGAATATATAATGGTACATGAACATTTGACGGGTGGTTATGTGATAAACCAATGACAAGTGGTTATTTGATTAACCAAATGATGGGTGGTATTGTAATAAACCAAGGATAGGTTGTTACATTACAACCTCCCAAGCATTGGGTATGTAAAATGGCTGAATGGCTATTAAATTTAGTGATATGTGTGGAAGTCGACCATATGGTTATTCCATTCATGAATGATTATCTCCCATGTAAAATGTATATGATATATGTTTTTTTATATGGTATTTATGGTAATAGTTTTGTTATGTAAGGGTAAGAAATGAGCTTATATCAAGTGCAATGTTTTTCTACTTCATAAAGATGAAAAGTATGACTATATGATAAAGTTCTCATGGTTTACATTTTTTCACAAGACAAACAATTTTTATTCATTATGTATAACTTACTAATATTTTTACCCTCATCCCATGTATTGAAATTGTTTTTCACATTACATTAAGATAAATAGAGTCAAGGATGTGATCAAGTAAAAGTCATTCTATTTAAAACATGAATCAAAAAATGAATCCTTTTCAATATTTTTTTATTAAAAAAAATTGATATTGATTAGAAGTGTCTACTTGTAATATTCATCTTGTAATGTATGAGTTAAGATGTAATTATATAATTCTCTAAACCTAAAATGATCCTCTATTTTAATTAAAGTCAAATTAGTGACATATATCAGGATTATGTAATGTTTAAGGATGGGGATTATAGTTATCCCATCACCACCAAAAAACTCGGGTAAAAATAACTTGAGCAACGAGCAACCTCAAGCCTCGTTCCCTAAGTTTCAGGTTCACCACATCAAATCTACCACAAAAGAACAAAAATTCCAGCCATTATCCCACTACAGCTTCAGAACACCATCACAAAAGGATCAATTAAACGAGTGGGAGTTGTATACCGGAAACCATCATCTTCCAAGATAAGAATGCCATTATCTCTATCATAAAAACCATCAATTCCACTAAAAATTAATAAAAATATAACACCATAGGACATCAGTGACTTTGTCAATGAGAGAAATGAGAAATAAGGATTCCCTCATAGATATCGTAAGATGGTCTAATAACACATACCTAAGCCTTCAAAAAGACCATGACGCCAATCTAGATGGAATGGGAAAAAATGTGCAGGATTTTAGTCCAGAGTTGAGTAGATAATATAATCTCTAGAGGATCATTCTGATGACAACATCTGCATTTACAAGGGATATAAATACCT
The DNA here is from genome assembly GCA_963277665.1 of Viscum album. NCBI lineage: Eukaryota > Viridiplantae > Streptophyta > Magnoliopsida > Santalales > Viscaceae > Viscum > Viscum album. Next base: position 786,869,381 of record OY728123.1, on the reverse strand, counting down.
AACTCCACTATCAACACATCTAATCATCAATATAAAAAAGATTATACAATACAATAAATCATTTCCTCTCAGAATAAGAACGAACCAAACAACACTTCACTAATATAAACACCATTCCACATAAAAACCCAACTAAGAACAAAAAATGAGAACAAAAAATGAAATGAAAGTAGTAATGCATCACCATAATTAAGAACCGAGCCCGAAAAATAACGGTGCCAAGAATAAGATAAATAGAATAAAACACTAAATAATAACTAGAATTGAGATTGATACTAGACCCCCTCTATGACCATCCCATGTTAAACTAGATCCTACCTCGAGCCCAACCAGGATTGAGTCAATCTTGATGGTTTGGCTTAAAAGTTCAATGGAAAAGAAGTACATCAGACACTTCCACTGATGTTGACCCAAAATACAAGAATCAATATTACATAGAACTATAATGGAGGTATGTTTCCTTGGGAAAAAATGAAATGGGGTCAGTGAGAAACAAAAGATATCCTCACTAGTGAGTATCATTAATAAAGAAGGGGAAGTAGAATGTAAGATAATGATATAAATATAGAACCGAGAAAATTGAGGGGCACCATAGCCTCTAAACCATATTGGAAAACCATTAGAGTAAGGGGAAGAAGAATATTTAGGAGTTCTTGGAGAAACAAACTAGTTCAGAGGCATTTACCCCTTTAATATATCATATTATCATTCATAGATACTTAAATTTTATTTTTTTCTCATTTGAGGTTTATATTATAATGGAAAATTATTATTCATAATAGTCACAAAACAATTGAAATGTTTATAATATTATTATAGAATTAATATTTCTAATGGTCATACGAGTTGGATACTTATTATAAATACCACTAATTCCATGTGTCAGTCACTTCTATTTTCTCCCAAGGTTATATATAATTTTATATATTAAATAAACATTTCATTATTTTTTTATTTCTGTATGTTTGTTCATGAGTTACATTATTATAGTGTATCTATAAGATATAAAATTTATTATTATTGTTATCTTATTTTCCATTTATTTTCCTATTGTAGTATTTTGAATTATTATTGGTTTATTTGACGTATAATGAGTCATTCTAAATCAATGATAATGATGTTTTTATTGGGTTCTCTATGGGATAAATTTTGTTTATACTATATGTCATAATTATAAGAAGGGAAATTCTATTGATAAAATTATGGGACCTTAAAATTACTTATCTTTATCTTTATACTGACTATAAACTCAAAAAAATGGATTTGGTAAGATAATAATTGGATTAAACAATGTATTTTTTTGGATATACCATATTAGTCTGATTTGATGGTTTGTCAAATGCATGATGTCATTCCTATTGAGAAGAACACTTTTGATAACATATATTATATAGTTATGGTCACACATGTTAAGTAAAATGATAATGTAAAATAATTATTAGATCTTACCTAATTTTTTAGGAAATCAAAACTTTAGTAGTTTGAGAATTATGGATCACAAAATTTAATTAATCCAGAAGTAGATTATAAACAATCCAATTAAGGAAATTTAATATTTATTAATGGATTTATGATTTCAGAATAATGAATGGTTTTCTTTAAGAAATTTATTGATGTTTCAGAAATAGTCATATTACATGATCAAAAATTCTTGATTTTCATTTTATATTAGAATGTCTTCTACCGATTTGATTTTGAGGTTTTTTGAATTATTCAATTTGAATTGTGAAAACAGAAATATCATATTTTTTATAATCCATTTGTTCATTGACAATATACTATGATGAAATTAGTAGACTTGAAGATGATTCGGTTTTAGTTTTATGTTTCCTAGGAAAAAAATCACCATATTTATTTGATTCAATATAACATTTGATATTATTTTTTTCGTGAAGAAAATATGCACAGTTGGAATAGTTTGGAAGGATAAACCCATATGAGAGATGCATGTAAAAACTAATGAATAATGTATTTAAAAAGGTATTACTTGAAGGGTCAATTTCAAAATCATATTTATAGGATGAGTTTCTTTTCCCAACTCCCATTATTTCCAACATAATATCCTTCAAAATATAACTGAATGGTACCAAATTAAGGAAATGATTATGAGTTACTAAATATAAAGTGATTAGTTTTTTACCATCTTAAACTAGTCTTTACTCGAGTTCATTAATAATGGATTGCATATATATAACATTACATCGATTTTACCTTTGATCTGGTCATTTATGATGAAATAACATGATTTTTACAATAAGTATTACTATCACCTATTCATGAAATTGTTTTCAAAGTAAATTAATGTTATTTTATTAATATACTATATTTTGATCATATTAATATACATTTTCAAAAAATTATACTAGCTTCCCTTGAAAAATGTCGGCCACATAATTTTTGATACTGGTTTTAATGATTAGTAAAGTAAAATGTTTATTGTTTAACATATTCAATCAATTTATTATTTTTTTTATCACTAATTGTTTTTTAATTTTATAGGTATCAAAAAATGATAATAAAATTATAATATATTTTGTGTATTTAATAACCCACCATCCAATACATTTAAATCATTTAATGAATATATGCTGAATGGTTTTTCATTTCATATATGCGCATATAGTGAATAAAAAATAATGATTTTAAATGATTTCTTGAGAGGAATTCAACATTGGGAAATTGAAGATTAATTTTATTGAATAACGGGTAAAATAATTGAATTGTGTTATCTAAGACATAATTGTGTAATTATTTATAAATTATAATAGTTTGATAGTGATAGAGGACTGTGTATTCATCCGCTTAATCAAATTGTTAAAATTAAATATAGTAGTATTCTTAAAGTAAATAAAAAATTATTAGCTTCTCAACCACATAAAATTTATTATTCAATTTATTTTCCATCCTTATTGGAGTAAATTGATCGGTTGAGAATAATATAAATTTAATCCAATGGAAAAAAATTATACAATGTTAATGTTATTCCATTAAATTGTAAATAGTTTAATTTTTTCATGAGGGAACTCAAAATACATATTTTAAATTAGGATATATGAATATTGATGATCGCACCAAACAGTCATGGGTTGATGGTGATGATGATTTTGATGATATACCAGATGAATTTGAATAAACATGTGGTGATAAAGCTAATAATTATATGGTAATTTATGATATCAAAGAGAAAGACGAATATATTGAAACCTTTGTATATTATGTTGAGGATGAAGATGAATAATGACCAATTTACTAGTTTTTTATATTCAAAATAAATACATATCATCAGTTATTTACTAAAAAATTACTTTTCATGTTTTATATGGAAGAAAATATTTTCATGAGTTGTTCTATAGCCACGATGAGGCTATAATCCCTAGTCATGATCCTGATTTCACCTCATTAAAACCATATGTTGTAGGTATTTAGTTTACTTAGAGAGGTCATGGTCTAGAAAGACGGATCATTTCCAACACTATTCTCATGCGACATCCACATTTTTATTTTGATTCATGCATATATAGGATGGTTCCGTTGTGTAATGTTGTCAAATTTCAATAATTTAGTTATATAATAATTATTTTATTATTTGTTCTATTTTCCCATATTTTTTAACATATATCTATTTAATAAGGGAGTTTAATTTTATAAAATTATTTTTATTAATCATGGGTGATGTTGGATCATATTTTTATTGATGTTTGGTTGTCTGTGATTTATCATTAGATGGTATGTAAATTTATAGTAGTTAGTTTAAAAATTATGTAATTATTAATCAAATATTTTTAATTATTTTAAGGGTTTATAGTATCCTATATATGGTAGAATGAGAACCTCTATCATGGAAGTTTTCATGTTTGAGTGATGTATTCAGTTTTTCACAATCCAAGGAAGAGTTCCAAGATGAAAGATCAAGTCACTGTTTTTCATTCATATTAGTACAGTCATCAACTTGACTAAATATACTCTCAGTTTTGGGAGGTATTATTCTAATATTGGATGGAAGACATCCTTCAGGGGATGTCATCATTTCGTTAGAAGAACCGGGGGACATAAGAGGTCACCTTTAATACCCCGAGTGTTTATGGACCCTTTTTTATTGAATAAATTTAATTTTAATTAATATATTTCATTGAACTAATTCAACAATTCCTTTCACATGACCATAACTTGTTATACATTACACAAAACACCAACTTGTCTTATATGACATGCAACACCAACTTTTCATATGTTACACACAACACTTTGATTCTATGGAACTTATTTTTAGTTATAATTATTGAAATGAGATAATTATAATCTAGAGATTAAACATAGTAATATTAATAGTAATAAATACTTTTAAAATATAATTTATAATTTTTTTATATAAATAAAACATACTAATAATGAAATATTTAATATTTGGAAAAGTCCTTATATGTTTAAAAATATTATTTTGTCAAAAGAACTACGTTTCATGTCCTTTTATGAAAAACAACATAAATAAATTTAGAAAAATTTATAAATTTAATTTTATAAAATATAAATATTTTCATAATTCATAATGTTGAAATTATCATTGGGAGAAATTTGGGGATCTTTCAGAAAAAATTCATTTGTGGATGAATACTGAAAAAATAGTGAATTTTAATTCAAAACCGCCTTTTCATCTGATTTATTTACAAGGATAAATTATATGTAAAATTTATTTAAATGTTTAATTACATATTATTGTTAGAAATTAACTTAATTTAGGTCATTGGAATCAATTTCACTTTGAAATTACATTTAAAAACATAGCAAACTTTTGGATGCTTTTACTTTGAAACAACACAGAATCATCCCATCCGCAGGATTAATTTTAAATTAATTTTTGCCACATCTGATATTTTAATTTTTTAAAATGGATTCCATATTTTTAATCAGTATAATTTATGAAATATATAATGGTAAAATTATTTTTTGACCAAAAATATTTGGGAAATTGAAAAAAAATTAATTACAACAATTTGGATAAAAATTATGTTAACAATTTACTAAACATTAAATTTAAAAACCAAAACAACCAATTAATTTATCCTAGATCCATTTTATATCCATATTATAACCCTATAATCACTATTATTGAGTTTTTACCATTATTTGATCAACTTTATATAGGAAAAATGTGGGTATAATTCCTTTTTCCAAAATTCACCGGAGTGCCACTCCTCCTCTACTATAAAAAAGCATCCCCTCCTCCAAATTACTCAAAAAATTAAATAATTTTTTTATGGACCATGATCTGAAAAAATATAATCTATTAGTCTCTCCCCTAATCTCAGAAAACTCACCTTTTTTAGAGAGAGATCCAATGAATCCCTTTGGTGAAAACCAAACAAAATTACCCAAAAAGATGTAACATCCTTCCTCGAGTACATTTCTTTTCTTTTAATTCTCCACCCCTAATATATCCTTATTAGAAGATTGTTAAAAACCAATATCCTAATTATAATTATATTAAGCTACTCTATTTTTTATACCTATAATTACATATAATCCCATATAATTGTTAATGGACATGTTGGTTATGTATAAGGAGAACTACCGCCTCACAAATTGATGTTTGTCCATTTTTCATTTACCACCTCCCATGGAGGAAATTATGATGGGAACTATGTTTATAGATAATATATATTACATTTATAATATCATTAAACATTATATAGATAATATAACTATTTTACAACACATATCTTTATACATTCCATTTTATATATATAATATTTTCATTTGAGGAAGTGTGGACTACCACCCCTCAAAGCGATGTGATTTTTTCACAAACTATATTGAATGTATTGAGGATGTGTTTAGTGAAATATTATTTTTTATGGAATAATAATTCTAATATAATTATATTATATAAACATATACATTTTTTTCATTCTTTTCATTCTTTTAATAAGATTATAAAAAGAAAATGATATTCATGCCTACATATGACATACCATATCCATGAACAATGTATTAAATTTTATAATTATATATTCTATGGATTATTATAACAAAATATAATTAATTTAAATCAAATTTATATCGTAGTTTAAATTTTTTTAGTCATGATATAAGTATAAGTACAAACGATATAACAAATTAAGACACGTGTGAAGAACAAATCACATATTACCTCAAGTGAAACCTTAACATAGAATTGTTAACTAGTTGGTATATAAAGTCATAATAAAACCATATATGGTATTATATTTAAGAATATGGTTATGTAATATATTTATACTAAACTTAAATTTATTATATATTAATTTTTTACGTGTACTACCAGAGTCATGATACAAGGTAAGGGAATTTCTTCTCACTTTTTATATCTTGATGATACAGGCCATGTTCACTACTATTTTTTATGTAGAGTATATAATTACAATGAATTTACTATATGATGATTATTGATCAATTTATTTTTTTTACATATTAATTATATGATATTTCATTAATTGGGTTTATGTTTCAAGAGCTTTCAAATCGGTAACACAATTTTGTCTCAATTTGCCTTCTTTGAGACAGATGTTTTTATTTGAACCTACATTATTTTTTGAGATTTATATAGTAAAATATGACATTTAATATCATGAATATAGTTATTTTCATGATATGTGTAGCTTCATGTAATTTAAAGTTTTTACATGGAGTGTGTGATTCCAAGTTACAATGTGGAAAGAGTTTATTAAAACAATCTCATTGTTTACTAGGACTATTTATTATAATGCTCCATTTTCTGAAATATTATGATCCATATCTCAAAAAACATATTTTGTTTTATAATACTCTATGTATTAAAGATATATCCTTGCATTAGTACTTTTTTTATTCACTTTGGTACTTAATGTGATCAATAAAATGTTTTTTTAAAATATAATTATATTTATCTCTTTGGTAAGAAATCTATTTTATTTTGAAAACCATGTTTTAAAAAATATTTTCAATAATTTTATTCTTGGATAATGTATTTAGAACATGTTTTATGGCTTTCAAATCATCATTTAAACATTTTCAGATCTTTTTTCCAAGAAAAATAAATTTAAAAATGTCTTTGTTTTAAAAATAATTTCTCAATGTATAAAAGATATTTTACTTAAGAAATGTTTTAAAAGATATTAAAAACTTAGTTACTATAAAATTTAACATACTATAGTTTTAACAATTCATTTATAGGTAGTTGATTTAATTTTACCATTCATATTATTTCTATGAATGGATTCTGTTTTGAAATAATTATATTTATGAAACCCATTTCACAATTCTGGTTTATAATATTTGTAAAACCATTTCATTTCATGGTTAATGCTTTGTAAATGTTTATGAAACCTTTATCTTTTTACATAGGATATTATATGATTACCTGTTTATAATACCCATTTCATTTCACGGGTTATGATATGATCTTTATGATTTTTAGTCACATGTATGTATGACATAATTATGATTTGGGTGGGAAATATATATCCCTCCAATTAATTAGGAAATGATTTATATCAGATTTTATAGGCTTTCATGGTCTTGGGAGTGAACCTTAATTACTAATATGGTTATGGGGGTGAATAATGACTACCAAGATGGTATGAGGTGTGAACTCATGATACTAAGATGACCATGGGAGTGAACCATTAATTCTATGATGGTATGGGGAGTGAACCTATAATACCAATATAATATTCTATGGAGTTACTTGACTACTATGGAAATCATATTATATGCATATGTGTTTTCCAAAATTCATTTTTTTATTCCGATGTTATTCTTCTATGGCTTTAGTTCTTTATTTGATTTTGATTCATGTCATATGAATTTCTAATATTTATTCCATTATTCATGTTTATCATATTATGATATTTAGGTTATGATCTTATACTGTTATGATCACATCCTCATACACCTACACTCAACTATATGCTTACATGTCTCCCTTGTTTACCATTACTATAAATATGATCTCACCCCTTTTTATGTTTCCTTTTATAGGTTATGATGATATGTATTATGTATGATTTTCATAAAAACGGTTCTAGTATTGAATAACCTAGGGGGAGATAATTTAGGTCACTTACGTACTAGTGCTTCTGTTCCCCTGTTTCAAAAGTTACAAGACTAAAATGGTCTTTTGGTATATGGCCCCAGCCTTAAACCTTACATAATCTTGAGTTATTACAAGATTACACATTGAGGATCTTTCCAGATTTAGAGTTTTAGAGAATTAGATCATAAAACTTGCATTACATTCCATATATAAACAAAGTGGTTACATAAAGATAGTATTATTAATTCCCAACAATGAAAATACATTTAAAATAAAACATGGATTATTTCTTGACACTTCCTTGACACTATCATCATATCATGTACCTTTCCCTTGACCTCTGAAAAACATTTCAAAAAAACTTGTGATGAGCATAAAAATCTCAGTAAGGGATATAAAAATATGGAAAGGAAACATGGGTACATATATACATAAGAATGAAATCATACTTTACCCATAAAACATATTCACTTTAACATACCTCATCAAATCATGAATAAATCATAGAAATCATAAGACATAAAGGTAATTTGAGGCATTCATAACATTCTTACGTAGGGAGTAACCCTCTTGGTTACGTTTTGAATACCCATCACAGTATATTCCCTAAATCTCTTCAGAGAAACCTTAAAGTTTCACTCCTTCGCGTTACCCAATGAATTGGAGATATATATCGGGCTCACCCGCCCTTAGTTTATCACGGAACCACCCGTCTTCATAATAATGCCCAAGAACCTCAACATAATCGTATCACATAAAACATGTATAAAGGAAACATAACATTTCCACCATTCAATCACAAGATATCAATAAAACAAATTGATATAAAAACATTATGAGAACCATTTTCAATACCAAAATAAAAGAAAAGTAAAACATGGTATTTATTTTTCTTTTAAAAAAAGGTATGGCTTGAAGAGGAAGCCGAAACTCAAATAACGGTCACGACGGGCGGAGAAGTCATTGTCGCCTCATACGTACGACAAAAACATTCCCTTTTGTCGTTTAGTAAATTCTTCATATAAAAAAGATTCATTTTTAATAAATGTAAAAGTCAAAGGGTTTTATACACTGCATAAAAGAAGGTTGAGTATAAAACAAAATATGCCTCAATGAAAGGAGATTGAGACGAAGTCCCATACCTCGGGACCGACTTGACTCGATCATTCTTTAATGTCCTGAATAATAAACTTGATTTAATTTATACTTTCTTAAGAACCTTTTTCAAGTTCATTATTCCTTTTAGATCACTTATTACCATGTCATGAACACTATGTAATTATTTAAGTTAATAACAGTCATTTTAACGATCATTGGTACTTGAGTCAAAAATAAACCCTTTATAATTACAAGTTGTTCATGTATCCATTATATCCAGAATGGTATTCATGATGTAGATATCATATATGTCATATATATCCAGTACATCAATGTATTTATAATATTACATAATCATTTATAGGTAAGAAATGAAATGCACCGTTCATGGATACGGTAAGCCGTACGTACGCATGAACGCAACTTTCATTTCTATTTCGTATTTTAGAGAATGGAATCATAATGATATAAAGGAATATTATAATTCCATTATAATATCATATATAATATCATAGTTCCTTCCTTTATACGTCCCACATATGGTATATAACGAATGAAATCACTTTGAGGGGGCAGTAGTCCGCACTTCCTTAAATGAAGATATCATGTTTACCCATAATGGAAACCATAAAGGTATGACAAAAAAGGAAAATACAGAAGCTTAAGGAAAAAATAAACATATTATATATCATATATAAATATAGTGACACTTTAATGGCCACCTTTGATGGTGTTAAAAGAATGTTGAACAATCATCGTTTCGGGAGACATAAATTCACCATCCACGGAAACAGTATGTTTGTTAACCATTAGATGTAGGTGTGTGTAAGTGTAGCTCGAATCCTTGTTATAACAAAATCCTTGTATATTTAGGATACTGGAGTTGTTACAAAAAAAAGAATAAAATTATTTTAGTGGGTTGGAGAAGCAAAATAAAACAAAAGGACATAAAAGAAGACATTACCTTAAAATCGGGTAACTCCCTTTGATTTGAGCTCAAAGGCTTCCTTTGGAAGACTTCTGCCCAAATTGAGGCTTCAAGGAGTAAGAGAGGGATGTGGAGAGACAAAATGGCCAGGGGTTGGCAGAGCCAAAGGCTTTGGGAGTGTGGGTAAGGAGGTAGAGGTGGGGGCCTTTTATTAGAGGAGAGGAGGGGCACTCTTGGAAAGTAAAGATAAGTTACTTTATTTTAAAATGAGTTTCGGATTCAAAAGGTCCCACATTGATATAATTCGATGATAAGGTGATAAGGGTTATAAATCCACTCATCCAATAGGTTTTGGACATGTGTAGGTCTTAGATATTACATTATCTTTCCATTTTATTTAAATCATTAAATAATGAGGTCATCGCTGCATCATCATGATGTCATAAATAATTTAACTTATATAAAGTCGAAAAATTATAAAAAAACTACTATGATGTAGGAAATCGTTTAATATTTCTAATGATTATTTATAGTCAAAAATCTGACTTGTATAACCCCATGTAAAAATTGTTTTAGTAAAACACCTTATGTGTGTGTCATTTTTACTTTAAGATTTAATAAAAAGTTATTTATGTCATTTCCCAAACAAAGTGGCTCCATGGGGTCCCCAAGTTGAAAAATGGCTTGTCTTGGTCTGCCATGACACATCCAATAAGGGTAGGACATTTGTCTAGGTCATTTCATTTTATTAAAACATTATTTATACCTTAAACTACACTAATTACCTCTAATCGTGATTAAGAACTTAAGTTTTACTATTCCCCAAAAAAATTATTTTAATCTCATTGAACCACATTTTACTTCTTAATGACAACCATGTATGTCGGATTTTTGAAATTCAAAACAAAATGATGGAAAAATTTCATTTAAATGGAAAAATCAGTTTTTATAAGTACCACTTAGTGGTTTCACTATTCATCAAAAATTGAAGTTTTTCAGAAAATTACCAAAAATTCACCCTAAGTTATATTTGATACTCTGAATTCAAAAATGAAGTCTATTTTAAAAAATTCAAAACATATAAGTCACATTAATTAATTTAATAATTAATTCCTGCTGTCATGACAAATAGCGGGTTTTTTTGAAACAATATCTATCAAAAGATTGACACTAGTTTAAGTCCAATTTCAAAGTGAAATTGATTCCAATGGCCACCATTGGATTAAATGGTAAAAATATATTCTAATTTCACTTTAAAACCAATTCAAAATATAATCTAATCATATAAATAAATTAGAATAAAAGGAGGTTTTGAATTAAAATACAACATTTTTCACTATTCATTAAAAAATGTTCTTTATCGGAAAAATACCAAAAATTCACACAAAGTAAATTTTGATGTCACAATCATAAATAATAAGTTTATTTTGACAAACATAGCTTATAAAATTGTCAAAAGATAGATTTAAAAAGGGTTTTCCATCAAAAGGCAGTAAAATAATCTTTTAAGAATATTAGTGTATTCCATGCATAAGATTGTATTTATTTTCATTTTAAGCCTCTAAAACACTATCTTAATCATTAATAGACATAGATAAAAATATCTATTATTCATTAATTACATGGGATGTTACATCCTTCCCCCTTTAGAAAATTGCGTCCCCGCAATTTATTTACTTATCAAATAAATGGGGGTACTTATCCCTCATTTCATTTTCAGATTCCCATGTTGCCTCTTCCATCATGTGGTTTTTCCACAAAACCTTTACCTGATTAATCACCTTATTTCGCAAAACTTTCTCCCTATGGTCAAGAATTTGGAAAGGTTGTTCCTCATTAGATAGGTTCTCTTCCAGCTGAACTACCTCTGGACTCAAAACATGAGATGGATCTGGCATATACTTTATCATCATCGAAACATGAAAAACATTGTGTACTTGAGATAAACTCGGAGGTAAAGCCACTCTGTATGCAACTGATCCAACTCTCTCCAGAATTTCATATTGTCCAATGAACCTTGGACTGATCTTTCCTTTCTTTCCAAATCGCATCACAATTTTCCATGGTGATACTTTGAGAAAAACATGATCACCTACCTCAAAAGAGAGATCCTTCCTCCTGTTGTCCGCATAACTCTTCTTCCTACTCTGAGCTATTCTCATGTGTTTCTAAATCAGCTGAACTTTTTCTGCCATCTCTTCTACCAATTCTGGTCCCATCAACTTCCTTTCACCCACTTCATCCCAGAAAGCTGGAGTTCGACACCGCTTCCCATATAATTCCTGAAAAGGTGTCATCTGTATACTGGAATTAAAACTGTTATTATATGAAAATTCATCCAAAGAAAGATGTTGGTCCCAACATCCCTGATAATCCATAGAGAAAGAATGTAGCATATCCTCCAATGTCTGAATTGTTCGTTATGACTGCCCATCTGATTGAGGATTAAAAGCTGTACTGAAATTTAATTCAGTACCCAACGACTTCTGAAGGCCTTTCCAAAAGTTAGAAGTGAACCTGGGATCACGATCAGATAAAATGGAGAGAGGAACTCCATGTAACCTGAATATCTCTTTAAGATACAAACAGGAAAGTTGATCTAGAGAAAAAGTGTCTTGTATAGCAAGGAAATGAACAGATTTAGTCAAGATATCAACAATAACCCAGATTTCATTATTACCTCGAGATGTCTTCGGTAATCCCACAACAAAGTCCATGGATATATTCTCCCATTTCCACTCTGGCACTGGTAAAGGCTGAAGCATCCCTTTCGGTAACTGCCGCTTTTCTTTAACCTGTTGACAAGTCAAACACTTCACAGTAAAATCAGCAATATCTCTTTTTATTCAATCCCACCAGTAATACTCCCGCCGATCTCTATACATATTAGTACTGCCAGGATGAACTGAAAACAGAGAACTAAGAGCTTCACATAACAACTCTCTCTTCAACTGTGAATCACAAGGCACACACAATCTCTTCCCAAATCTCAAAATGCAATCACTATCAATGTGGAATTCAAGCAACTTACCTTTCTGAACCAGCTCTACCTTTTTCTGCAACTCACTGTCTTGCTTCTGTGCTTTCTTGATTTTATCTGATAGAGATGATCTCACTGATACCTGAAACAAAATAGAAGAACTTCCTGTACCAACAACTTCCATGCCAAAGTTCATCAAATCCTTAACCAAAGGATCATGTTCCAAACGCAACATTGCTAATGAAGCATTAATTTTTTGACTCAAAGCATCATCCACTTTTTTTTGCTTTTCCCGGATGGTAATGAATTGTACAATCAAAATCCTTGATTAATTATAGCCATATCCTTTATCTCATGTTCAACTCTTTCTAAGTGAATATATACTTTAAACTTTTGTGATCAGTATATATTTCACACTTTACACCATGAAAATGATGCCTCCATATTTTTACTGCAAAAACAACAGCAGCTAATTACAAATCATGTGTAGGGTAATTTACCTCATGAGTTTTCAACTGTCGTGAAGCATAAGCAATTCCCTGATCATTCGGCATTAGGATGCAACCAGGTCCTTTCAATGAAGCATCACTGTAGATAACAAACTCACCATTCCTTGAAGGTAGTGCCAAAACTGGAGCATTAACCAATCTTCTTTTCAATTCTTACAAACAATCATCACATTATTTTGTCCAGATAAACATGGAACCCTTCCGAGTTAGCTTAGTCATTGGACTAGATAACTGTGAAAAATTTCTAACAAACCTTCGGTAATAGCCTGCCAAACCAAGGAAGCTACGAATCTCAGTTACATTTGTGGGTCTTGGATAGTCTTCCACAAGTTTTGTTTTTTCAGGATCAACAGTTATCCCATCTTTAGAAACAATGTGACCAAGGAAATATATGTTTTGCAACCAAAACTCACACTTGCTGAATTTCCCATACAATTTCTTTTCTTTTAAGGTTTGCAGGATAACCCTTAAATGTCTTTCATGCTTTTCTTTACTTTTAGAAAACACCAAAATATAATCAATGAAAACCACCACAAACATATCCAAGAACTCCTGGAAAATTATATTCATTAAATCCATGAATACAGCAGGTGCATTGGTTAGCCCAAAAGGCATTACTAAAAATTCATAAAGGCCATATCTTGTACGGAACGCGGTCTTCGGAAGGTCTTCTTCCTTTACCTTCAGCTGATGGTACCCCGATCTCAAGTCAATCTTTGAAAAATACTGAGCTCCCTGGAGCTGATCAAACAAATCATCGATATGAGGCAAAGGATATTTGTTCTTAACAGTGATGTTATTCAAGGTTCTATAATCAATGCAAAGTCTAATTGAACCATCTTTCTTTTTAACAAACAAGACAGGTGCACCCCTTGGTGATGTGGTAGGTCGAATGAAACCTTTCTCTAATAAATCTTGCAATTTCTCCTTCAAATCTAAAAGTTCAATTTGATCCATTTGATATGGGGGTTTTGAGATTGTCTTAGCATCAGGAACTAAGTCAACAGTAAATTCATCTTCCCAATCTGGTATTATTCTAGGCAACTCATCAGGAAAAACATCAGGATACTCATTTACCACTAGCACATCATTAATCTGAACAGTTCCTTTATTTTCAACGATGTGTGCAAGGTAACATTCATTTCCATCTTTTACAAGTTTCTTGGCCTCTTGATATGTTATCAACAGTAAGGATTCATTCTTATTCACAAACTGAAAGTCTTTCTGAAAAGAAACTTCTTTAGATCTACAGTCAATCTTAGCATGGAAAATAGAGAGCCAATCCATACCCAGGATAACATCAAACTCTACTAGAGGTAGAACAATAAGGTTTGCAAGTAGGTTCTTTCCACAGATAAGGATATGAAGATTCTTATAATTTCTTTTTGCCTCAACATTCCCCCCAGGTGTTTTTACCAAAAGATCAGGAGTCATTTCTGGAGATGGTATTCTCATTTTACTAGGAAAGGTTTCACAGATGAAAGAATGTGTAGACCCCGAACAAAACAACACACTGGCATAATCTGAAAAAACAAAGTACCTGATACAACTTCATTTTATGGCCCGACATCTGCTGAAGTAATTGCAAATGATTTCACCACCCCTTTTTTCTTGTAGTCTAACTGCTTCCCATCACTCAAGCTCTTTTTCGGACACTCGTTTACATAGTGACCCATCTCATTGCACTTATAACATTTCACTAACTATAAATAAAATTTGGTCTTACCTTCACTTTGATCATTTTTCAGTGTAATCACGAGCCTTATGTCTCATCTTACCATATCGGTAGCACTTTCCAGAATTTAGAAGACATTCCCCAGCATGCCTTTGGCGACATTTATCAAAAACTGGAAACTTAGTTTTCTTACCATCAGACTTTTTTGAAGAATTCTTACCTTTCTCCTGCCACCTCGGTCTCTTCTTCTGTTGGTTGTTATAGAACACTTGATCATCGAAAAATTCCATTTCCACCTTCTCAGCACATCGAACATGCTTTTCATAACTTTTAAACTCAGGAGAAGTTAATGCCCTTCGATATTTTGGCTTTAATCCTGAGTAAAAATGATTGATTTTACTATCAAGGTCTCTGATAAAATTTGGAGAATACCTTGCCAATCGAGTGAACCTTTCTTCATAGGTAGCCACTAAGTCTTCCTCTTTCCTCAATTCCAAGAATTGTTTTTCCATCCTAAGTCGAACATCCTTAGGAATATACTTCTCAAGAAACATACCTTTTAATTCATCCCAGTCAAGAGAAACAATCTCATCGGCATCCCTGTTATTTTTAACAATAGACCACCACTGATCTGCCTCACCCTCCAAACGGTAAATATCAAGACTAACATTTTGATTGTATGAACACCCCATGACATCGAAAGTATTCTCCAGTGCATTAGTCCACCCTTCAGCTAACACGGGGTCAAATGATCCTCTGAATGATGGAGGATGTTGCTTCATGAAATGTTCCACCACTGACATGTTCTTATGTGGTTGATCTGGCTGATCTCGTGCATGGATACCACCACCATTTATCGCTTGAGTCAACTGCGCCATTACTACAACAAACTATTCAGTTCCAATTCCGACCATCTCAGGATGCTGATTTGGAAGGTTATTTCCTTCGGTATGCCTTCCTAGCACTGCTTCCCTGTTTCCTTTGCGGAAAACCATTCTGAACATACATGTCTTAGATGAAGCAACATGGTAATCTTCAAATACTATATCATTTCAAAAAAAAGGATAATCATTTAATAGAATTCTAACTCCTAAAGTTATCTAAACCGACCTTTGATACCGACTATAAGGCCCCAGCCTTAAACTATACTTAATCATGAGTTATTACGAGATTACACATTGAGTATCGTTTCGGGTTTAGAGTTTCAGAGAATTAGATCATAAAACTTGCATTACATTCCACATATAAACAATGTGGTTACATAAAGATAGTATTCTTCATTCCCATCAATGGAAACACATTTAAAATAAAACATGGATTATTTCTTGACACTTCCTTGACACTATCATCATATCATGTACCTTTCCCTTGCCCTGTGAAAAACATTTCAAAAAAACTTGGGATGAGCATAAAAATCTCAGTAAAGAATATAAAAATATGGACAGTAAACATGGGTACATATATACATAATAATGAAATCATACTTTACCCATAAAACATATGCACTTTAACATACCTCATCAAATCATGAATAAATCATAGAAATCATAAGACATAAAAGTAACTTGAGGCATTCATAACATTCTTAAGTATGGAGTAACCCTCTTGGTTACGTTTGGAATACCCATCACAGTATATTCCCTAAATCTCTTCGTAGAAACCTTAACGTTTCACTCCTTCGTGTTACCCAATGCATTGGAGAGCTATATCGGGCTCACCCTCCCTTAGTTTATCACGGAATCACCCGTCTTCATAATAATGCCCAAGAACCTCAACATAATCGTATCACATAACACATGTATAAAGGAAACATAAAATTTCCACATTTCAATCACAAGATATCAATACAACACATTGATATAAAAACATTATGAGAACCATTTTCAACACCAAAATAAAAGAAAAGTAAAACATGGTATTTATTTTTCTTATATAAAAAGGTATGGTTTGTAGAGGAAGCCGAAACTCAAATAACGGTCAGGATGGAAGAGAAGTCATTGTCGCCGCATACGTATGACAAAAACATTCCCTTTTGTCGTTTAGTAAACGCTTCGTATAAAAAAAGATTCCTTTTGAATAAACGTAAAAGTTAAAGGGTTTTATACACCGTATAAATGAATGTTGAGTATAAAACAAAATATGCCCCAATGAAAGGAGACTGAGACGAAGTCCCATAACTCGGGTCCGACTTGACTTGATCGTTCTTTAATGTTCTGAATAATAAACATGAGTTAATTTCTACTTGATTAAGAACCTTTTTCATGTTCATTATTCCTTTTATATCACTTATTACCATGTCATGAACACTATGTAATTATTTAAGTTAATAACGGTCATTTTAACGATCATTGGTACTTGAGTCAAAAATAAACCCTTTATAATTACAAGTTGTTCATGTAACCATTACATCCAGAATGGTATTCATGATGTAGATATCATATATTTCATATATATCCAGTACATGCATGCATTTATAATATTACATAATCATTTATAGGTAAGAAATGAAATGCACCGTTCATGGAGACGGTAAGCCGTACGTACGCATGAACGCTACTTTCATTTATATTTCATATTTTATAGAATGGAATCATAATTATATAAAGGTATATTATAATTCTAGTATAATATCATATATAATACCATAGTTCCATCCTTTATACGTCCCACATATGGTATTTAACGAATCAAATCACTTTGAGGGGGCGGTAGTCCACATTTCCTTAAATGAAGATATTGCGTTTACCCATAATGGAAACCATAAAGGTATGACCAAAAAGGAAAATAAATATTATTAAAGAAAACATAAACATATTATATATCATATATAAATATAGTGACATCTTAATGGCCACCTTTGAAGGTGTTAAAATAATGTTGAACAATCATCGTTTCGGGAGGAATAAATTCACCATCCACGGAATCAGTATGTTCGTTAACCATTAGATGTAGGTGTGTGTAAGTGTTGCTATAATAAATATTATAACAACATCCTAGTATATTGATTATACTGTATTTGTTACAAAAGAAATGAATAAAATGAGTTTAGGGGGTTGGAGAAGCAATATAAAACAAAAGGACTTAAAAGAAAAGATTAAATTAAAATCGGGTAACTCCCTTTGGTTTGAGCTCGAAGGCTTCCTTGGGAAGACTTCTGCCCAAAGTGAGGCTTCAAGGAGTAAGAGAGGGAAGTGGAGAGACAAAATGGGCAGGTTTTGGCCGAGCCAAAGGCTTTGGGAGTGTGGGTAAGGAGGTAGAGGTGGGGGCCTTTTATAAGAGGAGAGGAGGGGCACTCTTGGAAAGTAAAGATAAGTTACTTTATTTTAAAATGAGTTTCGGATTCAAAAGGTGCCACATTGATTTAATTCGATGATAAGGTGATACGGGTTCGAAATCCACTCATCCAATATGTTTTGAACATGTGTAGGTATTAGATATTACATTACCTTTCCATTTTATTTAAATCGTTAAATAATGAGTTCATCGCTGCATCATCATGATGTCATAAATGATTTAATTTATTTAATATCTAGAAATTATAAAAAAATACTATGATGTAGGAAATAGTTTTATATTTGTAATTAATATTTATAGTCAAAAATCTGACTTGTATAACCCCATGTGAAAATTGCATTAGTAAAACACCTTATGTGTGTGTCATTTTTACTTTAACATTTAATAAAAAGTTATTTATGTCATTTCCCAACCAACGTGGCTCCATGGGGTCCCCAAGTTGACCCATGTCTTTTCTTTGTCGTCCATGACACATCAAATAAGGGTAGGACATGTGTCTAGGTCATTTAATTTTATTAAAACATTATTCTTACCTTAAACTACACTAATTACCTCTAATCGCGATTAAGGACTTAAGAGTTACTATTCACCAAAAAAATTATTTTAATCTCATTGAATCACATTGTATTTCTTAATGACAACCATTTATATCGGATTTTTGAAATTCAAAACAAAATGATGGAAAATTTTCATTTAAACGGAAAAATCAGTTTTTATAAGTACCACTTAGTGGTTTCACTATTCATCAAAAATTGAAGTTTTTCAGAAAATTACCAAAAATTCACCCTAAGTTATATTTGATACTCCGAATTCAAAAATAAATTATATTTTACAAAATTCAAAACATATAATACACATTAATTAATTTAATAATTAATTCCCGTTGTCATGACAAATAGCAGGTTTTTTTGAAACAATATCTATCAAAAGATTGAGACTAGTCTAAATCCAATTTCAAAGTGAAATTGATTCCAATGACCATCATTGGATTAAATGGTAAAAATATATTCTAATTTCACTTTAAAACCAATTCAAAAGATAATCTAATCATATAAATAAATTAGATTAAAAGGAGGTTTTGAAATAAAATACAACATTTTTCACTATTCATTAAAAAATGAACTTTATCGGAAAAATACCAAAAATTCACAAAAAGTAAATTTTGATGTCCCAATCATAAATAATAAGTTTATTTTGACAAAAATATCTTATAAAATTGTCAAAAGATATATTTAGAAAGGGTTTTCCATCAAAAGGCAGAAAAACAATCTTTTTAGAATATTAGTGTATTCCATGCATAAGATTGTATTTATTTTCATTTTAAGCCTCTAAAACACTATATTAATCATTAATAGACATAGATAAAAATATCTATTATTCATTACTTACTTGGGATGTTACATTTGGTGTCTGTTTGTATAATTTTTTAAGTATTATAAAAATTTTATATATTGTTAATGTATGAAAATTGAGGGTCACTATAGTTGGTATCATATCAATGGTTTAGTTAAACCTTTGATGTTTGGATGAGAAAACCTTAGTAATAATCCTTAGGAAATATCTAATTATAAGTATAAGTATAAGGAAAATCATTTGGAATTGTTTGGGAAATTGGTAAGGTATAGAGTGAGGGGTTTCTTAGAAATACATCCATGTTTGGATTTTATAACTGGATGTGGTTATGGAACCTATGTAACAAGAAGTAACAACTCCGAAAAGTTATGTCAGTCCTAAATCAGCATAATCTATTATACGAAAATGGGACTTGATGCACACCTGGTTTTACACTCCCAGGGATAGGGTTTTGGAATTCATCAACAATTCAAGAACCATTATGATGTAATAAAATAGATTTGGGCTATGAATATCTGAGTACAAACCTTTGGTGTCATAGATTAAGGAAGGTGTCATAATTTATATATCATATAAGTTAATTTTCTTGATTATTTAGTTTCTCATTATGATAAATGTTTCCTACTATGGGATTTTGGTTTTATTCAATTACCAGAACATGAATGAACAATGTTAATGGTGATTATAATAGACAATGAAATGATTTTCCTCATGAGAAGAAAAATTTTATGGTAGAAGGAATGAAAAATATCATTTCTTTGCTCACCCAAATCTCTCAAGATATGAATCATGGTGGAATTCCCAATGAACAAAGGAGGTAACAATATTCTAATGAGTCCTTCATAAGGTAACATCCACCATATTTCAGCAAGTCTTGTATTCTAAATTTTTCTGAAAATAGATTGGTACTATGGAATAGATATTCTACATTCTCTGATGTTCAGAGCATGAGAAATTCATTCTTCAATTGTATTTGGTATACGGTGAAGTGGACCAATGGTGGATTATATTAAAGAAAACGGGACGGTAATATGAGATTGAATCCGTGGATTGGGATGAGTTCAATAAATTTTTGTTCAGTAAGAACATTACATGGATTATTCATACCATGATAGAGAAAGAGTTAATTTATTTGAATCAAAGTTATGATGAATCTATTGGAACCTATGAGGATAATTTTACAAGACATCCATGTTATGCTTCAGGAATTATCATGCAACCCTAATGTAAAGTTTATAGGTTATTCATTTGAATAATGAAACATTTCATAATGGCATTGTCCATAAGAGACTTTTTTTCTATGAAGAGACTATGAATTGTGAAATCAAGGTTGAAATTGAGGTGGAGTCATGTATCAATTTCATGTTTTTTACAAGAAAATGATGATGTAGTTTAAATTAAAATATAAATACCATGAATATAATAAGATTAGATTTATATTATTCTCTATGTGTGGGAATAAGCATGAAAGAAATTTACTTAAGGGGTCTAGTAAATATTTTTTTTGTGGAAGGTAAATCCATATGTAGTTATATTACTGATGTGATCGGAAGAAGATAGAAAATAGTTTGAATTGAGAAAAAGTGGCATAGAATGCACCTCACATGATTTAGTTCTACATGTGTAATAAGAATGGGAATTATTTTAACCACTACCCAACCCCAAGGTTTGGTGATGATGAACTACGTGAGAAACCACTTATGGTGAGGGACAATGTGAAATCTCATGCAATCACTATTTTAATGATAGGTGAGATAACTACATAATGAAAGGTATACATACCATCCACCATATAACTTCTAATGTCTAATTTGATTCTGGACTACCAAATATTTCTTATCTACATAATTTGACAGGAGTGTTAATATTCCACCAAAACCATTAGACATGGAATTATTAGTGAAAGAACATAATAGTATAATTATTTCATCCCAAGGCTAAGATTCATCTATAGTTACATTGGTTAGAATGTGATTCTGGAAAATATTGTCAGTATTCCTTTGGTTGAATTTTATTTAATCTTTGGCATGGATTGTATTTCTCTATAAAAACCCCATATAAATTTTTGAGGAAGGTAAGTTATGTTTGATAATTTAAAGCATCCTACGATTATCCATAAATTTGACAATAACCATGAACTTCCTATGGAAATTTCATCTAGTGAATGGGTCTTAATTCCCACTTAAATGGTTTGTTTATCTCAAATTTATGGGGGAGAAAAGTGGAATGAATGGTATTCCTATTGTTCAATAATTTTAGGTTGTCTTTCTATAAGAGTTGTTTATCCTTCAACCAAAACTATTAGTTGATTTCCCAATAAAACTCATACCTAGTTCCACAATAGTTTCAAAGACTCTCTATAGAATGGGAATGATTAAGGTGTAGGTAATAATAATATAATCCAATAATATCTTGATAATGGAATTATTCGACCAAGTGTGTCACCTTGGGGTCCACTTGTTAGTTTTTTTTAATGTAAAATGGATCACTATGACCCTAAAATTATTATCAATTTATGAATAGGGTCATGATCAATAATAAGTATCATCTCCCCAGTATTGATGTCTTTTTTGATCAACTTGGTGTAGATCAATACTTTTCCAAGATTTAAATTAGTTATAGATATCATAATTGAGGGTTAATGTAGAGTATATATCGATGATGGAATATCGTACAAGGTATAGACACTATTAATTTATAGTGATTGTTTTTTGTCATACTAATTACATGATATATTCATGTATTTGATGAATATAGACTATAGAGGTCACCTAAACTAGTTTTTTGTTGTCTTTATAGATGCAATTTGTATCTATTTAAAGTGGAAGGAGGAGCATGAAGATCACTTGAGAATTGTACTAAATACCCTAATTAATGATAAAATTAGTGAAAATTTTAAAAATTCTGAATATTGGTTGCGAATGGTTTCATTTTTGGTCACATGATCTTAAGAGATGGAATATTAGTAGATCCATCAAAGAAAACGACTATTGAATATTGGCCTAGAAAACCCATATTGACTGAGATCCACAGTATTCTTGGTTAAGGTGGATATTTTCAATGGTTTTTAGATAATTTATCTTGACTTTCTAATCCTCTAGCCAAGTTAACTCAAAAGGGTTCTCAGTTCCATTAGACAGATGACTGCGAGGAAAATTTCAAGGAACTCAATATAAAGTTGCCCACCATAAATATTATTATATTACCCTATAGTGGAGAATGGTTTGTAATATATATTTATGAATACAAGGATCGATTGGAAGTTTTTCATATATAGAATAACATGGTTGTCACTAATTCCTCATGGCTACTAAAGATTCATGATCAAAACTACCCAACTAATGATTTAGAGTTAGAAGTTGTAATTTTTGTGTTAATGGTATTGGGGGATTATCTTTATAGAGAAATGTGTGATATATATACCGATCATAAAATTCTAAAATATATATTCACACAAAATGAGTTAAGCATGTTCCCAAGAAGTTGGTTAGACTAGATAAGTGATTATGACTTCTCAATACATTACCTCCCAGGGAAAATGAAAAACATGGTTGATTATTTGAGTCAAATGAATCTTGCTAGATTATCCATCATGAAGATCACCAAGATCCAATATTTCTAGATTTGTAATTGATGAAGATGGAAATATTAAAGGAAGGGGAAAATGTTATCTTTCACCAATTAATGTCCAACCCTATATCCAAGTGATGTTTATGGAGGTGCAAAATGAAGATGTAGAGCTAAAAAAGAATGTTAGAAATGTTTAGGATTTTAACCATGACGTGGATAGAATGATAAGGTTTACAAACCATGTTTCTGTTCCTTCCATAAAATTTTATAATAAGGATCTATTAGAGGAAGCTTGTAGTTATTCATTATCTATACATCCTAGAAGTACGAAGATGTATAGGGACTAAAAAAATACTTCTGGTGGGATGGAATGAAGAGGGATATCACAGAGCTTGTATATCGATGCTTAGTATGCCAATAAGTTAAGGATAAAATTCAAAATTAAAAGGGGGAGTTTCATACCAATTCCAGAATGTAGATGGGAGAACATCACTAAGGATTTTGTAATTAGACTACCCAAAACCTATAAATGTTTTAATTCTATATCTGTGGTAGTAGATCTCCTTACAAATTCAGTAAACTTCTTCACTGGTATAGAAGACTTCCCTTGGGATTAGCATTCCATTATATACATTAAGGAAGTGGTACGGTTTCATGGAGTACCAAAATATATTATATCAGATTAGGATATCATGTTTACCCCTACATTTTATTTAATTATTTAGAAAGAACATGATAAAAAATTTAGTTTCTGTATTGCTTATCATCCTTATATAGATGGTGAACCTGAAGGAAAAAATCAAACCCCAGAGGATATGTTGGGATCTAATTCTATGGATTTCAAAGGTTGTTGGTATCAATACGTTCTTCTATTTGATTTTTTATACCACAATTTATTTTACTCAATCATTCAGATGGAAACCATTGAAGCCCTCTTTGACAGAAAATCTAGAACTCCAATGTGTTGAGATGAGGTAGGTGAAATAAAGCTATTGGGACATGGGATATCTGAAGAAATATTAAAGATGTCTATAGCCATTCGACATCATATGATGGTATTTCAAAGATATAGAAAATGATTTGTCGATAAATGAGGGTATGTCCTGGAATTTGGAGTTAGTGAAAATGTATTTTTACGAATCTCACCCAAAAGAAAGTTATGAGATTACGAAATAAATGGAAACTAATCCATTTTAATATCAGTCCATTCGATAATCTTGATGGTATCGGGATGGTATTATTTCACGTGGAAATTCTTCCAAATCTCCATGAAGTATATCATATGTTCCATGTATCTCTCATGATGATGTATATACCTGACCATTCAAATGTACTAATCTCGGAGATCATACTGCTGGAGTAGGATCTTTCTTACGTGGAACATCAGTTGAAATTCTGGATCCTATAATGAATTATAAATGAAACAAGACCACACCCTCGGTCAATTGTTTTGTGGATAAACCAGTGGTTATAGGGATCTTTTTCAAATCCTTAGGATATGATGAATCATAAGTATCCTCATTTTTACCCGAATGACGAATTTGGTGAGAGATATTAACTCTTAAGGGAGTGGAATGTAACACCCCATGCTTTTTGTGGACCTTTCTTTCTAGAATAAAATAAATTTTCATTGATATCATGGATTTAACTATGGGAAAATTTTATTTGACACATCACTAACATGTAGTATGTTACAAACACCACCGAATTGGCATATGTTACATGTAACATCGACTGGGAATATGTTACATGCAACACTGAGTTTCTATGAAACATCTTTTTTGTTATAATTATTTCAATGTGATAATTATAACCTATCCATTATAATGAGTAATATTAATAGTAATAACTATTTTTAAATTTTTTTTTTAATTTTTTCATATAATTAAAACTTTTAAATAACAAAAAAATAATTGTTTTGTTATTGTCCTTATATGTTTAAAAATCCAATTTTCTCAAATGAACTACATACATGTCCTTTAATGGAACACAATAAAATTAATTTTTAAAACATTTATACATTTAATTTGATAAAAATAATTCTTATTTTAATTTATAATTATCAAATTATATTATTTTTAAGTGTTTTAATGATTTTTAGAAACTACATTTTTTGGATGAATAGTGGAAATACTAAATTTAAATTCAAAACATCCTTTTCATGTAATTTATCTATATGGTTAAAAGATATTTTAAATTGGTTTAAAAGTTTAATTAGATAATATTTTTATCATTTAATAAAATTTAATTTATTACAATTAATTTTACTTTGATATTTTTATAAAAACTTATCAATTGTTTGGATGTTTTTACTTTAAAAGCATGCATTGTTGTCCCATCCGCAGGATTAAATAAAAATTAATTTTTTCCACTTCTGTGATTGGAATTTAAAAAATTTATTTCATATTTGAAATTGGAATAAATTTTAATGTATATTATGGTCTACTAAGTTTTTGACCAAAAATATTAGCGGAGGTGATTAAAAAATTACAACGATAAAGAGACAAAAATGGTTAATTAAGTATTGAACCTTAAATTTAAGCCCCAAAACAACATCAAGACTTTTCCAAGATCCATTGAATGAACATATTTATAAAAAATACTCCATTTTATATAATTTTGAATATTATTGGTTCAACCTGAAATTGTAAAAATGGGTGTAATTTGTTTTCCAAAAATTTACAAGAGTGACACTCCTCCTATACTATAAAAAGGAATTATCTCAACCCACTTACTCACACATCTCAAGACAATTTTTCTCAACCAAGATACAACCAAACAGATCATATAAATAACTCCCCTAAAACTATAATAATAAATTTTTTTCAAAATGAATTTCATGGAATCCCTTTGATAAAAACCCAAAGGATTTACCCAAAAAAGAGGTAACATCATTCCTCAAGCTCCAACCTTTTATTTTATTTCTCCACCCCTCAACTATCCTTTTTTCAAGATTATGGAACTAAAAAATAATCATAAATATAATGAGATTTTTTTAGTCTATGGTTTATACCTACACATACACACACATCTATCTAATGGGTAACAAAAATATTATTTATGTGTAGGGTGAACTACCACTTCACGAAATGATGATTGTACATTTTTCCATTACTCCCTATCATGGTGGAAATTATGATTGAAACTAAATTAATATATTATATATATGGTATTTATAATTTATTTAATCTTATTTAGTTATTTTAGAACACATATCTGTATAACTTCCATTTTTTGTAAAGATAATAAATTCATTTGACGATGTGTGGACTACCACCCCCTCAAAAAGATGTGATTCATTCAAACACTACATGAAATGTATTATGTATTTGTTTAGTGAAATTATATGATATATATGAAATAATAATTATAATTTAATAATATTATATTAATATATTAATATATTTTATTTTCTTTCTTTCTTTCGATATGGAAATGGAATGGAAACTACATTCTTGTGAATGTACGACCTACCATCTCCATGAATATTGTATTCCATTTTATACATATATATTATATGAATTATTATAATACATATATAATTTATATAATTTATATTTATATCATGGTTTATATAATTTAAATCATTATATAAGTATAAGTATTATATATATACCAAATTAAGATGCATGCGAAGAACAAAGTAGATATTAACTGAACTGAAACCTTAACATTGAATTATTAACAAGAATGTAATATAAATTAATAATACAAACATATATGGTATTAGATAAAAGAATATTTTTATGAGATATATTTTGAATAATGTTATATTTGTGATAAATTATGTTTGTATGAGTACGAATAGAGTCAAGACACAACGTAAGGTAATTTCATCTAACTTTTTAAATCTGTGAGATACTTTTCATATTCACCACTATTTTCATTTATAGTGTGTATATACTATACATGAATATATAATATTATTATTATTTTAAAATTTATCGATTTTTACAAAACCGTTCTATTATATTTCATTCATGGGGTTTATGTTTCAAGAGTTAAAAAATTGGTAAGATTGTTTTGTCTCTATTTGACTACTTTGAGACGCATGGTTTGTTATGCACCTAAATTATTGTATGAGGTGTATATACCACCATTTTACATGTTATATCATGAATATAATATTATCATGATATTTTTAGCTTTATGTAATTTCATTTTCTTATATGGATTTTATGATTAGTTCTTACCATGTGGTAAGAGTTTATTGAAACAATTACATCGTCTATCAATATTGATTATGATTTTGACCCCCAATAATGAAATATTATGATCCATCTATAAAGAATAATAACAAGTTTTATTTTACATTATTTATTGTTGATATATAACTTTATTATTATAATTTTTTAACTGTTTAGTGTGTAATATGATTATGAATGTTTTTTTAAAATATGACTTTATTTGTCTCTTCGGTAGGAAATACGTTTTATTTCAAAAACCATGTTTTCAGAAATATTTTCAAAAAAAAATTCAAGGGGAAAGTATTTTTGAAATGTTTTAAGGTTTTCATAGAATCTATTAAATATTATCATAGATTTATCCTAACAAAATATTTTCAAAACATTCATTTGTTTTAAAAAGTGTTTTCAATTCGTAAAGAATATTTTCTTCATGATATGTTTTTAAAAGATATTTCAAAATTATTTATCATATAAGATGACATTTGTTGGTTTTACATATGAGTTTTTGTGGAAATGACTAAATTGTAAATTTATTATTCTTTCTCCAAATGGATTTCATTTTGATGGAATGATGTTTATGAATCTCGTTTCACATTCAGGTGTTATCTGCTTTTGAAACCCTCTTGTTTTCAAGGGTTTTTCTTTTTAATTGATTATGTAAAATATTTTATTATACACATGTTATGATTTGTTTACTTGTTTTGATGCCCATTTTAGTTCATGGATTATGATATAATGGTTTTTATTTTTTATAACATGTATGTATGATTTCATAATGAGAAGGTTGGGACCTATATCTTTCTCTCATTAATTGGTTAATGATTAATATCACATGAGATAAACTAAGATGGCAATGGGAGTGAACCCTGACTACTAAGACGGAAATGAGAGTAAACTATGACTGCCCAGAGGGTATAAGGAGAGAACTCAAGATATTAATATGTCTATAAGAGTGAACCATGACTACCACGATGGTATGGGGAGTGAAACCATACTACCAAGATTATTTTTGTAGAAATTATTTTACTACTATTGAAATCATATTATATTCTTATTTGTTTTCCACAATTCTATGTTTTATTGCTATGTTATTTTTTCATGTATTACATTATTCATTTTCATATGATTAATTTCTTATTAACTGAAATGTTTTATGCAATGATTCACGTTTATAATCTTTTCATATGGAGGGTATGATATTCTAATACTATGATCACTTCCTCATACCCCTATGATCATGTTTATTCTTACATGTATCTCATTATTACCCCTAATTAGCATAAGAGATCACCAAAATTATGTTTCCTTTCCCATTTTATGAAGATATGTATTAGTTTTTATTTATCTATGAAGGGTTCCAATCTTGAAGAACATAATGGGGGATAATATAGTTCACTTAGGTATTAGTGTTTATGTTACCATTATTCCAATGGAACTAGACTAATATGGTCTTTGGGACTCTATTTGTATAGTGTTTTACATACTCCACAAAATTTTTTTATTGTTAATGTATGAAAAGATAAGGTCTCTATATCACCCATAGAGCTAGTAGTCTTACATTCATTACTCATCAAAAACATATTTTAAGAAATTTTATTTAATAATTTATATAACAATAAAAATAAAAGTTTTATTGAATTTTTCATATAGGCAATTGAGAATCCTAATATTATAGAGTTTGATGTTTACAAGAGGTTGTATAAGGACCCTATAACTAGAGATATTACTTATGGTCAACGACAACTAATTATGGGAAGTACTATATTTTGAGTTGTAAAATTATGTAAAAAGAGTATATTAACTATTTTAATTTAAAATTGAATTTTATGGATCCATATAAGTCTGCAACTTTTCCAAAACAATATGTGAGTTTGAAAAGGACTAAGGGTCATTCCTCCAGTGTAGTAGGATTTGATGAAACATAATAAATTCAGGTTACTCAATATGATTTCTAGAAAGGCATATTTATTGTTATCATCCCTTGATTGATGTATGAAAGTTATTATAATACTGTTTTGATGCCATAGTCCGACTCTAGGGGACCGTGTGGAGAGATCTTATCATTTTCTGTAGTGTATGAGGAGAAGTTTCGAGCTCAGGTTATGCTTATAAAGTCCATGTGTAGAGAGTTGGAAGAGTTTCATTGATAGTTGTAGTAGTAGGTGGAGGAGAACCATCGAGGGAATGTGCAGGGAAAATAGTAGATAATAGAGTACATATAGAGTTTTACCCAAGGTATATTGATTTAATTCCCTCCACCACCTCCTCTATAAAACCCTCCCCCTCCTCTGTGATTTTAATATTTTTTTAAAAACATTTATTATAAGAAAAAATTGAACGATGTTTTTTTTCTTAAATAGTATTATTAATTCCTAAAATTATAGTTTTATATATTGTGTTTTCATATTATTAGGGGTTTCCCCATTGAAAAATAAATTCACGAAAGACCATCACAAAAATTTATTTTTATGTGTTTTTCTACAATGAGCAATTTATATAAGTGCACATTGAAAATGACTATTTATTATGGGTTTTGATCACAAATGTCTCTTAAAAAATAATTCATAACCAAGTAGTTCATTTTTGGAAGGTTTTTTGTTTAAATTTTCTAATCAGTTTCTATTTTCCAACCTATAACAAAACATTACAATCATAGTTAGAATTAATTTTTTTTATAAAATAAGACTCAATATGTAAGATAATATCAATAGTTAAGGTATTTAAAAGTTATTTTAACTGAGACATGAACTTCCTAATGAGAAACTATTTGAATGATAAAATTTATATATTTATTCAATTTTGATTACTTCATAATTTTTATTTAAATTATGGGATTTTAATTTTAAATTATTTTTAGATAGAAATTTTATTAGACAGCTCAATTAATCCTTCCTCAACCCAAATCTTTAGATTTACCATCATACCCGCACAACCATGTCATAAAAAAACTCCATGATCACACAACCACCTCTCTTACACCACAAATCCACTATCATCATCACCCACACCAACCAATACATATCACTAAACCACTGCACATCACATCCACCACATAATTCCAACACAAAAATCCACAACAATATCCACATCATACACTATAACCACATTACACATCATAATCATTGTGTACAAAAACGACAATACACCATAACCACTATGAACCATAGCCACAGTGCACCATAACCACTACACAACACAACCATTGTGCACTACAACCATTGAATTCCAAAACCATTGTACACCATAACCGTTGTTCTCCAAAACAAATGTACACCACCTCATACAACTACGACCATCTCATCCACACCAACCAATATATATATCCTAGAAAAACCCATCACACATGCCAATTGATTACCTCTATCCTCTCATGAGAACAAGAACCACATAGGGTAACCCAAGAAACCCAAGAAGACACAATAACAATGCATCCATAATTCCAAAATTTATTTATGATATTATCACAATAATTTTATATTTAGAATGGGTATGATCAGACAAAATAATTTTCCATTGGAAACACATTTATTTTTTAAATATATATTCATTGGTCTTTCATTTATGGTGTGTCAAAACCAAGACATTGAAAGTCTCTTATAACATATCTTTTAAAATTAACACAAGGATTCCAATAGCCAATATTTTCAATATTGGAATCATTCTTGTTAAATATCATAAAAAACATATTTCAAAATAGTAATGAGTGTGATATCTCCCCAATACCCATCAAATTCAGTTGTGCTAATTTATTATCTAATATTTCTGGTCCATACTATCCACCCAATGGAAAGGAATACCATTAAATATCTACGCATAACATATAAAAATAGAGAAAATAAGGTTTTCATACTTTAAATTTTATTTTAAATGTTGGGCAAAAATCCCTCAAGGTATCATTGAAGCATTTTTGAGGTGATTGTGTTTGTTAACAAAGTGGACATCTATGTAGTGATTATTGACAAAGCAAAACAATGACATACAAATTTGTTGACAAAGAGGATTTCATGGTGGAATGTCGAGTTCACGAGCTGAGGTAAACGATCCATGCTTGATTCAAGAATGTCGATAAAAGGAATGGATGATCTGGAGGCGGTTTAAAAGAACAGATACAAGGTGGCGCAGTTTTCAATTGTTTGCCAAATTTTAGGGCCTGAAAATCGGCAAATGTAGAAAAGTGTTTTTTGAAAAAGGACTTGTGCGCCGAGGACTTGGAGTATAATAAACTTGTGCGCCATATGTTTTTCAAGATCAGAAGATCAAAATATGGCAAAGAAAGTAGGTTCGCACAAGTTTGGGAGTTGGTCGCGCAAGTGTCCAAAAGGACAGAAGACTTGCGCGCCGAGACTGGGTCGCACAGGTGGCTTGCGTGCCGTTGCGTAGGGTGGTCAGTTTGCCTATAAATACTGGACCACCCCTCCTCATTCTGAACCGGAGTTCAACTCTTTTTAGAAATCAGAGCTCCCGTCGTGCAGGTGTGGTGGTCGCGTAGGCGGTGTGTGTGGTCGCGCAGGTGAAGTTGCGTGCCAGTGGTTGAAGTTGTGCGCCGGTGTTAGAAGTTGCGCGCCGGTTGGCAGTTGCACGCCAATGTTGGTTTGGGCGTAAAAGGAAGAGAGTCGTGCAAGTTTGGAGTTGAGGAAGCTTGTGTCACGCAAGTGTCAGAGGAGGACTTGCGCGCCCGTTGTGACTTGCACGCCGATACTTGCGCGTGGAGTTTGACTTGCATGCCAAGTAAGGTTTTGTTCCAGCAGTGATTCTCGGACTGTGTGGAAGCTTCTACGTTGCCCGATACCTTCGGTGCAAAGAGATATTCATCTACGAGTGAAAGTTGTAATTCAACAGAGCATCTACACATAGAGGATGATGCATTCATTCATGAAAATGATGTGACCTACAGGTCTATAAACTGTGAGTGGATTCCTTCCAAGAGCAGTGAGCTTAGGAAGAGGAAGAAGGTGATCCTCTCCACCGGTAGTGAGCCATAGAGAGTGAAACAGGGAGTGACCCTTGGGAAAGTAGTGAGCTGACCCTAAACATTGTATAGGCTGTGAGCCTGGGCATAGAAGTGATCTATCCCGAACCTTGTAATCCACAGCTAGTGAAGATTAGTGGAATTTGGTACGACCGACATCTTGTCGGCGTATGCTCCTTGGACGTATCCCTTTACAGTGAACCAAGTAAAATTGCTTTGTCTTGTGCATGCTTCGCTTTCTATTTACTTTGTGCAACAGGAAAAAGAGAGAAGAGAGTTTTTCTCAACAGCGAAACAAGATCAGAATGGGCATTAATTTTAAATTAGTCATACCCTGATTCACCCCCCCCCCTCTCAGGGTATTCAGCCTTGTGGACCTAACATTAAATATTGTTGGGAACCGAATGTGATGAATGAATAATATGAAATCCTTTGCCACAGATAGAAAACCAGAATCACCTAGAACGATATGAAAGGGTTTTCAAAAAAAACAATCCAATATAAACTCAAATCAAAACAACAATACCATAGTAAACCCCTCAAGAATAATAAAAGAAAATAGGGTGATAAAGTGTAAATTTCTGACCACTGATCACCATTGAGGAACCACCAAACCCAAGGATCATGGAGGGAGAAGGAAATTTTGAATTTTTCCAACAATGTCCTAGGGTTCATCAATAAACGATAGGAATCAATGACCAAATTAAAGGGAAAATGGATGAAAAAAACCATTATACTATTTCTAATCTACCCCATTTATGTGGTATATTGTATATTTATTGCCTAAATTCCTTGAGTTATGTCGTTAACATGACATAAAACCAGATATAATGCTGAGAATCCATTTTCTGATGAAAAAATTCTAGCATAGTCTTAAAATCTTTTACACCATAAACTTCATTTTTATGGTCTAATCCTATTTCATTCAGCACTCCACTGCTAAAGACAATCTATAAATGGATACCCTGAGAATACATAAACCACATATATACACTATACAATTATTTTTTATGTCATAAAAATATATTTCATCCCAACTTTTTCTATAACTCCTCTAAAACCTTATATAACTCTTCCAAACACCTCAAACAAAATAACTAGGCAATGTAATGGGTTCATAACGAACAAAACATTATATTTATAGTCAATAATAAAACCAAAATGGTTGACATGAGTGATGAAACATTGAATATATTGGTACGTTATCATAATATTCAATGGAATTCCATCTTAAAACAAAAAATTATTTTACATTATAATATTTTCCAACTGTTCCTTCAGTTCAACCAATATTGACCTTATTATATCATATCTTACATTAAGTTGGATTATTTTATACTTCTGAACATAATCCTTCAAAGTAACTCGGAAATAAGTACTTTATAAGGGTTCCTAAGGAGTATATGATATACCAAAGCATATCCCTCATTACATTCTAGGTAGGTCTGTAGTATTTGTCCCACTCATCATTCAACATGATGATTATCATGTTAGAGAAAAATGAACACTTTTTTTAGTGATTATCCTTAGGTGCATCAGTGATATTAGAAAACCCACATTTTAGTTTCTTGATATAGATTCATTTCTATGAAATTCAGTTGCTAAAGAAATTATAATTATTTTAGGATATCATCTTATACATGGACACATTTTTATTCTTTAATTATGGTTCTCTGATAATAACACCAATGAATACTAAACAAATATGTAAAAATAACTGAATTAGTCATAAAAAATAGATAGACCATCCTTTGATACCAATCGTGGTGACCCAAAATAAACATCTATATATTTTAAATCATTTCCATATTTTAAACATTAAATATGATAATAATCTTGTATATATTAGAGAACCATTTGTTTTAGTATATATGAGGATGATTTAAATAGGAAAATAATTTTACAAAACATTTGAAAATTATTCTCAATCAAAAAAATTAATCCC
The DNA here is from genome assembly GCA_963277665.1 of Viscum album. NCBI lineage: Eukaryota > Viridiplantae > Streptophyta > Magnoliopsida > Santalales > Viscaceae > Viscum > Viscum album. The sequence goes on along the minus strand of OY728123.1, from coordinate 786,834,823 downwards.
CCTTCTATATTTCTTATATGTTATTCTTATATTCATAACTGGGTAAGGGAAGAAATTAAAAGTGGTGAGATGAAATTATCAGTAAGGGAAAACATATCAATATCAAATCAATGGCTATATCATATGCATGATAGAAAACACGAACATAGAAAAATATCTTATTGAAAATAACATTGGATAATAACAGTTGTCAATAATTACTGATGGAAGGATATATAATATCGAAAAAAATATTTAATGGAAAAGGACACTGTAATCATGATTTAATAAATAATATCCATGGAGACTAATAATATAAATATTGATTATAAATTTTATATTCCATTGAAACCATGTATAACATTGATCTTTGGGATAAACCTAAGCATGGGTAAATTAAAACTTCATGAACAAATTTTTTTCCCATGATTCAATTTTTTAAAAAAAAATTCCTATGATTCATTTTATGAACAAAAAAAATTTCTACGCATCATGTTTTAGAAAAACTAAATTATCAAGCTTCATGTTGTGAACCAACAGAATTCTCACTTCTCCACTTATGAAGAAATAAAATTAACTTGCTTCATGATATGAACAAACACAATTTATAAATTTCATGTTCAAAACAAAAACATTTCCCTCCCAAATTTTTTGTAATAGTAAATATCATCAAGCTTCTTATTGTGAAAAATATAAAATGTTTACACTGAATATTTTGAGGAAAAAAAGTCCACACTTAACATCCTTGTCTCTTGAGATGAAATTTTGTCTCGAATGTAATGGATAATGAAAAAGGAACTCACCCATCATTATCTATACATATGAGTTCCTTAAAACATAAATTATTCATCATATAATAAGGAATATATGGTAGGAAATTGGATTCACAAAAATTCTAGGTGATGTCACAAAAATTGACCTCTATGATTTAAATGGATAATAATGATACAAAAAAAAACACTTCGAAAGGGATATCAAAAAGAATTTGGATTATTATTCATGGAAAATAACATACAAGGAATTTGAAACATTATAGATAAATAAGAAAACTATGTTTAAACCATAAAATAGTTTTTAGATTTTTTTATCAAAGAAGAAGTTATAGTCTCCATGGAAAGTTATTTAGGGAAAGGTGAATTTAAAACGTATTGAAAACATGTACTTAAAAAAATAAATATAATTATTTAAATTATATAGTAAATAATGTTTATCAAAATAGAATTTATAGTATAAAGAATATGATTTCTTGAAGATGGAAAACATTTTGATGGTTTTGAAATACATCTGTTCAAACCCCAATTCAAAAAGGAGTCACAAAATCATAATTTATTTTAAAATGGATAAAGGGGAATATAAGTATAATTGTAGTTAAAAATAATTATAGCTTTCACGAGGGAAAATTTTATATTAATGAGAATTGAAAACAAGGATATATAGAAAATATCAATTAGATATGATGAGAATTATTCTTAATAAAACAATAGATTCATCAAGGGAGAAGACTTTAGTGTGAAACATGATTTTCCTAGAGATGAAATTGGAAATAAAAGCTAAAATTACCATATCGTATAATAATTAATTACTAAAATATGATATAAAATGTTGTGTGGTAATGACTAAAGAAAATATTTTAGTCAAGAAAACCTATTATAGATTTATAATTATTTAAATAAAATCTTATTAAAAGTGGTAGAATTAATTTGTAATTAAATTATAATGAATATGAAATATTTCATGATATAATATTTTAAATGGGAAGTATATACATCATATAAATTAATGTATTTGTAAAATATAAACCATTTCCCTAAGAGATAAATTTTCATATGAAAACCCTTATCGTTTTCTTGATTCTTTCTACACTTGTACAACACAAAATTAGGGACTTGAATTATCATTGGATTTTTCCTTCAAAATGAAGGCCATACACAAAATAATGGTGACTATAAGATCATGAATATTGGATTGGTTTATAAGAGGACTAACAAGGATAAGTTTGAATATGAAATTAAAAGTGGATGTGATTCTTGAAGTAGTGTGAGTGTTTCCATTTTATATGTGAAGTGATGTGTAGTTTTAGATGAAACCATTACATTTTCAATGATGTAATTTTTATATTTTGAGTTAAATAAATCCCAAATATACAATAATGGAATGAAATATTATTTTTTTTGAGATTCCCATCACCCACTAATTAAGGATACAAACTAGAGTGTTTTTATGCCTTTTCAATTTAGTTTTTCTTTTTTAATCTAATTTACTCTTTCCTTGGAAATTAATTATTAATTATAGTAATTAATATTAATATCAAATAAAATAATAATCTAAAATTTAACTAATTTTAATTTTAGGATTTCAAATTTTAATAAATGTTAAAAATAAAAAATAATTTTTTTCGAAATGTAAATTGTAAAATAAATTTACATAAAGTGTAAATATTTTTATAGGAAAAGTGTGTTATTAGGTTTAAAAACATATGTATAAGATAGTTTTAAGAAATATAATGATTTTAGTGACATAAATTGGATTACTATAAAGATAATAATAAGTAGGTGTCTTTAAAAGCATCCAAAATGGAAATTTTACTATCAAAACACTTATTTATGAGAAAATATCGAAATGAGTTTTTTTTAAAGTAACATTTTAAAAAGTTATAAGAATTTTGGACATTGGATTTAAGAGTTTAAAGAATATTATAAATTGAATAATTTTATTCCACAGATAAGTAATTTATTACCTTAATGGATTTATAATCATCTAGCGCATTATTACAAAATGATAAAATTGTGAAAATTATAATTTTCACAAAAAACAAATTTTTTTACCAAATTAAATTTTTTTAGAAAAATATAAAAAATCCATAGAAAGATAATTTTTATGTCATAAATAAAAAAAGTGATGTTTGATTTATTAATTTTGATTATAAATTCTATAATTTTTAAATGAATATTAAAAATATAAACAAAATTTATTTTATTGAAAACAATTGTTTTTAAAAATTAAGTGTTGTTAATGTTATTTCATATAAATTTATAATATAAAATATGTTAGTATTATAACTAGTGCATAATTTTTTTTAAATATAATTTTAACCTATTCGTATAAAATATTAAATACTTAACAAAAATGTTCCTTACAAAATTTTTAATTATATACTAAATACAGTTTAATAAATACTATTAAAATGACATTTTTTTTCATAAGTAATAGAATTAATCCATTTATATTAAAATTTATAGAAACATAATATAAACATGATATTTTTTAAAATATTATTAATATTTATATGTAATGAATATATATATATATATATATTAATATTATTTTGTAATTTATTTTATTTTAAATTTACTACATAACAATGCATGAATTCAGTATACCTATTGGATATAAGGCCAAGGACCATATTTTTAATGACAATATTTTCAACTTGTTATTTTTGTTTCTTTATATATATATATACATACTAAATCATTCATTCATTCCAATCTAACATCATAAGGAATTGTTTTTATTTCATATTATAGATTTCTTATAGTGTTTTCTTCTTTCTTGGTGATTTTCCTTGTTATAGGTTTTTCATGGATTTTGGTGATCCTCAAGATTCAAGATGATCATGGGGATATCCTAGTCATGATGCTGTTATTATTTTCTTACTATTATCCCCTATTTTTCTGCACTTTTAATAGATGAATTTTATCAACAGTCTGTAATAATCTATGGTGCTTAATACTATTTATGTGCTATTATTGTAATGTTCCAATTATCAATGAATAATGTGTTATTATTTTTAATTCATATCTTGAATGAATTAATTTAAATAAAATTCAATTAATTTAATTAAATGGAAACAAATTAGATTTTATAACTATAAACATTTGGTTAAATAAAATAAGCTTCCTAAAAACATGGGTTGGTATAATTTTTATCCAATGATATTATTCCATATGACTATGAATAATGAGAAAATTTGACATCCTTATATAGTTTCATTTAACTCGTTCATTACATTCACTATTTTTAAGTCACACAACTCATTTATATGGATCTTCTATTAGATATCGTAATATTCATTCTCCATTTATGATGTTCATACTCATTATGGGTTTTCTTTGGATATTGGTGATCCTTAAGGGGGAAGATGATCCGAGAGATCATACAATATAGGATATTTTATTATTTTATTTCGTTTTCCAATTTTATGTTATACACTTTAAAATTATACAATAATATATTTAGAGTATTACTCAATGGTGTGAAATACTTAGTTTCATTTTTTTATTATAATGTTTCAATATAAATTTAAATTATTTATTAGTTTAACTCATATCTTGTATGAATTGTTATATAGTTTTTTCAAAATCATTTGAACAAAAAATAGTTTATAATTATTGGAATATAGTTTATAGAAATAATATTTTTACTAAATAACATGGTAATTAAATTTTCCCCAATTAAATATGTTGGGTCCTCTTAATTTTATTTATCACATAATAATGACAACATTGAAGCATATCTGCATAAAACAATAACTCTAGATATGTCTTATAATAAATTAAAACCTTCATATCTATGAAAAACTATGTAATATATATTTTCCCTCATAATAGTCATATAGTATGATTCTCAAAAAAATATTCCAAATGTGACCCTATAGCTTTGTTTTAGTTGTTTCTGGAGGCATACCATCAACAAAAATATCCTCCTGATCCTATATCCAACCACATGTTATAACCAAAATTATTATGACGATATTCAATAAATTTATAGTAAATAATCTTCAAAAAATAAAACATATATCATTTTTGTCCTTTACAATGATCTTATACCTATATACATTCACTTCAACTATGTCACACTTTGTTCATTCTATAACTCAATTGGTTTAACAAATTTTATATTATGTTGTCTTATCTCAAAAATCATAACCTAATCTATTAAAACACCAAGTGAATTAATCCTTCATCAAAGATTTTAAAGGGAATCTAATTTACTAAATCATATATCCTAGCCGTTTATATCCAACTGTTTAGTGTTACACCCACATATCATGCATTAGAGTGAAGATTCTGTTGGTACTCAACTAGCCTTTTCAGGGTTATTACCACTAGGTTAATCTATTAAACAACTGTATTTACTATAAAAAATCAATAAATGGAAACAATTTCATGCATAATCACACAATATCTTATTTAACAAAACATCATAATGTTGTCATATAATTAAAATTTTCACTATTGCCTATCCCCCGGATTTTCAAAAATGTTACCGTATGACAGTGCATAAATTTGAAAATATTAACATAACCTACTTAAAGGTTTTTCCGTTATAAGGACCAGGCCTTAAAACAATAAAAATTTTTGAATTAAATGAATAATTTACATTGAGGATCTTTTCAGGTTTAGAGTTTTAGATAGTTAGGTCATTACTATTAAATTAGATATCAAAAATTACAAATTAGACACTTCTACTTAGTTTCCATTATTTTCATGAAATAATAACTCTTGAAAAAAAGTTTCATGTCCAGTTACATGTTTTAGATACCATGAATTTCCCTTGATCCCATACCTTACGCTATTGATCTTTATGTCTAGTGAAAAAATATTAAAACATGGGATGAGAATAAAACGATCATTAAGGGATATAAAAATGGAAATAAAACATTAGTTCATCAATACATAGATAACATATTCCCTTTAACAATCCTCATGAAATCATAAGATTTATGAATAACGCATTGAAATCATAAATTATAAAGGTAACTTGTGGAATCCATATCATACCTATATTGTAGTTATCATAGCTATGAAGGGAGTAACATTTGGAATACCCATCATAGTATACTCCCTAAATCTCTTAGGAGAAACATTCATTTTTACCTCTGTCACGTTACCCAATGCATTGGAGAGATATCTCGGGCTCACCCACCCTAAGTTTTTCATGAAATCACCTGTATAATGAGATTATTTTATGTATGTATTGGTGAAAATATATAACCATATGTAAAAAATTACTTTACTAAAATATATTTGTTTATGTCATTTTTGTCTTTACTTTAAGTTAATAAAAATAAGGTGTCATTATCACTCCTAAGTGGCACCATGGGGTCCCAAAATTAACCTAAATATGCCCATGGTCGGATATGTATCAACCAATTGGATTAGGACACAAGTCATGGTAATTTTATATTATAATAATAATATTTGTTTTCATTTATTTACGAGATTTACCCTTTAACCATGGTAAATAAAATTTTTACTGAAATAAATATTCATAATGTCTAAAAATAAAAGTTACCTATTTACACAATTTGGAAATCCTATTTCCAAATATGAAATGCGTTTTTCCAAATTCAAAAAATAGTATTGTAATAAATTAAATTAACATTTATTTCTGTATTCAATTCAAAAGGTGTGTTTTTTAGAAATATTATCTATCAAAAGATTGACACTTGGTTATGTCCAATTTCAAAGTGAAATTAATTTCAATGACCAAAATTGGATTAAATGGTAAAAATATAATCTAATTACACTTTAAACCCAATTAAAAATATAATCTAATCATATAAATATATTTGATTGAAAGGCAGTTTTAAATTAAAATGGAGCATTTTTCACTATTCATCAAAAATTGAATTTTATCAGAAAAATACCAAAATTTTACCCAAAAAAAATTTTGATGTCCTAATTCTAAAGAATAATTTTATTTTGTCAAATAAGACATATAAAAGTAACCAAAACTAAATCTAAAGAGAGTTCTCCATTAAAAGGCGGTAAATCAACCTTTAAGGTGAATTATGCTTAAAATTAGATTAATTCACATTTTAAGCCTCTAACATTTTTTTGGATAAATGTAAAAACATTTAACAAACATGTATAATCATATTGTAGTTAGTTCTGTTGATTCCCACCAATACAAAAGCTCGGTGTTAACTACCATTTAATATAATAATATTATATTCTTATTTTGCAAACGTAAGATTTCAAAGAAACCCATTGTTGCATATCGGGTACACCATAGAACCTAGATTCCACTTTATGGTAAAATTAATAATGAATTCAAAAAATATTAATTAAAAAGAAAATGTATTATTTCTTTATTTACCCAGGATGTTATATTGTTCCCCCCTTTGTAAATTACGTCCTTGAAATTTTATCCACTTATCAAATAAATGAGGGTATTTATCCCTCATATCATTTTTAGATTCCCATGTTGCCTCTTCAACCATATGGTTTTTCCACAAAACCATTACCTATATAATTACCTTATTATACAATATTTCCTCTCTTTGGTCAGGAATCAGGACTGGTAGTTCCTCATAAAATAGATTCTCTTCCAAATGAACTACCTCTGGGCTCAAAACATCATATGAATCTGGCATATACTTTCTCAACATTGAAACCTGAAAAAAAAATTGTACCTTGGATAAACATGGAGGTAAACCCACTCTATATGAAACAGATCCAAATTTCTCTACGATTTCATAAGGTCCAATGAACCTCGGGCTCAACTTTCCCTTCTTATCGAAACACATAACACTTTTCCATAGAGATACTTAGAGAAAGGCATGATCACCTACCTCAAAAGAAAGATCCTTCCTCCAACTATCTGCATAACTTTTATACCTTCATAGAGATGTTATCATTTGCTTCTGAATCTACTAAACTTTTTCTGCCATTTCTTCTACCAATTCTAGTCCCATCATCTTCCTTTCACTTACATAATCCCAAAAATCTAGAGATCGACACCGCTTCCCATATAATGCATCAAATGGAGCCATCTGTATATTGGAATGAAAACTATTATTATAATAAAATTATAACAAAGAATGATTTTGGTCAAAACATCCCTCTCAATCCAATGAACAAAAACATAGCATATCCTTCAAGGTCTGAATTGTTCATTCTGACTGCCCATTTGATTGAGGATGAAAAGCTGTACTAATATTTAATTCTTTACCCAGTGACTTCTGAAGGAATTTCCAAAAGATGGAAGTAAACTGGGGATCACAATCAGATACATTGGTGAGGGGAACACCATGAAACCTAACTATCTCTTTAATATAAAACTGGAAAAATTGATCTCGAGACAAAGTATCTTGAATATAAGGAAATGAGAAGATTTAGTCAATCGATCAACTATAACCCAGATTGCATTATTACCTCGAGATGTCTTCAATAATCCAAAAAATGAAGCCAATGGATATATTTTCCCATTTCCACTCTAGCACTGGTAAGGACTGAAGAATCCCTTTCAGTAACATCCCCTCTTATTTATCCTACTGACAATTCAAAAACATCATAGTAAAATTAGCAATATCTCTTTTTATTCCATCCCACCAGTAATAATTCTGATGATCTTTGTACATCTTAGTACTGCCTAGATGAACTGAAAACGGGGACCTATGAGCTTCACATAAAAACCTATTCTTCCACTGTGAATCACAAGGAAGACATAATCTTTTCCCAAATAGAAAAACACACTCATTATCAATATTAAAATCAAGAAACATACCCTTCGGAACTAAATCTACCTTTTTCTGTAACTCATAGCCTTCCTTTTGTGCTTACATTATTCTGTCTGATAGAGATGATTATACTGACACCTGAAACAATACTGATGAATTTCATACACCAACAACTTATATTCCAAAGTTCATTAAAACAAAAACCAAAGGATCTAGTTCCAAATTTATCATGGTTAATGAAACATTACTTATTTGAATCAAAGAATCAGCTACTTTATTTTCTTTTCCAAGAGGGTAAAGGATTGTGAAATCATAATCCTTGATTAATTAGGACCATCTCCTCTGTCTCATGTTCAATTCCTTCACACTTAATATATACTTTAACTTTTGTAATAAGTATATATTTCAAATTTTACTCCATACAAATGATGCCTCCAAATTTTTAAATAAAAAACAACAGAAGCTAATTTCAAATCATGTGTAGGGTAATTTTACTTATGAGGTTTCAAAAAGAATGAGGTAGAATAATTTCCGGATCATTCTGCATAAGGAAAAAACCATGTCATTTCATTAAAGCATCCCTATAAAAAACAAACTCACTATTTCTGTAATGTAGGGCCAAAACTAGAGCATTCACCAATCTTGTTTTCAATTCCTGAAAACAATCATCACATTCTTTTGTCTATATGAAATTAACACATTTTCGAGTTAACTTAGTCATTAGACTAGATACCCTTGAAAAAGTTTCTGCAAACCTCTGGTAATAACCTTCCAAACCTAGAAAACTACAGATCTTAGTTATATTTGTGGTTCTTGGCCATTCTTCTACAATTTTTTTAGAAGGATCAATAGTTATGCCATTTTTTGAAACAATGAGACTAAGGAATGAATTTTTTTGTAACCAAAACTCACACTTTCTGAATTTCCCATACAGTTTCTTTTCTTTAAAGTATTTCAAGACAACCCTTAAATTACTTTTATTCTCCACTTTACTTTTAAAATAAACCAAAATATCCTCAATGAACACAACCACAAACTTATCCATGAACTCATGGAAAATTATATTCATAAGATCCCTGAATACAGAAGGTTCATTGGTTAAACCAAAAGGAATAACTAAAAATTCATAATGGCCATATCTAGTATGAAACTTGGTCTTTTGAATGTATGCTTATTTCACTTTCAACTGATGGTACCACGACTTCAAGTCAATATTCGAAAAATACTGAGCTCCATAGAGCTAATCAAAAAAATCCTCGATATGAGGAAAAGGATACATATTCTTTACAATGATGTAATTCAATGCTCCATAATCAATGCAAGGACTCATTGGACCATCTTTCTTTTTAACAAGTAAGACCGGATTACCCCATTGTGATGTGCTAGGTCAAATAAAACCTTTATCTAATAACTCTTGCAATTGCTTCATTAACAGTAAATGTTCTGATTGAGCAGTTTGATAAGTGGGTTTTTAAATTAGCTTAGTAGGAGGAACTTAGTCAACAGTAAATTCAAATTCCCAAAAATGTATAATACTAGGAAACTCATTAGGAGAAACATCAAGGTACTTATTTACCACTGGTAAATCATTAATCTGAATAGTTCCTTTTTTTTCAACAATATGTTAAAGGTAACATTCATCTCCCTCTTTTACAAGTTTCCCAGCTTCCTAATATGTTATAAAAAGTAAGGGTTAATTCATGTACACAAACTAGAATTCTTTCTAAAAATAAACCTCTTTATATTTATAGTCAATCTTTGCATGATAAACATAAAGCCAATCCATACCCAAAATAACATCAAACTCTACTAGAGGCAGAACAATAAGGTTTGAAGGTAGATTCTTTCTGTACACAAGGATATGATGGTTCTTATGATTTTATTTTCTAACATCATTTCTCCACTGTGTTTTTACCATAAGTTCGGGATTCGTATATTGAGACGAAATTCCCTATTTACAAGAAAATTTCCCTGAAATGAATGAATGTGTAGAAACTGAATCAAACTTCACATTGGCATAATCTGAAAAAACAAATAGTGTACCTAATAATACTTAATTTGATGGCCAAACATCTGCTGAAGTAGTTGAAAAGGAATTAACCACCCCTTTCCTCTTGTAGTCTGGTTGTTTCCCCTCATTTCAGTTCTTTATTGGACACTGATTTCCATAATGAACCATTTCATGGAACATAAAACATTTTACTGATTGTAAATCAGATTTTGTTTTACCATTACCTTGATCATTTTCAGTGAAATTACACGCCTTATGTCCCATTTTATGACATTAGTAGCACTTACTAGAATTCAAAATAAATTTCCTAGCATACTATTTACCAAAATTTTCACATAATTTTAACTTTAGTTTCTTACTATAAGACTTTTTTTGAAGAGTTATTCCCTTGCGTCTGCCACCTCGACCTCTTATTCTATTGTTTTTCAAAGAACACCTGATCATCGGCAAACTCAATTTCCACCTTCTCCACACATCGAACATGTTTTTCATAACTTTTGAACTCATGAGAAGCTAAAAACCTTTGATACTTTTGATATAATCCTGGATAAAAATAGTTGATTTTACTATGAAGATCTCTAATAAAATTCGGAGCATACTTTCCCTGTCGAGTGAAATTTTCTTCATCAGTTGCCACTAAGTCATCCTCCTGCCTAAATTCAAGGAAATGATTTTCCATCCTATGATGATCCACCTTTATAAAATATTTCTCATGAAACATACCTTTGAATTCATCCTAATCAAGAGAATTAATCAGCTCACTATCGATGATAGTTTTCACCATCGACCACTACTGATCAACTTCACCTTCAAAATGGTAAACAATGAGACTAACCATTTTATGTTCTAAACAAACCATAACATCGAAAATCTTCTCCAGTGCTTTAATCCACCCTTCTACTATCACAAGCTTAGATAATCCTTTGAATGATGGGGGATGTTGCCTCATGAAATGCTCCACCACTAACATGTTCTTTTGTTGTAGATATGGTTGATCTCATGCATGGATACCTCTACCATTTATAAACTGAGTTAATTGTGCCATCACTATTACAAGCTATTCATTTCCGATTCCGACTGTCTCAAGTTGCTTATTTGGATGCATGTCTTCCTCCAGATTACGTCCTAACATATCTTCCATGTTTCCTCTGCAGAAAACCATTCTGAACACAGAAATATCTTAGACAAAGAAACATGGTAATAATTAAATTCTATATCACTTCAATCTTTGCATAAATTAATTTATGGACATTAATTTAACAATATTCAAACATCTAAAGTTATCTAAACCGACCTCTGATATGAACTATAAGGACCCGACAATAAAACATTACATAATATATTATTAAATGAATAATTCACATTGAGGATATTTTTCAGTTCAATGGTTTAGATAATTATGCCCTAACTATTACATTACATCTCAAGAATTAAAAATTATACACTTCTACTCACTTTCCATTTTAAAAAATAAATAAAAACTCCTGAAAAAAATAGTCATGTCTAGTTCAATGTTTTAGACAACCTGACTTTTTCTTGATCCCATCTATGACATTATTCATCTTTTAGTCTTGTGAATAACATTTCAAAACATGGGATGAGCATAAAAACCCTAGTAATGGTTATAAAACAGAGAATGAAAACAATAGTTCATCAATACATTAATAACATAAGATCTTTAACATACCGCATGAAATCATAAGATATATGAATAACACATAGTAATCACAAATCATAAAGGTAAATTTTTCCATCCATATCATTCATACATTATAGCTATCATAGCTATGTATGGTGTTAAATTTATAATACCCATCATACTATATTCCCTAAATATCTTAGGAGAAATATTCACATTTATCTCTTCCACGTTACCCAATGAATTGGAGAGCTATCTCGGGTTCACCCGACTTAGGATTATCATGGAACCACCCATATATATAAACAATGCCCAAGAACCATTACATATTCATAGCACATATAACAAACAGAAATCAAAGATAACATTTCTACATTTCAATCACACTATATCATTTAAATATATTGACATAATAAATCCATTATCAAAAATATTTTCTATATGAAAATTTGTAAAATAGTATATGGTATTTATTTTATTTTTAAAAACATTACGGCTTGTTAAAGAATCTAAAAGATCAAATAATACTTATGGTGGAGGAAAATGTCGTTGTCACCACTTACGTTAAAAATAAAATTTTTTCCTTTTAGTAAAACACTTCGTAGAAAAATAGTCCCTTTGAATGAAATGAAAATTAAAAGTTTTTTATATAAAATATAAAAGAAAGTATTGTATAAAACAAAATATGCCTAAATGAAAGGAGATTGAGGAGAATTCCCTTACCTCTTGTCTAAATTGACCTGTTCGTTCTTGAATCTCCTGAATAATAATACAAAGATAGTTTCAACTTGCATAAGATCCTTTTTTAAGTTTATTATTCCTTTTATATCACTTATTACCATGTTATAAAGATTATGTAATCATTTATGTTAATAATAGTCGTTTTGTCGATATTTGGTACTTGAGTCAAAAATGAACTTCTTATATTTACAGGATATTTATGTGGTCAATAGTACATCATCTATAGAATGATATTAATGATTTATAAATCATATATATCATATATATATAGATTATATTTATGTATTTATAATAGTACATAGCATTTCGATATAATAAATGAAATGCACCATTCATGGAGATGGTCAGCCGTACGTATGCATTAACGCTAATTTCATTTATATTTCTTATTTTAATGGAATTAAAACATAATTATAGATAGTTATATTTTAATTAATGTATAATATAAAATATAATATCATTAAATCTATCCTTTATACGTCCAACTTATGGCATTAATGAGTCATATCACTTTGAGGGGGTGGTAGTCTGCACTTGCTCAAATGAAATTATCGCGTTTACCCATAATGGAAGCCATAAAGGTATGAAATAAATTAAAAATAAAGAAACATAATGAAACCATAAACATTATATATATTATATATAAATAAATTTACATCATAATGACTACCATGAGAGGCGGTAGGAGATAATTGAATAATCATCATTTTGTGAGGTGTTAGTTTTCCATCCACAGAAACAGTACGTTATTTACCCATTTGATGGAGGTGTGTGTAAGTTTAGTTATAATATTTCTCATAAAAACATACTAGTATATTAATAATACTATTAATTTTATAAAATAAAAGAATAAAAAGTGTTTAGGGGGTTCGAGAAGTAAAATAAAACAAAAGAACTTAAGAGAAGACGTTACCTTTAAATCGGGTAACTCCATTTGGTTTGAACCAAAAGGTTTTGTTGAAGTGCCTTATGCATAACTTAAGGATTCTATGAGGAGGATAGGGATGTAGGTAGATTAATTGGGCAGAGTTTATATGAACCATGTGGCTTGAGTATTGTGAGGAATGGGTTAGAGGTGATGGCGTTTTATAAGGGGGAGGAGGCGCTCTTTTAGAAAGTGTGATAATATTATTTTATTACATAATGATTTTCAGTTTCTCAGTATCCAAAAAATATTAAAGAAGAATATAAGACGACTCATGTTCGAAATAAAATCATCTAATATGAATTTTATAGGTTTTGGATATTAATTTAATAATTATAATGTTATTTATTTAAATCATTCATTAATGAGGTAAACACTACATCATTATTGTGTCATAAATAATTTAATTTATTAAATGTATAAAAATTAAAAAAATTAACATGATGTAGGAAATATTTTTAGATTTCCACAAAATATTTATAGTCGAAAATATAACTTGCATAACCCTGTGTAAAATATAATTTACTAAATGATATTTGTTCATGCAATTTTGGTCTTCACATTATGTTAATTAAAATAAAGTGTCATTATCACTCCCAAGTGGTCACATGGGGTCCCAAAATCGACCCAATGATTACCATGGTCAGATATGTATCAACAAATAGGATTAGGACACATGTTAGGGTAATTTTATATTATTATAATAATATATTTTTACTCTTATTTTCCATATTTAGCCACTAACCATGGTAAATAAAATTTTTACACAAGTAAATATTCATAATGTGTAAAAACAAAAGTTGACTATTTACACTATTTCGACCTACTGATTCCAATTATGAAATACATTTTTCCAAATTCAAAACACATAAGTGGATGTAATTAATTTAAAATAAATTACCCCTGTCAAAACAAAAAGCGTGTTTTTTAGAAATATAAACAATCAAAAGATTGACACTTGATTATGTCCAATTTCAAAGTGAAATAAATTCCAATGAACAAAATTGGATTAAATGGTAAAAATATAATTTAATTACTCTTTAAAAATAATTAAAAATATAATCTAATAATATAAATAAGTTATATTGAAATATAGTTTTGAATTAATATACACTATTTTCAACTATTCATCAAAATTTGAATTTTGTCAGAAAAATACCAAAATTTTACTAGAAGTGAATTTTGATATCCCGATTCTAGAGAATAATTTTATATTTTCAAATTTATCATATAAAAGTTACCAAACCTATATTTAATGAGGGTTCTCCATCAAAAGGCGGTAAATCAACCTTTACGGTAAATTATGCTTAAAATTAGACTGATTCATATTTTAAGCCTATAACTTTAATTGGATAAATGTAAAAACATTTAACAAAAAAGTATAATCATATTGTAGTTAATTATTTTAATTCCTACTAATACAATTTCAATGTGTTTCCTACCATTTAAAATAATAATAATAAACTATTATTGTGCAATGTAAGATTTCAAAGAAACTCGTTGTTCGTATCAGGTACACCATCGAACATAGCATCCCCTTTAAGTTAAAATTAATATTTAATTCAAAAAATATTAATTAAAAATAAAATGTATTTTTTATTTATTTACATGGGATGTTACACCCTTACCTTGTAAATTATGTTCAAACTTAAAAAATACCCTTAAAATATCCTAAATAAACATCTTATCCTATAAATTTTTATTAACCCTATATTGATACATACAATAATATCCCACAAACATGTCATTATCATAATTTTATAATTTATAAAAATATTGACTTAAAATAAATTTCCATTCTATTTATGTTTATATTTTTTTGGTAATTATGGAAATACATTAACTAAAAAACACATGTATTTTTCAATAAATGTAAATTTTTACCATTATATAAGAAATTCCTTAATCTGTAATAATCTTTTACCGTCTCAGATACACACTCCCCAAAATATACTATTATATTAACATCATTTGTATTACCGTTAATCATATCTTAGGGAAATAAAAACATAATGAAGGTTGATCTCAAACACCCAACAAAGCTAATCATAAGAAATAACAATCTAAGATCATATATTTTCAAAATAGGATCATAATTTATAGTCAATATATATAAGAAAATAATTACTGAAAAAACATTAATAATACATCATCGAATAAGGCTTGCAATAACATAAGAATACATCATGAAAATTTAGTACACTATTGAATGAAGGATTACATATATAATTGGGTGAAAACTAAAAACATAATTTTATTATATCATTATGAACAAAAAAATTCAATATTCATGTTGTGGAAAAAATCTTAATACCTTATATTGAGATCAAATAAAATGTACACTATGTGTTTTGTGAATAGAATAAATTCCCACAGTTATAATCCTTCTATCATGAGATATAAATCATTTACAAATGCATTAGAGGTTGATATATAACCTCACCCATCGCCTTTCATGCATATGTTATTGATGAGATATAATTCATTCATCATATGAAGAAATCAAATTAGAAAAAATTGGTTTAATATACTTTTATAATGAAATATCATAAAGAAATTATTCTTAATTCCACAATTAATCATGACAAGATAAACCCATGGAAATAGAAATAGTTAGGAAATTATATTTAGTAACATTCTTTGTAACTACACATGAATCAATATAATAAATCATACTGTATTTACACAATATAGATCATGGTTATATGATTATATCATTTATTATCTAATTGATCAATGTATTGAATCTAGGTAAACACACTACAATCAAAGGGAGTAAATATATAATGTTCATTAAGGAATGTTATTGGGAAATGTAAAATTTTTAATATTGGTGGATGACTAGTCAAGCCAAAAGTAGTTATGAATTTACATGGGTTTTGTCCCCTAAAAGTATAAAATAATTTGGAGGAAATATTTGAAAATTATTTATAATAAAATCAACCCTTTTATGATAAATAGCAAACTTGAAAAATAATATAAAATAATTTTAACATTTTCATAAAATAATAACATATTTATCACATTCAAAAATCATTTGCTGGATATGTGATTCAGACTTTTCAGAATACATAATTTCAGAAATGAAATTCCAAAATAATTGAACCTCGAAAAATATATAAAGGTTATACCTAGTAATGGTTGATTAAAATTTAAATAAAAAAGAACATGGTAAAATTTTTTTGTATTTAAATATGCAATTATTGAAACACACTTCATAGAATTGGCTTAAAACATTCTTTTTAATGGGGGAAATATCAATATTAAAATCACAAGAGACAACACCTAATTGTGATTCCACATATAAAATATAATAATTTCATGAAATCAAAAATATAGTAAAGGTCGGGGAACAATCATTAAATAAGAAGTGAATTATTATAAACAATGATATATTTTTTCAATGATAATTTTATAAATGTAAAATATTTGAATTAGGAGATCAATTTCTACCAAATTTTATTATAATGTACCTTGTAAAATAACTATTATTGTGGAAGAATGAAATTTATCTAGAATGTATTTTAGGAAGAATCAATATAACTCAGAGGAGAAGGTGGAGTTGTAATAAATAATTTAAACATTGGTATCTTTTTAATTAATAAAAATTTATTCAAAAAACATGATTTATTTATTCATACCCCATAAATTAAATTAATATGGTAAAATAAAATTAATTAGGTAGTAATCAATTCATATTAAAGATATTGTGGGGTATAATAATAATAATGTCTTAGTACATTAAATTTTATACAAGAAACCCCTTACAAAAATTGCGTACCTCCACTAAAGCACTTAAATCTCTTATATAACCAAAAATATTTTCTTAATAATCTATTTTAGATATATATTTTTAATATACCGTACATCGTGGAGGTGTGTACTTGTTTAAAATTTTGTTTTAAATATTTTAATTGCGGACACTAGAATTTTTACAATGTTTATGTGTAGGTTTTGGGGTGTTCTGGGGTTCATGACATAAAAGAGAAGGAAAAATGGCCACCCAATTCATGTTTCATAGTTAGTTCATGGTTAGAGTAAACTATGTGCTAGAAACTGGGTCCAGCTAAGAGGAGGGTTTCACAGTTCAACAAAAGCCTGTAAGGGGGATCAAAAAAACTATGCGGGATAAGACAAGGACATTCCATATGGTTTCCACACTATTTTCCAAACCATGTGGGGCTTCCTAGGTAACTATGTGACTTGGACACCTCTTAAATAGAGGTCGGTGCACGGTTAGTTCATGGTTTGGAAAAATGTACTGCTAAACTATTCACAGCATACAAAAGTGAGAAATTACCAAATTTCACCCTAAATATTTTAAGATACCCCCTAATTTTCTCCATGTTTCTTCTTCCTCCAGACCCAATGATGAACCAAACTCTCCAATCCTCCCATGGTATGATCTCTTTAGGTTGTGGTCTGTTTTTAGAGCTGTTGGTTGTTGATCCAAGATCCGGATAAGTGTAATTCTCCAATAGATTTTATTTTCCCGATTAGGTCTTGTGTATTTATTCTTCTTCTTTTGAATCCCTAAACCCCTTTTTTCCAGAGGATCATAGGTTGGGGCATCAAAGGGTGCATCCATCTTTGTATTTAATTGAGGTGGCCTACAAGTTTTATCCGAAAGTTTTATTATAGATTTTTTCATGTGTGGTTGTGATATTTATTCCCTCTTGATGTGAATTTTATTTATTTAGTACAATTCAGTAGGTTTACGGAAAAATGGATGATTTAGACCCCTCAAGATCCTTTTGGGATGCGTTGATATAGATTAGACCATTTAGGGCCACCCCTAGAGTGTGTTAATATTGTCGAAAATGGATATTGATAATGTTATGCCTAAAGTTCATTTATGTCAAAATAGAGACCTGGATAAATGTGTTGAAATGTTATATTTATTTATAAAACGTTCTAATGGTAGTTGTGTGCAGTCATTGGTAATATCATAAGAGTCTTGGGAAAAAAATGTGAATATTGTTAAATTGAATAATGTGAATGTGTCATATGACTTATGAGTCTGTAATGTAATTTTATTATTGTACCAATTCATGTGAATTGATGAACCATGTGGAATGGGTTAATGTGTGGAAATTATTGAATATGATAAATAGTTTAATGTGTTAAATGGTAAATGTGTTAAATGGGACATTCTTTGTCAATGGAAAATGTGTTAACGGGTTAAGGTTTGAAGATGAACAATGAGTTGAATTAAATTTGAATTGTAAATATTATATGTATTTTTCATAATGGTTTGTGATATGGAATACGTAGATAATTGATAAATAATCATTTGAACATGGCTTGGTTCTTATGGGGTATTGGACTTAAGGATCAACACCCACAGTTCAGGATAGAATAAGGCTCTAAACCCACCCCATAATGCACGAGTTAGGGAAGGGGACAAAGGATATATTCCCCTAACAAATGTATTTGATGACACTACATGGACTAAGGCTCCAATGTAAGTGTTATTTAATGGTTTTTTAAATTTATATCCTTAGTGAGATAGGGAACATGATTAATTTCCTTTTTATAGTATTTGACAATCTTAAGTAATTTGTAAATGAAATAAATTTATAACCCATTAAAAAAGTTATGTAAATGGATTAAGTTATTAAATTGTTTGGAGTATATATTGTTAACTAATAGAACCCAAGTTGTATTATTCCAAAAAAAAATTATTCGTTTAGTTCTTACACCGACTATAGATTTATACTGTATATTTTATATACAACATTGGTTGTGGCCAACTGAGTTGTACTGACACCCTGCTCGGGTATCCATTGGGCACCAAACTATATTTCTTAGTTTTTATTTAGGAAGAGGGAAAAAAGATAATTATAGGGAGTTGATATGGGCTTGGAATGTCCATTGATGAGGATCCAAAATTGGATTCAAGACTAGTTTTGTGGTTTTGGTTTTTTTTTCTTTTTTTGTATTTTTTCAGGTTTGGCCCTATTAGCATGACATGCCATATTAATTTATTGGTTGTGATTTGTAACCTATTTGGTAAATGGTTAATACATCATGTTTCTAGTTTATTTATAATTATTTACATTATTTCAAATGATATCTAATGTTTATTTCTCAGATAAATAGAGTATAGTCTCACCACGTTATCTATTGGACCATCGATGCTAGTCCAAAACCTCTAGTGTATGGGGATGTGTGCTTGAGGTCATTGGGTGACCTAACATAAGGAACCAGTTTAGTTGATTCCAGGCCAAGGATGTGACAATATTTATATCTATATGATTTTATAAACATAATTTTTAATTATTTCCTATAATTATACTTGTTAGTTATTATATATTTTCAAAATCATCTGTGTGTAATCCTGATCATTTTGAATTTGTTTTCTAATTGATTTATTAATCGTCATTCATCTACTATAGATCAAAATTCCTAGTTCATTAATGATAAATTAATTTGATATTTATAACGATTTATAAATCTATATTTTTATTCAATGACTATTTCTGTTATGATCCTTAAAAATGAAATCTATGAGGCGATTTTTTTTGGTGTTTTTAATGAATGAGAGTTTTTTTCTTAATTAACAATTTTTACAATTAATGATACCATTAATGAAAAAAAAAGATATAATTATTTACCTACATATATATATATATATCATATTTTATTATTAATTATGTTTTCATAATCATCAATGATATTATTTTCTAGAATTATGGATGTTGGTGGTTATCGTGACCCAAACATGATCATAACATAATTATTGGATGATTATGGTTATAGAAGCTATTTCCTTTTTAATAATACCATTATTAAATAATAACATTAATCTTATACGGTGATTTTTATAGATTTTAATTATTTTTGAAAATATTTTTATAAATAATAATGAATCATTTTGTAAATTTAAATATTTAATTCATGCAGGTGGTAGTCTGCAGAAACGCATGAATGATTCTTTTAATTTTATTATTGTAAAAGGAGAAATATGGTCCATATATATCCAAATAATACAGAAAAATTTGGTTTAATAAAAATATTGGAGTCTTCATATATTAAATGAACTAATGGATTTAAATGATAAATATACAACGTAAACAAAATTATGAAAAAATAGTGCTTTTGTTGAGAACATGAGTTTTCCTTCCAGAATTTAATATGGAGGGAGGACTAAGGCCAACATCATGTCCCTAGATACTTAACAAAGTGAAATATGATTCTAATGGAAGGAAATATTGTAGTTGGTAAGTGGAAACTAAAATTTTTGGTGGCATTGAATGGTGTGTTGAAATACCCCTTTTATAAGTGGTGAGAATCATTGTTTTTACTTTTTTCATCCCAATATAATGATTGAATGTGTTCAATTTGTCTTGAAGACTCCAAGGTGGAAAATAATGGATTTCAGATAAGGATAAGTCAAACTATAACTCATTCACCCAATTAAAAACATTTTTGGCTTAGTCCAAACACCACCTTATTTTTAATAACCCCAAATCATGGTTTTTTATATTTCTAGTTAATTTCATGTTTTACGATAGTAAATTTTTTTCTAGTTAAATTGTGAAAATTGGATAAGTAATGGTATAAAATCTTAATCTACCATTAGTTGAATCAAGCAATTTCAATGAGAATATTATACCACTAGTTCAATCATTTCATCATCATGATCTTCCATCTAGTTTTTGTACCACTGAATGGAGCTACCACCACTACCATGTACATCTACTGCCATATGTTACTACAATCAGTTGGTGATACCACGTGTTCAGTGGTTTTACTACAACATATTTCTACCATTCATTAATGTTTCTAATAAGGCTATGCTTTAAATGATGCCATGTGAATCTACCATTGAAATGATTTTACTATCAAGTGAATCTACTACTAGTTCAATAGGATATAACACCACCTTGATTTGTATCACTAAGAGATAACATAAAAAGTATGAAATATCATTATATATTTCTACTTTTGGGTCTTATTACCACCATGTAGATATTAGTTCACTTTAAAATTAATTTAAATTTAATTTCTCCAATAGATAATTTAAGGCATTCAATGTATTGATAAGAATATGAATTAAATTAATATTATTAATGAACAAGTCCACAAATGTGGTAAAGAAACAATAATATTTTCATAATGTTCCTCTCATTAAAAGGACCTTGATTGTTCTATCATCATCTTAAAATTCATAACTAGACTTCATAGAATGTTATAATTTCAAAATAACTCAGTCATGCATGATGAGTGATATACATGCATGGATATAGACAATCATAAAAACATACATTGAGATAAAAGTCTATAATGATGCATACATTGAAAAACATAAAAAAATATGATAGATAATAAAGCCTTTTGTATACTTCCTTGAAACTATTCTTTACAACATTTTTTGTACCACATATTTGAGATTATTTTAATGAATAATTGAAGGATACTCGAACAACTAACACAATTTGGTTCGAGCATCTCTACATTTTATTATTTTTAATTTCATGATATTAATAATTTAGAGTAATTTTGATATTTTTTTATTTTAATATTTTCATTATAATTCCCACATAAAAGTTTTGAATAGGTTTGGTGTGACATGGAATATTTTTAACCCAATTATAAATTGGAACTAGAATTTTTTCATGTATTTCATTGGGTGTTTTTTATAAAACCAAATACATGTTGAGGATCCGTTCATTTTATAACAAAATTCTTTGTAGTAGGTCTTTTACAATTAGGGGGATTAAGTCTCATATTGACACTGAACCCCTTTCTAATCTTCCACTATTCTTTATTGGTTGCGATGTATCTATTTATCCATGTTTTAAATAAAACCCAATATTTTTTTAAAAATTTAATGACCAAATTTTTTTCTGATACGTAATTCAAATTAGTGTATTGTATATATATTTTATATGAGTATATTAGATTCAATTTTTTTTAATTGAGTTGTGATCAAGATTTCAAAAATATTTTCTAAGGATCAAAATATATAATTCAACTTTTTTTAACTAGTTGATTTTAATAAATTGGGGGTTTAACTTTTTAAAATGGTTTTATAATTTAAATTTAATTTGAAACTCAATTAACCCCCTCTTCTATTATATACTAGGACCAAACCACGATATGAGAGAAGTTTAGATATACATTTTACTATAATATAGTTTTATATAAAGGTTTAAATAATTATTTATTATCTAAATTTATATCTTTAAGGATAATAATAATCTTGAGTGACCTTACACTAATAAACCACAATTTTTAATGGAACAAACTATGATCAATAGATAATTCAAAATAAATTTCATATAGGAAGCATTGTGTTTGATAATTGGAATTTTATTGAGGATAAAGATGCAATACTGAGATCTCCTAGAAATTATATGGTTTATACCAAAAAGGATTCCTATGACTATAATTATTACGAAATTAAGGCTTTATATTGTTCTTTTAGACATGATTAATTTAATAGAATATATTCTTGTACTACTACATTTGAAATAAGGGATACACAAGATGTTTCACATTAATGAAATTTAAATGTTAATGACGTGATTTTGTGTAATTATTTTATTAAATATGATATTTTGAAGATTAATCTTGATGATTCCACTTATTTAATATATCTTAAGTTCAATGAAAAAGTCAGCAGCATGAATTCCCTTTGAAATAAAATTACTAAAAAGGATCACGTTATGTAACTATATGTATTCCTACGAGACAAGTGGATAGGAACATCAATTTCCGTCATCTAATCATGTGATATTAGTATGTTTCTAATTGAGGAGCTCATTGGAAAACTCATTATGTATGAAGATTAATTAAAATTATACAATTCAGAAGATGAATCCAATGAAATATTTTTAGACTTCAGGAATTTTTATTCAAAACTAAAATAGAATATCAAAGTTGGCAGTTCTAGTGATGGGGAGTCACCCTTATAATGTGTTGAAAAAACGGTCTACAGAGCTAAATGATTCTATAAAATATATAAGAATAATAAATTCTTCATGAAATAAAATTATAAATGTAGTTTTTAAATTTAGTGAAATTATTTAAAAGGATAGAAAAATGATTATTCCACAAAGTAAATAACCTTCTATAAGTGTAAAAAAAATGGAAAAAACAAAGTGTACTTTTTAGCTCAAATATACGAAAAGGTATGTGGGAAAAGATAAAATATATTGAATTTATACAAGAAGAAAATGAAATTCCTTTAAATATAGATTAAGTTATTCATATTATAGTAGGGAAGATTGAATATAAGTTCTAATATGTTTTTCATGGAAAACACATCTGATGCAAAAAAAAAATTTCTTGTATCATGTAAAAAAATATATAAGATTATTGAAAATGAAAACTATAAGAAAATATAACTAATAATTATATATTGGTCAAAAATAATAAGCTAGAGGAAACATTTAATGAACTTAAGTATGAATGAAAAAGTATAAGGAAGGATCATTCCTTGTCTACTCACTTAAAAACTGATTTTTCTATAGAAAAGTAGAATAATGTTTATCCACTAAATGAAAAAAATTAACTTAAATTTCCTAGTAAGAAATTAAAGAAATATCAAGATAGATTCCATACTATAAGAAAAAATCTAACCCAGATTCTTGGAAAAGTAACTAATTTAAAATATAATCTAAGAATTGGTTACCATCATGGATAGGGGAAAATATACAATATCATATATGTACATAGCTATAGACTAACTAGTTATGATAATAATTCATATTCTTGTGGACATAATTATTTTTTTACTTCCTATATTTTAAGGTCTGATTAATGGAATATAGTTAAACTGTTATGGATCCCTAATTCACTTATTGCTAATATCTCCAGACCTATGAAAATAATGGTACTAAAAAAATTTCTAGTTTAAATATATTTTGATGGTAATATTCTTGAAAAGATCATGTAGGCCTTTGTAGTATCGACATAGTGTATGTTTGGATCATATGACTAAGGGATACTTGATCTTCGATAAGTTTATCAAATTTAATGGTGTACATATAACATTCAGTGAAAATAGAAAGGGAAATATAATTGGGCTTTGTGAAATTGTTAACTCAAGTACTATTTTCAATTATAAATTAATTTTAGAAGGATTAAAATATATTATTTTTAGGAATTAAATATTTTGTGATGAATGTTATAATTTTAAAAATAATGTATACAATGTTTATGATTCTATGTATGATGTAGTTTTCACTTATTTATAGAATTAAAATGAAAAAAATTTTATTTCAAGTAATTATTTTCATAGAATATATTGGATTTAATTGCCTTTCAGAAATATTTTTTCCTTTATAATAAAAAACTATTCCACTGAAACTAGCACTCAATTTGGAAACAAACTATGAATGTTTTTGTTAATGATCTTCCTGAACTATAATTCCTAATAGAAAATGTTACTATTCATTGAAAAAAGGGAATGAAAGAAAATATGTATTCGAAACCAATGAAATAATTTTCAACTTCAAAAAAATTTGATACAGTTTATGTGGACATGTTTTGGCCTTTTAGAGTTTCTACTCTAGAAAGAAAAATTATTCCTATGTTGTAGTGAATGATTATTCATGATATACATGGGTACTTTTCCTATCCCTTCAAAATGAATCCCTTTTTGAATTTTAATAAATATTCTATGTCAACAAAGAATATTAGTGGGATTATAGTTGAGGCCTTGATAATTTATCATGGTCATCATTATGAAAGTAATTATTTTGGATCATTATTCTCACAATATGGAAATGTTTATAATTTTTTTTCTTGCAAGACCCCAAAATATAATGATTTCATGGAAAGAATATATAGAAACCTTAAAGAATTTTCCTATCATATTCTTAATAATTATTATTTACCTATTTATATTTGGTCAAATCCAATGAATACAAATTTTTATATAATTAATTGAGTTTCAACATGAACACTTTTGAATAAAAACATATATGAGATATGGAATGGTAGAAACTAAAATTTTTATTACTTTATAATAATAGGTTGTAAAGTATTTATACTTAATATAAAGGAAAATTTTGAAAAATTTCTTCCAAAAAAGATAAAGAATTTCAATTGGATATTCTACATCCAGTAAATCCTAAATGGTATTTAGTAAGAGGACCTATTACTCTTCTCTTGATGCTGAGCCCATTGTTCCAGACACCATCTTGGATTTATATGAAGGTGATTATGGTATCTTGGGACTGTTTTGGTGTTAGTGGTTCGGCATGGATGTGTTGATTCTGCTTCCTGAGGTTTTGCTGCTGCTTTTCATCTGGTTGTATCTTCTTCTGTTTGACCTCTTGATGATTTTCATTTTTCGGTGTTTTTTAATCATTTTGATTTATCTATGGTTGTTTAGTTCATGAAAATTATCTTAATATGGCTTCATGGTGAAGACATGTTTAGTGGGATGCTATATTTTTGGATCCTCCTTTCTTGATGATTCGTGGGTCTTCATGGATAGTTCTCAATGGTTTTTTTGTTCCCTGAGGCTCGATGGTTAGTCCAAGTCAAAAATGTGTTGTAGGGTGATGTTGATTCTGTCATGGAGGTGGTGATGATGGCAATGGCTGGTAACTATGAGTATACGATGACGAGAGAAGCGATGTGGTTGGTTCGATGATCGTGTCTTGTTGCTCGTATAGTTTGAGGTTCTTCTTAACGAGGTGGTGCGACAGGGGTATTTTTGAATGGTGAAATTTGAATTTTGAATCTGGAAATGTGGTTCATGGTTCGATTCATTGATTTTATGGTGGGCCCGAGGTTGTTCCATTTATTTTCATATTCATAAACTGTGATTTCTGCATTTGCACCCATTAATTTTCATATGTGTGAACTGTGATTTCTGATTTTGTGCTAGTTTTGTTACTTTTTAATTTGATTGTGAGATTCCCCACTTACCAAAAAGTGGTTTATTCAGAATAAATGGGATTTTTACTAAGAGGACAGAGATTGTGGAAGAATATTTTCATGTCATATTTGAGGAAATAGATCCACATGATACTAATAAACATTTAGAATATCTGGAGGATATCCTTTCTAGTTTTGATATCAATACTAAACCTAATGATAATCCTTTCAAACAACATTTTATTAAATATATAATATCTGAATACTAGTTTGAACCTAAACCTATAGGAGAAAATGAAGTGTCAAATAAGTTTATCCCTAATGTGGTTTGGTTCAATTGATATAATCCCATAGATGAATCTATAAGATTCCTATTTTATTTAACAAAAACTAGAACTTATCATAAAAACCTTGTTGAAAATTAAGCTTTATTATCAAATCTTGAACCTAAAAAAATCATAAAAGTAATTGATGATGAATTATCAGTAATGGAAGTGCAATAATAGCTAAATCATTTTGAAATAAAGAGAGTATGATAACTAGTTGAAATACCCAGGGAATACCTAAATATTTGTACTAAATGGGTGCATAGTAGAAAGTTGGAGGAACCATGAACTGTTATTATAAATTGAAAAGAATTTGATTCGCAAGGGTATAATCAAGAAGAAGTTGTTTCCTGTGAGGAAACCTTTTCACAAGTAGCTAGGCATGAGGTCCTTATAATGTTACATTTC
The DNA here is from genome assembly GCA_963277665.1 of Viscum album. Taxonomy (NCBI): domain Eukaryota; kingdom Viridiplantae; phylum Streptophyta; class Magnoliopsida; order Santalales; family Viscaceae; genus Viscum; species Viscum album. The sequence continues at coordinate 786,807,487 of OY728123.1, read as the reverse complement.
TTATGTAGTATGTATGGATTTAAAATTATATCAAATTGATGTTAATAGTGCATTAATAAATGGTTGTATATTTGAGGATGTTTTTAGGAACATACCTCTAAAATTCAAAACCCCAATTTTTCAAATCATGTTTTCAAACTAACAAATACCTTATATAGTTTTTAATAATCTCATGTAAATTTTTATAGTAGGATCAATTGATATTCCATTTCAAAATGATTATTAATTGAATATCTAACCCAAATTTATTTATTAAAAGTACGTAATTTTTTTTTAATAATATATGTTGGGGATATTATTTTTGGATCTTAAAAAAATATTTATCTTCTGAATTTTATAAAAATATAAAAAGTGAGTTTGAAATGTGTTGAATGGGTGAACATAACTTATTTTTTAGATTTGTAATTTTTCCAAATAAGGATTGAATTAATCATAACTAGAGTAAGTATACCAAATTTATTTTAAAATATTTTGGTATAGATAGTATTAAAGGTACTAATACTCCCATGAGTACAAGATATAAATTGGATCTTGATGAAACTAGGAAACTATGTGATAAATCCACTTATAGAGATATGATTGAAATTTTACTATAATTAACTCCTTTCCATCCAAATATAATGTTTAATGTGCGCATGTGTTCATGTTTTCAATAAATATAAAAATAGTCACATTTAACTGTGTCAAAATAATTTACAAACACCTCAAAAATTCATCCAATTTTATATTTTTTTAATTTAAAGGGAAAGAATTTGGTCTAGTTAGATACTTAGTTGACAATTATTTTTGAATGTCAGAAAGAAAAATTTCATCTAAAACATGTCATTTTAGGGAAATTATATAGTTTCATGGTGTAGTAAATAGTAAAATTAATTTTCATTATCCACTGATAAAGTAAAGTACATAGCTATAGGAAGTTGATGCGCAAAAATTATATCGATGAAACACACTTTAGTCAACAATATATGTCAATTTCTACATTTTTCAATAAATTCTGATAACAAAAGTACTATAAAAATTTATAAGAATCATGTTTCATATTGTAGAACATAGTATATTGATATAACACATCACTTTTTGATGTTCCATATTCAAAAATGATACATAACTCTTAAATCCATTGGTAATAATCATATTATTAATGATATATTCATAGTGCCCCTTAATTTTGATTTAATTATCAATATCTAACATCAACATGGAAGGATAATTTTTTATCATTTTTTTATATCAAATTACTATGTTTTTTTGTATAATAAAATCAAAAGACTTGTACAATCATGGTAGATATACTGAATTTATGCTACCAACATGATCAACCATTAGTCTAGCTTCCATGATGATTAGTAATTAACTAATAAAATTACTAAGATACCATGAAAATATACCATTTAGTTGGCATCAAGAAAAATATCATGACATAGTACCATAACACGATACAATGATATGGTTTTGTAACACGCTACCATCCGGATGTTACCACGGTGTGTTACCATTTTATCTTATCATGAGAATATACTGCTGGACCTCTCATTCATAGTCATACCTGTTTTATAATTTGTAAATAAATAAATATTATCTACCTTAATTTTTATTATTAAAATTTTAGTTATTTAATCTTATTTATAAATCCCTAAATGATATAAGTAATTAAAATACATGTCTTAGAAAACATTCTCATGCATACCTCATTTAAAACCTTCGACATCATTTTAATCGTTTCATATTGTATCACTCTCTATTGACCAAATTCATTCAACCATCAAAATAGTGCAGGAATTGTGTCTGTTAATAATCCTTGTGAATATCCTAATCAATCACATTATTTGAAGAAATATATAGTATAATTATGTTCACCTATAAAGAAAATGAATTCCCAACTCACATCTAGTGTGGTATTCACTAATAATGAAATAGATGTCGCATGGTAATCTATGATCAAGATGTATGTATAGAATTTGATCTAGTATTTCTTATGTATTGAATGTTTAAAAAGTAATAATATTCTATTCTCTTCAAGATAGTGGTAAAAACGTATAGGTGTTCCTTGTAACTGTGTTCATGATTATATTCAATGCTATTTCCCAATCAACTGTGAGAACATTGTGATCGAATATTCTTTATTTGAGTTGATGGGAAATTCATCTATTCATAGGAACATTGTAGTGATGTTAGATGGATAATTCAAATTTCTTTTTTATGTTCATTCATCACATATTGTTTCTTATGAAGATGTATTTCAGCATAATGAAGCGTCATGACATTTTATTCTAATTTATTATAAAAATAAGAAACACAATTATGTTTTGTAGATATTATATGGTGAATATTATGGAATTATTAAATCCATTATAGAGATCAAATGCCCTATCATTTTGCAAAATGTTTTTTGTTCTTTTAAATGAACGTTGACTTGTTGCAACTAGAGAGTAAATGGGGGTCAAATTTAATTGTTTCTACCAAATTCATGTAACCTATAAAAGAATTAGAGTGAACTGGATCCCATGGTTAAAAAGGTGGGTAGAAGATAATGATATGTTTTATGAGAATTTCTATCCAGTTGATAATCATACTAGACAAGTATATTTGGTTGACCAAGGCTTAAATACAAATGAGGTAGTAGACTATTCCTTTGATGAAGAAGGTGAGAATTTTTCTAGTTATGTAGTTGTAGTGTAATAATATTAAGAATTGGATTTTGTACCTTTTTTAGTGAAATAGGGGAGTGATATTGAAGTTTGCAAGAGTCCCAATGTATCTTATTGTTCTCATATACCACCTATTTCCCTTTCATACTAGAGAGATCTTGAAATAAAAATAGGATGAAATAGAAGACAATGAAGTCTCTAATGGTTATCATTTTGGGATATATTATTTAGAGAGTCTTGAGGATATAGTTATGTTATATGATGATTCACTATTTGAGGTTGATGGTAGTGATAATAGTGAGCAGTCTAACCAAATGTAGAGTATCATTAAATCTAGAAGGTCTTCTAGTGGAGAGTGTAGAGGAATATATCTTTCTACATTAGAAAGTCATTAAAATAATTATAGAGATGAACCATATAATTCTAAAGTGTAGGAAATTGGAGAACATGTTTTTCAAATTTATTTAGATAGCGATGACTGCAAGACACCATCTACGGGGATAAGTACCTATGATCTTCAAATAATAGAAAAGCATATAGTTATTACACTAAGGATGTTGATGATGGTGGAGATGAAGATAATGGAATTCCACTTGAGCATTATATATATTCCATCATATTATCTCCATGAGATCATAAATAATACCTTAATGAGGGAATTGATTTGGAAAAGATTTCATATGTTTTTCCTTATGATGTAAATATTTTGGAACCAGGGAATGAGGTTGATGCATTTCTTAGACCGTAGTGGATCTCACCTCCTCCTCTTTTATCATCTACTCATTCGATCTATCTGAATCTAGCTGATAATAATTTCTTTAAAATTGAAATTTTGATAGATCTTAGTGGGATTGTTAACTCATTTGATGTTGAAGAAAACAATATCATGGAATATAACACAAAGATTACAATTTCTTTAATAAGTTACCATCTCCATCCGAGAATGTTTTTCGGGATTGAAGATATAAAAATACATAAAAAATGGTTTTGGGAACAGATGGATTCCATTTAGTTTATTATAGAGTACATGAGTGATAGTTCCATAATGAGATATTTACCTCTTCTCAAGGGGTTATATTAATTTTCTATTCCTATAGATTATCCTTATTTATATCCACATCCATTTACGTTTTCTTCAGTTGATGATGATTTTATCTAATCCATAGTAAGGTAAGAGATGAAATATATGATGGGTGATCTCTCTACTTCAAAATAAGATGAACTTCACCGGATTATATATCATTGTTATGAAATTTATAAGTAGATTTTATATTTCTTAAATGAGGATAAAAGTGACAAGAATACTATAACTAAATATATTAAATATTATCTCACAAATATTTATAAAATGAATGATCTTAAATACCAATTTTGGTTCGTGGATGATATTTTGAGAATGCCTCCCATGACCAGGGCCTCCAAGGAGAACATTCCCTAGTTGAATAATTTGGAACCGATGCCCATGTTTTTTATGGAAGATAAGGATAGATTTTAAAAGGCTATGGAGCATGGTGGTTGGCTGATTATTCGATTTTTAGAGTTTATATAATTTTGTTGTATACCATTATGACTGTCGTCATTGCATATCCTTCCATTCCTATGATTGAATCCCAATATACACCTTATCATCACCCATATAGACCACATCCATTGAGGTTATAATTTTTGGACAAACAACTATTAAACCGATAGGGAATCTCAGGTAGTTGTATCTTCAATTATATTTTAACCGCCATCACCTCCTACTCCTCTTGCCTATCATGTTCCTAGAAAAGGAAAGGGAATTGGGGATCCTACCTCTAGTTAGGTTGAGTATTATTTATCACGATCTAATTAATATTTGATAAGGATTTGTTTATCATTTGTATTCCCTCTAGGGACGTAATATTTGGACATTAGTATATAATGACAATCCAATTATCTTTATACTAATGAATTTTATTTATTTTTCTATTCTTTATATATTTTTGATAATCTTAAATGGGGGAGTAATTATATAAAATGAAAGTATATCTACGCATTTCATGAAGAATTTTATTAATTAATGATTTTAATTAATTTTTATACATCTGTCTCTTTGTTTAAATCTTTTCAAAAAAACATTTATTATAAAATACATGATTTTTTATAATCGAAAAGGCTGTGAATTTTGGATTTTTTGAAGATACTCATTATTTTATATGATAAACATAATGTTTGTTATGTTTATAATGAATTTTTTATTTTATAATAGTAAATTATTTTCAGTAAAAATTGTTTAAATTTTATAAATCTTATTTGACCCTCCCCATATATCATTATTTGACGCTAGATACCACTCCAAGAATCCATCAGGTCATGATGCGTCCATGAGTTCAATTCATTGATAACTATGATCTTCAATTAGGTTGGGCAATGTCATGTAGAGATACTGGCACTACTATGTACATCTACCTCCATTAGATCATATCTTATCTCGGTGCTACCACTAGATCAACACTGCTAATGTTAGAGATTTATATTGTTTAAGAGAGTTACCACCAAGGAAAAGAAATAGCTACCACCATGAGCATCTATCATTGAAGTGATACTATTATCCTATAATGCTATGAATACTTCACAAATTGAGGATTACTCTAAGATGTGTTACTACTAAGAGCTAACATAATAGGCTTGAGCTACCGCTAGAGCTAGTTTCCCATAGAGAGATACTATATGTTTCTTGAATTAATTTTCTTCAGCAGATATATTAAGGCATTCAATGTAAACATAGAATCATTGATTAAATTATGAATATTATTATACCACTCTATGAATGTCTAACAGATAATGGAAAAATTTTCAACATTTTCCTCTCAAAATTATGGTCTAAATTATTCTACTATTGTATTACAATAGAAAATTATACTTTTATGAAGGAAATAAATTTAGGATATCACACCCATGCATGGATTGTGATATTGATTCATGTATGTAGGTGGACATAAAATAACACACCGAGAGAAAAGTTTACTTAGACATGTGTATGGGAAAAGATAAAAATTTTGTCCTAATAGAGAAAAAATTCCTACCCAGACTTCCATGATACTTATTTTTCAAACATTTTTGGTGAAATCTTTTGACATCCTCTCAAATAACGATTGAAAGAATCGTGAGAAAATGAATCTCTCTATATTGAGTAGCATTACATTCAGTGATATTTCTATTCATACTCATTGTAACTTCCCAATTAAATGAAGAATACGAAATATTTCATATTTATTACTATTTTTGAATTAAATATTAATTTTACTTTAAAGGGGTTTCTATGTTCAATAGCATACCTGATATGTAACAACGAGTTTCTTTGAAATCTTACGTTGCACACTAATAATATAATATTATCATTTGAAATGGTAGTTAACTACTAGCCGTTCTATTGACAGGAATGAATGAAACTAACTACAATATGATTATACATATTTGTTAAATTTATTTACATTTATCCAATAAAAGTTAGAGGATTAAAATGTGAATGAATCTAATTTTAAGCATAATTTACATTAAAATGCCTCTTTATCACCTATTAATGGAGAACCCTCATTAAATATTGTTTTGGTCACTTTAATACATTCTAATTGACCAAATAAATTCCTTTTTTAGAATGGGGACATCAAATTTTACTTTGGGTTATTTTTTTGGTATTTTTCTGATAAAGTTCATTTTTTAATGAGTAGTGAAAAATATTGTATTTTACTTAAAAAGTTCCTTTTAATCTAATTTATTTATATGGATAGATTATATTTCTAATTGGTTTCAAATTTTAATTAGAATATATTATTACCATTTAATTCAACATTGGTCATTGGAAGCAATTTCAATTTGAAATTGGACTTAATCAATTATCCATCTTTTGATATTTATTAATTCGTAAAAACACGCTCTTTGTTTAGACAACGAGAATTATTTTTAAATTAGTTTCTTCCACTTCTGTTATTTGATTTTGGAAAAATAGATTCTATATTTTGAATCAGGAGTCCTAAATTGTGTAAATAGTTAACTTTTATTTTTAGACATTTTTAATATTTACTTCATTAAATATTTTATTTACCTTGGTTAAAGTGTAAATAAGGTAAATAAGGGTAAAAAATAATACTATAATAATATAAAATTACCCTTAAACGTATCCTAACCCTATTGGTTGAGTCATTTACGACCATGGACATCTTTGGGTCGATTTTGGGACCCCATGGAGCCACATGGAAGTGATAATGACAATTTACATTAATTAATTTAATGTGAAGACAAAATTGACATTAACAAAAGTATTTTGGTAATAAATTTTTATATGGGGTTATATAAGACCTATTTTCGACTATAAATATTCATTGTAATTGTAAAACAATTTCCTACTAGATAGTATTTTTTATAATTTTTAGACATCAAATAGATTAAATTATTTATGACACAATAATGATGCAGTATTTACTTCATTAATAAATGATTTAAATAAATAAGATTATAATGATTAAATTATTATCCGAAACATGTCCAATTATGACTGGATGATTTTATTTCGAATATGAGTCATCTTATCTTCTACTTAAATGATTTTTGGACCATTAGAAACTGAATATCATTATATTATAAAATAATATTTTCTCACTTTCCTAAAGTTCCCCTCCTCTCCCTTATAAAAGAAGACAACTTATAACCAATTCCTCACACCTATAAAGACATTTGGATCATCCAAAATCTGCCCAATTACACTCCCTACATCCCTATCCTCCTCCTAAAATCCTCACCTTTGGAAGAGGGCACTTCCAGAAGTCTTTTGGTTCAAACCAAATGGAGTTACCCAAATTAAAGTCAATAGTTTCTCTTAAATTGTTTTCTTTTATTTTACTTCTCCAACCACAAAATCTTTTTATTTTATTTATTTTGTAACAACACCAGTATCCTAAATAAAATTGGATGTTGTTATGAGAAGTATTCAATCTACACTAACACACAACTCCATCTAATGGATGAAGAACATAATGTTTCTGTGGATGGAAAACTAACGACTCACGAAATGATGATTGTTAAATCACATCTTACCACCTCTCATGGTGGACATTATGATGGAAAATTATTTATATATGATATATATTATGTTTATTATTTCCTTATTCTTATATAATTCCCAATTATATCAAGCCTTTATGGTTTCCATAGTGGTTAAAAACAATAATCTCATTTGAGGAAGTGCGGACTACCGCCCCCTCAAAGTGATGTGACTCACTAATGCCTTATGTGGGATGTATAAGGGATAGAGTTAATGATATTATATATGATTTTATACAGGAATTATAATATAACTATGTATCATTATGTTTTAATAAGAAATAGAAATGAAAGTAGCGTTCATGCGTACATACAGCTTACTGTTTCCATTAACGGTGCATTTCATTTCTTACCTCCAAATGTTATCTACTATTATAAATACATGTATATATAGGATATATATGATATATATGATATATAAATCATTAATACCATTCTGGAAATAATTGACTATTGACCACATGGACAACTTTTAAATATAAGGTCTTCATTTTTGACTCATGTACCAAATATCGACAAAATGAACATTATTAAATTAAATGATTACATAATGTTTATAACATGGTAGTAAGTGATATAAAATTAATAATAAACTTGAAAATGTTCTTAAGAAAGTAGAAATTATCTTTAGTTTAATATTCATGATATTAAAGAACGATCGAGTTAAGTCAGACACAAGGTAAGGGACTTCGTCTCAATCTCCATTAATTGAGGCATACATTGTTCTAATACAGTACTTTCTTTTATACGCTGTATAAAACCCATAGACTTTTCAAAGGGACTCCTTTTCTATGAAGCGTTTTACTAAACGAGAAAAAAGAATTTTTATTTTAACATAAGCGGTGACAACGACCTTTCCGTCGTCGTGAGTATTATTTGATATTTGGCTTCCTTAACAATATAGAATGTTTTTAAAAGGAAAAAATAAATACCATATACACTTTTTAATTTTTTTTGGTAACGAAAAGGATTTTTAGAATGGATTTATTATTTCAATATCATGAAATGATATTTTTTCTATTGCAATGTGGGAATGTTATCTTTTATTTATTCTTATTTATGTGTTATGATCATGTTAGGGTTCTTGGGAATTATCTACGTATACAGTTGGTTCTGTGATAAACCTAGGGTGGGTGAGCCTGAGGTAGCTCTCCAATGCATTTGTTAACTTGACGGAGGTAAACGTGAATGTTTCTCCTAAGAGATTTGGGAATATACAGTGATGGGTATTCCAAAGTAACTCTCTATTTAGCTGTGATAGCTACAATGTAAGTATGATATGGATGCCGCAAGTTACCTTTATGATTTATGATTTCTGTATGTCTCTAATAAATCTTATGATTTCATGAGGTAAGTAAAAGAGTTCATGTTTTGTATGTATTTATGAACATATTTTTTAATTAATTGTTTTATAACCATTACTGAGCCTTTTATGCTCATCCCATGTTTTGAAATGTTTTCACAGGACTTAAAGATGAATAAGGTCAAGGATGGGATCAAGGAAAAGTCATGTTGTCCAAAACATGGAACTAGACATGACACTTTTTTTTCAAGAGTTATTATTTTATTAAAAAAATGGAAACTGTGTAGAAATTTCTACCTTGTCATATTTTGAGATTTAATAGTTATGTCCTAATTCTCTAAAACTCTAAACCTGAAAAGATCCTCAATGTGAATTAATAATTTAATTCAATATTATGTAATGTTTAAGGTCGGGTCCTTATAGTTGGTATAAAAGGTCGGTTTAGATAACTTTAGGAGTTAGGGTGTTGTTAAATAAATGTCCATCAAGTAATTTATGTTAATATTGAAATCATATTGTATTTAAAGATTACCATGATGGTTCGTCTAAGATATTTCTTTGTTCAGAATGGTTTTCTGCAGAGGAAACAGGGCAGTTATGTTGGGATGAAATCAGGAGGAAGACAACCTTCCAAATTAGCAACCTGAGATGGTCGGAATCGGAACTGAACAGTTTTTTGTAGTAATGGCACAGTTGAATCAGGCTGTAAATGGTGGTTTTATCCATGTATGCGATCAGCCAGATCAACCACAGAGGAACATGTTAGTAGTGGAGAATTTCATGAGGCAACATCCCCAATCATTCAAAGGATCATCTGAAACTATAATAACTGGAGGGTAGATTGAGCACTGGAAATGATTATCGATGTCATGGGTTGTTCAGAACATTAAAACGTTAGTCTTGTTGTTTACCATTTTGAAGGTGAAGCTGATCAGTGGTGGTTGATGATGAAAAATATCAGGGATAGTTATGATATTGATGCTCTTGATTGGGATAAATTCAAAGTTATGTTTATTGATAAATATTTTCCTAAGGATGTTCATCATCGGATGGAAAACAATTCATGGAATTGAGGCAGGAGGATTACTCAGTGGCTGCTTATGAAGAAAAATTCACTCGACTGGAAAGGTATGCTCCAAATTTCATACGAGATCTTGATAGTGAAATCAACTGTTTTTACTCAGGATTAAAACCAAATTATCGAAGGGCATTAGCATCTTTTGAGATCAAAAGTTATGAAAAACATGTCCGTTGTGTGGAGAAGGTGGAAATGGAGTTTGACAATGATCAGGTATTTTTTGACAGAAAATAGAATAAGAGGTCAATGTGGCATTAGAAAGGGAAGAACTCTTCAAAAAATTCTAATGTTAAGAAACTTAAGATTATAGTTTGTGAAAATTGTGGTAAAAAGCATGCCGAGGAATGTATTTTGAATTCTGTTAAGTGCTACCGATGTGGAAAATTTGGGCATAAGGCTTGAAATTGCTCGGAAAAAGATCATGGTAATGGTAAGACAAAATCTTATTTATAGTCAGTAAAAAGTTTTAAGTGCAATGAAATGTGTCATTATGCAAATGAGTGTCCAACAAAGAACTCAACCGAAGGAAAGCTTCCAGACTACAAGTAGAATGGGGTGGGGAAATCCTTTACAACTACTTCAGCAGATGTCAGGACATCAAATGAAGTTGTGCTAGGTACACTGTTTGTTTGTTCAGATTTTTCCAATGTGTTGTTTGATTCAGGGTCTACACACTCTTTCATTTCTGAGAATTATTCTAGTAAATTGGTAATTCCATCTCTTGATATGAATACTGAACTTATGGTAAAAACACCTGGAGGAAATGTTGAGACAAAAAGAAAACGTAAGTACATTCTTTTCCTTGTGTGCGGAAAGAATCTACCTGAAAACCTTATTGTTTTGCCTCTAGTAGAGTTTGATGTTATTTTGTGCATGGAATGCCTTTCTGTTTATCAGGTGAAGATTGACTGCAGAGCTAAAGAGGTTTCTTTTCAGAAATATTTTCATCTTGTATACAAAAATTAACCCTTGTTGTTGATAACATATCAGGAAACTGAGAAACTAGTAAAAGATGGAAATGAATGCTACCTTGCACATATTGTTGAAAATAAAGGTACTATTCAGATTAATGATGTGCCAGTGGTAAATGAGTACCTTTATGTTTTTCATGATGAGTTTCTTGGTATTATACCTGATCTGGATGTTGAATTTACTATTGACATAGTTCCTGATTCTAAGCCAATTTTAAAACCCCCTTATTGAATGGCTCAAATTGAACATTTAGAGTTAAAGAATCAATTACAGGAGTTATTAGATAAAGGTTTCATTTGACCTAGAACATCACCATGGGGTGGTCCTATCTTGTTTGTTAAAAAGAAAGATGGTTCAATGAGACTTTGCATTGATTATAGAGCATTGAATAATAACACTGTTAAGAATAATTATTCTTTGCCTCATATGGAAGATTTGTTTGATCATCTCCTTGAAGATCGGTTTTTTTCAAAGATTGACGTGATGTTGGGGTACCATCAGTTGAAAGTAAAGGAAGGATACGTTCCGAAGACCGCGTTTCGTACTAGATAGGGACATTATGAATTTATTGTTATGCCTTTTTGGTTAACCAGTGAACCTGCTGTATTCATGGATATTATGAATAGAATTTTCTGTGAGTTCATGGATAAGTTTGTGGTTGTGTTCATTGATGATATTTTGGTTTATTTCAAAATTAATGAGCAACATGAAAGTCATTCAAGGGTTGTCTTGAAAATATTAAAAGAAAATAAACTATTTGGGAAATTAAGAAAGTGTGAGTTTTGGTTACAAAAAATATCTTTCCTTGGTGACATTGTTTTAAAAAAATGTTGTAACTATTAATCCTGCTAAAATGAGGGTTGATGAAGAATGGTCAAGACCCACAAATATAACCAAGATTCATAGTTTTCTTGGTTTTGCAGGTTATTACCAGAGGGTTTTTAAAAAATTTGCACGGTTATCTTGTCCAATGACTATGTTATTTTGAAAATATTTTGAGTTCATATGGACAAAAGAATGTGATGATTGTTTTCAGGAATTGAAAAGAAGATTGGTGAATGCTCCGGTTTTTTCACTACCTTCCAGAAATAGTGAGTATGTTATCTAGAGTGACGCTTCATTGAGAGGACTAGGTTGTGTCCTAATGCAGAATGATCATGTAATTTGTTATTCTTCACGTTAGTTGAATCCACATGAGTTAAATTACCCTACACATGATTTGAATTAGCTGCTGCTGTTTTTTCTTTAAAAATTTGGAGGCATCATTTATATGGAGTGATGTGTGAAATATATACTGATCACAACATTTTGAAGTATATATTATCACAGAAAGAATTGAACATGAGATAGAGGAGATGGCTAGAATTAATCAAGGATGATGATTGCACAATCAATTACCATCTGGGAAAATCAAATAAAGTGGATGATACTTTGAGTTGAAAAATTAATGCTTCATTAACCATGATACAATTGGAACAAGATCCTTTGGTTTTTGATTTGATTAATTATGGCATAAAAGTTGTTGGTGCAGGAAATTATTCTGTTTTGTTTCAGGTGTCACTGAAATCATCTCTATAAGACAGAATTAAGCAAGCGCAGAAGGAAGACAGTGAGTAACAGAAAATGTTTGTTTTGGTTCAGAATGATAAGTTGTCTGATTTTAATGTTGATAATGATTGTGTTTTGAGATTTGGAAAGAGATTATGTGTGCCTTGTGATTCACAGTAGAAGAATGAGTTGTTATGTGAAGCCCATAGTTCTCTGTTTTAAGTTCATCCTGGAAGTACTAAGATGTACAGAGATCTTCTGGAGTATTACTGGTGGGTGGAATGAAAAGAGATATTTCTGATTTTACTGTGATGTGTTTGAATTGTCAGTAGGTTAAAGCAGAGCAACAGTTACTGAAAGGAATGCTTTAGTCTCTACCGGTGCCAGAGTGGAAATGGGAAAATATATCCATGGACATTGTTGTGGGACTACCAAAGACATATCTAGGTAATAATGCAATCTGGGTTATAGTTGACTGATTGACTAAATCAGCTCATTTCCTTCCTATTAGAGATACTTTGTCTCTATATAAACTTTCTTGGTTGTATGTTAAAGAGATAGTCAGGTTGTATGGAGTTCCCCTATCTATTTTATCTGATTGTGATCCCAGGATTACTTCTAACTTTTGGAAAGGCCTTCAGAAGTCATTGGGTACTAAATTAAATTTTAGTAAAACTTTTCATCCACAATCAGATGGGCAGTCAGAACGAACACCTCATTTCTTATAGGATATGTTACGTTCTTTCTTGATGGATTCCTAGGGAAGTTGGGACCAACATATTTCTTTGGTTGAATTTTCTTATAATAACAAATTTCATTCTAGTATACTGATGGCTCCATTTGAGGCATTATATCGAAAGCGTTGTCGAACTCTGTATTTTTAGGATGAAGTAGGTGAAATGAAGCTTATGGGACCGGAATAGTTATGAGAGATGGAAGAGAAAGTTCAGTTGATTCAGAAGCACATGAGAATAGATCAGAGCAGACAGTAAAGTTATACAGATAATCGGAAGAAGGATATTTCTTTTGAGGTAGGTTAGCATGTCTTTCACAAAGTTTCTCCATGGAAAAGTGTGATGTGTTTCGGTAAGAAGGGAAAGTTGAGTCTGAGGTTCATTGGACCTTATGAAATTCTGGAGAAAGTTGGATCAGTTGCATACAACGTGGATTTACCTCCATGTTTATCCCAGGTACACAATGTTTTTAATGTTTCGATTTTGAGAAGGAATATACCAGATCCATCTCATGTTTTGAGCCCAAAAGTAGTTCAGTTGGAAGAGAATCTCTCTTGTGAAGAACAACAAGTCTAGATTCTTGACTCTAGAGAGCAGGTGTTGAGGAATAAGGTAATTCACCAGGTAATGGTTTTTTGGAAAAACCATATGATCGAAGATGCAACATGGGAATCTGAAAATGATTTGAGGGATAAATACCCCCACTTATTTTGATAAGTGAATAAAAATTGCGAGTACGCAATTTCCAAAAGGGGGGAATGATTTAATATCCTAAGTAAATGAAGAATAAAAAATATTTTATATTTATTAATATTTTTGAATTAAATATTAATTTTACTTTAAAAGGGATGTTATCTTTGATGGTGTACCCAATACACAACAACGGGTTTCTTTGAAATCTTACGTTGCACACTAACAATATTATATTATTATTTTAAATGGTAGTTAAATCCTAGTCGTTGTATTGGCTAGAATGAATGAAAATTAATAAAATATTATTATACATATTTGTTAAATTTATTTACATTTATCCAATAAATGGTAGCCGCTTAAAATGTGAATAACTCTAATTTTAAGCATAATTTATATTAAAAGGCTGATTTATCACCTTTTAATGGGGAACCCTATTTAAATATAGTTTTGGACACTTTAATACATTATAATTGACCAAATATAATCCTTCATTAGAATGGGGACATGAAATTTTAATTTGGGTAATTTGTTTGGTATTTTTATGATAAAGTTCATTTTTTAATGAATAGTGAAAAATATTGTATTTTATTTCAAAAGTGACTATTAATATAATTTATTTATATGGTTGTATTATCTTCATAATTGGTTATAAAGGGTAATTAGAATATATTTTTACCATTAAATTCAATTTTGGTCATAGGAATTAATTTCACTTTCAAATTGGACTTAATCTACTTTAAATCATTTGATATTTATTAATTCTTAAAAACACGCTCTTTGTTTAGACATCAGAAATTAATTTTAAATTAATTTTAAATCAATTTCTTCCACTTATGTGTTTTGATTTTGGAAAAATGGATTCCATATTTGGAATCAGGAATCCCAGATTTGGTAAATAGGTAACTTTTATTTTTTCACATTTTTAATATTTACTTTAGTAAATATTGTATTTACCGTGGATAAAGGGTATATCAGGTAAATAAGGGTAAATAATAATATTATAATAATATAAAATTACCCTTAAACGTTTCCTAACCTTATTGGTTGAGTCATTTACGACCATTGGAATCTTTGAGTTGATTTTGGGACCCCATTGAGCCACATGGGTGGGATAATGACAATTTAGAGTAATTAATTTAATGTGAAGACAAAATTGACACTAACAAAACTCTTTTAGTAATTAATTTTTATATGGTTTCATATAAGTCCTAATTTCGACTATAAATATTAATTGGAATGATAAAATTATTTTCTAAAAGAAGTTTTTTATAATTTTTAGACATCAAATAATGTAAATTATTTATGACACAATAATGATGCATTATTTACCACATTAATAAATGATTTAAATAAATAATATTATAATTATTAAATTATTATCCAAAAATGTCCAATTATTATTGGATGTTTTTATTTAGAATATTTTTCATCTTATCTTCGACCTTGATGATTTTTGGACCATTAGAAACCTAATATCATTATATTATAAAATAATATTTCCACACTTTCCAAAAGAGCCACTCCTCTCCCTTATAAAAGAAGACTACTTCTAACCAATTACTCACAAATCTCAGGACATTTTTCTCGTCCAAAATCTGCTCAATTAAACTCCCTGCATCCCTTTCCTCCTCCTAGAAGCATCACCTTAGGAAGATGGCACATCAAGAAGTCCTTTGGTTCAAACCAAAGGGAGTTACCCAAATTAAAGGTAACAATTTCTCTTAAATTGTTTTCTTTTATTTTACTACTCCAACCCCCAAAATATTTTTTGTCTTTATTTTGTAACAATACTAGTATCCTCAATATACTAGAATGTTTTTATGAGAAGTATTCTAAATACACTTACACACAACTCCATCTACTGTATGAAGAACATAATGTTTCTATAGATGGGAAACTAATACCTCACGAAATGATGATTGTTCAATTGCATCTTTCCGCCTCTAATGTTGGCCATTATGATGGAACTGCATTTATATATGATATATATTATTTTTATGATTTCCTTATTCTTCTGTACTTCCCAATTATATCAAGACATTATGGTTTCCATAGTGGGTAAATACGATAATCTCATTTGAGGAAGTGCGGACTACCGCCCCTCAAAGTGATGTTACTCGTTAATGCCTTATAAGGGATGTATAAAGGATATAGTTAATGATATTATATATGATATTATACTAGAATTATAATATACCTATGTATCATTATGTTTTAATAAGAAGTAGAAATTAAAGTAGCATTCATGCGTACGTACGGCTTACAGTCTCCAAGAACGGTGCATTTCATTTCTTTTCTCCAAATGTTATGTACTATAATAAGTACATGTATATATTGGATATATATGATATATATAATATATAAATCATGAATACCATTCTAGATATAATGGACTATTTACCACATGGACAAATTGTAAATATAAGGTGTTCATTTTTTACTCAAGTACCAAATATCGACAAAATGAACGTTGTTAACTTAAGTGATTACATAATGTTTATAACATGGTAATAAGTGCTATAGAAGTAATAATAAACTTGAAAAAGGTTCTTAATAAAGTATAAATTATCTTTAGTTTATCATTCAGGATATTAAAGAACCATCGAGTCAAGTCAGATACGAGGTAAGGGACTCCGCCTCAATCTCCTTTCATTGAGGCATACTTTGTTTTAATACATGACATTATTTTATAAGCTGTATAAATTCCCTTGACATTTCAAAGGGAATATTTTTCTACGAAGCATTTTACTAAATGACAAAATGGAATATTTCTTTTAACGTAAGTGGTGATAATGACCTTTCCATCGCCGTGACTATTATTGGATATTCGGCTCCTTAACAAGCCAGAATGTTTTTTAAAGGAAAAAATAAATACCATATACTATTTCTACATATTTTGGTACTGAAAATGATTTTTAGAATGGATTTATTATTTCAGTATCTTGAAATGATATTTTTCTATTTCAATGTGGGAATGTTATATTTTCTTTATGCATATGTTATGTGTTATAATCATGTTATGGTTCATGGGCATTATTTACGTATACAGGTGGTTTCATGATAAACCTAGGGCAGGTGACCCTGAGATAGCTCTCAAATGCATTGGGTAATGTGATAGGGGTAAATGTGAATGTTTCTCCTTAGAGATTTAGGGAATATAATTTGAAGGTTATTCCAAAGTAACTCCCTATGTAACTGTGATAGCTACAATCTAAGTATGATATGGATGCCGCAAGTTACCTTTATGATTAATGATTTCTATGTGTCTTTCATAAATCTTATGATTTCATGAGGTATGTAAAAGAGTTCATGTTATGTATGTATTTATGAACAAATGTTTTCATTCACTGTTTTATAATCCTTACTGAGCCTTTTATTCTCATCCCATGTTTTGAACTGTTTTCACAGAACTTAAAGATGAATATGGTCAAGGATGGGATCAAGGAATAGTCATGCTGTCTAAAATATGGAACTAGAGATGACTCTTTTTTTCAAGAGTTTTTATTTTATGAAAAAATTGGAAACTGTGTAGAAATTCCTACCTTTAAATCTATTGATATGTAATAGTTATGTCCTCATTCTATAAAACACTAAACCTGAAAATATCCTCAATTTGAATTAATCATTTAATTCAATATTATGTAATGTTTAAGGCCGGGTCCTTATACTCATTCTATTTTAGAATAATTTTGAGCTGTGTTTTTTAACTATAATTATATTTAAAACAATGTATCTGATGATAAATTAGAGTGTTGTTGATAGAATCTGTCAATCCATTTCATTAATGTTCCCACGTACAATTTTAGAAGAGGTTGTGTGTGACCGGGAATATTTTATCCCATATATAACTGTGAATGCGGATTTTGCTTGGATAGTCAATTATTCTATTGTATGTAAAACCTAATATGGTTTTTAGATCAGATCATTTTATAAAAATATTCTTGGAAAGAGGTGAGTTCGAATTGGAGCGCATTAAGTCTTGGATTAAGATTGAACCATGGAATAAATTATATTGTGCATTATTTCTTATTTTTTATATATTTTGTTTTCACTATTTTAAATATCAAAATAATTTTTCATTTAAATTAAATAAATTTTTGTTAGATAGTTAACTCAAATTATTGTTCTATATATAGTGATTGATATTGGTAAATTATTTTCAAAAAATAAAATATTCATCAAATGAATTTTAATTGAGATGCGATTGGAGTTTTGAGAATAATTTATAATGGAAAACTATATAATTATACTATTCATATAAATATAGTGTTTTATAAAATTTTCTTATATATTTTTTAATTTTTTTAATATAAATTTTATTGGAAATTCATTTCACCAACCCATGATTTTTCAATTAGGACAAAAAACATGTTTTTAAAATGTCAAGAATTTTACCCCATTCGTCAATCCTTTTTTTACATTAACATCCCGAGTTTTAGGAGTTATTATTATTTTTTATTATATATATATATAATTCTAATAAAGGTTTATAAATTCTTTCAATGTAATTTAAACATGATTAGATATTGTTCCATAAAAGATATGAAAAAAATAAGCATGCTTCATTCAATTATAATGGAACATTACAATGAAGCTAAATGAAACCCTGATTTATAGATAATTGATTATTTTATATCATAAATAATCATATCCTTTAAAAATTTAAAATCTAGAAGGGTAAATAAATAGAAATAAATAATATAATTTAAAATACTGACTCCCCTTGACCAACATCACCATTAAGAATCGACTTTACCCAAGAAAACCAACCATGAGAAATAATAACATGATTGGAGAAATCATGTTGTGAGATCTAAATGAAAAATATTGAAAAGGGAAGTGGGGATTAAGAATTGAGAATGAAATGCATGTTTTTATCATGTAAATATATTGGAATAAAATCTAGATATTGTAAAAATATTCATCATAAATATGGACATTGATAAAATGTTTGTTGGATATAAATATTTTTAATAGGTATAAGGAATTTGTGGATATATAGTATAAAATTTAGAATATTCCAACACACTATGAAATAAATATTACATTATAGTATTATAATCATATAAATATTTAGGTGTTGTGTATTAATATTAATAATAATATTATTATTATTGTAATATGATTATAATTATTTATAAATTTAATAAAAATAATTTAATATCAATGGATTAGTAATGTTAAATTATAGAATATACTGACTGAAAACTAACATCTTCATTAAATATGAAAAGCCACCGTATAGAAGAAACCAAAAGAAAAATCATGGTGGTCTAATGTAATGTAAACCCAAAGCACCATTGGCCCCAAATTGAATCCACTATTTTGGAAAAGAACCCAAACAAAAGAATTAAATCATGATTTGATTTGCAGAAGACGTAGACACCAAAAAATCTGCCACCATGTTCCCCTCCCGCCATGTGTGGGATACCTCCATATGATTACCTATGATTATTTTTCATTTTCTGATATTGTATGCAATGTTACAAGGAAAATTTCCCTTGCCTAGCATTGCTTTATACATTATCCTATAGTCCGTCTCTAGAATCTTAAGATTAATATGCCTTTGGTTTCATATCTCTCGCCCGGTAGCCAAGGCCAAAGCCTCCTCCTGTAATACATCACCTCGACCATAGAAGGTTGTGAACACTGTAATAACAAATCCCCTGTAATCTCTAACAACCCTTCCCCCACGCATCTCCCCACTAATAAGGGACCCATCTGTATTAATCATTATCCCCTGGTTAGGAGGTCTCCAATGGACCCAACATCCCCTCCCCGAATTGTCACCCTGATTGTCGTGTGAGATGTTTGGGATGATTGAGTTCACAGACGGTGCAGATTTAAAATCGGTGCAGACGGTGTATTTGTTAAATCATATTTAGTATAAAAGTTTTTTTCTGAAGAAAAAATTTATTAATTGGTTTATATTTTATACGAATACATTATTTCGAATAATTTTAAATATGATTATATTTGAACTATTATATTAATATTATTTAAATTTTAAATGGACTAGAAATAATATTCAGAATAATTAATGTTATAAAATAGTGAATTTTTAAAAAAAATCTATTTTCATTATATTTTGTATTCACAATTGAAAAAATTAGAAGCTTTTATTGACCAATTTAACTAAAATTTTGGATTTCAAATACCAATATTATCACAGGATTATTTTATGGTATTTTTATAAAATATTTTTTTTTTGTGAATATTAAAAATTTACAGTTTTTTCAATGTCATCACTTCAATTAAATTATCATAATACTAGATTCAATTACAAGTTTTTGAAACTATTTGTTCAAAATATATATTTATAATTTAAAATAAAAATTTAAAAAATACTATTTTTTTAATTTATAAAACCCATCTTTAACATTTTGGAGATGTAAATGTTATTTTACACTAAAAACTAATTTTCTTCACTTATATTACAAATTAGTTTTCAAAACATTTTTATGATAAATCAAAAAAATTAAGATGTAAATTTACATCAAAATATTCATAAGGAAATTTTTATTTTTAGCCATAAAAGTATGACTACAATGATTAATGTTAATTACCTTGATAATGATACAAGGTTTATTTTAAATGAATTATTTTAATATTATGGTGTAAACTTACGTTAATAAATTAAATTTGCCTATATTATATAATATATTTGATATTATATTTAAATTTTTATACATATATAATATTAATCATTTAAATTAATTTACACTTAATGTTTAAAACATCATTTTTCTACAATAAAATAGTATTTCTATATATTATATGTTTTAATGTAGAAGTAATTGTCTTATATTTATAAATTAATTTAGGTTAAATTAGGTCCCAAATTGTGTTCAGCAAACCCAAATTTAGTGGGTGGGGTTATCTTTTATGTTTTATAAAACATGAATATATTAGTTAACTACTACTCAATAAGGTAAATCCCAAAATGTAAATCTTTATAAAATATAATGTTAAAAGCCGCCAGAAATGTTTAATACATATGTGAAAATGCATGGTGGTGGATTCATCAAACATAAAATCTATATACTAAATTATAAACATACACTTTAAACCATTAACCATGAATAGTATCATGTCATTATTGAAATGCAATGGGGGTTTACAAAAATTCCCTTTTTCTTCAATAATAATAGATAATAGCACCCACTATATTTATCCACCCATTAAAAAGATTATATCATCAAAAACACTACCATAGTCTGTCTTCAACCATATTACTATGAATGTGAAGCCTTGGTCATGAAAAAAATACAATTTTAGCGAAATTTAAGGGGGTATCCAATGGAGAACAACCAATGAGAGTCAACTCTCTCAAACGATATATTATATTTTTTTTATACAGCTACCCACTATAACCATTTTCTATTAATAAAGTTTGAGAAAATAAGTATTTTTAAAATTCATTTGACATCCACACCCAAAAAAATTTCTTGGGCTGTATTGGAGGTGCTATTGACCTTATCTAATATTCACTGATCACTAAAGGTTCCATTAAATGTTTAATGTTAAACATGCTAACAAAAGGGGGAACTATTTAATCTTACACGCACACCCAAACAGAAAACATAAACTATAACCAATGTGAAGTATAGAATATAAAAAATAAAAATGAAAAATACTATTGATGCATAATATAAACTAAAATAACTAAAAGTAATCATCAAAACAATATCAATGTAATAATGGAAATAAATGAACTGGCCAACTAAGACTCCACAACATCAATTGAATCAAGCACCGAGGTAGAACTAATTTAACTCCAATACACAACAAAGCTTAAAAAATAAATAGTTGAAAATCCATTGTAGATGCTCCAATAGTTCTCTACATGTGAAGGTTGAATCCTTACCCTTTCCTATATCATGGAATACAACACCTATATATGCTTTTACGTGTATATGAATGAGTGTATATAACTAACTGGTAAGGAACCACAATAGAATATTCCCACATGAAACTATAACTAGAATCATTTTAGCTCATAGTTTTATAGAAAAACATGAGGAGTATAAAAATTATTTTAATTTTGTTTATATATACATATATATGTAAGAAATTATTTATATTTTAACAAATATATATAAAATAGACACCCTATAAGAAAAATAAATTTCAATAAAATAATATTGTATATTTAAAATAGTTGAAAAAGATTACCCAAAATTAATTCCATAATCCCACACTAACCTATGATATCCATGGGCTTACTAAAACATTATTGGTTCCATGGTGGCTTACATCCATGATCTATCAGCAAATAATTCATCATAAACAACTCACACACACACTTCTAAATAACCTAGACCTCCCAAAATATTATAATGTGTAAATATGTGGCCTTATTAGTTAATTATTCTAGTTAATGTACACTATAATTCAATTTATTTCATTCACAATGATCATTCATTTATTTTATATAATCAAGTCATTACTCTTACATAATGTCCCATAAGTTACATGTTTCACAATTCTACTTAGTATCCATTTTCACAAAATATAAAACATCAAAAATTAATCATGTTTTTTATTTCATGACTAATATTCATCACTTTAAACATGAATTATTGAATACTCGTAACCATCCATGAACAATATAATTTTTTTTAAAACTTGTGATGATAACAAAAAATATTTAAGGGGGATAATGGAAACAAGAAAGAATCTTGTATATTCAATAATACGTATTATATTTTTTCTTTTTGAAAATAATATTTTGACTTAAAATAAGAACATTATTACTCAAGAAATGAAATTTTATATAAAAATAGTTTCCATATAAGTTTTAATATTAAATACCTAAAATATAAAACTCATAAACTAATCTATGATTTATTGAAATAAACATCAAAATGTTTTCAAAATGAAATACATCCAACATTAAGAAGGATAATATACATTCCTTTAATCATAAAATCATCATATTAACTTGAAAAATCATAATATTTACATAAAAAAACTTATAATGAATATAAAGATCATATAGGTAGCTTTATAAATCATTTTTAATCACTCTTTCAATAACTCTTAGAAATGGAAGGGCTATTATGGTCGACTTCCATACCCAATGAATGGGAGAGCTATTAGAGTGAAACCCTCATAAAATCTCTATCAATATCACCATTATAATGAAAATTACCATGTAACATATCATGAATAAAACATATTAATATTTCACCATTTTAATATAAAAAAATTGTAAAAAGTTTTTTGAACTCGTATGTAAAACACTTCCTGATATCAAAATACGATTTCCTTTCAAAAAACAAACACAAAACACAGAAACAAGGGAAAATTGGTATTTTAATTAAAAAATATGATATATTATAAAGGATTCCGAAAATCATATAAAATTTATAGTGGAGGGAAAATTCATTAACTTTGTACACGTTAAAATAGAACATTCATTTTTTATTTTATAAATAATATCAAAACATTCCGTAAAAAGATTCATTTTGATAAATTTTGAATGTCAAAATAGATAAAAATTTCCCTTATATTTATTTTATGTCTATATAAATACATTAATAAGAAAATATTAATGATATGGATGTGAAATCCAAAATATTAGGAAGAGAAATATTAAATTAAGGATTTACAAAATAAAGTCCCCTACATTGAGTCTGACTCGTCATGTATGTTCATGATCATTCAGAATAAAAAACTTGTGTTAATTATTTAAATCATTAATAATATTTTTTACTGTGTATTATTCCTTTTTATCTTATTTATTAATATAATATTTTAAATTATTTTATCATTTGAGTTTATGTCGGGCCTTTTGATGATATTCAGCTCATATGTCCATATTGTATTTTGTATGATGACAACAGGAAACGAATTCATTTTCCATCATCTATGGAATACTAATAATGAAATATTTTTAATTTTTATTCATAAATTATACTATTAAATTAAATTGTGAATTAGATTGTATCCTTTTATTCAAATAATCCTTATATTTAATGAGTTTTTCTTCATATTAATCATGAATAAATTTACAAAAAACATCATTTATATAATCATAGAGTAGAAAGTATCCTTTTAAATATAAATATTATTATTCTTTAAAAATATTTTTAAACATCTTTGGTCCTTTTTACAAGATCCAATCACCATAATTTTATAAAAAATTGAATAAATTTTTTTTCTCTTAACCTTCAAGTGGAATGATCCACTAACATACTAGGTATTTTCCCATATTATGAACTTAAATATAAGATATATTATTCTATGTCTATGTAATAATCTTTTATTCCTTCAAAAAAATCATCATTAAGGGTTCCAAGATAATTACAGCACCTAGATAGAGAATCCTCAACACATGGGTGTTGATCATTAGTTATAGTAGCTTTATGATTTTTATCATCATTTTGATTCCCTTGAATATTTTTAGGCCTTACAATTAATATGTAAATATATCACCATAATAAGAGGGAATTTTATTATCCATACTATTCATTATAAGAATAAAAACAATTTAAAACTCCAATGATGATCCCAAACTGGACAAGGAGACCAAGTTTCCTTACTCATTCTCTGGTTGATTGAAAATATCCAAATCCAGACCATTAGAGGGACTTGTCTCTTTCCCACCAATATAGTTTTTTTAATCAAGACACTAGTGATGACCCCATTATCCACAATTTAAAATCACTTTCATACCTTTATTTTTTTGGATCCTCAGTTTTGTCAAAAAAAATAAATCTCTTTATTGAAATTAATATTGAAAATTGCACAAATAACTGAACAATTCCTTTGAAAAAACACAACATTGTGTTGAATAATTTTTTATTCCCTATAAAAATTAACGTTTAATAAAACCTTTCAATATCATGCAATTATCATTACTAGATAGTATGACTTGATTAATGAGTGTTAATGTTAAATCCACCTAACCTGAAATCCATGAATTATGTACAAATATTCGATAAAAGATTTCCTTTTAATTTTTATTTTAACTCTAACTGATAAAGTAATATCCAATAGGATCATTTTATTCTTATAGAAGAAATTCAGTCGAAAAATTCTAAACCAATAAAGGTCTATAGTATTTTTTGTTTTAGATGGATTAAGAGGGGAATCCATTTACTAGATTTAAACAATACCTTGCCTCAATATGTCTGACCCAAAACCCTATGACTTTCATTTATGATATTAATATGGGAATATAATATGAAATGAAGATGTACCAATGGAGTTCATATTATAAATATGGAAACCCAAAGCTGAAGTGCTTCTATTTTAATGCTTTTTAGATGCACATGGTTTCACAGGCTTAAATAAATAACTGTAAGAAATAATCATGTTATTAATAGAATAAAATAGTTGTTCAAAATCCATTTGAATCATGTTATATAATCTCTTGTTTCTGATCTTTTTAATGAAAAACTATTTCAATGAAGTAAGGGATCTGTCATCAATCACACCATGTTCCCATGTGTAATCCTTATTGATTTTCAACAACTCAAGGAAATCCCATGATGTATTATGATCTCATATCCCATATCAATAGGATTCAATTCATTAGGTCAGGGATCGCACACACGATATCCCTGAAGAGAAACCATTAACCATGAGGCCATCTCTATTTTCACCCAAAGTCAAACTAAATAATGTTTTAAGTAAATATCCTTAAAACTCATAAATTTATTCCTATCTAATATTGAAACCCAAATATTAGAATGATTTGATCTAATATTTTTTAAATAATTATTTATCATTTATGAACTCATAACATCATTTACAATTAATATCTCTTACAAAAATGTATATTTCATAGTCAATAATCTCCCTAATATGCTAATCACATACATAATTTATCTTTGTCACAAAATACACATCAAAATCATGCATTCTCTAAAAATATTATTCAAAATTTATTTCCCAAAATATAAAATAAGTTTATTTTCACCTTAATTAAGTAATATTCCCCAATATAATGAACTTATACTAAATTAATATAAATTTCTTAATCACCAAGTCAATTTTCAATCCCATTATTGTTTATACTATAAAACATAAAATCCCAAAATCACATTAATATTTATCTATAAAATCATTTTTTCTAAAAATTTAATAATTTCCTACTAATACAGATAGTAGGTAGATTGATGGTAGGTTTTTCACCCTTTTCTATATTTAGTTTTCTGTTTGAGCACCATAGCCTTTTTGGATGTGTCATGTTATCTTCTGGTATGTGGATTTTATGTTCTGTAAAACATTTCCAATATAATTCTAATAGAATTCTTTAAAATATGACGAACATCCTCAAAAGAACATCTGTCATCAAATATCATACAAACCCTAAAGACTATCGATACATTTAAAATTATGGAATAATCATTCCTCCCACGATAATACTAAATGTTAATCCTAAGGCTTATATATAACTCAACCAAATAAAAATTATCCCTAAATATCATTAATTAATTTAAAATATCTTCACTTAAAACATAAAAAGGGCTTTCAAAGAATGTGAAATTCTAATAAACTATAAAACCATAAACCCAGGATAGTATCTATAACTCTTAAGATAACTTCACATGAAAACATCCTAATCTCTAATGTTTTCTAAACCCCACTCTGAATCCAACTATAAAGACCCCTCCACAAACATATCACATTCTAGTGATGTTAGACTGTAATTAAAATAAATTTCATTCCCATATAAATTTTATGATTATTGTTTAAGATTATTATTTCATAAATTTTACATGAAAATACCAAAAATTACAAGGTAGCCACTTATAATATGTACCCATTTGTCCCACAATATAAAACATCTAAAAAAATATTTTCCTTTCATGTCTAATATACACTAATTTAAACTTTAATTGTTCTTTTATCTTTTCAATATTTAATACATATAATAAAAAAATTTAAAAATGGGATTAAGTCAATAATCCTAGTAAGGGTCACAATGGAAAGAAGATATAAACCCTTCAGTACATGAATACTTATAAATGTTTTCATATTTAAAACAATATTTGGAAGAAAATTTATAATTTTATTACCTAAGAAATCAAATTTCCTACCCAAATATTTTGATAATACAATTAATAAGAAGTCGTTAATGAAAAATAAAACTCATAATGTTTTTTTTTTGAATCTCAAAAAAATATATGAAATATTGTTCACAATTTTATAGTCTCTAACCTTATGGAGTAGAATATACTATCTTTTAAAACTAATATCGTCATATTAAATTGAGAGATAATAATATTTTAATACATTCTCATATAAATCATAGATAAATAATGGAGGTAACATGTGGGATCATTACTCTATCTCTCTCATAATCACACCTATATATTGAATAATGGATATAGTCAACATATATACCAAATTTATTAGAGATATATCTAGGAGAACCCATTGTATAAGATATTTTGGGCTCACTCATCATAATAAATAATTTACAATTATAATATCATGAATAAAATATTTTAATATTAAACAACTTCATCATAAAACCATTGAAAAACACATTTAAGCTAATACAAAAAACACATCCTAATATTGAAATAATGTTTCCATAAAAATAAATAAAAATACCCAATAAAAAGGGAAATATTATTTTAAATTTAAATAAAACATGAAAAATTATAATGTAATACAAACATCAAATAATGGTTATTGTAGTGGGAAATGTTGTTTTCACAACATATGTTAAAATAAAACACTCCTTCTGTCTTTTATAAAGAAATTGAAAACATTCCATAAAAATATAAATTTATAAAACATTTGAAATAAATTCAAAAGAAATATAAAATTTCCATTATAATTCTTCTATGTACATATATATACATTTGTAATTTATTTTTAAAAATATGGAGATGGTAGGAAAAATAGTTGGAAGGAAAACATTAAAAGAAGGTTTATTTTGAAGAAATTACTTTATATTGAGTGTGACTCAAGACATTATCCCTTCATATTCTTAATAATAAAATAATTATAAATATTTACATTATTAAGAACGTTTTAAAATTTTATTTTTTTCTTTTTTATTTTATTTATTACGTAATATATTAAATTTCATTATCATTTGAGTTTATGTTGGGTGTTTGGATGATATCTTGTTCATATGTCAATAATGACATAGGTAGGTTGAATGTGGCCAAATATTCCACTATTAAAACCTCTAAGAAATAATAATCATGAAATAATTATCATCTAATACATAAATTACACTTTTAAAACTAATCATGAATAATGGTAATGAAAAATTAACTATGTAACACCCCAAGATTTTATGAGATATATTCTTTTTAATTTCATGGATGTCTTCTATTGTACAATACACCAAGATTAGCTTGTACTATATGCAACATCGTATTAGCTTACAGTATACGAAACACTATTCTTGGATCATGTTACACATAATTTCATGTTCGTTTTGTAGAAATTACTTCACACAACATTACATAGAGATTTTATTTAATGTATAAATGAAATAAGTTTTTATTATATTATACTCAACACGGAAGGGATCTTTCACTACACGCAACCCTGACACGGCTTGCATTACACGCTATCGTTACCTTCCTCGATAGCGTGTGTAGTACACAATACCGGGGTTCTCTAAACAATGATATATTGTTATAATATTATTATAAACTAGACATTATTAATAGTATTAACTACATTTTTAATTTTATAACATTATTATTGATATTACACATTTTCTAGAACATGGTATGAGAACAAAATAAATTTTTTGGGTAAAATAAGTATTTAAAAAAAAGAAATTTCGTCGTTATTTGGTGGAGCACCCACTTTAAATATAGTTGTTGACATGTTTATTAGTTTAATTTGAAAAAATAAAATTCTTTTTTGGAATCATGATATAGAAAATCACTTTGGATAAATTTTTCATATTATTCTGAAAACTTTCATACTTTAATGAATAGTAAAAACACGGTATATTTTAATTAAAAACAACTTTTTTCATCATAATAATTTATGTGGTTAAATTATATATTGAATGGTTTTAAAGTATAAATATAATATATTTCTACCATTAAATATAATGTATGTAATTTGCATTGATTTTTCATTGAATTTATAGGTAAAATCATTTCAATCTTTTGAAATGTTTTAACTTTTAAAAATCATTTTCTTAACAACTGGATTAATTTTAAATTAATTTCTAAAACTTATGTGATTTGAATTTGGAAAACTGGATTCCATATTTGAAATTAGTAGGTCCAAATTATGTTAGTAGGTTACTTTTTATTTTTTGGAACTATGAATAGTATCTACGGTAAATTTTATTTACCATAGATAAAGGTAAATTGGGTAATTAAGGGTAAATAAAATGTTATAAAATTAACCTAACACTGGTATTTATAATGACCCATACTTTACATAAATTGTTATTAATTCAAAATTGAAGCGTACTTATTACAACATATAACAAAACCATGAAAGGACCGTATAGGTATAGTGTCTTTAGAAACTGGGAAACATAAGCAACTGGTTCATAAAGCGTCTACATTGTCTCCCATTTATTTCATCATATCTATAGTCCCTTTTTGGCATATCTTACTTAATAAGCATCTTCCTGACCTGGGGAAAGAAAACATACAAAAGGGTGAGCTCAAATTCACAGTATGGGTGAACAAAAGAAATATCAATCACATCATATTCATAAGAACATATCATTTGGAAATCTTAACCTGCAAAAGAGAGCATAATTTCAAAAATGGGATAAATCATAGTAGTGAAATGAAATCCCAATAATCATAACTTAAAAAATGAAACTTTGTGTCATACACACATAATCATAGAGAATAATTTCTTATTAATCAAGACTCATTACAAAGACTATCTTAGTGGACATAGTCCATTTCTGAACCGAGTTCACTCCTCGTTTCAGTCCTCTTTCGCTGAACCGGTTTAACTTGCCGTTCCATCCATGTATATCTCATGAGATATAAAATATTTACCCAATGAATTGGAGGGAGATATAGTTCCCACCCATCTCATAATGATACCATTCTTAAGTGTGCCACAAAATCATAAACCATACGTTATAGAATAACCCATGTAATAAAAATGGGAATCTTAAACATCGTGCCATTATAAAACAACTCATATAAGATAAAGGAATTCATAAAAATAATTCCATCACAACATAATCAAATAAATGTAATAATAGGGATTGAAACAGAACACTTTATTATCTTAGATGGGAAATAATTTTGATAAAACGCTTGAACTCTATTCTTGAGGAACATATCCTTTCTACTTCAAAAACACTTTTCATTTCTTATCATGTAATACAATTATAAACTAAAATAAGTTAATTAAAAATAATCTGGAAAACTTGTAAGGGAAGCTTCTTGGAATTAATGTTTTAAAAATCCATTCATGCCGTATAAGTAAAAACAAAACGTTCGTCTCGTACATTTGTCGGAAAAGTCAAAAAGTACTTCGTACGAAAAATGACAAAAGATTCATTTCATATCTTTTACTAAAAACTCACCGAAGGGTAAAATTGGATATAAACTATTGTAGAAGGATATAAATATTACATATTGTGGAAACATGGATGTGGATGATAAAATACACCCCAGTAAATTCCAAAGTATAAACAATCTTAGATAAAAATAAGATTGGGATATTTCCCTTACCTTAGGTCCGATTTGCTTCGTAATTGTCCGAACCTCATGTATAATGATTTAAATAATGTTAATGACTTATTACAGAATCATATGTATTTTTATGATATCATATATGGTCATATTCTTAGATTCTTATTAGTAATATTTCATTACTACTTGTTATTAGGGTTTTTATTACTTTTTGTTCTTTTGCGTGTTTGTCGAATAAATTATTATTATTCTCTTTAGGTTATAGGTAACTCATTTACAGAATGGTATTAGTGTAATATATATCATATTCATTCATTCAATTCATTTATATAATCATTATGCAATGAAGATCATGTAGAATGAATCGCATCACATCGTGGAGACGGTATTTTATACGCATGCACGAGCGATGATATCGTTCCCATGATCGTGGAATTGTATTGGAGTGTATATATACGATTTCAGTATCAATACCACTTTACAATAATCATATATATTCATTACTTTCACCCTTATACCCATCCAAGTAAGGTGGTGGTGGAAAATAGATTACACCACGGCGTGGAGACGGTATTCCGTACGTACGCACGCACGGTGATTTCGCTTTCCGTAGGATGGATATGAGGTGAAATAGGGTTGTTTAATATTTATAATAACATATAAGTATATGAGTGATACTGATTTTATGACCTCATAATTAACCAACTAATGAAGAGGGAGTAGAAGAAGAATGGAACTTGAAGAAAACGGTAGAAGGTATTACCTCTTTCTCAAAGTGCCTCCATTAAAATTTCTCTTAAGGCACTAGAGTTGGTATTTTGATAAGACCAGTACCTCTAGTAGGTTTCTAAGGAAGTGGAGATGTGAAATGGGCAGGGTTAGGACGATCTTGAAGGCTCAAATTGGTGTGAGGAAGGGAGGGAGGAGGTGCCCTATTATAAGGGAGGAGAGGGGTACATTTGGAAATATAAGAAATATTAGTTTATATTAAATACCAAACCCACATAAAAACTTCCAAAATGACTCATATCCCAATATTAGATGATATAGGGTTGTAATATCATTGACAAATAAAATTTAGACATGTTAGTAATTTATTTTAAACATTACCAACTTGATTTATCCTTATTTATCAATTTCATTTTATTTGTGGTAATAATATTCTAAATTTTAAATTATTATAAATAATTACATATGTGTTGTGAATTTTACATAATTTAAAACTTTATTAAATTTTCGACCATACAAATTTTAATTTATAATTTTTAAATATTTTTGTGATTTTTAAACAATTTTATAACATGTTATTTTTATAAAATAACAATAGTGTAAATTTTGACACAATTCATTTATTTGAATTTAAATAAAATATATACAGAAGATATGTTCAAAATAAAAGCTTTAATAGATTCATAAAATGTCAAATGTTTCTAGAAAATTAGTGTATCACATTAAATAGTTCATATAATATTTATTTTAATATTTTTAAAACAATTTATTTGATATTTTAATTAATAAAATAATTTCAACATCACTATTGTGTCATAATTAATGATAATTATATAATCCCTAAAATTTATAAATAAATTCCATAGATGTAGATAATTGTATTAGATTTATGGATACCATTCATGTTCGATGTTTCATTATGTTTATCACCAAATTAAAATTATTATACTTATAAGATTTAAGAAAGTGACATGTTGTCACATCCTTTGGTTTTAATAATAATTAAATTATTGTCATTGTCAAAAGTCCATTAAATGAATATAATACGACCCTTAGGTGATATGGGTCGACTTTTAGTCATCCAAATGGAATTTGGCAGGTGTTAGGGTAATTTTATAATCATATATTTACCCTTAATTACTCGATTTACCTTTAACTATGGTAAATAAAATTTACCGTAGTTACTATTCATAATGCCCAAAAATAAAAAGTAGTCTATTAACATAATTTGGACCCTTTGATTCTGAATATGGAATCCATATTTCAAAATTCAAAACATATAAGTTGCAGTAATTAATTTAAAATAAATCCCGTTGTTAAGAAAATGGGTTTTAGAAGTTAAAACATTGCCAAAGATTGAAATGTTTTTACTTATGAATTCAATGTGAAATTAATTCTAATGACATACATTATATTAAATGGTAAAAATATATTCTATTTATAAATTAAAACCATTAAATATTATAATTTATGCATATAAATTATCTCAATGAAAAAAGATGTTTTTAATTAAAAATTAACGTATTTTTACTATTCATTAAAATATGAAAGTTATCAGAAAAATATAAAAAATTTATCCAAAGAAAATTTTTATACCCTGATTCAAAAGAAGAATTTTATTTTGTCAAATTGAACTTATAAACATGTCAGAAACTAGATTTAATGTGGGTGTGCCATCAAAAGGCGGCAAAACTGCATTTTTTGAAAAATATTTCTTTTATCCAAAAAAACTGATTTTGCTTTTATACCTCATTATAGAAAATGTATAAGATGTCTTAAAATGTTATAAAATTCAAAATTCAGTTAGTACTATTCATAAATAATAGTTTTAATAATATTTTAATATACTATCGTTGTTTAGTGAAACTGGGTATTGCGTACGACGCAAGCTATCGAGGAAGGTCACAGTTGCGTGCAAAGAAAGCCAAGATAGTGTTGTGTGTAGTGAAAGATTTATTTGATGATTTATATAACATAAAAACAAAATATTTCTCATAAAAGTCTCGGGTGTTACATTATACCCCCTTCAAATGAATTTCGCCCTCAAAATTCGTCACTTTGTAACAAAAAGATGAGGATACCTCTCCCTCATCATATCCTCAAGCTCCCATATATCTTCTTCTAATTGGTGGTTCCTCCATAAAACATTCACCAATCGAATGGTCTTGTTTAGTTGGACTTTTTCGCTATGATCCAGAATCTCAATCGGTAGTTCTTCATAAGAAAGATCTTGCTCCAGCGGTAGAACTTCTGAGCTGAGTACATGTGAAGGGTCAGGTATGTACTTTCTCAGGAGAGATACATGGAACACATCGTGTACTTGAGAGAGATTTGGTGGAAGCGCCAATCGGTAAGCTTCCTTCCCAACATGATCCAGTATTTCGAGAGGACTGATATATCTAGGGCTCAACTTCCCCTTCTTTCCAAATGTCATGACCCTCTTCCAGTGAGATATTTGTAAGAACACTTTATCACCCACATCAAAATCTAGGTCTTTTCTTCTGTTGTCATCATAACTTTTTGTCGACTCTAAGCTTCTCTTATGTATTGTTGAATAGATCTGACCTTTTCTTCCATCTCATCAAAATGATCAGGTCCTAATAGCTTTCTTTCCCCAACTTCATCCCAGCAAGTTGGAGTCCTGCATTTCTTTCAATAGAGAGCTTCATAAGGATCCATCTGAATAATGGAGTGAAAGCTATTATTATAAGACATTTCCACCAAAGGTAGGTGTTGATCCCAACCACCTTTGAAATCCATAGAGCAAGCTCTCAACATATCTTCTAGAGTTTGAATTGTTCTCTCAGACTGACTGTCTGTCTGAAGATGATAAGTAGTGCTGAAACTCAACTCTGTATCCAGAGTATGCTGAATACTTTGCCAGAACATCGAGGTAAATCTCGGATCCCGATAAGATATAATAGAAATTGGTACTCCATGCAATCTTACCACTTCCTTTACATATATCCTGGCAAGCTGATCCAGAGAGAAATCCTCTCTAATAACAATGAAGTGTGCAGACTTTGTAAGACGACCAACTATGACCCAGATAGCATTGTTGCGTTTGGATTTTTTAGGAAGTCCTGTGACAAAGTCCATAGTTATTTTTTCCCATTTCCATTCAGGTATGGGTAATGGTTGTAACATCCCCTTAGACTTCTGTCTCTAAACTTTAACTTGCTGACAAACCAAGCATCGAGAGGCATATTTAGCAACATCTCTTTTCATGCCATCCCACCAGAAGTACACTTTTAGGTCCCTATACATCTTCATGCTTCCAGGATGAATAGGGAATGAAGATCTATGAGCCTCATCCAGTAGCTGCTTATTTAATTCGGGGATGGGAGGAACACAAACCTGATTCTTGAACTTTATTATCCTATCACAATCAAGGTTGAATTCCAGAACATTTTTCACCTTCTTTTGTAACTCTACATATTCTTTCTGTGCCTCTTTAATCTTCACATGTATAGATGGTTGAACATTCGTTTGAGAAAGATACGATTTTACCCCCTCTATTCAAATTCCAAGATCCATCCTTTGTAAATCCATAAATATTTGATCTTTTTTGATCCTCGTCATGGATAAACTGGCATGGTCGTGTCGACTTAATGCATCTTCCACTTTGTTTTCATTTCCAGGGTGGTAATGAATCGAGCAGTCGTAATCTTTAATCAGCTCCAACCATCTTCGTTGACTCATATTCAACTCATTTGGTGTGAAAATATACTTTAAACTTTTATGATCTGTATAAATATCACACCTTTCACCATAAAGGTAATGCCTCCAAATCATTAATGCAAAGACTACCGCAGATAACTCCAAATCATGAGTTGGGTAATTTTTCTCATGTATTTTCAACTGTCGTGAGGCATAAGCTATCACCATATCATTTTGCATGAGAACACATCCCAGTCCTTTTATGGATGCATCACTGTAGACCACAAACCTTTCTCCACTACAAGGAAGTGTGAGTACAGGTTCATTGGATAACCTTCTTTTCAACTCCTTGAAATTATCTTCACATTCGTTCGTCCACATGAACATAACTCCTTTTCGATTCAACCTGGTGAGTGGATTTGATAATCGTGAAAAATATTTCACAAAACGTCGATAATATCCTGCCAAACTAAGAAAACTTCGAATCTCAGTTACTGTTGTTGGTCTCGACCATCTTTTGATAACCTCTGTTTTTTCTAGATCCATAGATATCCCCTCTTTTGAGATTATGTGACCCATAAATGGAACTTTTTGAAGACAAAATTCACACTTGGTAAATTTGGCATAAAGATTCTCCTTTCCCAGGGTCTTAAATTTAATTCTCAAGTGATCTTAATGTTCTTCCTTTCTCTTTGAATAGACAAGAATATCTTCTATAAATACTACCAAAAATTGATCAAGGTAGTCTCTAAAGACTCTATTCATCAGATCCATGAAGATAGCAGGGGCATTAGTAAGACCAAATGGCATCACTATAAATTCATAGTGTCCATACCTTGTACAGAAAGTCGTCTTTGGTATATCTTCCCTTTTGACCCTTAATTGATGATACCTCAAACGAAGATCAATCTTGGAAAAGTATTGAGCTCCGCGTACTTCGTCAAATAGGTCATCAATGCGTGGGAGAGGATATTTGTTCTTGATAGTGATCTTGTTATGTTCTCGATAATCAATGTAGAGTCTCATTGATCTATCTTTCTTCTTAACAAACAGAACGGGTTCCCCCCAAGGTGATGCACTAGGGCGTATGAATACCTTATCAAGATTCTCTTGGAGTTGCTTCTTTAATTCCTGAAACTCAATTGGGGCCATTCTATAAGGTTTCTTTGAAATAGGCAAAGCACCCAGTACGAGTTCTATTGAAAACTCAACTTCACGATTTGGTGGAAGACCCGGAAATTCCTCCGGAAAGACATCATCAATCACTCGTACAATGGGCATATTAATAATTTTGAGTTTATCACCAACCATTTGAGATAAATAACCTTCATTAAGTGGAATCAAGACCCATAAGATGGAAGAAATTTCCACAGGAAGGTTATGTTCATCCTTGCATCGATAGACGATCATAGATTGATCTGGAATATGAAATGTGACTTCCCTTCTTTGGAAATTGATATGAGCTCCATATAAAGAAATCCAATCCATGCCAAGAATCACATAAAATTCCACTATAGGAAGGATCACAAGATTTTTAGGAAGCACTTTCCCACAAACTTCTATCGGGGAAGAATTATAAAATTTTGATGCGACTGTTGTGCCATTAGGTGTTGTCACAGCTAACTCAACATATAATTGTTGAGGTAAAACAGTGATACCCTTAGAAAAATATTCATAAATAAATGATTTGGTGGATCCAGAATCAAATAAAACATTTTATACATTAGAGTGGATGGTAAGTGTACCTTTCACCACATCATTATCGTACTCCACATCGCTGATTGAAATTGCATGTGACTCTTCTTTGTCTTTAGCCATAAGATTTTGTTGATGTCGATCATCATCAACAACGATTGGATTAAGGCATTTTTTGGCATAATTCCCAATCTCCTTGCACTTGAAACATTGTAGTGTAGTAGGTTCATTCTGTGTGTCCCTTCCTTTGTTTTCATCATTAGACATCTTCTTCCCATAATTACGGCATTAAAATTCCTGATGACCTTCCTTTCCACATTTGAAACATTTACTTGTCCCTTTAAGACAACTCCCTCCATGTGTCTTTCCACACTTTGAGCATAAGGGAAATCTAATCTTCTTTTCAGTGTGTTCTTTATATTTTCCTTTGAATTCCATTTTCCTCTTCTTATCAAACCAATATGACTGATGGGTTACTCCAATCTCCATCTCGACTTTGAGAGCACATCGAACGATTTCCTCGTATCTATTGAATTCCCGTTATAGATAACACCGTTCGAAGACCTGGTTTTAAGCCACTAAATAATCGATCGATCTTACTCTCAGGTTAGATAATAATACTAGATGCATACCTTACAAGTCTTGTAAAATTTGCTTCATAGGTACCAACTGATTCATCATCCTTTTGCTTCAGTTCAAGAAACTCTTTCCCCATCTTTGTTCAGAGAATACGAGGGAAGTACTTATTGAAAAATAAGTTCTTGAACTCGTCCCATTCCATTGACTCAATTTCATCCCTTTGCCTCGTATTCATAATAAGATTCCACCATTGATCTGCATCTCCTTCCAAATGATACACTGCTAGGAGGACTTTATCATGTTCAGAACATTGAAGAACTGAAAACATATTTTTAGTAGTACTAATCAATTGTTCAGTATCTAATGGATCAGTAGACCTGCTTAAAGAAGTTGGACGCTGCTTCATGAAGGATTCAACAAAATGTTGCTC
The DNA here is from genome assembly GCA_963277665.1 of Viscum album. Lineage (NCBI taxonomy): Eukaryota > Viridiplantae > Streptophyta > Magnoliopsida > Santalales > Viscaceae > Viscum > Viscum album. The sequence continues at coordinate 786,769,741 of OY728123.1, read as the reverse complement.
CTTCCTTTGCTCGTTTGGATGTCTTGCATGATTCATAGATTGTGAAAGTTGTGTTATCATGGCTACAAGATTTTACATTCCAGCTCCCATAACATTTGGTTCCTCAAGGGGAAAATCATTGCATTTCCCATTGCATTCCACATTAACACGGTTCCTTCGAATTCCAGCCATTGACTAAAACCAGGAAGAATAGTGTGAGAAAAACTAATTATAATAGGAAAACCACATAATCAAGAATAAAATTTCACACATAAGGTCTTATCCTAGGTTATTCATGGTCATTTCTAAAACACTAAGATTGTGTTCTATGCTTAGACTTTTCCTTAAGGTTCTTACTAAGGCTTTCACATCCTAGTTTCCAACGGTTGACTATACCTTTCCTCTGATACCAACTATAATGACCCATACTTTACATAAATTTTTATTACATCAAAATTGAAGCGTACTTATTACAACATATAGAAAAACCATGAAAAGACCGTATAGGTATAATGTTTTTAGAAACTGGGAAACATAAACAACTGGTTCATAAAGCGTCTACACTATGTCCCATTTATTTCATCATATCAATAGTCCCTTTTTGGTATATCATACTTAATAAGCTTCTTCCTGACCTGGGGAAAGAAAACATACAAAATGGTAAGCTCAAATGCTCAGTAAGGGTGACCAAAAGAAATATCAATCACATCATATTCATAAGAACATAACATTTTGGAAATCTTAACCTGCAAAAGAGAGCATAATTTCATAAAATGGGATAAATCATAGTAGTGAAATGAAATCCCAATAATCATAACTTAAAACATGAAACTTTGTGGCATACACACATAATCAAAGCGAATCATTTCTTATTAGTCAAGACTCATTTCCAAGACTATCTTAGTGGACAAAGTCCATTTCTGAACCGAGTTCACCCCTCGTTTCAGTCCTGTTTCACTGAACCAGTTTAACCTTCTGTTCTAGCCATGTCTATCTCATGAGATATAAAATATTTACCCAATACATTGGAGGGAGATATAGGTCCCACCAATCTCATAATGATACCATTCTTATGTGTGCCACAAAATCATAAACCATACATCATAGCATAACCCATGTAATAAAAATGGGAATCTTAAACATCGTGACATCATAAAACAACTCATATAAGATAAAGGAATTAATAAAATTAATCCATCACAACATAATCAAATCAATGTAATAATAGGGATAGAAACAGAACCATTTTTTATCTTAGATGGAAATTAATTTTGATAAAACGATTGAACTCCATTCTTGAGGAAAATATCCTTTCTACTTCAAAATCACTTTTCTTTTCTTAACATGTCATACAATTCTAAACTAAAATAAATTGATTAAAAATAAACATGAAAACTTATAAGGGAATATTCATGGAAATAATGTTTTAAAAATCCATTCATGCCGTATAATTTAAAAGAAATCAATCTTCTCGTACTTTTGTCGGAAAAGTCAAAAAGTACCTCGTACGAAAAATGACAAAAGATTCCTTTCATATCTTTTACTAAAAACTCACCGAAAGGTAAAATAGGATATGAACTATTTTATAAAGATATAAATATTACATATTGACAAAACATGGATGTGGATGATAAAATACACCCCAATAAATTTCAAAGTATAAAAAATCTTGGATAAAAATGAGATTGTGATATTTCCCTTACCTTAGGTCTGATTTGCTTCGTAAGTGTCCGAAAATCATGTATAATGATTTAAATAATGTTATTGACTTATTACAGAATCATAAATATTTTTATGATATCATATATGGTCATATTATTAGCTTCTTATTAGTAATATTTCATTAATACTTGTTATTCGGGTGTTTATTACTTTTTGTTCTTATGCGTGTTTGTCGAATAAATTATTATTCTTCTCTTTAGGTTATAGATACCTCATTTACAGAATGGTATTAGTGTAATATATATCAAATTCATTCATTCAATTAATTTATATAATCATTATGCAATGATGATCATGTAGAACGAATCGCATCACATCGTGGAGACGGTATTCCGTACGTATGCACGAGCGATGATATCGTTCCCATGATCGTGGAATTGTATTGGAGTGTATGTATACTATTTCATATTCAATACCATTTTAAAATAATCATATATATTCATTAATTTCACCCTTATACCCATCCAAGTAAAGTGGTGGTGGAAAATAGATTACACCACGGCGTGGAGACGGTATTCCGTACGTACCCATGCGCGGTGATTTCGTTTTCTGTAGGATGGATAAGAGGTGAAATATGGTTGTTTCATATTTATAATAACATATCAGTATATGAGTGATACTGATGTTATTACCTCATAATGAAACAACTAAATAATAGGGAGTAGAAGAAGAATGGAACTTGAAGAAAACGGTAGAAGGTATTACCTCTTTCTCGAAGTGCCTCCTTTAAACTATCTCTTAAGGTACTAGAGTTGGTCTTTTGATAAGACCAGTACCTCTAGTAGGTTTCTAAGGAAGTGGGGAAGTGAAATGGGCAGGGTTTGGCTGAGCTTTAATGCTCAAATTGGTGTGAGGAAGAGAGGGTGGAGGATCCCTTTTATAAGGGAGGAGAGGGGCACCTTTGGAAATATAAGAAATATTAGTTTATATTAAATACCAAACCCACATAAAACCTTCCGAAATGACTCCTATCTGAAGCTTAGATGCGATATGGTTGTAATATAATCAACCAATAATATTTAGACATGATAGGAATTTATTTTAAACATTATCAACTTGATTTATCCTTATTTATCAATTTAATTTTATTTGTGGTAATAATATTCTAAATTTTAAATTATTATAAATAATTACATATATGTTGTGAATTTTCCATAATTTGAAACTTTATGACATTTTAGACCATATAAATTTTAATTTATAATTTTTAAATATTATTGTGATTTTTAAACAATTTTATAATATGTTATTTTTATAAAATGACAATAGTGTCAATTTTGACACTATTCATTTATTTGAATTTAAATAAAATATATACAGAAGATATGATCAAAATAAAATATTTAATAGATTAATAAAATGTCATATGTATCTAGAAAATTAGTTTACCACATTAAATAGTTCATATAATATTTAGTTTAATATTTTTAAAACAATTTATTTGATATTTTAATTAATAAAATAATTTCAACATCACTATTGTGTCATAATTAATGATAATTATTTAATCCCTAAAAATTGTAAATAAATTCCTATGATGTAGATAATTTTATTATGTTTCTTGATACCATTCCTGTTTGAAGTTTCATTAAGTTTATCACCAAATTAAAATTATTATACTTATAATATTTCAAAAAGTGACATGTTGTCACATTCTTTGGTTTCAATAATAATTAAATTATTTCCATGGAAAAAAGTCCATTAAATGAATCTAATCCGACCCTTAGGTAATATGGGTCGACTTTTAGTCATCCAATAGGATTCTGGCTGGTGTTAGGGTAATTTTATAATCTTATGTTTACCCTTAATTACCCGATTTACCTTTAACTATGGTAAATAAAATTTACTGTAGTTACTATTCATAATGCCCAAAAAGAAAAAGTAGTCTATTAACATAATTTGGAACCTCTGATTCTGAATATGGAATCCATTTTTCAAAATTCAAAACATATAAGTTGTAGTAATTAATTTAAAATAAATCCCGTCATTAAGAAAACGATATTTAGAAGTTAAAACATTGCCAAAGATTGAAATGTTTTTACCTATGAATTCAATGTAAAATTAATGCTAATGAAATAAATTATATTAAATGGTAAAAATATATTGTATTTATACTTTAAAACCATTTCATATTATAATTTATCCATATAAATTATCTCAATGAAAATTTGTTTTTAATTAAAAATTAGCGTATTTTTACTATTCATCAAAATATTAATGTTATCAGAAAAATATCAAAACATTATCCAAAGTAAATTTTTATACTCTGATTCAAAAGAAGAATTTTATTTCTTCAAATTTTACTTATAAACATGTCAAAAACTATATTTAATGTGGGTGCGCCATCAAAAGGCAGCAAAACTTTATTTTTTGAAAAATATTTCTTTTATCCAAAAAAATGATTTAGCTTTTATACCTCATTCTAGAAAATGTATAAGTTGAATTAAAATGTTATTAAATTCAACATTCAGTTAGTACTATTCATAACGGCTAGGTTTAATTATATTTTAATAATATATCGTTGTTTAGTGAAAACTCGGTATTGCGTACGACGCAAGCTATCGAGGAAGGTCGTGGTTGTGTGTAAAGCAAGCCAATCTAGTGTTGTGTGTAGTGAAAGATTCATTTGATGATTTATATAACATAAAAACAAAATATTTCTCATTAAATTCTCGGGTGTTACAGTATTAATTTAATCAAATGATTATATTTCATCCTAAGGCATATTTGGGTCGAAATGGAATTGGTTGGAACCCACTTGGATGTGATTAAGACCTCTAATTTAATTTATTTTAAAGAAAGTGAAATATGCCTCTCTCAAACATTAATAATTAAAGTATTTTTAATATAAGGTTTTATAGAATTTAAATTATATTATAAATAATCATTGGAAAGCTAAAATGTTTTTCTTTGTTATGGTAATTTATTTTTAATTTGTAATATATAGTTTAATTACCTTAATGATGCAAAAATTATTTATTTAGTGAAAAATCAGAAACATAGTTTTTATTAAAATAATAATACCAATTAAAAGGACCAAAAACCTGACAAAAAATTATTGGTCGTATATATCTAAACCATAAACATAAAATAGTCGAATTTTTTACCATTTGGAGCTTTATAAAAGTGATTATGATACTTATATTATTTTGTTTAAAATGATGTCAAAGTTGTCACCTTCATAATTTTATAAATATAACAATTTACAGGTTGTGATTTTAAGATGGTATATTCGATTAAAAGTAATGTATTGAAAGATATTATATTTATCATCATTATTGTATTTTATTTTTAATATTTATTCAACAAATAAGTATATTAAATTATTATGCAAAAATGATGTTGTAATTGTTTTATTAAGATAAATATCAAATAAATGGTTTTATAAAAATTAAAATAAATATTATATTAAATAATTAATGTTCTCCAAAAAAATTCTTGATTAATATGACATGTTAGTAATCTATTAGATTTTTTTTTCAAATATATCCTCTGTGTGGATTTTATTTAAATTCAAATAAATAAATAGTTTTCAAATTAACACTACAATTATTTTATAAAAATATCATATTATTAAATTGTATAAAAATTAGAAAAATATTTAAAAATTATAATTTGAAATTTATATGGTCTATAATGTCATGAATTTCCCAATTATGGATAATTCACAACACATATGTAATTATTTATAACAATTTAAAATTTAGAATATTATTACCACAAATAAAATGAGATAGATTAAATAAGGATAAATCATGTTGATAAGGTTTAAAATAAATTACCAACATGTTTAAATCTTATTGGTTGATGAGTTTAAAACCATATCTCATCTAATCTTCAAATATGAGTCATTTTAGATGTTTTTAAGTAGAGGTATGGGTTTATTATAAATTAATATTTTAGAGGTTTCCAAAAGTGGCCCTCTCCACTCTTATAAAAACGCACCTCCCCCCTCTACACCTAACATCATTTGGAGCCTTACATCTCGGCCAAACCATGCCAATTTAACGTCTCCACTTTCCTAGAAAGATATTAGATGTCCCAGTTTTCTTTAAAGACCATCTTTAGTGCCCTAAGAGGAGGTTTAGAAGAGGCCTGTCAAAGAAGAGGTAATATCCTTAAGCGATTCGTCCAAATTTATTTCTTCTTCTAATTCCTAATATTTAATTGTTTAATTATGAAGTAATAACATCACTGTCACTCATATACTGATATGTTATTATAAATATGAAACAACTCTATTTCACCTTCTATCCATCCTACAAGAAATGAAATCACCACGAGTGCGTACATAGGGAATATCGTCTCCACACCATCTTGTAACCTGTTTTCCACCACCACCATACATGGATGGGTATAATGGTAGCAATAATAACTATATATGATTATAATAACATCATAAAGTTTATGATAAATTATATCATCCACTCCGATTCCTTTCAATAATTATTGGAATGATATCATCGCTCGTGCGTACATACAGATTACTGTCTCCACGACGCGATGAGATTCATCCTCCAAGCTTAACCATTCATGTATGATTATAAAGTAAATATAATAAATAATCATGAAATAAATGACATAATAATGATAATGTATTTATGTACATATTTGTTTCAAATAATTAATTCCATTCAATTCAATATGGAAATGAAAACATCGTTCATGCGTATGTACAGCCTACTGTCTCCATGAACGATGTATTTAATTCCATTTATCGATCTATCATATATATTTATATTCTGAATATATATTCATAATAAATCATGTTTTACATTGTTGAATTAATTAAATCAGGATATAAGTAATAATATCAAGAACAACAAGTCAAAACACCTACGATAAATGAAACGATTTAAACCAAAACGATGCTTTAACAAGGAATTGACAAAAGAACGGGTTCTATAAAGTCCTAACAGAATCATATATGATATAATAAATATTATTATGGTTCTTTTAGCATTTGATAATATGTTTAAACCCACTATACAAGTGTTTTGGACACGTATGGATGGAATTGGACCTAAGGTAAGGGATAATTTTGCTATCTCATTTTTATTCGAGATTGCTTATACGTAAGTATTTACTAGGGTATAATTTTTCATCCATGTCCATAAAATGTTTTTCATAAAGTGTTTAATATTCTTTCATGTATGTTTAAAGTCATTTTTACCCCTCTTTTACTTTTAATTTGTGTTATGGACGAAATCATTCTTTTGTTTACCATACGATGTACTTTTTACTTTTTCGGTAAAAGTATGAGGAGAAAGTTTTTTTAACTAATATGGCATGAATAGATTTTTATGGTTTTATAACACGTTATTTTCCTGAAGCTTACTCTACAAGATTTCATGACTGTTTTCAAAATAATTATTTTCTATTAAAATTTCATGGCATTTTGTGAAAAAAAAATTATTTTGAAGAAGAAAGGATATTTTCCTCAATAATTCATTTCAAGTATTTTATCAAAACTATTTTCCATCTAAGATGAAATTATTTAGTCTGTTTATGTTTCAATTATAATGTCTCTGTTATTTACATGGTTTTATTTTTCTAATGATTAAATGATATCCATTTGTTTTCTATTGATTATGATATGATGAGATGATGTTTATGAAACCCATATTATTCTTTAAGTTATGATGAATGACTTATGTTTATTTTGTGGCAGACGAAAGAATGATTTCATTATGAGAAGGGTGGGACCTATATCTCCCTCTAATTCATTGGGTAATGAATTATATCTCATGGGATAGACATGGATGGAACGACAAGTAAAATCCAGTTCAGTAATATAGGGATGGAATGGCAAGTAAACCCGATTCAGTAATGGACTTTCTCCACTGTGATGGTCTTGGAAGAAATTCCATGGCTACTATGGAAATCATAACATGTGTTTAATGGTTGCCAAAATTACATGTTTTATTCCCATCCTATTTTATCATGGTTAATGTTCCTTTATGATATATTCCTAATGCACTGCCAATATTTATGTCATTACTCATGATTTTGATGTTTTATGTTCATGTTCTTATATTCAAATTTTTTTGGATAATTTAATGTTCTCCATGTTTACCCTTACTGGGAATTTGATCTCACCCATTTTATGTTTTCTTTTCCCTAGTATATAAAGAAATATTTTAGGTAAGAAAAACAAAGGGGAATATCATTATAAGATATGTTGAAGATCTTTCACCATGATTAGATGATTATGTTCCGAGTTTCCAAAGACACTAAACTAATACGGTCTTTGGGCGTCTATTTTCTTCATTTATTAAGTATTACGAAAAAGTAATGTAATGTCTATGTACATCAAGCTTTGGGTGTCTTCAAACTCCATTAAATTATTATAGACGGTGGGTCACTTTCACGCAATGGTAAAATTTCCATTTTTCAAACATAATTTTGGAAAGATGATTAGTTTTATTATAAATATCACAAATTCACATTATATAATTAAGTACATATTATTTAATTTAATAATGTTTTGTATATTTTATGTTGTGATGAAAAAAGAACCACATCACTTATTGGAGTTGGAAGTCCACATGTACACATGAATCATATTATCATTATTCGATGGATGGAAAATAAGAAATCATATGATATATTTTTATTTAATAATGATAAATGTGTCATTAATATCATATATATATATACAATAAATGAATCTTTATAACTAGTCATGAGGGAATGTGATGGAAAATGAAGTATAAAGTTTTGTGAGGAGAAAACCTATAACTCACATGAATGGTGGATTTGATTCCCTTTTGGTGGAAGTGGAAATGGAATCCATTAGAACCCACTTGGATGTGATTAAGACCTTTAATTTTTTTAAATAATTTGAAATATGTCTCACTCAAACTTTAATAATTAAATTATTTTTAATATAAGGTTATACAAAATATAAATTAGATTATAAATATTCATTTTAATGATCAATTTTCTTCATTGTTATTGTAATTTATTTGAAATTTTTAAGAGAAATTTAATTACCTTAATGATGCAGAAATTATTTATTTAGTGAAAAATTAGTAATATAGTTTTTATTAAAATAATAATACGAATTAAAAGGCCCAAGAACCTGACCATAACTTATTGGTCATATATATCTAAACCATAAACATCCAATGGTCTAATTTTTGATAATTTGGAGAATTATAAAAGTTATCATGACACTTATATTATTTTTTATTAAATAATGTAAATGTTGTCACCTTCATAATTTAATAAATATAACAATTTAAATGTTGTTATTTTAAGATGATAAATTCGATTAAAAGTATTATTTTAAAATATATTTGATATATCATCATCATGGTATTTTATTTTTAATTTTATGCAATTAATAAGTATATTAAATGACTAATCAAAAATGATGTAGTAATTGTTTTATTAAGAAGAATATCAGATAAATGGATTTATAAATATTAAAATAAGAATTATATGAACTAATTAATGTTCTCCAAAAATTTTATAAATGCATATGACCTTTAAAGAATCTATTAAACATTTTGGTTCGATTATATCCCCTGTGTTTATTTTATTTAAATTGAAATAAAATAGTAGTTTCAAAATTAACACAATTGTTATTTTATAAAAATAACTTATTATTAAAATGCTTAAAAAACACAAAAATATTTAAATTATAAATTGAAATTTATATAGTGTAAAAGGTCATAAAGTACCCAATTAGGTATATTTCAAAACACAAAAGTAATTATTTATAACATTTTAAAATTTAGAATATTATTACCAAAAATAAAATTAAATAGATTAAATAAGGATAAATCAAGTTGATAAGGTTTAAAATAAATTAACAACATGTATAAATCATATTGTTTAATGAAATTAAAACCATATCCCATCTAATATTCGGATTAGAGTCATTTGGAATGTTTTTATGTTGGGTTTGGGTTTATTATAAATATATATTTTAGAGGTTTCTAAAAGTGCCCCTCTCCTCTATTATAAAAAGGTACATCCTCCCTCTCCTCCTCACACCATTTTGAGACTTCATGTTCGGAAAAACCCGGAATATTTCTCTTCTACACTTCCCTAGAAACATACTAGAGGTCTTGGTTCTTAAAAGACCAACTTTAGTTCCTTAAGAGGAGGTTTATAAGAGGCGCGTCGAAGAAGAGGTAATATCCTTTGGCAATTCTTTCAAATTTATTTCTTCTTCTACTTCCTATTATTTATTTTTTCCATTATGAAGTAATAAAATCAGTATCACTCAAATAATTATATGTTATTATAAATATTAAACCACCCTATTTCACCTTCTATCCATCCTACAGAAAATTAAATCACCATGAGTGCGTACATACGGAATACCGTCTCCACGCCTTGGTGTAATCTGTTTTCCACCTCCACCATACATGGATGGGTATAATGGTAGAAATAATAACTATATATGATTTTCATAACATCATAATGATTCTAATAAATTATATCATTCACTCTAATTCCATTCATAAATTATGGAAATGATATCATCGCTCGTGCGTACGTACGGATTACGGTCTCCACGACGCAAGGAGATTAATTCTCCATGATTAACCATTCAAGTATGATTATAAAGTATATATAATAAATAATAATGAAATACATGAAATAATAATGATACTAGATTTATGTATATATATTTTTCATTTACTTAGTTCCAATCAATTCAATATGGAAACAAAAACATTGTTTATGCGTACGTACGACCAACCATCTCCATGAACGGTGTATTTCATTCCATTTATTGATATATCATATATATTTACAGGCTGAAGGTATATTATATATAAATCATTTTTAACATTAAATAATTAAATAAATCAGGATATACGTAATAATATCACGATCAAAAAGTCGAAACACGTATGATAAATGAAATGATTTGACCCAAAACGCTTATTTAATATGGAATTGACAAAAGAACGAGTTATATAAAGTCCTAAGTGAATCATATATGATATCATAAATATTATTATGGTTATGTTACCAGTTAATAATATGTTTAAGCAAACTATTCTAGAGTTTCAGACATGTACGGAAGAAATTGGACCTAAGGTAAGGGATACTTTTACTATCTCATTTTTAACCGAGATTTCTTAAACGTAAGTATTTACTGTGGTATATTTTTCATCCATGTACATAAAATGTTTTTCATAAAGTTTTTAATATCAATACATGTATTTTTAAAGTCATGTTTACCCCACTTTGACTTTTACTTTGTGTTATGGAAGGAATCTTTCGTTTGTTTACCATACGAGGTACTTTTTACTTTTTCGGTAAAAGTACGAGGAGAATGTTTTTTATCTCATATGGAATGAATGGATTTTTATGGTTTTATAACACCATATTTTCATGAATCTTACTCTACAATAGTTCTAGACTATTTTTAACATAATTCTATTCTTTTAAAATTTCATGGTATTTTGTGAAAAGAAAATGATTTTGAAGAAGAAAGGATATTTTCCTAAATAATTCATTTCAAGTAATTTATCAAAATTATTTTCCATCTAAGATGAAATTATATAGTATGTTTATGATTCAAGTATAATGTCTCTGTTATTTACATGGCCTGATTTTTCATATGATAAAATGATATCCATTTGTTTTATATGGATTATGTTATGATGGGATGATGTTTATGATACCCAAATTATTCATTGGGTTATGATGAATGATTTATGTTTATTTTGTGGCACACGAAATAATGATTTCATTATGAGATGGGTGGGACCTATATCTCTCTCCAATGCATTGGGTAATGATTTATATCTCATGATATAGACATGGCTGGAATGAAAAGTAAAATCCATTTCAGTAATACAAGGCTGGAACAACAAGTAAACCCAGTTCAGTAATGGACTTTGTCCACAATGATGGTCTTGGAAGCAATGCCTTGGATACTATATAAATCATAACATGTGATTAATGGTATCCACAATTAAATGTTTTATTCTAATGCTATTTTATCATGTTTAATGTTTTTATGATCTATTCCCTATGCACTGCCAATATTTATGTCATTACCCATGATTTTGATGTTTTATGTTCATGTTATTACATTAAAATGTTTAGGGATTGTTAAATGTTCCCCTTGTTTACCCTCACTAAGTATTTGAGCTCACCATTTTTATTTTTTTCATTTCCCCAGGTTATAAATAAATGTTTTAGGTATGAAAATCAATGGGGAAGATCTTTATGAGATATGTTGAAGATATTTCACCATGATTATAAGATTATGTTCCAAGTTTCCAAAGAAACTAAACTAAAACAGTATTTGGGCATCTCTTTTTTTCATGTATTAAGTATTCCACATTATAAATGTAATTTCATTGTACATCATGTTTTTGGTCTCTACAGTTGGTATCGGAGCGATGGATTAGTTAACCTTTGGAAACTAGGATGCGAAAACATTATTGAGATCCCTAGAGATATTTCTAATTAATTTCTTGGGATGTCCCTAAGGTTATGAATAAGTATAGGTTATAGTACTAGTATTATGTTAATGATCATAGAATTAATACTAATATGTTATATATTGGATGTACTCCCCCTTTATTATGTTTTTTTCCTATCATGATTTTTTCCTCTTAAACTATTTTTTTTGGGTTTTAGATGATGGATGGAACCCGAAGGAACCGTATTGATCAATGTAACGGGAAATGAAATGATTGTTCTCTGGAACAAACCAATGTTATGGGAGATGGAGTACAAAATCATATTTCTATACTTACACAAGCTATGAATCATCCAGGGCTTCCGAATGAGCAGAGAAGGGCACAATATTCTATTGATTCCTTTATAAGGCAACATCCACCTTATTTTCGTGGGTCTTCTGATCCACTTGTTGCAGAACAATGGATCAGTACCATTGAAAAGAAATTTTCCATACATCGATGTTCGGAACATGAAAAATTCATTCTGGCTATTTATCATTTAGAAGGTGAAGCATACTAGTGGTGGACTCTAATTAATAATACAAGGCCCCAAGGTCAAATTGAATCCATGGAATTGGACGAGTTCAAGAACTTGTTTTCCAAAAAGTACTTCCCTCGTATTCTAAAAAAATGATCGAAAAGGAGATCATTGACCTTATGTAAAAGGATGATTAATCTTTTAGAATATACGAGGAGAATTTTACAAGGCTTGTAAGTTATGCATCTGGATTTATCATCCAACTTGAAAGTAAAGTTTATCGATTTATCAGTGGCTTAAAACCAATTCTTCGATAGGCATTAGCTATAAGGGACTTCAGTAGCTATGAAGAAATTTTGCGTTGTCCTATCAAGGTAGAACTGGAAGTTGGTGTTACATATCCATCTCATGGTTTTGAAAAGAAACAAATGATGGAGTTCAAGGAAAAATCTTAAAACAATGGTGAAAAGAAGACGAATGTTTTATTTATGCTCAAAGTGTGGAAAGAATCATTGTGGGGATTGTCTTTAGGGGACTAGAAAATGTATTAAGTGTGTAAAAGAAGGTCATCGAGCAGCTGAGTGTCGAAGTAATGGAAAAGGGGTATCTAATGATGTGAATAGAGAAAAGACTACAGAGAATGCACCACCAACTCTTCAATGATAGAAGTGCATGGAAATGGGGAATTATGCTAATCAATGCCCTAATCCAAACGTTAATGATGATCGACATCAACAACATATTTAGAAAAAGGAAAAAGGGATGTCAAATGAGATCACTATTTGCGATGTTGAATATGACAATGAAGTGGTGGAATTATTAAGTGTTTATTTAATGGGATTCCAAAATAATGTTGTATATAGTATCGTGGAATATTGGAATATTTATGTATTGGCCTATTGTGGTTTTCAATAATTTTATGGTTCGAGTAACCATGAAAAGTGATTGAAATATTTTTGGAAAGTAGATGAAATGCGCATAATGAAGGGATAAAGAGAAAATAATATGTATGATAGTATTGATGAACTCATGACTAATATAGGGACAATGTGATATAATTGTTTGAGTATATCGACATTTTGGGATTTTGGTATGTGGAAAGAGTGAAATTTGACAGCATTCAAGTTTTCACTATGGTTCTATGGTAATTAATGTTTAAAGATAATACATGATTAACGTATTCACATGTTTGGAATGCGATCAAAAAGATATATCTTAGGATATATGGGGGATAAATGATGGTCTTCACGTGCTTGTTATGTGAACTTTCATATAATCGATTTCTTTATACTATGAGATTGGACAGATGTATTTTAGATAATCCTAATGATTGGAATGTATTATGTTGGACATCAGATATTATTGTTTAAGGAAAAAACTATTTTTCGATGATATTTTTGGTATGTTATAATAGTATAGTTTTAGAAAAAGGACAACCTAAAGTACGAGAGACAACCCATCGTGTTGGACATGGTTTTGGGAATCGAACCCACAACTGATGTGCGACAAGCCTTTTTCTCCTACCAATGGCCTAAAAGAAGTCCCTGGTTAGTAGAAACCAGTTTTTTTATTAAGCAGGATGATAGATGAAGTATAAGTCAATTTTTGGAACCATATAAGATTAATTTCACCATGGATGGACTTATGTATATAACTTTTCTAAAATTATGTTTGAGAACGATGGAATGACCTATCATTCTATCGCATAATCTTCTAACACTTCACAAAAGACAAATTCAACTTCATTTCTTTAACAGATGATGTGGAAATTGTTCAATGCATGAGCAACGGTAACCTTGTACCAAAATCAAGTAAGTATTTCTTTTAATTAAAAAATTATTCAACATTTGGAATATGATCTTGAAAACGAAAAATGTTGTCCTAGTGACCTCATATATGATGACTCAGATGGTACCTTATATCATCACAAATTTATGGCTTTGTGATTGTTGGATTTTTCATATCCATGTCCTCTACCACTCTTCATTAGATGATGATGGTTATATTTCTCTTTCATATCCATATTTTCACCTATGTTCTCCTATGTGGAAACCCAATGTTGAGTTATTTTGGGTAACCATTACGTTTCTGACATCACTTTTTAAAATTATGTTTTAGTATTCCTTTTTACGATGTGGGTTTCTATGAAAGATACTTTCAAGTAGTAAACGATTTATAACCCCGGCGAATTTCGAGAGTGAATTTCATTTTAAGGGGGTAGAATGTAACACCACGATATTTAATGAGATATATTAATTTTAATTTAATTTATGTATTCTATTGTACACTACACCCAGATTAGCTTGTACTACACACAACACCATATTAGCTTGCAGTATACGCAACACTATTCTTAGCTCGTGTTACACATAATTTCATGTTCGGTTTGTAGAAATTATTTTATGTATCATTAGGTATAGATTTTGTTTAATGTAAAAATAAAATAAGTTTTCATTACGTTATATGCAACAGCAAATAAAGATTTCACTACATGTATCCCTAACTTGGCTTGAATTACACGCAATCACGGCCTTACTCACTAGCGTGTGCAATACGCAATACCGGGTCTCACTAAACAACAATATATTGTTATAATATTATTATAAACTATCTGTTATTAATATTATTGAATAAATTTTGAAATTTATAACATTATTATTCACTTTACACATTTTCTAGAACATGGTATGAGAATAATATAATTTTTTCATGTAAAATATGTATTTTTAAAAAAATGCAATTTTTCCACCATTTGATGGCACACCAACTTTAAATATAGTTTTTAAAATTTTTATAAATTCAATATTAGAAAATAAAATTCTTATTTGGAATTAGGATATTAAAATTTACTTTAGATAAAATTTTCATATTTTTTTGATAAATTTCATATTTTACTGAATAGTAAAACCATGCTATATTTTAATTAAAAACCATTTTTTCATTGTAAAAATTTATATGGTTAATTGTAATATTGAATGGTTTTAAAGTATAAATATAATATATTGTTACCATTTAATATAATGTATTTCACTAGCAATGATTTTACATTGAATTCATTGTTAAAATCATTTCAATCTTTTGCAATGTTTTATCTTTTAGAACTCATTTTCTTAACAATGAGATTAATTTTAAATTAATTTATGAAACTTCTGTGATTTCAAATTGAAAAAATGGATTAAATATTTGGAATCAGTAGGTCCAAAAAATGTTAATAGTCTACATTCTATTTTTTGGAACTATGAATAGTAACTAAGGTCAATTTTATTTTACATAGTTAAAGGTAAATCGGGAAATTAAGGGTAAATATAATGTTATAAAATTACCCTAAAACTTGTATTAGTATAATTGGATGATTATATATCATCCCAAAGAAAATTTGTGTCGAAATGGAATCCATTGGAACCCACATGGATGTGATTAAGACCATTAATTTAATTTATTTTAAAGAAAGTGAAATATGTCTCACTCAAACTTCAATAATTAATGTATTTTTAATATAAGGTTTTACAGAATATAAATTAGATTATAAATAATCATTTTAAATATAAAATGTTTTTTTGTTATGGATATTTATTTTTAATTTTTAAGAGATATTTAATTACCTTAATGATGCAGAAATTATTTATTTAGTGAAAAATCTGTAACATAGTTTTTATTAAAATAATAATACAAATTAAAATGCCCAAAAACCTGACCAAAAGTTATTGGTCGTATATATCTAAACCATAAACATCAAATGGTCAAATTTTCGACCATCTGGAGCTTTATAAAAGCTATTTTGACACTTATATTATTTTATTATAAATGATGTCAAGGTTTCCACCTTCATAATTTAAAAAATATAACAATTTACATGTTGTGAATTTAAGATGATAAATTCGAGTAAAAGTTATTTTTTGAAAGATATTAGATTTATCATCATTATAGTATATTAGTTTTAATTTTTATGCAACTAATTAGTATATTAAATGATTATACAAAAATGATGCAGTATTTATTTTGTTAAGAGTAATATCAAATAAATGGTTTTATAAATATTAAAAAAAATATTATATTAACTAATTAATGTTCTCCAAAAAATTTCTTATTAATATGAAATGTTAGGAATCTATGAAAAATTTTGGTTTGAATATATCCTATGTCTAGATTTTATTTAAATTCAAATAAATGAATAGTGTCCAAATTTACCTCATTGTTATTTTATGAAAATAAAATATTAATAAATTGTTCAAAAATCACAAAAATATTTAAAAATTATAAATTGAAATTTATATTGTACAAAATTTCATAAATTATGCAATTATGGATAATTCAAAATATATAAGTAATTATTTATAACAATTTAAAATTTAGAACATTATTACCACAAATAAAATTAAATAGATTAAATAAGGGTAAATCAAGTTGATAAGGTTTAAAATAAATTAACAACATGTATAAATCTTATTTTTTGATGACAACAATATCTCATCAAATATTCGGAAATGAGTCATTTTAGAAGTTTTTATGTGGGGTATGGGTTTATTATAAATTAATATTTTAGTGGTTTCCAAAAGTGCCCATATCCTCTCTTATAAAAAGGAACCTCCTCCCTCTCCTCCTAACATCATTTGGAGCCTTCAATCTCGGCCAAACCCTGCCAATTTAACTTCTCCACTTTCCTAGAAAATACTAGAGGTCCTGTGCTTTTTCAATGAACAACGTTAGTTCCCTAAGAGGAGGATTAGAAGAGGCGTGTCGAAGAAGAGGTAATATCCATTATCAATTCTTTCGAATTTATTTCTTCTTCTACATCCTATTATTCAATTGTTTAATTATGAAGTAATAAAATCAGTATTAAAAATATAATCATATGTTATTATAAATATTAAACAACTCTGTTTCTCCTTCAATCCATCCTACGAAAAATGAAATCACCACGCGTGCGTACGTACATAATACCGTCTCCACGCCATGGTGTAATATGTTTTCCACCACCACCATACTTGGATGTGTATAATGGTATCAATAATAACATTATATTATTATTATAACATAATACAAAGTCTAATAAATTAAATCATCCACTCTAATTCCATTTAATAATTATTGGAATGATATCATCGCTCATGCGTATGTGCAGATTACCGTCTCCATGACGCGATGAGATTAATTCTCCATGATTAACCATTCAAGTATTATTATAAAGTATATATAATAAATAATAATGAAATAAATGACATAATAATGATAATGGATTTGTGAACATATTTGTTTCAATTAATAAATTCCATTCAATTCAATATGGAAACGAAAACAGCATTCATGTGTACATACATCCTACCATCTCCATGAATGATATATTTAATTAAATTTATCATTATATCATATATATGTATATTCTGAATATATATATATATATATATATATCATGTTTTAAATTTTTGAATTAATTAAATCAGGATATAAGATATAATATCAAGAACAACAAGTCGAAACACGTACGACAAATGAAATGAGTTTACCCAAAACGCTGATTTAACATGGAATGGACAGAAGAACGGGTTATATAAAGTCCTATGTGAATAATATATGATATCATAAATATTATTATGGTTCTCTTACCAGTTAATAATATTTTTAAACCCACTATACAGGAGTTTCGAACATGTACAGATGAAATTGGACCTAAGGTAAGGTATAATTTTGTTATCTCATTTTTATCTGAGATTGCTTATACCTATGTATTTACTGGGGTATAATATTTCATCCATGTCCATAATTTTTTTTCATAAACTGTTCAATATTCTTCCATGTATTTTTAAAGTCATGTTTACCCCTATTTGACTTTTACTTTGTGTTATGGAAGGAATCATTCTTTTGTTTACCATACGAGGTACTTTTTACTTTTTTGGTAAAAGTATAAGGACAATGTTTTTTTAACTCATACGGAAGGAATGGATTTTTATGGTTTTATAATGACTTATTTTCATGAAGCATACTCTACATGATTTCATGACTATTTTCAAAAAAAAATTGTTTTATTTTATAATTTCATGGAATTTTGTGAAAAGAAAATAATTTTGAATAAGAAAGAATATTTTACTGAAAAATTCATTTCAAGTATTTTATCAAAACTATTTTCCATCTAAGCTGAAATTATTTAGTATGGTTATGTTTCAAGTATAATGTATCTGTTATTTACATGGATTGATTTTTCTTATGATGAAATGATATCCATTTTTTTATATGGATTATGTTATTATGGAAGGATGTTTATGAAACCAATATTATTCTTTGGGTGATGATGAATGATTTATGTTTATTTTCGGGAACACAAAAGAATGATTTCAATATGAGAAGGGTGGGACCTATATATCCCTCCAATTAATTGGATAATTATTTATATCTCATGAGATAGGCATGGATGGAATGGAAATTAAAATCTGGTTCTGTAATACAGGGTTGGAACGGCATGTAAACACGGTTCAGTAATGGACTTTGTCCACTATGATGGTCTTGGCAGAAATTCCATGGATACTATGGAAATCATAACATGTGCTTAATGGTTTCCACAATTACATGTTTTATTCCCATGCTATTTTATCATGGTTAATGTTTCTTTATGATATATTCCTTATGCACTACTGAGATTTATGTCATTACTCATGATTTTGATGTTTTATGTTCATGTTCTTACATTCAAATTTTTATGGATTATTTTATGTTCTCCATGTTTACCCTTACTGGGAATTTGAGCTCACCATTTTTATGTTTTCTTTTCCCTAGGATATAATGAAATATTTTAGGAAAGAAAAACAAAGGGGGAGATCTTTATAAGAGATGTTGAAGATCATTCATCATGATTAAAAGATTATGTTCCGAGTTTCCAAAGACACTAAACTAATACGGTCTTTGGGCATCTTTTTTCTTCATTTATTAAGTATTACGAAAAAGTAATGTAATTTATATGTACAACAAAATTTGGGTCTCATCAAACTCCATTAAATTTATAGAGATTGTGGGTTACTTTCATGCATGAGTAACATTTCCATTTTTCAAACATAATATTGGAATGATGGTTTGTTTTATTATAAATATAATAAATTTACATTAAATCATTAATTACATATTATTAAATTAAAAAATGTGTTGTATATTTGTTGTAGTGATGAATAAATAACCACATCACTTATTGGAGTTGGTATTCCACATGTATGCATGAATCATATAATCATTATTCGATGGATGGAAAATAAGATATCATATGATATATGTTTATTTAATAATTATAAATATGTCATTAATATCATATATATATACAATAAATGAATCTTTATAACTAGTCATGGGAGAAAGTGATGGAAAATGAAGAATGAAGGTTTTTGAGGCAAACGCCTATAATTCAAATGAATGGTGGATTTGATTCCATTTTGGTGGAAGTGGAAATGGAATCCATTACAACCCACTTGGATGTGATTAAGACCTTTAATTTATTTTAGTTTAAAGAATGTGAAATATGTCTCACTAAAACTTTAATAACTAGAGTATTTTTAATATAATGTTATACATAATGTAAATTCATTTACAAATAACCATTTTAAATATTACTTTTTTTCTTTGTTATGGTAATTTATTTGAAATGTTTAAGAGATATTTAATTACCTTAATGATGGAGAAATTATTTATTTAGTGAAAAATCAGTAATATAGTTTTTATTTAAATAATAATACAAATTAAAAGGCATAAAAACCTGACTATAACTTATTGGTCATATATATCTAATCCATAACCATCCAATGGTAGAATTTTTGACCATTTCGAGCTTTATAAAAGTGGTAATGAAACTTATATTATTTTATATTAAATGATGTCAAATTTGTGACCATCATAATTTAATAAATATAAAAATTAACATGTTGTGATTTTAAGATGATAAATTCAAGTAAAAGTATTCTTTTGAAAGATATTAGATATATCATCATCATAGTATTTTATTTTTAATTTGTATGTAACTAATATGTATATTAAATAATTATACAAAAATGATGTGGTAATTGTTTTATTAAGAGAAATATCAAATAAATGGTTTTAAAAATATTAAAAT
Source organism: Viscum album (assembly GCA_963277665.1). Classification (NCBI taxonomy): domain Eukaryota; kingdom Viridiplantae; phylum Streptophyta; class Magnoliopsida; order Santalales; family Viscaceae; genus Viscum; species Viscum album. The sequence goes on along the minus strand of OY728123.1, from coordinate 786,749,034 downwards.
AAATATTATATGAATTAATTAATGTTCTTTAAAAATTTTATACATTCATATGACCTGTTAAGAATCTATTAAACATTTTTTTTCTAATATATCCTCTGTGTGTATTTTATTTAAATTCAAATAAATGAATAGTGTCAAAATTTACAGTATTTTTATTTTATAAAAATAACATATTATTACATTGTTTAAAAATCAGAAATTTTTTTAAAAATTATAAATTGAAATTTATATGGTCTAAAAGGTCATAAAGTACCCAATTATGGATATTTCAAAACACATAATTAATTATTTATAAAAATATAATATTTAGAATATTATTACCACAAATAAAATTAAATAGATTAAATTAGGATAAATCAAGTTGATAAGGTTAAAAATAAATTACCAACATGTATAAATATTATTGGATAATGTAATTAAAACCATATCTCATATAATCTTCAGATTAGAGTCATTTTGGAAGTTTTTATGTTGGGTTTGGGTTTATTATAATTTAATATTTTATATGTTTCCAAAAGTGCCCCTCTCCTCTCTTATAAAAAGGCACCTAATCCTTCTCCTTCTCACACCATTTTGAGCATTAAAGTTCGGACAAACCCTCAGAAATTCTCTTCTAAACTTCCGTATAAACATACTAGAGATCCTGGTCTTCTTCAAAGACCAACTTTAGTTCCCTATTATGAGGTTTAGAAGAGGCGTGTCGAATAAGAGGTAATGTCCTTTACTGATTCTTTCTAATTTATTTCTTCTTCTACTTCATATTATTTATTTTTTTCATTATGAAGTAATAACATAAGTATCAATCATAAAATGATATGTTATTATAAATATGAAACAACCCTATTTCACCTTCTATACATCCCACATAAAATGAAATCACCACACGTGCGTACGTATGGAATACTGTCTCCACGCCGTGGTGTAATCTGTTTTCAACCCCCACCAAACATGGATGGGTATAATGGTAGAAATAATAAGTATATATGATTATCATAACATCATATTGATTCTGATACATTCTACCATTCACTCAAATTCCATTAAATAATTATGGGAATGATATCATCGCTCGTGCGTACATACGGATTACAATCTCCACGACGCGAGGAGATTAATTTCCCATGATTAACCATTCAAGTATGATTATAAAGAATATATAATAAATAATAATTAATGATATGACATTATAATTATACTAGATTATTGTTCATATGTGTTTCATTTACTTAATTCCATTCAATTCAATATGGAAATGAAAACAGCGTTCAGGCATACGTACGACCTACCATCTCCATGAACGGTGTATTTCATTCCATTTATCGATCTATCATATATATTCATATGCTGAATATATATTATATATAAATCATGTTTTACATTCTTGAATTAAGTAAATCAAGATATAATAAATAATATCAAGAACAAGAAGTCGAAACACGTACGATAAATGAAACGATTTTACCCAAAACACTCCTTTAACATCTAATTGAAAAAAACAGGTTATATAAAGGCCTAAGTGAATAATATATGACATCATAAATGTTATTATGGTTCTTTTACCCATTAATAAAATGTTTAAACTCACTATACAGGAGTTTCAGACACATACGGAAGAAATTGGACCTAAGGTAAGGGATAATTTTTCTATCACATTTTTATCTGAGATTGCTTATACGTAAGTATTTACTGCGGTATAATTTTCATCAATGTCCATAAAATGTTTTTTATAAAGTGTTTAATATTAATCCATGTATTTTTAAGGTAATTTTTACCCCTCTTTGACTTCTAATTTTTTTTATGGAAGGAATCTATCTTTTTTTACCATACGAGGAACTTTTTACCATTTTTGTAAAAGTACAAGGAGAATGTTTTTTAACTCATACGACATGAATATATTGTTACGGTTTTATAATGCCTTATTTTCATGAAGCTTACTATACAAGATTTCATGACTATTTTTAAAAAAATTCATTTCTTTTAAAATTTCATGGTATTTTGTGAAAAAAAATGATTTTGAAGAAGAAAAGATATTTTCCTCAAGAATTTAGTTGAAGTATTTTATCAAAATTACTTTCCATATAAGATGAAGTTATTTAGTATGTTTATGTTCCAAGTATAATGTCTCTGTTATTTACATGGTTTGATTTTTCTTATGATAAAATGATATCCATTTGTTTTATATTGATTTTGTTATGATGGGATGATGTTTATGAAACCCATATTATTCTTTGGGTTATGATGACTGATTTATGTTTATTTTGTGGCACACGAAAGAATTATTTCATTATGAGATGGGTGTGACCTATATCTCTCTCCAATGCATTGGGTAAAGATTTATATCACATGAGATAGACATGGATAGAATGGAAAGTAAAATCCGGTTCAGTAATACATGGTTGGAATGACAAGTAAACCCAGTTCAGTAATAGAATTTGTCCACAATGATGGTCTTGGCAACAATGCCTTGGATACTATAGAAATAATAACATGTTCTAAATGGTTGCCACAATTACATATTTTATTTCCAATCTATTTTATCATGTTTAATTTTCCTTTATGATCTATTCCTTATGCACTGCCAAGATTTATGTCAGTACTCATGATTTTGATGTTTTATGTTCAGGTTCTTACGTCCAAATGCTTAGGGATTGTTTAATGTTCCCCATGTTTACCCTTATTGAGCATTTGAGCTCACCCTTTTTATTTTTTCTTTTCCCTAGGATATAAATAAAGGTATTAGGTATGAATTACAAAGGGAAATATCTTTATGAGATATGTTGAAGATCTTTCACCATGATTATAAGATTATGTTTCGAGTTTCCAAATACACTAAACTAATACAGTCTTTGTGCGTCTGTTTTTTTTTATGTATTAAGTATTCCACAAAATTAATGTAATGTCTGTGTACATCGTGCTTTGGGTCTCTACAGCTGGTATCAGAGGGAAGGTTTAGTCAACCTTTGGAAACTAGGATGCGAAAAATTTAGTGAGATCCCTAGAGATATTTCTAAGGTATGTCTAGGGATGTCCCTAAGGTTAAGTATAAGTATAGGTTATAGTCCTAGGATTATGGTAATGATCATATAATTAATACTAATATGTTATATATTTGAAGTACTCCCCCTTTATTATGTTTTTTTCCTAGCATGATATTTTTCTCTTAAACTATTTTTTTTGGTTTTAAACGATGGATGGAACCCGAAGGAACTGTGTTGATCAATGTAACGGGAAATGCAATGATTGTCCTCATGAACAAACCAATGTTATGGGAGATGGACTGAAAAATCTTATTTATATACTTACACAATCTATGATTCATCCTGGACTTCTGAATGAGTAGTGAAGGGAACTATATTCTATTGAGTCCTTCATGAGGCAACATCCACCTTCTTTCTGTGGGTCTTCTGATCCACTTGTTATTGAACAATGGATCAGTACCATTGAAAAGATAGTTTTCATACTTCGATGTTCGGAACATGAAAAATTTATTCTCATTATTTACCATTTAGAAGGTGAAGCAGACCAGTGGTAGACTCTAATTAATAATACAAGGTGCCAAGTGGAAATTGAATCCCTGGAATGGGACGAGTTAAAGAACATGTTTTTCAATAAGTACTTCCATCATATTCTTCGAACAAAGACTGAAAAGGAGTTCCTTGAGCTTATTTAAAAGGATGATGAATCTATTGGGATATACGAGGTGAATTTTACAAGGCTTGCAAGGTATGCATCTGGATTTATCATTCATCTTGAAAGTAAAGTTGCTCGATTCTTTAGTGGATTAAAACCAAGTCTTCGAAAGGCATTAGATATATGAGACTTCAGTAGCTATGATGAAATTGTGCGTTTTCCTATCATGGTAGTACTTGATGTTGGTGTTATATATCCATCTCATGGTTTTGACAAGAAACGAAAGATGGAGTTCAAGGGAAATTCATAAAACAATGGTGAAAAGAAGACGAATGTTTTCAATATGGTCAATGTTTGGAATGAAGCATGGTGGAGATTGTTATTAAGGGACTAGAAAATTTTTAAGTGTTCAAAAGAAGGTCATCGAGCAGTTGAGTGTCTACATAATGGAAAAAGGGTAGCTAATGTTGTGAATAGAGAAAAGACTACAGAGAACGCACCACCAACACTTCAATGCTACAAGTACAAGGAAATGGGCCATTATGCTAATCAATTCCCTAATCAAATTTTTAATGATGATCAACATCAACAACCATTTTAGGAAAAGGAAAAAGGTATGTCACATGAGATCAGTATTGGCGATGTTTAATATGACAATGATGTGGTGGAATGATTAATTGTTTATCTAACAAGATTCCAAAATAATGTTTTATATAGTGTCGTGGAATATTGGAATATTTTTGTATTGTTCTATTGTGGTTTTCAATAATTTTATGGTACCGGTAACCATAAAAAGTGATTAAAATAATTTTGGAAAGTATATGAAATGTGCATAATGAAGGGATAAAGAGAAAATAATATGTATGATAGTATTCAAGAGCTCATGACTGATATAAGGACAATGTGATATCATGGTTTGAGTATATTGATATTTTGGGATTTTGTTATGTGGAAAGAGTTACCTTTTGACAACATTCATGTCTTCACTATGGTTCTATGGTAATTCATGTTTCAAGAGAATATATGATTAAGGTATTCACATGTTTGGAATGCGATCAATAGGATATATCTTAGATTATATGGAGGATAAATGATGGTATTCACATGCTTGTTATGTGACATTTGAAGTAATCGTTTTCTTTATACTAAGAGATTGGACAGATGTATTTTGGATAAGCCTAATGATTGCAATGGATTATGTTAGACATCAGATTGTATTGTTCAAGGCTAGAAATTTTTTCGATATTATTTTTCGAATGTTATAATAGTGTAGTTTTAGAAAAAGGACAACCTAAATGAAGAGCGACAACCCATCACGTCGGACAAGGTTGCAGGAATCGCACCCACAACCAAAGTGGGACAGGACTTTATCTCCTTCCACTGGCCTACATGAAGTCCTTGGTTAGTATAAACTAGTTTTTCTTATTAAGCAGGATGATAGATGAATTATAAGTCTATTTTTATAACCATATATGATTAGTCTAACCATGGATGGCCTTATGTATATATATTTTGCTAACCTTATGTTTGAGACAGAGGGAATGACCAATCATTCTATCGCATAATCTGATAACACTTTGCAAAAGACAAATTCAATTTCATTTCATTAAGAGATGATGTGGAAATTGTTCAAGGTATGAGAAATGGTAGGATTGTACCAAAATCAAGTAAGTATTTATTTTAACGAAACAATTCTTCAAAAATTGGGAAATGATCTTGAAAACCAAAAATGTTTTCATAGTGACCTCATATAAGATTAATTAGATGGTACCTTAGATGATCACAAATTTATGGCTTTTTGATTGTTGGATTTTTCATAGTCATGTCCTCTACCACTCTTCATCTGAAGTTGATAGTTATATTTCTCTTCCATATCCATATTTTCACCTATATTCTCCTCTGTGGAAACCTAGTGATGAGTTATTTTGGGTAACCATTACGTTCCCTAAATCAATTTTTAAAATTATGTTTTAGTATTCCTTTTTACGATGTGGGTTTCTATGAAAGAAACTTTCAAGTAGTAAATGATTTATAACCCCGGTGAATTTCGAGGGAGAAATTCATTTTAAGGGGGGTAGAATGTAACAACCTGAGATTTTATGAGATATATTCTTTTTAATTTATATGATGTCTTCTATTGTATACTACACTAAGATTATCTTGTACTATAAACAACACCACATTAGCTTGCACTATACACCACACTATTCTTGGCTCATGTTACACATAATTTCATGTTTGTTTTGTAGAAATTATTTTACGTAACATTAAGTGTATATTTTTTAATGTATAAATGAAATAAGTTTTGATAATGTTATACGCAACACCAAAAAAAGATTTCACTACACGAAACCCTGACTTGGCTTGAATTACACGCAATCATGACCTTCCTCGATAGCGTTTGTAGTACGCAATACCGGGTTCCACTAAACAACAATATATTGTAATAATATTTTTATTAAATAGCCATTATGAATAGTATTAAATAAAATTTTAATTTTATAGAATTATTATTCAGCTTACACATTTTGAAGAACATGGTATGAGAACAAAATAATTTTTTTCGGGTAAAATAAGTATTTTTCAAAAAATGCAATTTTGCCGCCATTTGATGGCGCACCAACATTAAATATTGTTTATGAAATTATTATAAGTTCAATTTGATAAAATGGTATTCTTATTTGGAATCTGGATATAAAAGATTACTTTGGATAAATTTTTCATATTATTTTGATAACTTTCATATTTCAATGAATAGTAAAAACATGCTATATTTTAATTAAAAACACCTTTTTTCGTCGTAAATATTTTTATGGTTAAATTATAATATTGAATAGTTTTAAAGTATAAATATAATATATTTTTTACCATTTAATATAATTTATGTCCTTTTCATTGATTTTACATTGAATTTATTGGTAAAATCATTTCAATCTTTTGCAATGTTTTAACTTTTAGAACTCATTTTCTTAACAACGAGATTAATTTTAAATTAATTTCTGCAACATCTATGATTTGAATTTGGAAAAATGGATTCCATATTTGGAATCATTAGGTCTCAATTATTTTAATAGGATACTTTTCTATTTTTGGGCACTATGAATAGTAACAACGGTAAATTTTATTTACCATAGTTAAAGGTATATCGGGTAATTAAGGGTAAATATAATGTTATAAAATAACCCAAACACTTGTATTAATATTATTTGATGATTATATATCGTCCTAAGGAATATTTGGGTCGAAATTGAATCCATTGGAACCCACTTGGATGTGATTAATACTTTTAATTTAATTTAATTTAAAGAAACTGAAATATGTCTCACTCAAACTTTAATAATTAATGTATATTTAATATAAGGTTTTACCGAATATAAATTAGATTATAAATATTAATTTGAAAGCTAAAATGTTTTTCATTTTTATATTATTTTATTTTTAATTTTTAAGAGATATTTAATTACCGTAATGATGCAGAAATTATTTATTTAGTGAAAAATCAGTAACATAGTTTTTATTTAAATAATAATACCAATTAAAATTCCCAAAAACCTGACCAAAACTTATTGGTCGTATATATGTAAACCATAAACATAAAATTGTCTAATTTTTAACTATTTGGAGCTTTATAAAAGTGATTATTACACTGATATTATTTTATTTTAAATGATGTCAAAGTTGTCACCTTAATAATTTAATAAATATAACAACACACTTGTTGTGATTTTAGGATAATAAATTCTAGTAAAAGTAATTTTTTGAAAGATATTATATTTATCCTCATTATAGTATTTTATTTTTAATTTTTATACAACTAATAAGTATATGGAATGATTATACAAAAATGATGTAGTAATTCTTTTATTATGCGAAATATCAAATAAATGGTTTTATAAATATTAAAATAAATATTATATTAACTAATTAATGTTCTCCACCAATTTTCTAGATGAATATGACATGTTATGAATCTAGTAATCATTTGTTTTCAAATATATACTCTATGTGGATTTTATTTAAATTCAAATAAATGAATAGTGTCAAATTAACACTATTGTTATTTTATAAAAATAACATATTATTAAATTGTTTAAAAATCACAAAAATATTTAAAATTGAAAAATTGAAATTTATATGGTCTAAAATGTCATAACGTACCGAATTATGGATAATTCAAAACACACAAGTACTTATTTATAACAATTTAAAATTTAGAATATTATTACCACAAATAAAATAAAATAGATTAAATAAAGATAAATCAAGTTGATAAGGATTACAATAAAATAAAAACATGTCTAAATCTTATTTTTTGATGATATTACACCTATATCTCATATAATATTCGTATATGAGTCATTTTGGATGTTTATATGTTGGGTATTGCTTTATTATAAATTAATATTTTAGAGGTTTCCAAAAGTGCCCCTCTCCTCTCAAATAAAAAGGCACCTCATCCCTCTCCTCATGACATCATTTGGAGCGTTAAATCTTGGCCAAAACCTTCCAATTTCGCTTCTCCACTTTCCTAGACACATACTAGAGGTCCTGTTCATCTTCAAAGACCAACTTTAGTGCCCTAAGAGGTGGTTTAGAAGAGGCGCGTCGAAAAAGAGGTAATATCCTTTACCGATTCTTCAAAATTTATTTCTTCTTCTACATCCTATTCTTTAATTTTTTTCATTATTAAGTAATAACTTATGTATCACTAATATACTGATATGTTATTATAAATATAAAATGATTGTATTTTACCTTCAATCCATCCTACGGAAAATAAAATCACCACGCGTGCGTACGTACGGAATACCATCTCCACGCCGTGGTGTAATCTGTTTTCCACCACCACAATACTTGGATGGGTATAATGGTATCAATAATAACTATATATTATTATTATAAAATAATACTGATTATGATAAATTATGTCATACAATCAAATTCCATTCAATAATTATTGGAATGATATCATCGCTCGTGCGTACGTACAGATTACCGTCTCCACAACGCGATGAGATTCATCCTCCATGATTAACCATTCAAGTATGATTAGAAAGTATATACAATAAATAATAATGAAATAAATGACATAATAATATTAATAAATTTATGTACATATTTTTTTCAATATATTAATTTCATTCAATTCAATATGGAAACGAAAATAGCGTTCATGCGTATGTACATCCTACCGTCTCCGTGAACGATGTATTTAATTCCATTTATCGGTATATCATATATATTTATATGATGAATATATATTATATTTAAATCATTTTTTACATTTTTGAATTAATTAAATCAGGATATAAGTAATAATATCAAGAACAACAAGTCGAAACACGTATGATAAATGAAACAATTTTAGCCAAAATAATGCTTTAACGTGAAATTGAAAAACGAATGGGTTATAAAAAGTCCTAAGTGAATCATATATGTTATAATAAATATTATTATGACTCTTTTACCAGCTAATAATATGTTTAAACCCACTATACAAGAGTTTCAGACACGTACATATGAAATTGGACCTATGGTAAGGGATAATTTTTCTATCTCATTTTTCTTCGAGATTGGTTATACGTAAGTATTTACTGGGGTATAATTTTTCATCCATGTCCATAAAATGTTTTTCATAAAGTGTTTAATATTCTTAATTTTTTTATTAAAGTCATGTTTACCCCTCTTTAACATTTACTTTGTGTTATGGAAGTAATCATTCTTTTGTTTACCACATGAGGTATTTTTTACTTTTTCGGTAAAAGAACGAGTAAAATGTTTTTTAACTCATATGGAATGAATGGATTTTTATGGTTTTATAATGATTTATTTTCATTAATATTACTCTACAAAATTTCATTAATATTTTCAACAAAATTATTTTCTTTTAAAATTGAACGACATTTTGTGAAAAGAAAATAATTTTGAAAAAGAAAGGATATTCTCCTCAAGAATTCATTTCAAGTATTTTATCAAAACTATTTTCCATCAAAGATGAAATTATTTAGTATGTTTATGTTTCAAGTATAATGTCTCTATTATTTACATGGTTTTATTTTTCATATGATTAAATTATATCCATTTGTTTTATATGGATTATGTTATGATGGAATGATGTTTATGAAACCCATATTATTCTTTGGGTTATGATGAATCATTTATGTTTATTTTGTGCCACATGGATGAATTATTTCTTTATGATATGGGTGGGAACTATATCTCCCTCCAATGCGTTGGGTAAATATTTATATCTCATGATATAGACATGGATGGCACGATAAGTAAAATCCGGTTTAGTAATACAAGGCGGGAATGGAAAGTAAACCCATTTTAGTAATGGACTTTGTCCACTATGATGGTCTTGGATGAAATTCCCTGGCTACTATGGAAATCATAACAAGTGCTTAATGGTTTCCACAATTACTTGTTTTTTTACCATGATATTTTATCATGGTTAATGTTCCTTTATGATATATGCCTTATGCACTTCCAATATTTATGTCATTACTCATGATTTTGATGTTTTATGTTCATGTTCTTGCGTTCAAGTTTTTAGGGATTGTTTTATGTTCTCCATGTTTACCCTTACTGAGCATTTAAGCTCACCCTTTTTATGTTCACTTTTCCCCGTGATATAAAGAAAGGTTTTAGGTAAGAATACCAAAGGGGAATATCTTTATGAGAGATGTTGAAGATCTTTCACCATGATTAGAATGTTATGTTCCTAGTTTCCAAAGACACTAAACTAATACGGTCTTTGGGGGTTTGTTTTCTTCATGTATTAATTATTCTGAAAAATTAATGTAATGTGTATGTACATCAAGCTTTTGGTCTCTTCAAACAACATTAAATTATTAGAGACGATGGGTCACTTTCATGCAGGAGTAACATTTCCATTTTTCAACCATAATTTTGGAAAGATGATTATTTTTATTATAAATATCACAAATTTACATTATATCATTAATTACATATTATATAATTAAATATTGTTTTGTATATTTGATGTAGTGATGAAAAGAGAACCACATCGCTTATAGGAGTTTATAGTCCACATGTACGCCTGAATCATATTATCATTATTCGATGAATGGAAAATAAGAAATCATATGATATATTTTTATTTAATAATGATAAATATGTCATTAATATCATATATATATATAATAAATAAATCTTTATATCCAGTCATGGGAGAAAGTGATGTAAAATGAAGTATAAAGGTTTGTGAGGCAAAAGCCTATAATTCACATGAATGGTGGATTTGATTCCCTTTTGGTGGAAGTGTAAATGGATACAGGTTATTCCATTAACATAATGATTTATATGATTATTTAAGATACTAGTTTTATTATATTATCTTACATTAACAATATTTTATGGGAATTTAATATGAAACAAAATCAAAATTCAAGGCAAAGAACTATATCTCTAATTCATACAATCTATAAAGATTTATACAAATAGCCATCTAGGATAGATTTTTAATGGAGAAAAATTCATATAAAAATGCATATTGGTGAAATAAATGGATTTGGATAGATATTGGAGGAACAAAATTGCTTCTTAGGTATGAAACAAAAATTAGATGAGGTTCCCTTTTATAAGAGAGCGGAAGGGAACTAATTGAAATTTAATAACTTATTAAATTAATATTAATAAATTTTCTTATTATAGTTGATCAAAGTTTATTTTATATTATTCTAATATATGGGTGAGTAAAAATAATATCATCCCAAAATAATTGAAGATGTTTTTTTGGTGTTTTCACACTTATACGTTTTTATTTATTTTAAATCTTTTAAACCTTTTTTGAAAATTATTTGGGCATTAAATATTTTACTCTTTTGGTGCAAACATGGATACTATTATTGTAAAATTGGACCACAAATGGAACATTACATATATTTTGATCTGAATAACTTGGTATTATACAGTATTTTTGAGACTTTTATATTCATTAATAAAATATTTTTTTAAATACCTCTATTGTAAATTATAGAATAATTCATTTAATTTGAGTATTAAAACAAGATGAAAATAATAAAATTTGAATGTAAGGTTTTGAAGCCTCTATAGTATTTTATATTTATCTTAAAAATACACATAACAGAAAAAATCACTCATATATGTTTATTTTTTTAGTTTTTTAAATCTTAATACTGATTTAATTTTACTTCTTATACAACCACCATTTTAGTGTTGCATATGCATTTAAGGTAACTATTTGAAATAAAATAAAACCTAAAATTTCATGAAAAATATATTTTATATTTCATATAATAATTTATGAAAGAACTTATCCCCTAACCCTCTTTAAGTAATTTATAAAAAATAAATCAAAGAGAATGATGTTATTGACTTTTCATCATATAAAATAAAAAAATTCAAAATCATGTCTATAATAAATAAAATTTCATATATTTGATTTTTTATTCATGATAGATGAAATATCCTACAATAAAATTAATTCATATGTTAAAATTACTTTATATTATTTATCATATTATTTTTACCCTTATCTAAATATTTTTCATTTATATTTCTTATAGAATTTATAGTGATTATTTTTTATAAAAATGGCTCGATTGCATTTGTTGAAGAGAGACCGAAAGTGTTGGAAGCTCTCCTTGAATAATTTCAGTTCTCCCTCCTCGCTAGGTTATCTGGAACTTGGATTGATGTGCCTTTGAGGGTTGAGGAAGTGGGAACTCACGTAGCCAAGATCTAGGGCTTTACTAATTGGCATTTGATCTCAAACAGGAGAGGTGCGTTCCATATAGTTTTCCATTGAAGGAATTGCAAAATGATGCCTGGAGTTTTGGAACAGTTTCTCTAAAACCTGGTTACATAATGGTTCAGCAGTAGGATCCATTATCAAGTCCTCTAGAAATTAGGTACCCCTCCACTCCAACTCGGATTCGAATTATGGGTTTAAACTGATTTTTTGGCATCCATAGGTTTTTTTGGGAGGTTTCCTCAGCTGTTGGTTGTCCGATCAAGGTTGATAAGGAAACAAAACATCCAAGATATGGTTATTTTTCTCATGTTTTGGTAGAGATTTATTTATCTCAAGTTTTATAGAGGTAGTCTTCCTTGTTGTGGGTGAGTTTATGTTAGAACTTGCTATAAAATATGAGTGGTTTCATACTTTTTGTAAGTCTTGTTTATGTATTGTTCATACTCCTATGCAATGTCGTAGGAATATAAAATGAACACTTTTTAAATCACTGGCTCATACCTCTTATTAGTGAAAAAAATAAACTAGTTGTGCAGACTGGTAACAAGCATGTTTCAGGGGTAAGGATCCTCATAATGCTTGCAGTTCCTCATTTTCTGAGGCTATCCAGAATGGCTCGTCTAAGCCTGATGAACTTCAGCCAGCTACTGCTGTTGATGTGCCAGTGGATAATGTATTGGATCATGCTAATTTTGGAATCACCAGGGGGTATTGATAATATGTCATGGGATGATATGGCTGAGGAGGAGTAAGGGCACCAATTCGATCTTGAGGCTGCTGTCCAAATTACTAAGCCTGCTGAATTTCTGCAAGCTATTGCTACTGCTGTCCACCATGGTTCATCTACACTTGCTGAGGAGGAGGAAGGGTATCAATCAGAGCATGAGTATACTGTCTATAATGATCTAAATATAGAGTTTCATCATTCTGCTTTATCCTTGACTAGTAAGAAGGGTAAAATGAAGGTCTTTAATGATGATGGATTCCAGTTGGTGATGCCTAAGAAGTCGAGGGCATGCCCAGTTCATGTGACCAATGTGGGCACTTAGATGGAGGATTATATGTTGATGGATAGTGTTTTTGTTGGAGAAGTTTCTGTACAACTGGGGATTCCAGAGGGTGTACAGATGGAGAGAGGTGCTTCTGTTGAGAAGGATGCTGGTCTGCAAGGTGATCTAGGGTAGGAGGGTCTGGCGTGATCTTTTTCACATACGTAGGTTGATATTTTGGCAAGATCTCCCCATGTTATTTTGGGGGAACGATCCCCTCTAATGTAATTGGATCAGAGGGGGACTAATCTGGATGTTTCTCCAATGGTTTCATTGAGTGATGATGCGTTTCAAACACCTCTAAAACCAGTTGTCAATTTCTTTTCCATGATAGCGTCTATTAATACTCACGAGTTTGATCTGATTAATCTTGAAGGGATCAAGAATGCAGGATACAACAATCGAAGATGCTATTCCTTGATACTGGCTTTCGTTGATGATTTGGAGAACCCAAAGGAGATGGAATATCCAGTTCACACTATTGTGCATTCTCTAAATGATGTGCAGGACTCTAAGACAGTACATGAGGATCCTCAGATCCTGCATGAGGAGTCTCTTACTGGTTTTGATCAACAGGATGGAACTTCCTCTATTGATGTTGGGCTTTCAATGTTGTATGGGGAAGTTTCTCCGGAATAAACTGAATTGCTTAATATTAAGGTTCTATCGTTGGAGAATGAATCTAGAAAGAAAATGGGGAAAGGGCCTCATCCTGCTAATCGTGGAGGGTCTAGGGTTCGAGGCTGACCCAGAAAAAGGTAATGTCTGGATGTTTTTTTGAGTTTTCTATCTAGATGTGGTACGCCACATGTAAGCATTACCACATGTATCTCACACCTTTGACGCTTTTTAATAAATTTTGGGGTCATGGGTCTCTGAACCCATGATAGAGCCTCTTTGACTTTAAAAATTATTTTAAACTATATTTATGTTTCAAATTTGTTATTAATATAATTTTCAATAAAAATGATCTAACTAGATTTTAAAACATATATAAAATATATTTTTACAATATATTTTCCTTAAATGAAAATAATGTTTTCAATAAAAGTCTGTATTTTTAACTATTCATTAAAAAATCAATCATTTCAGAGAAATCTAAAAATTTCTCCACAATATAATTTTTTATTATTATTTTAAAATGATATAATTTTTATAAAATAATATTTTATTAATTTATATCAATTAATAATAATAATTTTCTCATAATAAATCATTAAAAATTGTATTTTAAGAACACAAATTTTTGATCTATAATAGGATATTACTAAAAATTGAATTAATATTCCATAATAATTAATCAAGAAATTTTATAATTAATAAATTTTTATATTAATTTTATAATGTGGATAGTTCTATTCATACCCTCCAACTCAACGTTGAGGTTCTAATGGTCACATTTAAATAATAATATTTTTTGGATAATTTAATCTTCGAGTTGTGTGCCATATATGTTATCAACCATAATGTCCTTTAAAATTTTGGGTTGTCACATTATGATATCGGTGAGCTCTATCCATGATGAAATATTCCAATTCATAAGAACACATGCAACCCAAGAAATGGTAGTCACACCAATTAAATCAAGTTGAGATAAAAAACACATTTTTTATCGAACTATTAATATTAATCCCTTGTGGTATTACCAACATCCCTAAATCAATGATGGATAATAATCATAGGGTTTTCTAGAAAAGTATCAATATAATTTTCATAAATTGAATTTGTTGTCGAAATACATGAATCAAACAAAACTCATGATTTCCAGTTATAAGACATCTGATCCCATACATATTTATATATAAAAAATATGATCTATTATTTATTTTATGATTAAGATTGAATAACCAAGATCATAAGGAAGAGCATAGTCATATCCTTTGTTTTCTATGATAAAACACTCTACGAATCATTATAATCGGATTCTTCATATCAATGATCCTAAAAATGACCTAAAATATCCCATGATGTATTGAGGAAGAGAAATAGAGTAATGATAACTGACACGAATACTGAAATAATAAAATATGTTCGATATTTAACTATTCATGGATTGAAGTTGAGATTCATGTTGTCGATATTCAAGTTACCAAATACAACAAAATTTAGGTCACCCATGATTAAAATCCTAGAAACTAGTTCACATTTGGAATACCCATTCTATTCATTAATTGATATACCCAAAAAAACATTCCCACCCAGAATAATGTTTAAATAATCATCTCAAAAACTATTCTGATTATGAATTAACATTCATGGTGTGAACTAGATCATATAACCAATTTTCATATTCCATTACTATTTCCCATCCAATCACCTTTTCCAATTCCACCAATCCACTCTCAATATAAATGATCTAGAAAAAATCGAGGACATTGCTCAAGATAGGAAGTGCTATATTGTCCCCACTAATAGGATTACTATGATCTAAATGTATGAGGTTTATGATGTCTTTGAAAAATATAGTCCATTAATTTAGCATAAACTTCACTCTTTCCCATGTTTCTTATTAGATATGACCATGTTTCTATAAATTTGATCCCAAAGATATCTTATTTCCATGAAAACTCTTGTAATTCCATGCTATTATTTAAAATAGGATGTGCATACATGTTTCAATGGGTTCATGTGTAACATGATCTGATCTAATCACATGACTTGGATTCGATTGATGCTTCTTTTTCTAAGAGACAACAAATTTTAAAGACATTTATGATTATCTATGGTAATGATAACCAATATAAAACATCAATAATCTATTTTAGAATATCAACCTTGTGAATTTACCATTCATATAATTCTATTTTCCTTCCCATGTGATGTTAAAAAAATTCTCTATGACACGTTGTAAAACATATGACCACTAAAAGTGAATGAAAAATGATTACGATGATGATTTTCGTAAGATCTATGTCGTATATGTGATGTATCTATCCACTTCCATGTCATTTGGATAATTTATATTGTCTCATGGATAATTCTATATCCAATTAATTTTGCCTCTCCCATTTCTATCCAAAAAAAATAGAAAATGGAAAGGAGGACCATAAAATGCCTTGAATATGGCCATATATATCATGGAATGATAACTATTATTATATTATAACCCTCCCTAATGAGAGGTGATCTTCCCATGAAAATTTGATGTCTATGACACAAACACAATGCATAACATACAACATCGAAGTCATGCTTTTTTATTCATCAACAATCAATGGTTAATATACCTTGCTTATGGTAAATTGAGTTCTAGTATCATGTAACAAGGATCACTAAAACCAATATGTGAATCAAGGTTCCACTTCAGGTATAATAAATATTCGTACTCCATTCACCTTGATCAACTATCTATTCTATAACTTTTCTAGATCCTCTACAATATTATACTCTCTAATTGGGAGATAGTGGCCAACTTGGAAAGAGGATCAATAATCACACAAAAAGAATCATGTTTGCAATTCATCCAAGTTCATTGGATGACAAGGCCTTTATAAATCTCTTCTTATTTGCAAATAGGTATAGGTATAGATTAAAAATTCTTTGATGGTCGTTTTTATCATCATTAACCTACTAAAATGCTAGAGATTTCCCAATGTAATATTAAATCTACATTTGCATACATAACCATCATAAATGATCTTTCATCCCTTTATACGTCTTCTGAATTTTAGATTGATTATTATATTTTGAGTGGTGTTTGGCTAAAACAATTTTTTAATGGAACGAATATGGACTGTGAATCTATTTATAAATGTAATGTTAATTCTAGATCCTCAGTCCAACCTCCTATTATCTACACACCATTTTATCTTGAAATATTGTTAATTCAATAATTACAAAATAATGTAAACTCATTGACCAAATTAATTAATTAGGATGTAAAGTGATTAGGGATAAAACTGTTATCTCATTATGTTTGGTTCAATCCATATGTATATCATTAATGAAACTCCTCAATTACCATTTTTATGGATCCTCTCTGGCCACTTTTCTATATGAATTTATATCAATGAATCTACCATAAAATTACCTTTCATTGTTGTAAACATCAATTAAAAATAAAAAAATTAGGCATAATCCATCCATTTTCATTACCTCAGGTTCATGTCTCATTAATAAAATATATGCTTCATGATTTTATGATCTATGAAGAATATGAAAATATTTACAAAATAGATATTGCCACCATGTTTTTAGGGAATATGATGCCACTAGTAAATCTTGTTCTCGCATTCGATAATTTTTTTCATATTTTGTTGACTATCTCAAGCCTTAATCCACTAAATGATCTCCCAAGCATGAAAACACAGCCCAAACATGATATAGATGCTTCATAAAAACCAAAATTACCCGGAAACGGTTCACTCAAGAATAGGATTCATGTAAAGGTAATCCAAATTGTAACACTGTTATATTTTATTGAAATATTCATTAAAATTAAAATTCATTTCATTAAGATATTTCTTTATAAATAATACTTAGTGTAAACAAACTGTGTTATACTGTAGAAATTTTATTATTTAATTTGATAGTTATCGCTTAGCCAATGAAATGAAGGGATTGATTATGATTAATCAAATTATGAAATATATATAAGGGTCCTACTATATAAAAATTTTCTAATTAATCATTATGAAAAAATCACTCAATTTTTAGTAAATTTATTTTATTCTTCAGCAAGTCCTTTTCTTCAAAAATAGTTTTTATTTCATTATATGAGAGAACACTATAATTATTTTCTAGAAATTTAAAAACTATACTTTATAAAAATTATTTCATTTTTTAGATCTTCATATCAAAATTATATTAGGGTAAATTTTTGTGATATTTCTGAAAAGATTGATTTTCATTGAATTGTGAAAATTTATGATTTGTATTAAAAACCGTTTTTTGTGTAAATAATTTAAAAAGTAATTTTTTCTCATGGAATGGATTAAAATTTAATTTTATTCTAATAAAATATAAAGTATATAATTATAATTTGTATAAATATTTTTATGGTTGAATTTGACATATAAAAAAAATTATTTATAAAAAGGCCTTTTAGGAAAAAAAATCTCCTTCTTTAATTTTTATCTCAAATTAATTTCTATCATGACTAGATATTGATTTGTGAATTTTTTTCCATATTTGGAATCATAATTCCATTTTTCTAATTGGTCCTATTTATTTTTTTCATTATGAATAATAATCATAGTAAACATATTTGAACATAGTAATGGTAATATTGGTTAATTGGGGTACAAAAAATGTTATAAGGATTAAAATTCATTAAAACACTTAAATTTATTTTATTTTAAGTGTTTATTAAATTTATAATCGTACAAACAAACAAAATATGGTATTTTGATAATTTAATTCTATTTTAACCTTTATAATATTTATTTAAATGATAAAGTGAAAAATATAACTTTATTGATTTTAATATCTATAATAATTTGTGACTTGGATTAAAATAACTTATATTTGGTTATAAATTTTTATTTCAAATTTGAATGAATTTTTTTATAATAGGTAAATTTATTTTTAATTCTTTCTAATCAAATAATTACCTTAAAATCTTATATATCATTGATACAATGCTTTTTCAATCAATAAAAAATAATTTTGATGATTTTTAAAAAAAATATGAAGGAAATTTTGTTGAAGTCATTTATAGTGTCCCATGAGTTTTACTAAAAGTTATTACATATCAAGGATGTTTTAACAGTTTATATTCAAATTCAACTATTCTCATGTTGTTTTCAATTTAAAATTAAATGAATCATTCCAAAAATGACATTAATGGAATTTACTAATAAATAATATTTTATTAAATTAATTAAAATTCATAATAATGCTATATTATGAAAAATGAATGTAATATTGATTATAATATCAAAAATGGATCATTTATACTCAATTATCCTTTTAGGGTAACATTTTTTACCCTTAACAAGTAGATTACATTGATATTGTAATGATGGAAAAAATGGTTAACGAGCATTAAAACTAAGAGATATGGGTAAATAAATAACAAAAACATGTTCATATTTTATTTTAGGATATTTTTTATACTCATAATCATTTTATATTCTAATTATATAATTTTTAATAAATATTTCCCTTAATGTTTATTTAAGTAAATTTTATACTCTATGTAATTTAAAGAGTTCCCATCCCCTCACAAATAAAAGTGTTCCTCCACTCATTCGTAATTGAAAATTATTGAGCCATATAGATAATAATATCACTACCCTAATTTCATCCTAGTTTCCTTGAATATATTATAGATCTTATGTTATATCCAAAGTACAATCCTATCAATGCTCAAGGTGTAATACAATGATGCTTTCTCAAAAAAGAGGCATAACTCTTAACCTAGAATTTTAAAATTTATTTCCTACTATAAATATATGGTATCAATTATAAGATTAAAAAATAATTATATTAAATATACTAAATTTTTATTATTATTACGGAATAACCATTATCCACCTTTATCCCATTTATTTGAAAATGAAAATGTCACTCATACATATATATGGACTACCACCTCCACAAAGTGATATAAATCGTTTTTCTATTCTTCACCAAATGGATACTAATAAGGATGATTTTAATGAATATATATTATATATATTATATAATATTTATTAAAAAAATTAATTGTTATTTACCTTTCATTCATTCATTCCATAGAAAAATGGAAACATCACCCATTCTTATGTATGGAATATTGGCTCCACAAAGTGATGTAATTCAATTTTCATCACCACATTATATTATTAGTAATAATATAATTTATAAATATTTCATATTATTCTCATTAAATGATTAAAATTATATATATTATGGAAGCATAGTCAAAGTATAATAATCGAGAATAGGGAACCAAAATATGCATTAAAAATGAAGTCGTTATCACCTAAAATTGTTATTTTAATAAAAAATTGTTAAGAAAAAGGTGATTAAATGTTATGGGTAAATAATATATGGTATGATATATATGATTATGTTCTTTTTAATAAGTTAATAATAAATAAATATTTATTATAAATTAGGTTCAAAAATGTTTTAATAATGATGATACTTGAGGTAATGGATTTACATCTCAATCTCATTTTATTTGGGATTGTTTATGTTTCAATTTCCATTGAGGAAATTATATGATACTTTTCTAATAAATAAATTTAATTTTTATAATACAATATTTTTTCTTATATAACATGTGTTACTTATTTTTCTTCCTCACTTTATAAACACAATGGACTTAAATAATGTTTTAATAAAAACTTCTTAGGTTTTTCTATTCAATCGAGAATCGTTGTCTAAAATGTTCATGATTTTCATTTAAATGATCTCAAATTGTTTTTATTATCCTCTAATTATTTTTACATGTAATTTTTAATTTTCATTATTTTCTATAAAAAAATAATTGGAATCCTCTTATAATTTTCCAAATAATGTATTTTGATATTATTTACCAAAAATTTGGAATGAATCATTTTTTTTAAAATACATAAGATAAAAATATTAACTTTCATTAAGGATTTTATATATTTTGAATCTTACACTATATGTTTTCAGGGTTATTTTAAAATAATTTTTTTTCATTATTTTATTTCTATAAATAACTGATTTCAAAATTAAAATTGTGTTATCCAGGATTTATTAGATATAGTATTTATAAGTAGTGATCATGAAGTCATACACTTATTCTTTTATAATGATTTCTTATGATCATAATTTGATATTTCTAATGATTTCCCTTACTGATCATTTTATTTCACATTTTCTTATGTTTACTTTCCCTAGGTTATGAATAAATGTTATAAGAGTGTATATCAAGAATGGAATCCATGATTCATATTCTAAACCGTCCAATGATAGTTTATTAGTGTAGAAATGAATAAAAATGTCTTTTTGAAATTACATATATGTTGTGGCTCTTATTTAATATCAATTATGGGTATTTTTCCTAGATGGTTTGTGATAAACATAAAATTTAGGATTCACCAATTTTATTGGAGTTGGTTGATATATTTCTTGAATAATTTTATCTTCCTCCTATAAATTGTGAACTTTGGCTTTATATGGAACTCTAACCTAGTGATAGAACTATTTGAAAAACTTATTTAAAAATATCCTTAATTGAGATAAATTAATTATATATGAAACTCTAGGAAAATATTGATAATGGATTCATACAGCCTATTATGTCACCAAGTGGTGCAACTGTTCAATTTTTTATGAATAAATATGGGGAAATGTGCCTTTATAAATATTATCGAGAAAATAGAAAAATAAATATCAATTACAAGTATATTATACCACATATTATTATTTTTAATCAAATTACAAGGAGATTAATAATTTAAAAAAGATTAAACTTAATTATGAATATAATCAGTTGGGCGTTAAGAAATATGAAATACAAAATACATCCATCTGTGTGAGGTATTGAAATTAGTAATTCAATGTTATTCCCTTAAGAAATACAAAATCCCATGCTATCTTCATTGATTAATTGAATAATGTCTTTAGATATTAACTTTATTAGTTTTTTGTAGAATTTATAGATGAAATTCTTATATACTCAAAGGTTAAAAAAGATTATGAATAACCATTTGATAGTTTTTCTGAACACTCTATGGAAGTTTAAGTTGTATGAATAATTTACCAACTATAAATTTTGGCATCAGAAAGATTCTTTATTGAGCCATATAATATCATGTAAGGGTATATTGGTCGATCCTTTAATAATTGATGTTATCTATTGATGAACTAGACCAACCAAATAATCAAAAATCTATAGTTTCTTTAGTTTCATAGATATTATCAATTCTTTGTCAGATATTTATCATGACTATATCATCCAGTCACAATGTTATCTCTGTAGGGGGTTAACATCTTGTGGAATGTTTAATGTGAAAAAAATTTCAAGGTGGTGAATAGAAGGTTGTTCAATGCACCTATAATCATACTACCTTATTATAGAGAAGGTTTCATGATTTATAGTGATTTATAAACTATGGTTCTAGAATGTGTACTCATATAGAATGATATAGTGATAGAATATTCCATTGGAAAATTGAAAATACCCGAGATAGATGATATGAATTATGATTTGGATCTTGAAGTAGTAATTTTATTTCATTGAAGATATGGAGGAATTATATTTATGGTGAAATGAGTGACATATATACAGATCATAAATGTTTTATTTAAATCTTAACACTGAAATAATTGAATATACACCAGAGAAGAATATCGTAATTGATTATAGATTATAACTACTCAATACATTACCATCATGGGAAGGGGAACAAGGTGAGTCATTCTTGACATGGAAGAATAATGCTAGTTTAACGATGATGATGACTGAATGTCATCCAAAACATAGGTGTTTGTATAATATCAAACATGAAATACCAATGAATGTTAAAAGATCCTATCATTTTCTGATGAATGTTCAGTCATCCATCCTTTTAAATATTATAAAGGCACATGAGTATGATGTTGTAGAGACCCAAAATTATAAAAAATAGATATCTCATATTAATATATTTAAATTACTTACATTTCACAATTAAATTCCCTAGTACCATAATAATTTATTACCTCTAGAGACTTGGTAAAAAAAATTCTAATTTTTTTATACAACTTAAATATCTTCCACAAATATCTTAACATTTTATACTCATCAAAAGCATACTACACTTAACGAACTTCATTATAACATTAGAAATGATACATAAGGGAGTACATAAATTCTCATTAAGGGTAACAATGTAAAATACATAAATATATCATGAGCATTAGGGTATTGCAAAATTAAAATAAGATATTAAAACCATACCTTTCATATCAATGATCAAAATCTTGGTTCATTCCATAATAATTGGAAGTTCATAAGACATGAATCATAAGGAAATAAAATAACATGATCCAAGAGAATATAACATTGTAATATGACATGGATATTTAGAATACATAAAATCCTTAAAACATTTTGAACATTAATAAACAGAAATTGTTTCCTTCAATAAGTTAACGACATGAAATCGTACCCTTTCATAAACTTATAGATATGAAACTAGTTCTACACATAACCCTATGGGTAGGAAATCTCCTTCCTCAAATAGAACAATGATCATGAAATAAATTTCACACAAAACAACTTGTACATGTAATAATTTCCATGAATAACACTAGGAAAATGTTATCAGGTTCATGAATATCATATTTACTCACGAGTTATCTATCTTTACAGAATGAATTGGAGGGAGATATTACTCCCACCTACAACATAATCCATACATCTATGTTCTATAAGATCATATAAAATTTATCATATCATAACCTATAAAATTACATTGGTTTCTTAAACAATTCAACATATCATAACTAGTGAAAAAGAAACATGTTTCATAATCATATCATTATTTCATAAAAGTATATATCATGAAAGGATATGTTGGATTCACATGTATTTTATCATTTTATAATCCATTTAAGTGAAATGGGTTTCACCAATATCTTATAATCCTGAATATAAACCATCGAGAAAATGAATAATAACGGTTTAATAGGATCATATTCCCTATAAAGAATAAGTAACAAAATTGGATTTCATCCAAGATGAAAAATCACTTTGTAAGATCATTTGGAATTTTTTTTGGAAAATACAATTTTTTCGTTGAAAAAACCTTTTTAAAAACATAATTTTTTTAAAACAATTTCCTTGAAAATAATTATTGAACCCTATCATGGAATCTTTAAAAAAAATTTAAAACATTTCTTAAGGAAAATATCCGTTGAAGTTTTGAAATAAATTTCAAAATATATAAAAATTTATAAATCCATTTATTGGGAAAACCCATAGAAAATTATAAATTAATCTTTAAAACATTGAGTGCTCATGATGTTTTAAAATTTAATACAAGTTAAAACAATGATACTTTCAAAATTTATAGTATAATAAAAATGTGATTTGTTTTAAAAATCATGACCATTAATTTAAAAAAATTATTTATTAAAAAATTCTTATATTTACATTAATAAATCATTTGGGTAATTTTAAACATTTTGGAAATAATTTTTAGAAAATATAGATATGGGTGAAAAGGGGTTTTCTAATTAATATATATATGAAGTTGGTTTTTCATAAAAATGTTGTTTTTACATTTTAGAACATAGTATGATTAAAATTAAGTTAAAAAATTTATTATCTTGATGTAACTATGGGAGTATAAAATTCACGAGTTTATTGAGATATGGTTTAGAATATTTGATCATGGGAATCATTAAAATAAACAGTCTTGTAAAAATATGAGACTATATCATAAAACCCTTACCACATTAGAAACATTGAATTTTAAGTCCCGTTAAATAAAAAACAACTAACAAAAATTTAATAACATTAATATAAGTATATTTCTGACATAACACATTATAAGAGTAGTATATAAACCTAAAAAATAGGATAGATTCATAACACAATATATATCTCAATGAAGGAAACTTTATAAAAAACATCCCTTACTCCTTTGGTAACTTTTGAACTCTAAACCCCATGAAGGATAGATCATAAAATGGAGTTATAGAATAAAATAATTTTTTGTGGAATAATAATAAAATAAATTCAGGGGAATTTTAGATACTCTATAAAATAAGTACTTAGTAAATATAACAAGTCTCTCATATAAGTAAGAAGTGAGATGAAAATCCGCCACATGGAGTTTTGACTTACTTCCAACATGTTATAACCTTTAGTATAATTTTTTATGATATATCTATTACTGATAAATAAAAATGTTAATAGGTCCATATTTGATTTACTTATGACATTTCATTTCTAATTTACTAAAAAGAATTATTATGATTACGTTTTAGGTAATAACTGGTTTGTTTTTCATATTTATTTTCATTTGGAGTTTCTATACTTTTTCATTGAAATTGGTTCTATAATTTCCATAATTTCAAACATTATATAAATATTATATGAATTCATTATATATATATTTATATAATTCCATAAAATTTAGAGATAGAAAAAAAAAATATCATTGACGGAGACAATAGGTCGTACATACACATGAACATTGTTTCAATTTTTTGGAAATATGAAATTAAATAAATGTAAATAATGGATTACCATTATATATTAATTCTAATTTCATATATATAACATTAATTCATTTAATTTCACAAAATTACATTCTCTTCATAGTGTTAGTAAAAAAATCACATCTCTTCGTGAGACGGTAATCCACATTATAAATGAACAACATTATCATATCAACTAAGCGGTGGAAAGTAAATAGATATATGTGATTTATTAACTTAATAAGTATAATTATGTTACATATATAATATATATTAATTTAATCTATCCATATATCCATAAAATTTAAAAATAAATTAAAAACACTTCACATCATTTCACATGGTGGTAACCCACCAAACACATGAGCAACATTATTGTTTTCCAATGTGTTTGGAGGTAAGGATGTAAATGTGATATTATTAATACATATATATAATAATATAGTTAATATTATATATATAACCACTAAATCATCCATTATACACAACCAATATAGGTGTTGATTTAGAATTAATAGCATCAGTTTAGGAGGTGGTAGTTCTCCACACACACGAATAATGATTTTATATCCAATTTGATGGATGTGAAGATGAATATAGGACATTAAATTCATAAAGATTAATCTCATTATATATGATATACTGGTTTTATTGTTTTATCATATTTTGAAATTATTTTATGATCTCATTAGTATAATTAATATAAAAACACATAGTTGAAAACTTTACCACTTCTTCAGGAAACCACTTTAGGTTAAACCTAAAGTCTTAATAGATTCTATTTATGATATTACCAATACCACTATGATATTTTATGGAATTAAATAATAATTTTTGTAATTATTTTAGGGGAATTTTTTTATGCTTGAATGAGAGAGGATAGGGGTGGCCTTTTATAATTGAGGTGAGCGGCACACTTGTAATATTTGAAAAAAAATGCTTGCCCACGTTTTTCAGAAGAATAAAAGCTAAAAAATGGTTCATTATAAAAACTTATGGGTGATAATATTATATAATTAAATATGTTATATAAATATTTCTTTGTAATGTTTCCTCTTATTAGTTTATATTTAACCCCTAGAAAACCTATTTTAACCTTAACCACTGTAATTAATTTTTACTATTTTTACTATTTATTATGCTGAAAAATTATGTTAAAATAATTATATAATATAAATTATTCTGATTCAAAATACGGTATCCAATATTCCAATTTCAATTCACATATGGGTAATATTTTAATTTTAAATTAATCATGCAAATGTTATTAAAAGTTGTTATAAAAAGAGAAAAGTTTCAAATGTTTAAAATATTTATATACCAAAATTCAATTTTAAATTGATTACAATCAAATAAATTTGATTAATTTATATATATATTTACTAATTTTACATTTAAATTTTTATTAAATAAATTTTTATATTTTTAAATGCTTTAAATCATATAATAATTCCTAGTAAGAACTAGTATTTTTGTTTATTAATTGAAGAATTTGTCTTGTAAGAAAATTCTAAAAATGTAAATCATAGATAATTTTGACATGATAATTTTAAAAATTAATTTTAATTTTTAAATAAATTTTATAAAATTTTCATCAATTAATTTTAAAATAAGTGTCCAATAGGCGATAATACTACTTTTTTAAAAAATATAGTTTTTAAGTGTAAGATTTTATTAATTCTTTTCCCTTGATTAGAAGACACATTAATATAATTATAAAAAATATATTAAGTATATAATATATATATTTCATAAAAATCTATAAAAAATTTTAGTTTTTTAATTTATTGAGGTAAAACATGTTTTGGTTTATAAAAATAGTTTTTTAGAAAACTATTTTCTTTATTTTAAAATGGTTTTGATTTTATTTATAATTAATTGGTCGCCAAAAAACTCATTTTATATACATGTGTAATCCAACTATTTTCATAATTTAATTTATCTTGTTCATACTCTCCCTTCCAATGGATATGTTATAATTATCATATTAAAAAATAATATTTTGATAGTATGCATCCTTACATTTAAACTAACTGTTGCAAGTGACCCAAACTAAACATAGTGTTGTGTGTAATTAAGGAAAAAATCAATGTTGTGTGTAACTCAAAATATCCAAAAGATTAGTTTTTTAAAAAATAAAATCACAAAATCATCAGGTGTTACATTATACTCCCTTAAAATAATTTTTTCCCTCAAACTTCATAACATTGGAACAAAAAACTGAGGATACGTCTAACTCATTACCTCCTCAGGTTCACATATAGCTTCCACAAGATAGTCATTTCACCATCAAGAATTGACCAGGTGATTGGTATTATTTTATACAACATTATCTATATGATCAAGAATCATTTCAAATTATTCCTTACAAGAAACATCATGCTCCAGTGGTATGACCATTGAGTTTAGCCTATGTGATATATCACATATATACTTATTCATGAGAGACACATAGAACACATCACGAATTTGATAAAGGTATGATGAAAACTCAAAGTTATAATCTATTTTCTAGATAAGATCAATAATTTCAAAGGTACTAATATAACTTGGGCATAGTTTTCTCATCCTTATTCCATGGAGAAAATCATAGAAACTCCTTATCATTAAATTATAATTTTAATCCACATAAAATATTATCAGTATAACATTTATTTGTATTTTTAGTCTCATATTTTACCAAATAGATTTATCATTCCCTTCTATTTCATTATCTAGCTCATTTCCTGATACCTTTCTTTCTATAACTTTATTCCTGAACATTATAATTCTAAATTTATTTCCATAAATAGATTCATACATATCTAACTGAATTCTAAAGTGAACGAAATTGTTTTAAGAAAACTAATATAGAATAATATTTTGTTATAAACCACCTTTTAAATCCATAGAAGAATATCTTGGCATATTCTATAGGGTTTGAATTATTTTCTCAGACTGGCCATCTATCGGAGGATCATACCCTATGATGAAACATAACACCATATAAAGATATTGTCGAATAATTCACTGAAACATTAAGTTAAACATGAGATCCTGATCATATATAATTGAATCTATTACTCCATGAAACTGTACAACTTCCTTAAGGTATATTATGGAAATCCGATCTATAGGGAAATCTTCTATGATAGTAATAAAATGTGTTAAATTTGTAAGGTGATCAACTAAAACCCATAATTAACTAAAAATTATATATAAGATAATCCATAAATTCTATGATTACCTTTAATCATATGTCCATAAATATTAATTTAATTCCTCACCAAATAAATTTTTCATTAAAACATATGAAAATCCAAAGGGTTATATTTCCATTAATTTCTATTAAAGTATCCTTAATCATGAAAAACTCCCATCCCATAAAACCGTAAATGGATTGATAAATTTGAAAATATGATCAAACATAAACTCCTAAAACCATGATGGTACCCATAAGTCATATGTTAATCCAACATGAAGACATATACACTTAGAAACGACAATTCAACTTTTATTTATTATATAATATCTTTTATAATACAATAAAAATCATATGAAACATGGGATCATAATTATACTAACATAATATAAAATGGAATTTAAATATTCCAAAATATGTATAAAGGGAGATAATTATGTGAAATTTCACTAAATTTTGAACAATAATATTTTCATAGGGCTCATTCAAAAAACATCAGACATGAAATTAACAACTAAGGAGTGGAGGATAAGTGTGTCCTAATTATCATGATTCAATTCATCTATCATTATTGAATAATATTACCATTTATCCTTTTTCTTTACAGGTTATTGTGGCTTATCATCCTCATTTACCATTTGGTTTTAGAATTGATTCATACAATTCAAAAACTCATTGCATATGAAACATTGGAGTTTGGGTGGTGCATTATATTGAGATCTGTCTCCATTAATTTCATATATTGGCCTCTTAAAATCACTTATATATTATGTTTCTTTATTGACAGTGGTACCATGCTTATAAAATAATCTTGTTCATTTAAGGTATTCAATTGAGCATTTATTCTGTTGTTTATGGCATGTAAGTGAGTGAAATTTCTTTTTACAATTTGATTTATTTGAGTTCTCTTGATACTCTATATTCTTTGTCTTATCAATAACATGGGAATAATTAGAATCTCCAATTTCCATTTCTAAATTCATTTCACATAAAATTAATTATTTTTAGCTTCTAAAGTCTCTTATATCCAACTCATTTCTAAAAATTAGTCTTAAGACATAAAATAAATGATCAATTTTTCTTATAGACTGATTATTAAACCAAAATTATACTATGAAATCCATATAAAATAATATTTTTATAAAACTATTCATTCACCATCTTTATATAAGAGCTTATGAAATTCCTTCCCTACCATTGTTCATAGAATACAAGAAACATACAAACTAAAATATATCCACTTAAACTGATCCCATTTCAGGTAGTCAATTATATCCTATTGAATCATATTCTAATTAATATTGCACCATTGATCTACTTCTCCTTCTAAATTATAGACAACCAAAATTAATTCTTAATTCCCACATCATTGGAAAATGGAAAATTGGTTTTTAGTGGTACATATCCATTACTCAAGGACTAGTAGATTAGTGGAGCCACTAAAATATGGTTGATGTTTCCTCGTGAAGGAATCAACATAATTTTGTTTTCTCAATTTATGTTTTGGAATTTTATCATGATTAATATCTTGAGAATTTTGTGTGTGAATAGAAACATGGTTTTTCATTACATATCTTAGAACATTACATTTCTTCGGAGAAAAAACATTGAATATCCATTGCATTGTTCATTAACATTATTCCTTTAGGTTCCAGTGATTGATTAAAATTAGAGAGCATAGTTTGACCAACATTAATCTTATTATATAACCATATAATCTTGAAAACCCATTTTTATGATTTCTAAAGAAAAAAACCTTAAATTCAACCTATGATACCATAGTACTAACCTAGCTTATTAATAGTCATTATTCTAATCCTTCCCGATAGTTCATGGACATTTGTGAATTTACAAGACATATCCCATGGGTGTTCCAAACTAGGTGTGCAATAAGGCTTATTTCAATGCACCATGAGATGATCGAATCTAGATCAATGTTCCATTTTATAGTTATTACCATATGTACCTATCATTCAGAGCCATATCTACTTATAGTATCAATGAAGTGTTGTGATTTCATATAAACCACATAATCTATCCTTTAATAAAATTCCAAGACTTTTTCCTATACTTTGACTAATCCATATAAATATCTCTATTTATATCCATAGAAATTTCCTTTCAAATGTCCCTTGATATGTTAATAAATTATTCTGATCGTAGATCATGAATATTTACTAATCCTTTTCCTTTGTTATCATATTTATATACCCAAACATTTCATATTTATATATCACATCTTAATTGATTAATATCCATTACCTTTCATGAATACATTCCTATGGACCATAATGGTTTATCTCCATGGTGACTTGGTAAAAACGTTTTTTATCTAGCGATACATTATTGAAATCTCCCATAAATATCATTTACTTTTTTACTCTTCAAAAACATATCCTACTTAAAACCTTTATTCATAACCTGGGAAAGGATACATAAGAAAAGGTGAGCATAGATGCTCAATAAGGGTAAAAATGGAAAATCCATAGACATATCAAGGGAATAATGGTATAAGAACATAATCATAAAATATGTAAACCATACCATGCATATCAATGATCCGGTGGAATAAATAAAGGAAGTTCATATGACATAAGTCATAGTGAAATCAAATAAATTGAGCCATGTGAACATAACATTGGTATAATAAATAGAATTTTGGCATTCAAATAATCTTATAACATTCTAAAAATGTATATATAGAAACAGGTTGACTCATTAGGTTAATGAAATCAAATTAGTCACTCTCATAAGATTAAGGAAAGGAATATATTTCCACCCATAACTTTATTCACATGAAAGCTAGGTCCATGAATTATAATGTGAAAAATTAATCTCGCTCACAAATAACATTGTGAACATGTAATTAGGCTCACACATAACATTGTGGACATTTAATCAGTTTCATGCAAATCATATTTACTCACAAGATGTAGATTATTACCTAGAGAATTAGAGTAAAATATTAGTCCCACCCATCACATAATCCATATATAAATGTTCCACATGATAAAAAAACATTCATCATATAATAACCCATGAAATAAAATTAGTTTAATAAATAATTCATCAAATTATAACCTATGGAAATGAAACAGATTCAATATTTATTTCATCATTTTAAAAAATATTAAACAATGGAAAAAGGAGTTGGTTTCATAATCAATTTCACATCATATGACCTATGGATTCAAAATGGGTTTCATAAAAATCCTATCATAATAAAGATAAAACATCCAGATAATGAATATAAAAAAGAGTCCTTAGATCATATCCCTAGTAATGAATAAGTATCAACAAAGGGTATCATCATTGATAGGAAATGATTTTGAAATATACCTTAGAAAATTATTTTAAAAAAATAGCCCTTCTAATTAGAAAATTAGATTTAATAAAAATAAAACATATTCAAAATCATTTTCCATAAAAATATATTATGAAACTTTTCATGGAAGCTATAAAAATCATTTAAAACATTTCTTGAGGGAAATACAATTTCCACAATGAAAACCAATTTTAAATACATAGGAAATTTTCAAAATAATATTCATTTAAAATAACATTGGAAACATATAATGTAAAGATTAAACATTTGAGTGGTCATGGTGGTATAAAATACCATAAAAGTTAAAAAACATATTCCTTTCACATTTTTTATAAAGAAAAAGTGAGCAGTGTTTTGAAATGAAATAAATATTACTTTTTAAACACATCAAAAAAATTAAAAAATTGATAACAAGTCATTACTAAATATTGTAGGTAATGTTAATACATTTTTAATTATTTTATGAAAATATAGATATAGAAGAAAAATTATTCCCGACCAATGAGAGAAATAATGTATGTTTTTCATAAAAACATTAATTTGAACTCTTTAGTACCTTGAAAGAAGAAAATGAGGGGAAAAAGGTATTATTAAGAAATAACAAGAAGATAATATAATTCATGAGTTTTCTGGGATATTGATCAAAATATTTCATCAGGGGAAGCATAAACATAAATAATCCCGATACACGGTGAGATTGTATCCTAAAACCCTTACTACCTTAGTAACAATGAACTATATTCCACAATAATTCATAAAATAAAATGAGACATTAAATATCATTAATATAGGGATTTTAAAGACAGTTAAAATAAAAGGGTTGTTATATACACCTCATAAAATAAGATATGAGCATAACACTACATATATCTCAATAAATGGAATATTTAGAAAAACAATACTTTGCTACTTTGGTAACATTGGAACTGTAATCCCCATGAAAGATAGATTGAAAAAAGGATATGTAAAAACATATAATTTTATGTTAATAATCAAAAAATAAATCATTAGGAATTATATACACCACATAAAGTGAAATGGTCTTGAATAAGGCATATGTCTCACAGAACTAAAAAGAGAGCAGAAAATACATTACATTATTTCATTAATTCCATATTAAATGTCCAAATCTCTTGTATAAAAATTATATATTTATTATATATATATAAATGAACCATAATAATATTTTTCATACTATATAATATTTACTTATGACTTTTAAGTACCTAGTTATTAATAATTCCTTATTAAGATTACATTTCATGTAAAAACTACATTATTTTTAACATTTGTTTTGGTTTTGTGTTTTTGGTCCTTTTAAATTTATATGGTTATATCATTTTCATAATATGAAACATGATAAAAAATATTATATATATTCATTTGTGTATGATTTTTTATTAATCCCTAAAATATAGATTTTTCAAATGAAATACACTGTTAATATAGACCATAGTTCATGCATAAAGATGAATGTTGTTTCCATTTGCTCAATGGATAAAATTAGTGAAAAATAAATAATATATTACCATTATATGATACTTTTTATTTCAAATATATACATATATATTCATTTAAATTACCCAAATTATCTTTCATGCAATGTTTTAGTGAAAAAGGAATAACATCACCTCGTAAAGTGGTAGTATATCATACACATAAAAAACAATATCATATCCACTATGTAATGTAATGTAAGATGGTATATGATAAATAATAATTCATTAAGTATAATTATGTTACATATATCACATATATTCACTAAATTTATCATTATTATCAGGCTTATAAATTAGAATTGAAAAAATACATCACATCAATTCAGGAGGAAGTCGTCTGCCCAACACACAAGAAACATTATTATTTTACAATGGATTGGGAGGTAAGATTATAGATGAGGTATTATAATTAATGTGGTATAATGATATCATAAATATCATATATGAACATTTAATCCATCTTTGCATCTACTTGTTAATGGTGGTTATGGAAAATAAATAACAATTGTTTTTGAGACGGTAGATTGTTATACATGTGAACAATGATTTCATACCCCATATAATGAATTGAAGATGAATACAGGTAATTACATTGATATAATAAGAAATCAGTACATATTTTATACTTGTGTTATTTTTTATATTTTTAGGAAAAGATTTTATATAATCCGAAAAAAGTAAAATAATAACTTATGAATGAAAATTTAATTATTCTTAAGATATCCTCATTAAGTTTAACATAAAACCTTACTACATTGGATTTCTGATCTCACCAAGGATACTAAGATGTGGGGTGGGTATAGAAAGATATATTTGGATAAGGATTTTCTTGTCCAATTTTTTTTTGAAAATGTGAATCGGAGAGGTTATTGGGTTTTCTTATATAAGTGAGGTGAGTGGAAAATATGATATTTTTGAATAAAAAAAGGCATGAACATGTTTTTCACTTGATACATGTCGCACCCCAGCCTGATGGGGGCCGAGTAATGACTTCCCCAAGAACACATCCAATTGGACAATTTCAGGTAACCAATGTTGAGTAGGCCTATCACAAACAGAGGAGGAATTAGCCTAATTTATCTATATAGACACAAACACATCTCCAAGTCCATACAATTATAAAATGTGAACCAACTTATAAAAATGCATGAATATATTTATAATCTCATATTTATAGTAAATAAAATTTAATGTAATGAATAATGGGGATATATATAATACAAAAAAAAACAAACTAAAAAACAAGTCCAACAAGCTATTTAGAAGGAGACTCCTGTCTAACAAAACTAATAATACAATACTTGGTCTGTTTGGATCAATATAGTCAACCTAGTACTTGTCCCTCTAGGACTCTGTCAAATGGTATGCTATCTATATAATTTGCAACATGTGTAGGAAGTTCCAATGATGGGGTGAGTATAATAATACCTAATAGGACACTGTGATATCACTAAATATAATGCATCAAGAGTAGTCATCACATAATAATAATACTACAATGAAAGTGAGAAAACCCCCAGATATAATTAGTAATGAAATCATGCCACTATCAAGTCTCAACAAAATTACATTCAAGAGGATTGTTCTTTAAATCATATAGGGAACGATCTTTTTGAGATAATGCACTCTAGGATCCATTCTATCAGTGGAGAAACTCGACCAATAGGTTATGATCATTGGGCCCACCAAGGAAAACTCTCTAGTCATTGTTGATCTCAGTACGTAGAAAGAATATTGCACACAAAACCACTAGGAGAGACCCCAATCCAAGTCTCGGTCATCCCACTATGTAGGGGATCATATGTCGATGATGCAATAAACCCTACTATAATGGCATGCTTTATTGGGAATCAAATCCCAATGAAATTAATTTATGACGATTACATGAACACAACCAAGGTTATTAGAAGGAATGATAGTGGATTATACCCCGGTCTTATGGAGGGACACTAGAAACTCTATCTGAGACTCATCCTACAATGGGGATCATAGTCCAAGATAAAGATTCCATACTGTACAATTGTGGATATTGGACAAGGGAACTCAATCATCTGATACTAGTTCAAAATTAAGTAATGAAGGGATCAAAACACCCCCAAATGGGGTACATGACATCTACAAGCGGTATATGACCTATCTACCCCACCCATGGTAGACATGTGTGTCACTACCGCACATGGCATGTAAACCTCAAAATACATAATATATCCTATGTGGGTATAAAATATATAGAGTTAGAGATATCACTCTAACGATTCCACCTTACCATGCTTGTATACATTTAGACACACCTATATACCAACCTCTACACACATACATGTGGTTGTGTACACCTATACATGTTCGAGTAACAAGCTCTATCTATTTTTTTTGACTATATGTATGACCCTATCCCACCAGTTCCCTTACATCCTTTGAGATACACACTATGCTACTAGCATGGGTCAAACAACATTTAATAAGGCTCATATAGAATGAGATCTTTTCTTCCCTATTGAAACCCTAACACTATTCCATGAGCCCCATAAGGATTGTATTTTTTGATTACATGTCATTTAACATATAAATATCTAGAACCCTCAGGTTCATCACCTTCTCATCCTTCCACACAACCACTTATATTATTTTAGCTTGGAATCGTGGAGCATAGGTCATCCAACACCAATTTCAATGATCACAGAAATATGGTCTCCCTTCTTCTTGGAAAACACCACCATTGTGCCACACTGTAACTACCATGCATTAAACCATGAATAATTGGATCCTTTTACCCATTCTGATACACCTCTGATTAGAATTTTTCAATATCTAACCTCGATCACACCCTTGTTAACAAACCCCACATACATTATTGATTTTGTTCACCGAATAATGGTCATGTAGTGATCAAATATCTTGTATTTTTTTGAACTATTAGCCAAATAAAATGCTAATGAGGAATGTGTATTGAAAACGGGGAGAAAACCATTAACCATAAACATGATTAAAAAACCTTGACCTTTATTAAATTTTTCACTTCATCTATAGCCACATAATAAGATGAATGAAGATGTATAAACATTAATGAAAATTTTAATTGACACAAAAATAAATAAACATTTTATGTGAAAATCAATTATTTTTCATGGAATTGATCGTAATTAAACATGGATTAAGAAATTGGATAGAATAAAATAAGTAAAAAATCCTACATGGATTTTTAATTTATCACTAATGAAGAAAATTTCTTTACTTCCATTGTTGTTGAGATACATGAACTCTGTTGGGGCATGATACTTGATCGGATCACAATCTAATGCCATATACCAATGATCCTCTACTAATACTACTCAAATGATCCCTCGTAATAACTTTACTAAAATTATATACATTGAAAAAAAAATGATATACATACATTAAAATCAACATTCAAAACTAAACAAGGGTCTCAGATTTCTAATTTGGGCCTCTTCACGTTAGTTATTACAATTTTTCTAGAAAAATGCTTATGGGTGACATTAATATATTTAATTCTTTTTAAATAACAATTATGGCCTCCTAGGGCCTCAGAATATCAAACTTCCTCACCTCCTAGATTTTAAAATAATTCTAGTATTATAATGATGGAAAACATGGAAAATATGAATTTTTATATTCTCACCACATTAGGGATTTTTATCCCAAAAATAAAGAAACCAAATTAATTATATGAGGGTACTAGGGTCACATTTGTTTCTCCCACTCCCTGGTGCTCTCCTGACGATTTTTGTGCTACCACTATACATGAAATTAGAGAATATCTCAATGAAAAAGGTTCTTCTCATGTATATCGTTGATATCCACAGGGTACTACACAAAGGTATCCCTATCCTCGATGTCTATCATTTTAAATTTGATAACATATGATTATCCATGATCATAAATCCTTATATAGGACACTTGAAATATATCATATAAATAATCTAACCTTGGTGGATGATCCAATGGTATGCCACCATGACAACTCTATGTAGTATCTGAAAGGTGCTAAAGAATCTCAGAGATCTATTATCACCAAGTCCAAATCATTGAAAAATATATCAAGGTGAGACCTTAAAGAATAAGTGGTCTCCCTCCTCGAACTCAAAATTCCTACATTGTTGTTCCGCAAAGGACTTATGATAGCTCTATGTAGTCCTCATTTTCTCATAGATGTTTTTATCCTTATTTATTTTAGATCGCACCAACTCTAGTCCTATGAGTGCTAAATCTCCTTGATTAGTAAAAAAAGTGGTGACCTATGGAGTTACTCATACAAGACCTTGAATAGTGTCATACCAATCATGTAATGGTACCTTTTTATACACAAACTCTACCAAGGGTAGGTAATCCTCCCAACTATAGTAAAAATCAAACATGAAAGCCCAAATAATGTCTTCTAAGACCCGAGTTTTATACTCAGTCTAGACATAAATTCTAGGGTTAAATGCCATGATTAAACACAAAAATGTTCCAAAGTCCACCAACAATACTCTCTGTAATCATGATGTGAAGTGAGAATCACAGTTGTAAAGAATTTTGATGGAACTCACTAGGTCCAAACAATATTTTGTATGTACATGCATCTCAAGATCTCTTCTGAACTCTAATATCAAATAAATAATATTTGGACCGAATTAGTGATTCATTTTATGATCACCTAGATGGAATCATGTCATATGGACATACATGGTTACCCCTTCATTAAGTCTATCAATTTCCCACCACACTTATACTCTGGATCCTCATGGGGTTGAGCTAAACACAATGGAAATATTTTCTCATCCTTCACCTACATACATGTAATGAATCTAGAGACATACTTTGCAACACATTTTTTCATTCATGGCCATCGAAACTGGCATCAAAGGTCCTGGTACATCATTTTACACCTATATTTACTACTAAGGAGGATGTATAAAACTCCATCATACCCTCCTTCCATAACATAACACATTGTACCGAGAGTACTCAAAAAAAATAACATTCTCCTGAAATTCATAAAATCCATCCAGATTACATTCAATGGATACATTTGTATTTATGGTCTCACACTCAGTATCTCAAAGATAACCTCCCTAACATATTGTAAAATCAGTGGGGAAACAACCATCAACTGAAGATACGATACACCATCCATATCCATTAAGAACAACTTGAGTGAGGCTAACTGCTTTGAAACATCTGTTGATAACTAAGAATATGATCAATTATGAAGGGAATCTCCAAACACATTCCCCTTCTGATTAGTATAAACAATCTCAGATTTATATTATTTGAGAAACTATAGTCATCACCACTATCTCTAGTTAAGATCCTTATGAGAGAAGATATACATGAGACTCTTGTAGTCAGAGCGGACAGTAAAATGCTCACCCATAAGGTTGTTTCTCCACATCTTCAAGGTTAAGACTTCCACTTCCAGATCATGATCAAGGGTAATGTTGTACTGCTCATGATGTCTCG
Organism: Viscum album; assembly: GCA_963277665.1. Taxonomy (NCBI): domain Eukaryota; kingdom Viridiplantae; phylum Streptophyta; class Magnoliopsida; order Santalales; family Viscaceae; genus Viscum; species Viscum album. Next base: position 786,710,057 of record OY728123.1, on the reverse strand, counting down.
ACTAACTAGAGTAATATGTAACCATTTCTTACCACTACAATAGAACACAACCAAGACCAGTCCATAAGGCATAAAAGAACACCACATACTTGACAAAAACCACTTATATTCCCAATATGTGGGTTCCCATCAACCTCTACCTCTTCTCTTGAAAAAAATACTGAAACTTCTTCTTCCTAACAAATGTATTCTCATTTCATGTCAAATTTATCAAAGGTGTTGAAACTCTAGAGAAGTAGGGTATAAACCATTGATAGTACCCTACCAACCTAAGGAGTCTAGTCAAATTGGCAATGCTATTAGGGGGATCTCATGCTACCACTACCTCAACCATCACAGGATCCACTAGTACAAAACAAACATTTAACAGAACTGGCCATTATCAACACATGAAAATGCACTAATAAAGGGATACTCTGTCTTTCCTTTTTATGTATCATGGATAAAATGTATCTTTTGTGAGCACTTTTCTTTAGCTGTGATAAATGGTTCCCTTTGTGAGAGCTTTTTTATCATTGACAAATGGTACCCTTTATCAATGATTTATTTTTACCACTGATAAAGACATCCTTTATGAGATCTTTTTTAGAGCTGATAAAGGCCACCATAAAATGAAATAAATAAATAAATAACAATGATTTTATTAAAAAAATATTGACAGTATTATTAATTAAATAATTATTGATAGAAATGAATAAATTTATTATACTATATATAAATTATAAACACTAATAAATAATAAATATATAGATATATGTAAAATGAGAATTAAATAAATTAAAATTAAAAATAACTAAATTAAGAAAAATATTAAAGTCCGATTAATTAAATAATTATTGATAATATTAAAAAACAATATATATTAAATATATTGATATTTATAAATGTATATAAATATGATTTAAATAAAAAAATTATTATTTACGTTAAATTGTTATATATTTAGTGAAGATTGGTTTATTATTAAATTTTAATAAGAATTAAAAAAATTGAGAAATTGTATTTTGTATTAGATATGATTGAATGTTGATTGATTTTTCAATTTAACATATATCAAACTTGTTTTATATATTCTTCACATATGTATACCTAATTAATTCCTTTTTATATACAACACACACACACACAAATATTTACATAATTAATGAAATGTTATATAGAAACATATACACTTAATACACTACTGGAAATAAGCTCATTTGCGACGGGTCAGTTGCGACAGGATCCCGTCGCAAAAGGCTATTTGCGACGGGGGTCCGTCGCAAATGACCCGTTGCGGTAAATGGAATCACAACTAACACTATTTGCGACAGTTCCGTCGCTAAAAATATTAGTTGCCACGGTAATATGTCCCGTCACAAATACTAATCAATATATATATTAAAAACTTTAAATAACACTTTTGCAACGGGCCCATTGCAAATTTTATTTGAGACGGGCCACGAATACTGTCGCAAAAGAGATAATTTTTTTTAAAAAAAAGAAATAAGTAATTGCGACGGGAAAATATTCCCGTCGCAAATATGTATTAAAAAATGAAAAAAAATTAAATTATTAATAAATAAATTAAATTAATATTATAATTGTAATAATACAATTACAATTCATTCAAATATTATAACAAAAAATCATTCAAATATTTAAAAAATTTAAATATATATAAAAAAATTAATATTATAAAATATGAATAATATTATTAATCATATTAATATTGTAATATAAATAATGTAATATTATATAAAAATAATAATATACCGAATTCATATTATTATAAATAATTAAAAAATTATAATTTCAATTAAAATTTTTGAAACTTTTATGTATTAAAAATAATGAATATAATATTATTAAAATAATTAGAAAATAAAAATATGAAAATTATCAACATTTGCAAAAAGAAATATAAAAAAATAATAAAATAATAAGAGTAATATTATTATTAATAAAATAAACAAAGATTAAAATAAATACCAATAATAAATAATAAAGTATTAAAAATAAATAGATATTAAATAATAAAATATTGACACCAGTATAAGAGAGACATAAACTCTGAATAGAAAAAATGTCATATTTTAAATTTACAAACTTTATAACATCAAACAATAACTAATCTGAAGGAGGAGGGGGAGGGGGGATCTTCTGGTGGAGGAAACTCCATCCCTAAGGCATGAGTGAGTCGGTGCATGTAATCCATCTACTCTTACTGCTGCTGTTGCCACCGACTCATCTGCTCCTCGTACACCATCTCCTGTCGTCGGCGCTCCTCCTCATGCTGCTGCTGTTGCTGACGCATCTCCTCCTACTCCTTTTGGAAACTCTCTATCAACTCAGTCTGAGATCGCAACCGATCCTCATACTGTGTAGCAGAAGAATATCCACGAGCTCCTCTCGAGATGGACGCCGACATCGCAACACTTCCATAATAATCTTCGGGAGTCAGTCGAGAGCCGATACCAACTACCTAGCCCTTTTCAAAGGCATATTGGGTCACCTGCATCCATGCCGCCTCATCAAACTGATGGCCACTGGTCTGATCTGATTCCTCGGTCTGACCCTCAGGCCGGGTCTGTGATGTTGCGATCTCATATGACTCCTGTAGTTGCAATTTAAAATTAAAATTGTGAATATATTATATGCAGTTAATTTTTAAATATGAAAACAAATAATACTGACCACAATGTGACGCTGGCGATCACCTCTAAGCTCCCCAGTAGCTGGATCACTGTACATCCTCTGATATACATCGTAATCCATAATATCGCGGTGCTCAACAGCCTATAAGAATATAAAATAAATTGTTAATATTTAAATTTTTATAAAATATTTATAAAAAATGTACGTACCAAATGCTGTCTAAGAGTACTGAATGTACGACTCCCAGCTCGATGAGTCACCTCCTGTCTCCCCCTATTCTGCCTCCCCACTGATGATCTCCTCTGAAATCCACCACTCAACTAGTTTTCACATAATCCATCCCATACGTGGGATGAAATGTACTATGGTCGGTGTGCTCTACATGACTCGTCAAAATCTGACACTCCTACTTTCTTCATGGTAACTCTTCTTAAATTGTGAAAAAAAGACGAAAGCAATCACGCATGGCCACCTCCCATACCTCATGGATGGCGTCATGAATGGTATCCTTGATCGGATACCATAAACCCAACAAATAATTCAAAATATCAAGTTTTAAATGAAATAAATTTCGAAATAAAAATTATTTATTTACGTACGTACCAACCAATGACCGAAACTTTTCTGCTGCACATCAACAGGAATATGCTACCATGTCGTCCATGGCTGAGAAAAATAGTTGTGCAAAATAGTGATTCCTTGTCCGACTTCTATATGCGGAAAACTGTAAAAATAATAATCAAACATTTATTATGTAAATAGATTAATTAAATCATAGTAAAATGCACAGGTTATCACACCTCCGAGTGCATGGATCGAACCCAAGACGTGGAAGTCGCTCGGGGATGGGGTTAGGAATCATTAGTCGTGCAAGAGTGCGCCCCCTCCGCATACTCCCTGAAGCGTCTTCATGCTGAGGGTCAGGTTCCAGCAACTCGTCTGCATCGAAATATAGGTCAGCATTCGCCAACTCACGAAATGTGTCCTCGCCCATCTAAAACAGAAAACGAATGTTGTTAGCAAATAATTGATAATAATTATTATATATACATATATATTAGTTATGATTATATATAACTACCATTTAATTGTATCAATGTTCAGCTTCATCATAATCTTCATATCGGTCAATGTCATCTTCATATTCCTCCTCAATATCATCGATATCCATTTGAGTTCCAGTTTCTTCATCTCTTACCATTTCAAATTCATTTCTGACGTCACTTACATCATCATCATCATCACTGACCCTTAATTGCGGGTTGTCATCATCGATACTCATGTCTCTTTTTAACAAAGATTGAATTTGAGTACTCTCTTGAAAAACATCAATTCCTTGCACTTCAGTGAAAGCACATTCACTTTGACTAAACTGATTGTCTCGAATTTTCATTTTTAGTATGCTCCACTAATTAGTCAAGTCTCTTGACATAGCAATGTACTTTGCATAATAAACTTGATGTGCTTGGTGAGCCAGTAAGAATGGTTCATTTACTTCAAGAACACTTTTACATTTAATATCGATGATTCCATGAGTCGGATGAACACGCACGCCTCTCTCAGTATCCAACCACCGACATTTGAAAATTGTTATGTAATGGTGTCCTAGATAATAGAGTTCAATGATTTCATCAAGTATCTCATAAAAGTCAACTTCATTTTCTCTATGATGAGATCCTCCCAATCAAACAGCACTGTTCATTGTTTTTTTGACTCCCCATATGCATGTGTATGAAATCGAAAACCATTCACCACATATGCATTAAAAGATTACACCATTTTGGATGGTAGGTTACTCAATATACAAAGTCGTTTGTTAATTTTATCAGCATGTCGAGACACCTGAAAATTTGTGAAATAATTATCAATATAGTAAACTATAAATTGAAGGAGATGTTAAAGTATGAAAAATTTATGTTACCAGTATTTGAAACCACTGAGATATTTTTTTTGTCTGCGTTTTTCGAGAGAAGCTGCTATAATTTGTGGAAGTTGTTTCTTGATATGATTATCATAAAATCTATAAATAAAAGATATTTATTTTAACATAAATAATAGAATAAGTAATAGAATCACATACAGTACAAATGATGTCATCTCTTCACAGTTGAGCAGAACATACGTATGAGCTCTGTTATGTTCATCATTTGAAATCCATCGTTCATGAACTCCACAAAAACCAAGCTATGACTAGTTAAAAACAGATAATTGATTGTCGATTTCATCAATATTCCCCTCGTTCCATCCCATGAGGTTTTGGTTTGAAGGGTACTCAGATTCAAAATATTGGGAGAAAAAAAAGATATCTCCTCCTGCAAAATAAGCTTCAGCAAAAGACCCTTCAACAGATGCTTGGTTACGTACTTTTTTTCAATTTCTGCATGCATCTTTCGAATGGGTACATCCATCGAAACTTTATCGGAGATCCACATTTTGCTTCATATGGAAAATTTAATATAAAATGTTCCATTGAGTCGAAGAAAGAAGGAAGGAATATTTTTTCCAGTTTACATATAATTTCAACAACATCTTCTTCATGTTTGCATAGAGCATCGTAATCTATTGTCGCCACACAAATGTCCCGAAAAAAATATGATACGTCTGTTATGGAATCCCATATCACAGAATTCAACAGACCTCTTAATCCATTGGGTAGAATTCATTCCATTATAACATGAAAATCATGACTTTTTAATCCGGTAATATGACCATTATTTACACATCTTCCCAAATTGGAAGCACATCCATCTGGAAGTCTCAAATCTGAAATCCATTGAAAAAATAATAAGCAGCATTCTTTGGAAAATGTATATGCTGATTTTGGTTTCATTAACCTTTCTGTTCTGACATTCTCAAATAGCTCGAGTTCTGGACTCTTACAAATTTGAGCAAGATCTAATCATGCATTTACATTATCTTTTCTCTTTCCTGGTGTATCCAAAACTATATGAAAAAAATTATCAAGATAGTTCTTCTCAATATGTATGACATCCAACATGTGGCGGACCAGCAAATCAGACCAATATAGAAAATCCAAAAATATGCTACGTTTTAGCAAATCATGTTCTTTCTCAAAACTAAAAATTTTCTGTTGGTTTTTTATGGGTACAAATGTGATGGGAGGTAATGAATATACAACTGATTTTAACTCCGTACGTGATAGCATTTTTGGAGGTCCATCCCTTTCAACTGTGCCTTTTCTAAAATGAGATCTGTTTTTGCGAAAAGGATAATCAGCTGGAAGAAATCTGCGATGACAGTCAAAATAGAAAGGTTTTTTTCCATGGATGAGCATAAATTCCTTGTTCTCTCCCATACAGTATGGACCTGATTTTGACCCTTGTTTACTCCAGCCAGATAATATTCCATAAGCCGAGAAGTCACTGATTGTCCACATCAATGCTGCTCTTAGTATGAAATTCTATTTCACAGCAACATCATAAGTACTCACACCAGTACTCCACAGTATATTTAATTCATCAATCAATGGTTTCAAATAAAAATCAATATTCTTCTTCGTATTTCCTGGGATTAGTAAGGTCAAAAAGATATAGGGTTCCTTCATCAACATCCATGGAGGTAAATTGTACAGATTTAAAAAGACAAGCCAACATGAATACTGACTACCATAAGATCTGAATGGACATAAACCATCAGTGGAAATACCCAGTCACACATTTCGAGCTTCTAAAGAAAAGGATGGATGCACTATATAAAAATATTTCCATAAATCACCATCATTCGGATGATTTAAGCTTTTACCGGTTGAAATATTCATTTTGTACCATGACATCATTGTCGATGTATTCTTAGACATGAATAAATGATGAAGTCTGGATGCAAGAGGAAAATATCTAAACTGTTTTACAGGAATCAAGCTAGACTTTCCATGTTGAGCTTCTTTATACCTCAATTGGACACAAGTGCGACAACTATCCAATGACACATTTTCCCCAGAATATAAAATGTAATCATTTGATCATGCATGAATCTTCTGACATCTAAGCCCAAAATTCTGAACCAGCCTCTTACTCTCATAATAATTTTCAGACAAAACATTTCCTTCATGTAATATTGTTTTAACTAAATAAAATATTAGATCAAAAAATGTGTTTGACATTCCATTATTTGATTTGATAGCCATAAATTTTGCAAATGCATCTAATTTTTTTATCTTGCAACTAGGATATAATGCATCCTCAACAGACCTCAAAAACTCATAAAATTCATAGTGTGCCACCTCAGGAGTTGAATCAATATCATCTTCAGTTTCTGTATGTCGAATAGATGGACCTACAAAATCATGTACTAAATTTTGAAACCGGGATGGATCCGGAATCAAGTTAGTATCACCTTCTGTAGAACTGCATTCACCATGTTGAATCCAAAAAACATAATCCGGTTGAAAAACAAAATGCAAGAGATGTCCCCCAACTTTATCAAACTTGTCAAATGTTCTCAGTGAAGATTTTTTACAAGGACATTTTATTGTGCCTTCTAAAAAAAATTCTGGATTTGAGGCAGAAAATGCTAAAAAAGTCTCCACACCCTCTATATATACTGGATTGAAACTAGAACCATTTTGATTTCTATGTTGATTTATCCATATGCGGCCATCTAATAATGACTGTTGATGACCTCGTTGTTCCATATTTTTCTATAAAATATAAAAGCATTACTGGTTTTGAATAATTTTCTAGAAAAAACACTCAAGAAAGGATAATTATAGAGTTTACATCAGACACGACTGACACAAACATTTTATTGAGATAGACCTAAAAATTGACCCTTTAAGAATTGAACATGTTAAGAATAAAGTAAAACTTGTTACAAATATTGATAATTTTAATATTTTATAAATTTTTTATTATTTTAATAATTCTAATATTATTTTTTCATAAATATTAATTATATAATAATAACATTATTACATAATTATTATTTTTATTATTAATATTAAAATAATATAATTTTCTATATTATGATACAATTCTCCTTTCATCTGTGTGTTTAACACTCTATCTCCACATGTAATATTTGCATTCACTTTCGCCTCTCTATTGGTGTGTTGTTTGATAATTTTGAAAAAGAATGCGAATATTACATGTGGAGACAGAAGTTTTCATAAAACCAATACAGAGATGAAAAGATAATTGAGAAAGATAATGATCACACTATTTTTTTCCAATTAGCTAATTATTACTAATTATTCATAATTATTGATAATTATTCTTAATTATTGGTAAGTATTACTAATTATTGGTAATTATTCCTAATTATTCGTAATTATTCCTAATTATTGGTAATTTTTCCTAATTATTGGTAATTATCCCTAATTATTGGTAATTATTCCTAATTATTGGTAATTATTCATAATTATTGGTAATTATTCTTAATTATTGGTAATTATTCTAAATTATTAGTAAATATTGACCATTATTGGCAATTATTGGTAAATATTGGCAACTATTGGCAATTATTGGTAAATATTGGTAATTATTGGTAATTATTACTAATTATTACTAATTATTGTTAATTATTACTAATTATTGTTAATTGTTACTAATAATGGTTAATTATAACTAATCATTGCTAATTATTGCTAATTATTGGTAATTAGTGGTAACTATTGGTAATTAGTGGTAAGTATTACTAATTATTGGTAATAATTACTAATTATTGGTAATAATTACTAATTATTGGTAATTATTAATAATTATTGGTAATTATTCTTAATTATTGGTAATTATTCCTAATTATTGGTAATTATTCCTAATTATTGGTAGTTATTCCTAATTATTGATAATTATTCCTAATTATTGGTAATTATTCCTAATTATTGGTAATTATGGAAAATTATTGGTAATTATTGGTAAATATTGGTAATTATTGGTAATTATTGGTAATTATTACTAATTATTGTTAATTATTGGTAATTATTGGTAATTATTGTTAATTATTAGTAATTATTGGTGATTATTGTTAATTATTACTAATTATTGGTAATTATCGGTAATTATTACTAAATATTGGTAATTATTGGTAATTATTGTTAATTCTTCCTAATTATTGGTAATTATTGGTAATTATTACTAATCATTGGTAATTATTGGTATTTATTATTAATTATTACTAATTCTTCCTAATTATTGGTAATTAATCCTAATTATTGGTAATTATTGGTAATTATTTTTAATTATTCCTAATTATTCCTAATTATTGGTATTTATTGGTAATTATTTTTAATTATTCCTAATTATTCCTAATTATTGATAATTATTCCTAATTATTGGTAATTATTCCTAATTGTTGGTAATTATTCATAATTATTGGTAATTATTCCTAATTATTGGTAATTATTTCTAATTATTGGTAATTATTCCTAATTATGGGTAATTATTCCTAATTATTGGTAAATATTGACAATTATTGGTAATTATTGGTAAATATTGTGAATTATTGGTAATTATTACTAATTATTGATAATTATTATTAATTATTACTAATTATTGTTAATTATTGGTAATTATTACTAAATATTGACAATTATTGGTAATTATTGGTAATTATTACTTATTATTGGTAATTATTTTTAATTATTGTTAATTATTGGTAATTATTACTAATTATTGGTAATTATTGGTAATTATTCCTAATTATTGACAATTATTCCTAATTATTGGTATTTGCGAAGGGATCCCCTTCTCCTTTCATCTGTGTGTTTAATATTCTGTCTCCCCATATAATATTTGCATTCACATTCACCTCTCTATTGTTGAGTATGTTGATAATTTTGAAAAAAGAATGCAAATATTACATGCGGAGACATAATTTTTCTTAAAACCAATACAGAGATGAAAAGATAATTGAGAAAGATAATGATCACGCTAGTTTTTTTCCAATTAGCTAATTATTACTAATTATTCCTAATTATTGGTAATTAATCCTAATTATTGGTAATTATTCCTAATTATTGGTAATTATTCCTAATTATTGGAAATTATTCGTACCTATTGGTAATTATTCCTAATTATTGGTAATTATTCTTAATTATTGGTAATTATTCCTAATTATTTGTTAATTATTCCTAATTATTTGTAATTATTCCTAATTATTGGTAAATATTCCTAATTATTGGTAAATATTTACAATTATTGGCAATTATTGACAATTATTGGCAATTATTGGTAAATATTGGTAAATATTGATAATTATTGGAAAATATTGACAATTATTGGCAATTATTGGCAGTTATTGGTAAATATTGGTAATTATTGATAATTATTACTAATTATTGGTAAATATTGTTAATTATTACTAATTATTGGTAATTATTGGTAATTATTGTTAATTATTACTAAATATTACTAATTAATGTCACTTATTACTAATTATTGTTAATTTTTTCTAATTATTACTATTTTTTTGAATTATTCCAATTATTACAAATTATATTCATTAATTTCTAATTACATTCATTATCTATAAATTACATTCATTAAATATTAATTACATTCATTAATTACTAATTAATATCTTTAATTAAAATTAATGTTATTAATTACTAATTACAGTCACTTAATTATTAAATATTGTTAATTACTAATAATGAAATCTAACAAATCAAATTTAATACCTTAATACAAAATAATTATATCTAATAAGAAATAATAAAAACTAATGTAATAATATAAAACAAAAACATTAAATAAATATTAAATTAAAATTCAGAAAAAAACCTTTAACTGGTTTTCGAGCTTTCGATTTGTTGTACTTATAGGATGATCCCCGCAACCTCCTTGAAATCGACTTGCAAAACAAAACTCACTCAACACATATAAACTAGTAAAAAGTAGTTCAGATTCAGAAAAATTTTCATGGCTGGCTTTATTTATAGGTTAGATTATTTGCAACGGAGTATATTGCGACGGTATTCCCGTCGCAATTGGTATTATTTGCGACGGGCCCGTCGAAAATAACCTCGGCCACATTTATTATGGGAGGCAATAAAATGGATTATTTGCGACAAGGCCCATCGCAAATAACCCCTACCTCCAGGTTATTTGCGATGAGAACCCCTTCATGTCGCCAATAACCTGTTATCGTCGTCGGTTATTTGCGACGGGAAGGGGATCCCGTCGCAAAAATCTTTTGCGCCAAACCATTTTGCAACGAGTGAGAATATCCCATCACAAATAACTCATTATTTACGACGAGGATTATTCCCCGTCGCAAATACCCCGACTGTGGGGGTTATTTGCGACGCGACATATTCTCGTCGCAAATAACCCGTCACTAATACCACTTTTTCCCGTAGTGATATTTTTCATAATTTATTCAAATTTTCATATTCATCATATAATTTAATTTTAACATCATACCTTTAATATTCCATGTATTAAATCAAAAAAATATGTAATTATTTTTAATTTTATTACAACTAGGAATTTATTTATTTTTAATATTTTTTTTATTTTTCTATAAAATTTATCAATTTTTGTTTTTTATTAATATATATATATATAATTGTTATGTATTATTATTTTCAATATTTATTTATCTTTATATAAATATGTAGTCATGTTTTTTTAGTAATTTATATTTAATTAAAATAAATTATAATTTTTTCAATATTTTTAAGGTGTACTCATTTTTAGTTATTCAATTTCGCACATTTTTAATATGCATAACCTAAAAATTAAATATTAATTAATAATGTTAAAAATATATCTGTAAATAAATATTTAAAAATAAATATACTTATTAATGTATATCTACTATATTTATAAATTTATATAGTTTTAATTACAAATAAATAATTAATATTTTTTAGAAAAGAATTTATATAATTATAAATAAATAATTATATATTTTTAAAAAATTAAAAAATTATAATAAATTTAATTAAATAATGAATATATTTAATATATTTATATTTATTATATATTTATTATATATATATATATCACTATTTAAATATATATAATGATATAAATATTCATAATATATAAATAATTTTTTTTTGTTTACCAATTTATATAATTATAAATAAATAATTATATTTTTAAATAATTTTAAAATAATAATAAATATATTTAAATAAAGAATATAATTACTATATTATATATATAATTATATAAATATATTTTCACAAAAAAATTGCTGATAATTATAATAATTTATAAATCATCCAAACTTATATAATAAGTGCTGATAAAAGACGTCTTTATCAGTTGTTTTTTAATGCTAATTAAGATCTTGTTTTATGAGTGCTATAAAAGCACAGGTAAAATAGATCTTTATCTATTCTAAAAATCATAGATAAATATGTCTTTAATCAGTTCTTAATAATTTAGAACTTATAAAAGGTATCTATATCAATGCTTTTTAGGAAGCATTGATAAAATTGTCCTGATCTATTTTAAGAAGTCTATCCAATCATGAACCAGTCATGATATCAGAAACTTTTTGTGGATGCCACCTGTAACTGGCACTCCTCTTTGTCGAATCCAAAGAAGAATCAAGGCCCAAATCATGGCTTGAATAATTCCAAGGTTTGAATCTAACGATCAAATGATTCATGGGTGGAACGAATCCATGGCTTGAACAAATTCTATTTTTAGTGATATATCTACAATCTCATGGATGATTGAAATATTCAATCTAAGGTATGTTATATTTTCTTCCCCCTAACTCATTGATTGTCAAGACCCGTCCCCCGGGGCCCGTTCTGTGACTACCCCAAGCCCGCCATCCATAGGCCATGTGTTGGAGACTAGAACAGAAAATGCATAACCCTAAAAAAGGAAGGCATTATCTTTAAACCTGTACACACACAGACTAGGTACACACTTCATTAAAGTAAAATACAACGGAAACGGGAATGTATAACCAATACAAAAAAACCACCACCGAGAGTAAAAAGTAAGTACTGAAAGTAAGTGATTAGAATAAAAACCCAACAAAAAATTGGAAACAGTAAAGTAAAAATGGAAGCTCTGATGACCATCTGTGGGAAGCTCTACATGTATGAAAGAGTAGTGAATCTGCTGGAAGCTGAAGTTGTATGTCCTACTCGTCCATTCCTACTAGGTCCCAACTAGCCCAAGGCCACCATGTCCACTGTTGTAGTGTCCTTTAGTCATGTCCCCCAGAGCACCTCTGTCGAAACATCGACCGTCTGCACCATACATAATGGGTGTGGGCGAAGCCCGTGCAGGGGTGAGTGTAATAATACTCAGAATGGACTCTGAGACCCCCAAAGTTCTCATGGTAATTTGTGAATGAAAACACCACAACGAAAAATACCATAGAGGTAAAACCACCAAGAAGGACCTCAACCACATAGCACAAGTAAAAGACACAGCTCACCCCATGTATACAACATAATGAACAGGAATAATAAAGAATAGTCGTAAAGCTAAATAATATTATTCCATTGAGAAGTTCCACTACTAAACCACGAAGAAGTCACTTGCTCACTGATCCACACAGGGTCGTAATGCATTGATTCACATAGGGTTGTAAGTCACTGATCCATGACGGGATGTTCTAATGATGTTCCTCATCGGGTCACACTACTACTGATCCACATAGGGTCATAAGTTGTTGATCTACATAGGGTCATTATTCATCGATCCATACAGGGTCATAAGTCACTGATCCATGATGGGCTTCTCTATATCCAGTCCTTTTCGGGTCACGCTACTGCTGATCCACACGGTGTCATAAGTCGTTGATCCACACAGGGTCATAAGTTGTTGATCCACGACAGTGCATTCTAAAGCTGGTCCTCGTCCGTTCATGCTACTACTAAACCACACAGGGTTTTAAGTCATCAATCCACATAGGATTGTAAGTCATCAATCCACATAGGTTCGTAAGTCACTGATCGACGATGGGCCACTCTATGGCTGGTCCTCGCTGGGTTTCTCTACTACTGATCCATAGAGGGTCGTGATTCATTGATCCACAAAGGGGTCGCTCTTCACATGACAACTAGCCATAGGATTCCCTCACATGGTGAGTGTGAGTTTCCAAAAATCTGCTCCTCAGTCCACTAGTCTTATATCAACATCCATGATGTCCCACGAAAAAGTTTACCTAAGAACCTCCATGTCATAAGTGGTCTAACGCAATAGACGACTCGTCAATCAGACACCTGATTTATATGTTATAGGTATTTTAGTGTTGTTGTCATGATTAGAATTGAGTCTAATCAAACCCGGTAGTACTCCATCTTTCTCCAAAACCAAATTGGAATATCTCAAAATTACAACCTTGTGCTAAGGGTTCCTGTGCTATAGACGACTTGTCAAATGGATGTTTGGTTTAGAATTTATGGCCCTTAAAGCGTAACTCGGTCAAACTGGTATTGGGTCCGGTCGGACCTGGTCGGACGAACTTGACACATTCTTGGTTGATTCGAATAGACACGGGTCTACTGGACCTGACCCGAACCAGTTGGACATGGTCTGGACTGACTGGACCTAGTTAGGTCCGTCAGTTGGGCGCAGCTGCCAGCTCGGCCTAGTCTCAGCTCCCCACCAAACGAACTATGTCCATTCGGTCGTCACCTAGCGGCGCCTGGCTGGCGGTGCCCCTACAGTTTACTGGTCTATTGGACCGGTCTAGGTTGAGACCTATGGACACATGTCCTCCACCACAATGGACGGAGTTGCATCCTCTCCTCCGCAGCGCGTTGTCCGCCCCCGAAGTGGTCGGTCTCAGCTTACTGCCCCTATCTGTCGTGGCACCTGTGGGCACTACAACCTCCTCACAGCCAATGAGTCACGTCCACCTCCGTCGGACTCTAGTGGTGTTGCGCCTGTGGTGTCATGGTAGCGGCACTTCTGCAGGCCACCAGTGGAGCTCCAGTGGTCGTATTTTCCTCCTATCTAATCTTACGTGCATCCCGAGATTCCACCTTTACTGTGTGGCCCTCAGTTTCATGTTTCCGTCAAGTTAAACATTATCCCATGATGAATTCTTCAAAACTAATATTGGTAGAGGTTGAGGGCCTTATTTGGATTGTCCTGAACCCTATGCGTTAGTGTTTTAACCAGGAAAAGTAATCAAAACATCGCCCATATTAATTTCCCACAATAACCACCCGTAGATTCAAACAGATCTTAGATCAACCAGTTAGTTGGTTGACCCGCGTTTTTCATGTAATTCAAGAATGATGTAGGTTTATTAAATAATTCACTTTGAATACACAAAACCTCTAACTTGAATGCATTGAATTCCACAGATGATGAAGGTGGAGAATCCATTGTTTGAAGACTTTCATTGGCGTTCGTCGTCACCCGTCGATGATTGGTTCGAATCCTCAGTGGCGTCGTCGAATCTCCATTCTTCGTTGTAGGAAAACATTGTCGGCGTTTCTTCAGAGCTTCCCCTCATAGCTCTCCCAAAACCCATGCTAAAGAATTGATTAAATAAAAGAAAAAAGAATCCCCTACGTTTAGTTCTTTAATGAGGTTCATTAATGACCTGCAATTAATGTTCCATTAATCCTATGAGCATTTTTGTTATGAAAAAAAAGTATTTTGTCAACAAATGCATATCAATCAAAGCCTAATGTTATGCTAAAGTCTCGCCACCATCGCTCATTGGTTGAAAAAATAATAAAATAACTTCTCTAGTTACTTTTTTTCCTGAAAGTCTGAAAAAATAACTTTTCTGTCCGAATTTTGATGAAAAAAGTTAGGCTCCTCCTAAGAGAATCTATGTGATGTGAATTCAATGGTGCTCTTGTATTTTCAATCTAAGAACTAGTTTAATATATAGAAATCCCCACTCACACGTTTACTGAACATCCCTTACAAAAAGTTCAAACATTATTATTAGTCACCCTCAACCCACACCAGTTTGGGTTAGGCTCTTCCTTAGGGGAAATCGCCCTCACGTGTTCAAAGGTACTCTAATATTTCCAATTTGATGTACATTTTAGGTGTTATAAGGATTTGAAAATAAAATAATTTTTACTTAATTATTTTATTTACAGCCAAATCCTAACTTCCAATGTTTCCCCACGATGGCCAATGTTAGGATCTACCTATGGAAATAAGACCCTCAAGAGCTCAGTGTTCATCTCATATTTTTAATCTGAGTCACTGTTCGTGAGTTATAATCATTTGAAAAATAAAATAATTTTATTTAATTATTTTATTTCCAGTTATGCCTATTTTGGGTTTTCTCACTAGAGGTCTGTGTTAACTAAACTAAAGTCTCACCTATGGTAATCCTACCATTCTGAACGCAACGATGACCTCGTATTTCTGATCTAGGTATCCATTTTAGAGTAATTACACTTTTTTAAGAAAACTGCTCATGCTCGTTATTTAATGGTTATCATTTTTCGACGAATAATTTCTTCCACTCAGTTCCTTCGAATCACATGATGTAAAATTTTGTGACGTCGAAATAATTCCATATAAAAAAATATATGGAAATTCTGGGAGATTACATTCTCCCTACCTTAAGGACTTACATCCCCAAAAGACAAAACAAATGAAAATCAAACATGTGGGGGTACTGAGTATGAATTTGAGCCTCCAACTCATTTGTGCTCTCTTGGAGTGTCATGTCCTACCACCAAATATGCCCCAGAGGAATCGATAGTCCCTAAAGTACCCTCTCTTATCGATCCTCTATCTCTATCGGGAACTCCGCAAACATATCCCCTTCGTCAGTATCCATCTCGCCCCAGTATATGAATTGCGATGGATCATGCATGTATATTTTTAGCTGTGACACGTGAAAAACATCTTGCACCATGTGCATCTATAGGGGAAGAGCTAGGAAATTTTCCCACTCTGCTAAGAATATATAATGTTTTGATGATCCTCGTAGATGGCTTACCGCCCCGACCAAATATTTGCAATTCCCATCGGGGTAAGACCCCAAGGAAAACATGGTTTCCCCTGTCAAACTCTAATGGTCCACATCTATTGTTGGCATAACACTTCTGTCTTCTTTGTGTAGTCTTCATCCACTCTTAGATGATCTGATACTTCTTGGTGGTAATCGGTACCTACTCTAACCCATGAGTGGGGACTCCCCTAAGTCTTCCCATCATAGGGGTGATCTAAAAGGCTACTCGTACAAGGACTCAAATGGAGTCATTCCAATTGTGTAGTGATAGCTATTTTTATAATGAAACTCCATCAGGGGTAGGAGGGCCTCCAAACAATGACCAAAATCCAGGACACAAGAAAGAAGCATGTCCTCCAAGGTCTGTATGGTCCACTCCATCTAGCCATCTGTCTGGGGTAAAATCTTTGCTCATGCATGCTGGATCCTGATTCTCACATTTTACATACTAACCAGATAGGCATCGTGAAATGAACTCTACCACTCCTTTCTTCATCCCAAGATACCAACATTGACGCCAGAGTTCCAGGTACATCTTTTCCACACCATGATGTACTATTATAGGAGATGTGTGGATCTACCTAAACACCTCCTATCGTAGCATCACTGGTACCATGGTGAATCCTCTAAAAAGGATGATGTGATCCCCACTATCATAAAATATTTCATGATCATGTCCGGAGGATATCTAAGCAAGTTGGGTCTCATAGTGAATATCCCCAAGTTGTGCATCCCTGACGCGTTGAAGGATTGGGGGAGTGATTGTCATTGTCTGGAGGTAATAAACTCTATCACTATCCATGAAAGATAAAAACAATGAAACTATCTACTCTATCGTCTCACTCAGCAACCATAAACCATACCTTTTCCTGAGTGCGTCTGCCACCACATTCTCCTTCCCAAAAGTGTAGACTATCTCAAAGTCATAGTCTTGGAGCTGCTCCATCTATCCCCGATGCCTCAACTGCTAAAAATCCTATGGGAACATTTCCATACATGTGAAAGGCTACCCATTTAAGTGTTCATGAGGCCATCGAACCTTTGGTAGTTGGTACTCGCTCTCCATGGCCACTTTGTTAAAGTTCTGATAATCCACGCATAACCTCGAACACTGAGTCATATTATGCCCTTCCTCTGCATGTCCCTTGACTATACTCTAAGCTCCTAGAGCTTTACAGGAGCCATTCGATATGAAGTTGTAGATATCATTGTCATCCCTCAGTACAAGACAATGTAGATGTCCCACTCCATAAAGAGAGGTAATCCTGGAAACATCTTTTGAAAGGTTGTTCCTACACTCTGACACTAATGATGGAAACTAAAAACTCAAAACACCTGCTTCCATAAGGTTATGGTTTTCTGACTCAAGTTTGATCAGTTTCACCCTCCTATGAATGCTTTTATCTCATGCTGCCTGGATTTCCTTTTTTCACCAACTAAGGAAAACCCCGTTCCAATACTGTAGATATACCACATCCTTTTACCTAAAATACTAAACATGAGTATGAACCGTGGATGACCAGTCAATACCCAAACTAACGTTGTAAGGCCTAGACACTTCCACCAAGAGGTTTCAACCAAAACTCTCACCTCAAGTGTCAGATCACACCTTTGGCATAACTTTGATTATCGAGTCTCCTCCCATAGGTATCTCCAGACGTAAGGGTCAAATAAATAGTTTAACAACAAAATATTGCTATAGAATAAGATTTGTTGCAAGAAAGAATGATTACTATTTATGTCTATTAATATGGAAGCTAGTAGTAGACATAGGCTGTACCTCAAATCATTCTTGGATCCCTTGGATCATAATCCTTGACTGTATGCAACTACTCCCTTCCCCAATCCTCCAGCACCTTGAGCCTGGTGGGGACCACATTGGGGTGTTTTTCGTAACATGTCATAATGTATACAAAATTTTAATACTACACTAGCTCTGATTCCATGTGTGATACACTTATGAATTATCTATCGTTATCACTTCCTCTTCCCAAAACATTTTACACATACATGTCTCTAAGACTGATGTCAGTTTCCTACTTTCCCATTACTTACATTCAATGGTTGTACCTGCTCAGGAAAAGAAATTTTGACTAAAAAAGGTTCTCTCTATCACCCTAACATAATTAGGAATCGACAAAAGAATAGTATGGATCATATGTCTCTAAAAACATCTCACTAAGAGGTCCAAGCTCTGAATCACTAGTCATATCATATTTATTAAGTATGTGGAATAGTCGGTACGCCTCGACAAATACTCAGCTACAGACATGTTGTCCTGCTAAAGCTGTAGAAGCTCTTGGGAACACATACCTCTCTGATTTTTAGGGAATGAGACCCATTTTTGAGGAAGGTTATCAATATTTTTCCAGGGAAAAGTCACCTCATCATAAGATCAGGGTAATATAAACCATATCATCACCCTGCTGAGCCATGTAGAAGGTTCCCTACCCAGAACACCATCTGATCTAATGTTTCCCTAGCTAGATTAAAACTAGGTCACAATCTAAAGGCAGTCCTAATCCACCTGTGAGTTGGTCTCTCCTCAGAACCTGATGGGTATTGGTCACTAAAACACATGTAATGCAATTAGCCTACATATGTCCTCTACCGGTTGCACCGATAGTAACTGTTGGCCAACAGGCAGTGGTATTGTTGGGACACCACCTGAAGGTACCATCTAAAGCAATGATACATGTACCGAATCCTCATCACTTTTTGGACCATCATCATGGTCACACATTGGAATCATGGATGGCTGTCTTCTTAGAGGAGTCTTGAAAGAGAATCAAGATGAACCACCGCCAATAAGTTTTACTTGGTGAGCTCAATCAAATGTGATCAATAGAAAAAAAAAATCAAAACAAAATCCACTTCGGTTTTTGTGTATCGAGTCGGAAAATAGAATTTAGGGCCCTGGTATAAGGATATGTCATCTGCCACAACAATAGTGGACCCCCAGGACTGAAATCCAAACTCAACAGACTTAGAATTATGGTCCCCATTAGAAACACATACTCTTATTTCTCCTTGTAGAACTGACCACCCTATGATAGCCCTTTTTTACAACCCATCCCCTGGGGCCCATGTCGTGACTAACCCAAGCCTTCCTTCCTTAGGCCATGGGTTGGTGACTAGCACCAGAAAGGTATAACTCTGAAAGGGAAGGCATTTCTATTAAAACTGTACACACAGAGTCTCGATACGCACTGTATACAATTAAAAAACAATGGAAAAAAGGGAAAGTATAAACACTACTAAAAACCACCAATGAGAGTAAAAAAATGAAGTGCTGAAAGTATGTGGGCTAGAATACAAACCCAACGAGAAACATAAAACAGTAAATCACAAAAGGAAACTCGGATGGCCATCTATGGGAAGCCCCACCTGATCATGAAAGTAGTGAACCACCTGGAATTCAAAGTATTATTTATTCTCGACCGGTCCTACTAGGCCCCACCTGGTCCTAGGCCACAAATTCCACCATCATAGCATCTTTAAGTCTCGTCCCCCTATGAACCTCTATCGAAACATCAGCCGTCTCCACTAGACATAACATGTGTGGGTGAAGCTCATGCAGGGGTGAGTATAAAAATACTAAGTAGGGAACCCAAGACCCTCAAAGGTCTCTCTGTAATCCACGAAATAAAAAAAACAAAGAAAAATACCCCATAGGTAAAACCACCAATAAAAACTCAACCACATGGCACAAGGGAAATAAATAGCTCATCCCAGGTATACAACTTAAAGAATTGTAATAATGATGTTTAGTTGTAAAGCTATGTCATCTTATTCCATTGGGATGTTCCACTACTGAATTAAGATAAAGTCTCTCTATCACTGATCCACACAGTGTCGCAAGTTATCGTTCCACTCAAGGTCGTAATTCACTGATCCATGACAGGCTTCTCTAAGTCTAGTCCTCGTCAGGTCGCACTACTGTTGATCCACACAAGGTTGTACGTCATCGATCCAGATAAGGTCGTAAGTCGTCGATCCCTACAGGGTTGTGATTCTCTAATCCACGACTGGCCGCTGTAAGGATTCTCCTTGTTGTGTAGCGCTACTACTTATCGACACAGGGTTATAAGTCGTCGATCCACATAGAGTCATAAGTCGTTGATCCATGAAGGGTTTCTCTAAGTCTAGTCCTTGTCGAGTCGTGCTACTAATGATCCACATAGGGTCATAAGTCATCAATCCACACAAGGTCGTAATCGTTGATCCACGATGAGCCACTCTGAGGATAGTCCTCATCGGTTCATGCTACGGATGATCCACACAGGGTTGTAAGTCTTCAATCCACTAAGAGGTCACTCTTCACTTGACGGCCAGCCATAGGATTCCCTCCCATTGTGCGCTTGAGATTCTGAGAAACCACTCCTCAAGCCACTGGTTCACCGGGCCGGGCCCGGACCGATTGGATCTAGTCTGGTTAACCTTCTAGGCATGGCCACCAGCTAGTCACTATTATACCTCCCCAACAAATTTACTTTGTCTCTTCAGTCTATAACCGGTAGCGCCAGGCTAGTTCCTTCCTTTCGATTGATCGGTCGCTTGGACCGGTCTAGGGTGGGACCTACAGACACGGGTCCGCAACCTCCATGATGCACCATTCACTATCGATGCAGCCGTCATTGGCCGACCACCACCTATCTGTCGCAGCTCCTGCGGTTTCTGCCACCTCCTCATAGTCGTCACTGTTCAGCACCACCGCACTGGTGGTGCAACATTAGTGGAACTTCTTTGGGCCACTGGTGAAGTTCAAGTGGTCCTATTTTCATCCCGTCTAAACCTATGAGTCTCTCGGGATTCCATCGTTACTACGTGGCCATCAGTTTCACATTTCTGTCAAGTTGAACATTCACCCATGAAGAACGAAACAAAACCGAGAGCATAATAGTGTCTAGGACTCGTTCGGATTGGCCCGCACCCTCCCCGTTAG
The DNA here is from genome assembly GCA_963277665.1 of Viscum album. Taxonomy (NCBI): domain Eukaryota; kingdom Viridiplantae; phylum Streptophyta; class Magnoliopsida; order Santalales; family Viscaceae; genus Viscum; species Viscum album. The sequence goes on along the minus strand of OY728123.1, from coordinate 786,688,597 downwards.
TGTTTTAACAAGGAAAAGTCATCAAAACAATGCCTTGAATAATTTCCTGAAATAAACACTAGCGGATTCAAACAGATCTAAGATCAACCCATTACTTCATTGACCCACATTCATCATTTAATTCATCAATGAGGTAATGATGAATGAATAATTCACATTGAATAAGCAAAAACATTACTTCAAACAAGTAGGATTCCAATGATGACGAACGAGGAGAATCCACTTTTTCAAGATGCTCGTCATATCCCATCGATGTCCGATTCGAATCCACAATGGAATTGTCAAATCATGGTTCTTCATTGGAGGAAGAAATCCTAGACATTTCATCAGAGACTACTCTTTTATCTCTCCAAAAACCCAGACCAAAGGTTTTATTGAATAAATGAAAAAGTAATCACCTACATTGTGTTCATTAATTTGGTTCAGTAATGATCCACAATTAATGTTCCATTAATCCGATGAGTGTCGTGGTTATGCAACCAAAGGCTCAGGTCAGTAAAAGGCTCTCAATAAAATCCTGACATTATGATGTGGTCCCTCCACCGTCTCTCAATGGTTGAAGAAATAAAAAAATAAATTCTTTAGTTATTATATTATTATTTTTCTAAAGTCTGAAAAAATAACTTTTCTATCTGACATTTATTGAACAATGTTAAGCTCCTCCTAAGAGAATCTTGGCATAGTGAATTCAATAGTTCTCTCAAATTTTCAATCCGAGCATCGGTTCAAAATATAAATTCTCTACTCCACGTTTACTAAATGTTCCATGAAAAAAGTTTAAAAATTATTAAGTCACCCTCAAACCATACCGGTGGAGTTTAGGTTCTTCTTAAGGGAAACACGCCCCGACGAGTTCAACGGTACTCTCGGATTTCCAATACGAGTTACCATTTAGGAGTCATAAGGATTTGACAATAAAATTGTTATTATAATATTATTTTATTTGTGGCCATAAACTAACTTCCATTGTTGGCCTCCACTAGCCAATGTTTGGTTCTGCCTAGGGAATGAATACGCTCACAAGTTCAATGGTACTCTCATATTTTTAATCTAACTCACCATTCATGTGTTATATGCATTTGAAAAATAAAATAATTGTATTTAATTATTTTATTTATGGTTATTCCATTTTTGGGTTTCCTCACTGGAGGTCTACACTGATTAAAGTTAAGTTGTTCCTAGGGTTAACTCACCATCCTAAACTCAACATTGCCCTTATATTTCTGATTCAGGTGCCTATTTAGTAGTTATTACACTTTTTAAAGAAAACTACTCACACGTGCTATTTAAAGCATAACATTTATCATGTAATCATTCTGGGCACTCCGGACCTCGGAATCATGTGATGTGAAATTACACAACATCAAAATAATTCTATATAAAAAAAGTATAGGTAAATTATAGGAAATTACATTGATTTCTTGTTTGAAGATATCTATTTATGTTTTTTTCATAATTCATTACACTTCCACCTTCAATTTCCATTGAGTCTCCCTCAATTTCAGCTACCACTATACCCAAGGTTTCATCTACATAGTTCCCCCTGATTTGGGAATTATATTGTGTGACATTACCTTTCTTGGTTTTAGAGCACCTATTGAGTTGGTGTGCACCTTTGGAGCACCGCACTGAGGTCGCACTGCCTCACTAGTGGCGTGGCACACCAGGTGATCCTCACCTCACCTCGCACCAATGCATGCTAAGGTGCGAGCCTTTGACAACAATTCCATACTCTAATATAGACTCTTCTACCACATAATGAAAATCATTCATAATACTTCTTTCAATTTCAATCCCCACCCTATAATTATATATATATATATAAGTAAAATATAATACATATGATCTGAGTATAATTGTATGTGTTTGAAATGAAATACTTATCACAATGAATGGATTTATACTTTGAGGGTCCATATATATCATAGGGAATAAACTCCAAGGGCTATTTTATTTAAATCTCTAATTTATTATTTTAGTTACTAACAATCTCCCCATTGTAATTGGAATGAACTATCCACAAATTTTATCTTTTCATCATAAACACATCTCAAACCACCCTTTTTAAGTTATATATAAATGTCTCAATTTCTAACATGATCTATTCATTACTACCAAAAATCAATTTTCTCTTTCAAACACAATTAACATAAATTTTTACTGAACTAAAACTAAAATATGGTTTTACTTGTCATCTATACTTTTGTAAAAATATTTCCATTTTTTGAAATGATAATTAAATCATTAATACTTCTTAAAAATTTCTTCATTTAATTAATCACAAATATATCCAACACTATATATGTTTTACTCTAATTCATATACAAAGATATCATTCTTTAACATTACCTTTTATTTCTAGTATCTTTTAAATGAAATCAATTTATCTTAAGAGATACACCATTTCTAAAATTGTAAGTACCCTTTGAACTTGTCAAAAATCATTAATTTCATTAATTTACTAGTTATATGTGAGATTATCAACCAGTATCTAATAATAATGTGTGTTTTTTTTAAATCATTTAGTCTGAAATCAATAATAAATTTCCTTTACATTCCATTCTTTTCCATATAATACATTTCTAATTATTTCTCCACATTCATCAATGTTTTTAGAAAATTTTGAAAATCAATCATCCAAATTTTAATTTTTCACATGTTCAATATAGTTCATTCAGTGGTTTAAATTCATCATCCAATTTTACTTATGAATATTCATCTCACTTGGAACCCATTTTTGTAAGAGTGGGCCAGCCCCCCTTAAAAATAAAACCTTTATAGCTTCCATAATTACTAATATTTATCTCATTATAACTAAAATTTAATACTATGTTCCCAAAATCACCATAGAACACACAATGGGAATGAAAATGAAATTATGTTACAAATAATACACATCATCTACCTGAAAATAATTCTTATTTTCAATATGCATAGAAAGAATTCTTGATAAAATTTATCGACTAATATGTTGGATATGTTTAAAACCTTTATTTTTTTAGGAATATTTTTTGAAGAGAATTATTTTTCCAATTCCTTGTACATTTTTAATTGAAACTGAAATTATAATTTTTCAAAACATTTAAATATTTGATATTATAATAGTATTAAAATAAATAATTCATTTTGTTGATACAACATTTTTTCCAAAAAAAATTAGAATTAAGGTTATCAAATTCATTATATGATGGAATGATTATTAGAAATAAATTTCTGGTATTCATTATTTTAGGTCTACATGTATTGGTACCTCCCCTAGGAATATATGATTACCATATATTTATATAAAGTAACTCCATATTTATAAAAAAAATCAATACATTTTCATATCTTCTTTTTTATGAAATTAGAATTTATTATTTATTTTTTATCCTAATTAGATTTATTTTTAGTCTTTAATAGCCTAAATTATATTTTAATTTGTTTATGGGATTTATAAAAGTCTTGATGGATTATTTTAATAGTTGTTGTACTAGAAATAGTTTGAGGATTAAATATATAAAATGTAGGATTTCCTCTATAAATTTATAATTCATAGAGGCACGAAGGATTCATATATCATAACATGTCCCAGATAAGACCCCTGGAATCATATTAAAGAACATGTATTCCCCAAAAATCGCACTTCAATAGGACATAAGTTAATAATGATCTACAATGGTCTAATACTCAATGATAAGAGGCATTAATCCTTTTAGAGAACACAATGGACTACAATTATTATCCTCATCGGCTTCATCTCTCAAACTGTTATTATTGTAATTTGTTTCTTGCGACTCATCCTTCATTTATTATATGTTTCTTGTACAACTTTGATCAGTAGTCATCACATTGATGATAATATTGAGTGTATTTGAAGAAACATATGTACATGTCCATAAGATATGGAGGATGAGTGTCAAACAAAAAAATTAAATGATAACTGTTTGGGAGATAAGTTGATGAGGATGACAGTTGTCTATAACATTTACCTTTCGATAAATTCATTGGATAACATATATCATAATGGAGTAATTATTTTCATAAATAAATTTCCCATTTTCATCAAATCATACTAAAATTCAAGATAAGAATCAAATTATGGGTTTCCCTTATAATAATTATTTATAAAAGTCACATTTTATAATGAATATCTTATTTGTATTTATTTATTTATTTTAAAAAATGAGTCTTTTATGATCCCAATAGGATGGATATGAATCCAAAAAAATGCAGGATAATCATTTGATATAATAGTACAGTGTTTGAGTTAAGGAGTTCACCAAGATTCTAATAGAGCATTTATATGATGCTTCTCAAATCCTTTGTCCATGTTTATGTTTTTTTTATTTAGGAAAAATTATCCTAGAAGAGTTTGATGAATATTTGATTTTACAAAAAAGAGATAATAGTAATAAATGTTGGTATAAACATAAGTAAAAATTGAATGTGTACACTGATTGAGGTGAAACAGTGGTTCTGGGTCATTTGTATTGAATACCATTTTAAATGATGATAGAAATCATGTGGAAGAAATGAAAATATAAATTAGAGATGATCTTCATGATTTTAAAAATAATTTTCATTAGACAAATATCTATATTAGGAGAGCATTTTATACAGATTATATTAAATACAAATAATTTCCAACTGTATTGATGTTATGAAATTTGAACGCTAGTAATAGATGGATTGACACAAGATTTGTAGACCTACTTAGTATTCTGAATGATATGATGCCAAAAGAAAATGAACAACCATGTAAAACATATGTCACAAAAATAATTCTACATTCAATGGGAATGATCTATAAAAAATATATGGTTTTCCAAAGGATTACTTTTTATTTCTCATAGACCATGATTCACTAATAAAATTTCATAAGTGTGAAGTAGATCCATATAAGAAAAATGTATCAAGTCCATTGAAATTTGTATGGAACTTTCCTACCATTCCAAATTTTAGAAGATAATATGTTTTTTTGGATGTCACATGACAATTAACATGGAATTCATATAGAATAATTAAATATTTGAACCTAAATCATCTTACATATTATCCTATGTGGGAGAAAATTGATTACAAGTATCCTGAATTTGGAAATGTGTTGAGAAACATTCATCTTGCATTACCAACCAATGGAATAAATCTGTTTTGGGTATAGAGTAGTACTCAGAGTATATAAACCATCATGTTTCGAAATTATTACTTTCTTCTAGGGATATACATCTACTTCAATTACATTATGCATTATTTTCTCATATCTGGACCAAATAAACCTAGTAATGATATTGATGTTTATTTAGTTCCATTGATTGAATATATAAAGTTGATGAAGTATAAAGGGATTACAATGTTTGAGGCTCATAGAAGTGAAAATTTCACATTTAGGTCCATGTTGTATTGGCTGATAAATGGCTACACTATTTAGGGAAATTTATCCAGATAATGCATTAATGTAATGTTGGGGTTCCCCATTTGTGAAGAACACAGACACTCAGTTCAGTTGGAACATTCCTCAAAGACTATATTTTTAGGAAATTATGAATTTTTACCTCAATGACAAAAAATATCAATCATGGTCAATATCATTCCATGGTATTATAGATTAAGGTAAAACACCATCTCTGGTAACAGGTGATCAATTGATTGATAATGTAAAAGATATTGACATAGTTTTTGATAGTTTTTTTTAAAGAACCATATGAATTGGGTCAAAAATTATATAATGGTGGATTATATTCTTCATATTGGGGTAGTTTATTTGAATATTCTCATTCTTGTGAGACCTTGGACATCAGGGATATAATTGAGATTATAAAAAAAAGTAAATGGGTAATTCTTTTATACAACCATAATGAAATTTTTAATTCCTAATACTTATTTAATTAATTTTTTCAGCATTTTATCCACTATTTATAAGTTAATTTCCATATAATTTTTATCTAATACATATTTAATATTTTTGTTGATATTTTGGGATTTCATATTCTCATAGATCCTTTTTTTAGAATAAGTTTTCCATATTTTATGCCTTTCTACATCAAAACATCCACATATTTATTCTCCCTAAAAACCTTTTCACCCATGTAGTGTTAGCATTTATCACTTTCCCTCAAGTTCCCTCCACTGACTTCATAGGAAGAGCAATGGCGTATCCTCTACTCAATCACAGAGGTAATCTTGATGTTTTCTAGTAAAACAATTGTCTATATAAATAAATAATTTCTTCACATTTATTTTTAATTAATTTTTTTTAGTCTTACAATAATAATAATTTTTTTGTATAGGTTTATTATTTTGATTTATTTTTGGGTTGTTTGTTCAAAAATACTCATTCATTTGAGATATTGGACATTGAGACTGCAACATAGATAATGAAAACAAGGAAATGAGTTAAGAATTCCTACAGAAATCATTAAAAGGTAAATTCTTACAAGTTATTTAGTTAAATTTTTATCATTTTACCTACTATCTGTAATTTAGCCTCATAATTTTTAATAATACTTATTTAGATTTTTCACATATCTTTTGGGAAACCATATTTTTCTTTAAACTATAAAAAAGAAATCAAAAAATAAGAAAGCATTCATTTCATATGATTGTAGCATATATTCCATTTCTATTAATTATCAAACTACAACAGTACATATTGGGTCAATGTTCTTAGTTGAAAACCCAATTTTGGCTAGGAACATCAACTCAATAAGTAGTTTTGTCAGTTCTAAAAAGAAATAAAATGTAATTCTTTGTTAAATTTTCATTTTGGATTGTTTTGAGTCGTTGGGGTTTGTAGGAATCATTCACGCCTCAAATTGACCCACGTTGTGACTGGTATAATTTTAAGTGCTTATTTTTATTCAAAATTAACATAAATTTCAGTAAAAAAGAAACTGAAATTTTCAATCCAAAAAAATCACATTGTTTTGATACATTATGAAAACAATACGTATGTAATTTGTGACATATTGGAATCATCGACACCTCAATGTGATACATGATATGACTGATATGACTCAATGTGTTTGTTATCAGAACAAAAATTGAAATTTTAATTCAAATAATGTCACACACTAAAAACCAATAAAACACTCTCGAATTTTGTTTATAATTTTAGAAAATTATTCATAAGTAATCTATTACGTGTAGGAATTAGTCTCATTTAAAACTAATACATAATGTGATCTGTATGACCCAATTTCTTTTTTTTCCATTCTAAAATGACACTTTAGAAAAAAAATAAAAGTGACATGATGAAAAATGAGAAAGTATATTAATATTTTATTTATAATTTATAAAATTGATAATTATTTCATTTGAGACATTTATGAATCAGCCGCAACTCAATCTGATTCAAATTATTACCATTATGACTCCAAGTGTTCTTTTTTATTTAAAATTTATATTAATTTTATTAAAAAAGAAAAATTACATACTCAAATGTAAGAAAATTCATTCATATTATTTTTTTACTTTATGAAAATAATCCTTCTATCATTTTTTTATGTGTAGGATTTTTTCTCATGTCAATATGAGACATTCTATTCCCATTATGACATAATGTGTCTGTTATCAGTTTAAAATTGAAATTTTATTTCAAAAAGTGTCCCTCAAAGAAGACTGAGAAAACATACATGGATTATCTTGATAATTAATTAAAATTAAATATAATTCATTTTTGACGTGTATGAGATATCCTCACATAAAATCAACACATGATGTGACTAGTTTGACTCAAAGTGTGTGTTTCCCATTTCAAATGTCCTTTTAGTAACAAATAATAGTGACATACTCAAGACTAAGAATGAACATTCAGATTGTTTTTATACATTAGTAAATATATAAATATGTCATCTAGGTTGTTTATGAGCCATACTCACCTCAATCCAACCCATAGTATGACCAGTATGAATCGAAGTATGTCTTTTTTATTTAAAATTGACCTTAATTTTAGTAAAAAAGAAAATTGTCTAAACCAAAACCAAGAAAAAACATTTATATTATTTTTATAATTTAGGAAAATGATATATAATTTATTTTTGGTATGAATTATTCATCCACACCTCAATCCATTATATAATGGTCCCAATATGACTAAAAGTGTCTCTTATTTGTGTAAAATCGAAATTTTAGTACAAAAAGTTTTAATCACAAAAAACCTTTAAAACACACTTTTATTACCTTGATAACTTAGGAAGATGATTCAAAATTTATTTCTGATTATTAGGAATTAGTCTCACATCAAACTGATACACAATGTTATTATTAGGAATCAAAGTGTATGTTTCTAGTTTAAAATGGAATTTTAGTTAAAAAGATAACCTATGTACTAAAAATTGAGAAAATTAATCTTTGTTGTTTCTATACATTAGTAAAATGGTATATATATAATTTTAGAAATTTAGGATCAACTGCACCTCAATCTAAGACACAGTGTGACCGGTATGACTCTAAGTGTGTCTTTTTATGTAAAATTGACATTAATTTTATTAAAAAAGACTACTATCATACGAAAAGCAAAAAAAAATGCATTTAAATTATTTTGATACATTAGGAAAATGATCCATATGTACTTTTTGATGTGTAGGAATTAACATCACCTCAATCTTATACACAATGTTCCTGATATGAATAAATGTGTTTGCAATCACTTTTAAATTGTTATTTTAGTTTTACAAATTTCACTTAATGAAAACCGATAAAACACACTAGTTTTATAAGGATAATTTTGGGAAAATATTAATAATTCATTTTTGGTGTGTAGGAATTGGAATCATGTCAAACAAACTCACTATATTATCGATATGACTCAATGTGCTTGTTTCCAGTTTAAAATGACATTTCAGTAAAACAAACATCTTCCGTACTCATAATTGATATCACACATTTGGATTGTTTTGATACTTTTTGAAAAAGATATGTTAGTCATTTTTGGATTTTTAAAAATTATCAGCACCATAATCAGATTCATTGTGTGACCAGTATGAATATAAGTGTGTTTTTTAATTTAAAATTGTCCATAATTATTTTAGAAGAAAATTATCATACTCAAAACCAATAAAAAAACATTTGTATTGTTTTGATACATTATTTAAAATATCCATTAGTCATTTTTACATGTACGAATCATCCACACCTCAATATGATACATGATCTAGTCGTTATGAGTCGAAGTGTCCGTTATCAGTTTAAAATCAATATTTTAGTTAAAAAAGTATCAGACTTGTAAAACTAAGAAAACACTACTCATATTTTCTTGGTAATTTATGAAGATGATTTATTTATCATGTTTTATGTGTTGGAATTGGTCTCATTTCAAAATGATACATTATGTGAATGTTATGGCTCAAAGTGAATATTTCTAGTTTAAAATTGCATTTCAGTAAAAAAAGATAAGTGATGTACTAAAAACTAAGAAAATGCATTGGGATTTATTTTTTACATTAGGATAATGATCCCAATTTCATTTGAGATGTGAAAAAGTGATCACATCTCAATCTAATGAACAGTGGGATTTGTATGACCCCATGTGGGTCTTTTTAATTAAATTTCACATTAATTTTAGTAAAAAGTCAAATGACATACTCAAAACCAAGAAAAATAACATTTATTATGTTGATATTCTAGGAAAACATTCCATAAGTAATTTGTGATGTGTAGGAATCAGCTACACATCAATATGATACACTATGTTTCCGGTATGACACAAATTTTTTCTTATCAATTTAAAAATAACATCATGTATCATTTTAATTTATGACTATGATTCATAATTCTTTTTTTTAATTTTAGGAATATTTATCATGTAAAAATGATACAAGATGTTACCAATTTGACTCTAAGTGCATGTTTCTATTTTTTGTGAAAAAATACCAATGATGAATTAAAAACCGTGTAATGAAATTTGGATTGTTTTGATACATTAGGAAAATGATCCATAAGTTATTTGAAATTTCTGTTATTAATATTCACCTCAATCTTATGAAAAACGTGACTAGTATAAATCCAAATTTTTTATTTCGATTTAATTATTTCATTTTTGTTTAAAATGCACATCACATTTCAAAAAATTAGAATATGATCCTAGAATGTTTTCTAATCATTATATAGGATATTACTTAATTAATTTAGTTATCATTTTTATCTTACAATTATTTAGTTAATTTTCACAGATATAATTCTTGTAGATGAACATGAAATTTTGGGATCTGTGAGAATCAACTACAACTCAATATGATACACAGTTTTCATGGTATGACTCAAAGATTAGTTTAAAATTAACACTTTCAATTAATTTTGTTATTATATTATTACTAACATAAGAATAGATTTCTTATACTATTCATTTTTTTTTCTCTAGCATGGGTGGTTTTTTCAGCAATAGCCTCAGTTGAGGTTAGGATCAAAAGACAAAGGAACACCGATTTTAATATATATATATATATATATAATAATTTATAGTAATGTAATTTTATAATCCTATTTTTGAAATGTCTATAATATATTGTTTATTTCTTGTATTTGTGTTTTGAATTTAATTTAATTTAAATTATGTATTTTTACTTGAATTTGTTGATTTATGGTGTTGTTCCTAGTGTTACAGTTTACTGTTACAACACACTTCACTAGTATTATTGTGTTCTTTTAATGAAAACTATAAAATTCCCCTTTATCAGTGCCTCAATAAGTGCGGATAAAGGTCCCCTTTATCATGAATAAATAAAAGTGTCGATAAATTTTATCCTATAACATATCATTTTTTGAAATGATAAATTAACCCTTCATATTCACTTTCATTAGCACTAATAAAATCCTAGGTATTTTAATCTTGGTCATGTATTCAGGACTTCTCTAGTGCAGATAAATGCCATTTGTATCACTATTAAAAGCATATTTTGAAGTATTAATCCACTTCCACTGCCACCTCTGAGATGATGTGTCATTGAAAGTGGACCACTAAAATCCAAAACTAACACTTTGAGAGATTTCCATAATATTTATTCCCTTAGAGTTTTTTACGGACCATCCTTATGTGTCTCGAATTCTCCGCTTCAGATACCAAGTACACTAGGATATCATTGATGAAAACTACTAAAAAATAGCCTAGAAAAGAATAAATGATCTAGTTCATGAATCCCAATAACAATTACGTGGTATCCAATAAAACAAATGGAACCATAAAGTAATTATAATTACTGTGACAACATCTAAATGTAATCTACGATGTGTCCTCATACCAAAATCACAACTGGTTATAGCTTGATTTGAGGTCAATATTCCATATCCATCGTCCCACTCTAAACTAATTTAAGAGGTTATCAATTACCGTTATTGTATACTTATTCTTCATGATCACATGGTTTATGTACATTTAATCCACACATAAGCGTATGCTTCCATCTAACTTCCCTGTGAATTACATTGGGGTTGCCCTGGGGGAAACATTGTTACTCACAAATCCCTTCTTCTAAAACTCCCCTAACACAACCCTTAGCTAATGAAATTCTATGGGATCTATAATATATTCATAAGTAGATATAGGGTATAGAAAAAGGTTTAGGTGATTTTAAAATATTATATCATGGTGGGGATATATACTTGGACTGTCCCCATGAAGGATTTCCCCATGCCCCCTACCATCGTAATAAATTGGTAACCCATATCATCCACTATTACAAGAGTCATGCTATCCAACTAGTGAGTAATTGATTATTACCTACAATTATTGCTCCCTTCCTTCTCTATAATGGTTTGTTTTCACCCACAACAGAAAACAAATTACAACACTATGGACACACCACATCCTCTTCCTAAAATAGTCGATCACAGTATGATGTTTGGATTGTCAGTCTATACTGAAGACGATTTCATAAGGTATCATTATTGTAAGAAAGGTGTCCTATATGAAGAACTCAAATCCAAGTGTCAAATGACAGTATTGACATAAGTGTGTAATCATTGATTCACCTCCTTTCCCAAATGAAGGGTCAACCCAATGGCTTAACTAGAATCCCTAATTTTTGAACTAGAGTAGTTAAATGAAATGAATTACTCACACATATGCCTATCAGTACTATAGATAATATATAAAGTAAAAATATCATGAAAAATATCATCTATGGATCCTCAAGTTTATAGGTCTCCATAGCTTGCATCTATCCTTAACCTCAAACACCATCTTCTTGAGCTTGGAATTGAAAACTTAGGGGGTGGTGGTGGAAACAAGTCAATCCTCCCACCACCTCTTGCTACTCTACCTTCCCCTTTTTCACACCCACTACCCTGAAGAACTTCATTCTTCTTATCTATCTACATGGGTGACACCCCACTGACCTCTCAATAATTGTTACCATAGATTTTGAAATCCTATTCCAGATGTTCTAGAACATTGTAGGAGAAACATTGCCTCTCCCTCAACTGACTCGAGCCATCTTAACTTCAATACACCAATTATCCTCTATCTTGGGATCATCTCATGAAAATTAGGACACACCTTAATCTCTATGACTAATATTTGAAAACATATGATGAGGTATTAACTCTAGGTTTCCCATAACTAGCACCAACTATCAAGGTATTCTCTATTATAAAGCTCTACACTACTAAATACCTCTCAACCACTCCATCATAGGTGTAAATTAAAAGATATATCATTGGATCCATGACATCCCATTGTAATTCCTTCTCAATGTTATATTCACCAATGAAATAATTTCACACCATATCTTGGGAGTACCATGAGAGATCAGTAAACCACACTGAATACTCCCCAACATTTATATTTCCCTATTGTAAATGAAATATATTATAGATTTGAACTGATCATGACATGGGTGAATAAAAATTCTCCTTGAACCAAAACATAGTGCATGGAAAAGAGATATATTTCTCATATTGTTAGTATGTCACTAGACTCCGCTATCTTCCATTTGATCACTGACTATGTTTTTATGTGAGTAATTACATATCATATATAGGAATCGTTATATGGATGAATACTCGACTAACTGCATCTAGCCTATCCTCATCCACTTTGGGGTATGGTTCAACCCCGAACCTGTGAGTTCAGTAAGTCTATAAATAATAAATTTCACTTAGTATATGTGCAACCTCATATGGTATTACCGGTTCTAAATACTCATCAATGAGTAGTTGTATATCTGGTATACCACCCAGAGGTACTATCTTAGGTACATGCCGCTATACTGAAGCCTCATCACTTGCAAGATCATCATTATGATCATTCAGTGCAATATTGGATTGATGTCCTCATTGAGGCATCATGAATTAAAAATGATATACCATGGTAAAAAAGTATATATGGGTAACTGAATCAATAAGGAAATGGAAACCAAAAACCATTCCAATATAATCATTTTATTAATTTTTCCCTAAAACCAGAGTCGATATATACTAAGTGAATAAATAGGTTGTCATATTCCTCGTGAATGGATGTAACATCCTCCACTCCAAGACTGGGGTCCCTTGAAAGAAATAATGAGCCTGAAACACTTAAAAATGGTTTCCCTAAATCACAATCCAATATAATTTACTACTATTCTAAGGTATAACTCACTACCACTAATATCACTCTATATTGACCTGTCCTGACCGGACCCAAGCCGTGACTACCCTAATCTCGCCTCTAATAGGTCAGGGATGGGAGACCAGTGTTGATTAGGCATATCACACACATGGTATCCATTAACCTAATGTACCTATATAAAAACATATATATACATGTCTATACAGTAATTAAATTTATAACAATTGGTTATAAATAATGCATACATATATAATCCCATAAACAGAGCACAATTAAATTACTAGAAATAATGAAGAGGAAAAATAAAATCTTGCTAAAAATCCATAAAAATACAGCCCACTATATTGGAGAGTACTACATTAAAATGAAACAAAAAATACTCTCCATGGTATATCTAGGTCACTAATCTTTTCCTAGTCTTTGTCCCTCTAGGAATTAGTCAAGGGGTCTACTGTATTCATAAGACACGACATGTGTGAAAAAGATCCTCACATGGGTGACTATAATAAATAATAGTAAGACAACATGAAATAAATAAAAATAATAATTAATATTAGTCTTTTAATAAAATTAATACAGAAATGAATTTTAAAAAAATACATATATGCTCAGGAAGGACACAGTGCCACCAGCTAGTCTCAACCAAACTATCAACCAAAATATTTTCTCAAATCATTGAGTTAATTATCATTCTTGGGGAACCCACACCATGATCTAGGGTATCAAAAAATTCACACAACCAATAGGTCATTCTTTTTGGACCATGAATAATAAAACTCACTAGGATCTTGATATGTTGATACCCAGATATGAGATCACACCCAGGACCACTGGGTGACACAACACACCTAATCGAGATCAACTCTCTATATAAGTGATTGCATGCTAATAATAAATAAAACCCTTCTAAAACAACTTCAATATGGGGGATCAATGTCATGTTAAAGTATTTCATTCCAATTAAATGAACCCCACCGAGGTTATAAGATAGAATGAGAGAAGATCACACTCTGGTCTCATGGTGGGAAGCCAAAAAATCTATCTGAGACTCATCCTCCATAGGGGATCACAATCCAAAGTTGTGGATTAAATTCCACATTGTACCCTTGATATGATGTAACAAGGGGAACTCAATCATCCCAAGCTACTCCAAACTGTATTGAATGGATCCAAACACATTAAAGGTTACATGAAATGTATTGTGGGTACACAACCTGCCTAGAAACCCCATAGTCTACCCATGGGTCACTACCTCACATGGAATGAAATACCTAAAAGAAAGACTGTGTTCTTATAGGGTACCTGGGATGAATAAGTCATGTTTCCACAATATGAATGTACTTATGTTTTTTCCAATGTGCCAAACTCTGTACACTATCATTGACCATATACATTAGGTTATGTCGTAGAACCGACTCTACCAGTGTACTCTAACCGTGTATGTGTTCCCTAGCCTACCTGTGACTATGTATCCTTCGAGATACATGCCAAACTGCTAGTATGTGTCACACTGTGTGTGATAGGAATTAGATGGTGTGTGATAGGTGTCACATAGTGTGTGATATTTTCTTTTATTTGGAATCTCTAGAGCCATAACATGGTCCCCACATGGTATGTAGTTCTGGATTACATGTCGTGTAACATTGAATTTTCTAGAGACCTTGGGTTCATCTACTATTCTTTAATTTGTGATACTTACTCTTTGAATCTAGATAGAAAATATATATTTGAGTTCACCTAACACCTTGGATCATGAATCATTCGATTTTGATCATCGATATTCTCATAAAATACCACCATCAAGCCAAACTGCCATCACGACACATAAAACTATGACTAATGGGAACTGTTGATCCATTTTTATCTACCTATGACCATCCTCTATCGTTATCTTCCCTTGATCTCACCCTCAATAATGAAACACACCCACGATATAGATCTTTTTCCTCAAGAAATCTTTGTGAAATGATCAAATATCAATGATTTCATATGCATTATGGTTAAGATAATATCAATGATGAATATAAAAAAAATGAGGGACAACACCATAAATCATTAACATAATAAAAAAAGGGAATTTTTTCATTTTAAACATAGATCCATTGTTGTAGAAGTATAAAAAATAAGGTCTATAACCATCAATGAACAAATTAATCAACCATAAAATAAATCAACCGTCAATGCTCATAAAATTTTTGTTTGTGGAATTGATCCATGTTCGAACGAGATAAATATATGGGATGGAATCACATAAATAAAACATCCTACCTTTTTTTCGTATTAATCAATAATGATGAAATATGACCTGTTTCAACCGTGGGGTGATCCATGATTTTAATTTTTGAACGATTCCTAATTACATCTCGATCTAATGTTGTCCACCAATGGTCTTTCAATGCATCATGTCCAAAGAATGCTCTCAATCCCAAGGTTATGCAGCTAACCCTGGGGATTTAAGAATATGTGTGTTTAAAAAATTATTATTATTCACCACATCAAAATATGAAAAAAAATTATTGAATAAATTTATTTAATTTTTTGTTCATGTGAGTGAACTTGACTGAAACAAGAAAAATTGACAAAGATTATGTTATACATAGGGTAAAACATGTGTTCTGAACACAACATTGGTCTTAGATTTCTAATCTGGACCTCTATTTCAGTTTTATTAAAATTTTATCTAGAAATTAACCTTTTTGGTATCAATATATTTAATATTTTTTAAATATAAATTCTAGGATCACTCGGCCTTATAATCTCAATCCATCTTTATTCCTGGCTCCGAAAAATATTCCATATAACATTATGAAGAAATATATGAGAAAATTAGATTTTTTACACTACAAGGTTCCAAAATTGGACGTTATATAACCTTAGATATTATATAGTCTAAATATTTAAAAAACATTGGTGTTTTAAAAGGTTATATGTCATTTAATCCCTTATCATCTCAGTTTAACCCCCAAAAAACCTATTACAACCACAAAGATGATAATTATTTTTACTATTTTTATGATTCATTATGGTAAAGAAAATTAACATGAACATATTAGATGAAAAAATTTATGATGATTAATAATATGGAATCCATTTTCACAAATTTTATTCACTCATGTGCAAAATTTTAATTCAAAATCATTCCTATAGATATGAAAAAAAGGATTTTTTCAAATGCAGAATGATTGAAAAGTTTAAAAAGTATTTATATAAAAATTCATTATGAAATAGTTTCAAATGACCTAAATTGAATTAATATATATATATATATATAATTGAACAAATTTTAGTTTTAAACCCATATTTAAATAATCTTTATATTTTTAAAAGCTTTATAATAAATGACTGTTCTTATCAAAATCTAGTATCTTTTATTATTCGTCGAATTTTTTTTAGATATTTATAAAAAATACACTAAGAGATAATTTTTTCATTTTGATATTAAATATATAGTTTATTTTTAAAAAAAATTCTAAAAGTGAGAAAGTTATTTTTAAAATATCTGCACAAAAGGTGACAAAACTAATTTTTAGAAAAATTCATTTTTAAGTATAAATTTGGATATATTATTATCTCTTATTAAGAAAACACTTAAGATAAATGCTAAAAAATTGATTTAATATATATATATAGTTTTTTGTTTTTGTGCTTCAATAAATTCATTCATCAAAAGTTATATGGTTATTCATTGAGGTAAAATGAATTGGTGCATAAAAAATTGTTCTTCCATTAAAAGAAACTATTTATTTTTAAATAATTCTTATTTTCATTTATAAATAGTTTTTCACCAAAAAATTCCTTTTGTATAAATTTAGAATCCATATATTATCATAATGTTTTATGTCTTATTATACTCTCAATTTCAAAGTCTAGGTGATAACAATTATATTATTTTATATTATTTTAATAATATTTCATGTTTCATTTAAACTATGTCTTCCAGGTAATGCAATGTAAACAAAGTGTTCTGTGTAATGAAATCTAAAATCATTATTACATGTAAAAAAATATCAAAAAGATTAAATTTATTTGGAAAACAAAAAATCTCAGGGTTTTATTGATTTAGAAATATATAAGAATGTAAGGATAATTTCAAAGTTAAACAAAGATTATAATGGAATGATTAGTTTTAGGAAATGAGTATCTATCACATAAATACAAAACATGTTAAAGGAGTTATTGGATGAAGTACATAGATCATATTTCTCTATTCAAATAAGAATTATGATGATGTATTGAGATCTAAAATAGTTCTTTCGGTGGGAAACATGGAAATGATTTTATAGAGTACTTATCTCGATGCCTAGTATATTAGTTAGTAAAGGATGATAGATAGAAGTGTAAAGAAATGTTAAAACTATTATCCATACCTGAATCGAAATGGAAAAAAATACCATATAATTCATTTTATAACTCCTAAAAATATCTAAATGTAAAAATTATATTGGGGATATTGTTGAAAACCTTCGGAATCCAACAAACTTTATTTCAATCAGAGAAGATTTATCACATGATCAGATTTCAATGAATTACGTTATTGAAGTGGTGAGATTTCATGGAGTTCCACATCCTATTATATATAATATATATTTTAGGAATACCATGATTTTCCATAGAAGTCACTAGTGGGATGAAGTTATAGAGTAGAGGTTTACTATTGTATATCATCTATATATAGATGGTCAATCTACCAGGACCATCCATACTCTAAAATACATACTGAGACCCTTCTCTATAGATTTCAATAGTGTTTGGGATCAACACCTTTATATGGTGAAATTTTAATACAAAAATATCATTCACTAATGTATTTTTATGGATCCTTATGATGGCCCTATCATTGGTATTATATAAATCTTACCAGGTTAATGTTTTGTGGGGAAGTCAAAAAATAAATGATGTAGTATGGGAACATAAGGATGTTACGAATTATAGATATAAACAATTATTTTTATGAGACTGACTGAATTTTATGGGTGAAATTCATTTTAATGAGACTATAATGTAACACCTTGGTATTTTATGATATAGTTCTCTATAAATAAATTTTATTTAATTGATTGCTTTCATTACATGAAAATATGAGGTTCAAGAATCCATGTTATATTATTGAAATAATATTATTTAATGTGACAATTGTAAAATAACCATTGAATTTGTGGGTATAGATATAATTAAACACATTATAATATATATATATATATAAATCTCTTACTGAATTAAATTTTTTTAATGAATTCTTATGAATTGGGAACTCAATTTATAGTAATGGAAATTTATTCTTCAAAAATACTTTTAAATCAAAATGGGATTTATTTATCTTTATTAATGAATTTTATAATTATTTTATAGAAAATATATAATCTATATATGATAAAAAAATATATAATTTTCTAAATCATTATATAATTTTTTTCTTACAAAAATGGTGTGGTATTTTTTTTGAAAAATCTTGATTTTATAGTGAATAATTAAAAGCAAATTTTTTTATTGAAAACATTATTTTTGTTTCAATTTTATTTTAAATTGGGTTAAAATTAATATCAGTTATATTATTATTTATAATATAATTATTTTTATTAGATAAAATTTATTTTTTAATTTTGCAAAAAAAATTATAAATAAAAAATCAATTTTTAAAGAATTTATTTCATTGTTTTTTAGATTTTGTGTTATATTAATTTCTTCCCCTTCTATAAATTGAATAATTAAAAATTTATTCCACAATTATAATTAATATTTCTAAATTGTGAAAATATGTACGTTTTATTTATTGTGAACATGAAAGGTAACCATATTAAATTTTTGTTATTATAGTGAAGGTAAATGGGTTAATTAGGCTTAAAATATGTAATAAGACTTAAAATTAATTAAAAAAAATGATTTCATTTAATTGGATGAGTATAATTATTCAATAATCATACAAACATTGGAAGTATTACCTTTTCCATTTATCCTTGATTTGGAACTTTTTAATATATAAGTAAAATAATGTCTAAATTTTCTGTTTTTTGGTTTTAATACAAAAAATATTTTTTATAGGGATAAAAATCATATTTTCTATTATAAATTTGTCTTCTAAATATAAATGAATTTGTTATCCTTGAATTCTATTAAAAATTTAGAGTGATGGAATAAGTACAAAAAATCCTCATGCACCATTGACACTGTACTTGTGCATGATGTTTAAAAAAAGCAAGTAAATGATTTTAAATAACTCTAAATGTAATTTTTTTGATTGATTTAGAGTTCCCCCATTAATTTTATATACAAAAATAAAATCATAGGGATGTCCTAACAGTTTATATTTGAATTAAATATCAATATCTTCTTTTTCAATGTCAAATTAATTGAATCATTACAAAAATGTAATTAATTCTATTTAATAATAAATAATATTTTATTAAATGATTAATATTTCATTAAAATACTATATCCATAAAGTTCAATGGAATATCATTATAAATATTTCCTCGGTCTATTTATGACTTTGTTATCAATTTATGGTAACATTCTTAACCCTAAATGTTAGGAAAAATAGTTATTTTATTACTTCTTGAAATGGTTAATGGGGTTTAAAACTAAGAGATATGTTTATAAACATAAAAAAACTATGTTTTAAAAAAATATTCTTATTAAAATATAATTATATTAATTGGAACTGATTTATATATCCAAATTAATTTATATCAATTTAATACATTATGTTATTTCAACAGTGCCAGTCATCTCGCTTATAAAATGGAAACTCATATGATTAATTATTTACCTAGTTTGAGATTTATAATTAAAATAATAAATAACATAATATAATTATAGATTATTTACACATATATTGTATCTTAGGTTATTTCTAAAATACCTTCCATTTAAGGAATAAGGTGTAAACAATAGAAGGTTTCTCAATGAAAAGGTATATCTCATAACAAAGATTTTTCAATTATACTTCTTTTTAGAAATCTTCTAAATGTATGGTATACATTATAAAATAATTTATTTAGTTTCTTAAATATATTGAATTTTAATTTTTAGCTTGTATACACCATTCTATATATTAATTTGATCCATTGGAAAATGATAATGTTGCACATGTGTACATTTATACTACAACCTCTATGAATCTATGTAATTCAAATTTTCTTCCACAATAAAATTATTGTAATAAAAATACATTTAGTGAATAAATATGATATATATAATATAATAATGATTATATATTGGTTAATTTTTATATAATTTCCTTTTTTCTATCAATCAAACAATGGAAACATCACTTGTGTGTATATATTGACCGTTGTCTCTGAAAAGTGACATAATTATTTCTCCATCACCACATAGTATAAATTGTTATAAATGAATATATGATGATTAAAAAATTATACTAATTACATGATTTAAATTATTTATATGATGGAACAGCAATTAGATTATGAGGATCCAACATGCAGAACCAAAACATGAATGAAAAACAAAGCTCTTATCACATGAAAGGGTGATTTTTATTAAACAAATCATTTATAAACTGGTGGTAGTATTTTATAAATAAATATTATATGGTATGATATATATCATTCCAATTATATAGAAATTTTATAATAACTCTATATTCATTATATAGGTGGTTCAAACAACTATGAATACTGATGATACTTATGGTATGGGACTTACATCTCAATACCACTATTTTCGTCATTAAATATGATTGAATTTAATAGTATGAAATTATATAATACCTATATAATAAATCATAAAAATGTTTCCTATAATCTTGTTTTTTATGAGAATATAAGTTTTTAATTCATTTTATACACGTTCTGTACTCAAGAGAACAAAATAATGTTATTATGGAGAACCGACTGTGTAATTCCCCCACCCCAAAAACTCGATGTCGATGCATTATTTTAATTAATTGGCATGATTACAAGTAATAAAATCCCAAAGGACCACTAAATTTATCAGTCTTTCAAAATATATTACATACATGAAAACTAAATTTCAATTTCTAACATAAAAAATAGCATAGATGACCCTTTGGGAATGTAATTATTCCCCTATATTAACCATGTATATCAATCATAAAACACTTCTTGTCATCCTAGTAAAATAAAGCATAATAAATGGTTGATCTCAGAATCTTAGTAAGGATAGAAAATATACTGGAAGCTGTCACAAATAAGCATAATCTTTTTTGGAAAGGTACAAATCTAAAACACACAACTTTTAAAATATTATCTTCAACATAATATAGAAAAAATTAATCAAATAATTACATTTAAAAATGAAAATGGATATTCTACTGGTCGAATAATCACATGGAAAATCAATAACTAATCTCATAATGAAGGAATTAAATATACCAGACATCATAACCACTATCTCAAGGCCTCATGCCAAGATCATACACAAATATTCTGGCAAAGCCTTGTGCCAAGAAACTAGTTTGTCTCATGAGATATAGTAATGCATCAAGGGGATATAGTGACTCTCACCCATCACTTAATAAGTCTAATGAATTACTCAAATGAAAATGTTGAAATATAACAAAAACATTTGTATTAAAACTAGCATACAAAATGTTAATACTTTAACCATAAACCATGAATATTATAAAAATAGCACATCCACAATCAGACATATCAAAAAACATCCCATACAATATGGAATATTTTATCATAATAAATAAACCTAAAAAAGCACAAAATGAAACAAAATATGTTGACATAGATTAAAATAATTTGATAAATTCATTAAAACTCTTCAAGGTAAATATCTATTTCTTACTTTAAATTAGTTAAAAGTTGCACAATTTTAAAATAAAACATTTATTTTTAAAATAAAATATTAATCTTATAAGGAAAGATTAAAAATGGTGAGGTGAAATAACAGAATAAAATAGCCTCTTGTGCCGTATATGTTAAAAAAATACATTCCTTAATTAGTGGAAATGGTCATAAAGTACCTCATTTGGAAAATGACTGAAATATTTCATTAAAAACATTATATAAAGTCAAACATGGGTAAAAATTAATTTAAAAACCCATAGTATAGAAGTAATACATTTTATGAATACATTTATAGAATCATATACATGTATAATGAAGATGTCATAGTAGATACTTACATATCACCAACCTCAAATAATAATGATATTGTGAAATTTAGCATTATCTTATACTTTATTTTAGTCAGGGGTGATTTATACTCCTGTATAATGGTTCAAAATTGATATTAAATTATACCCAGCCCATATCCATAATTATGTTATCATATATTATTCATTTTTTACTTTATATTACCTGTTTATTATTAATTTCCATGTTAAAGCAACATTTTGAGTAATAATCGCTTTTTTATGATACATGTTTTGACTTTGTATTTTTTATCATATTAATTAGATCATAATTTACTTAATTCTAGAATGTAAAACATGATTTACATATCATATATATTCTATATATAAATATATATAATAGATAGGTAAAAAATGGAACACACCATTCATGAGATGGTAGGCTATACTTACGCATAAACGTTGTTTACGTTTTCTTATCTTATTGAATGAATGTAAGTTAATGACATATATATATATATGTATATATATATATATCAACACATTAGAATTATTATGTCTTATATTTCATACTTATTAATAATATTTATTATTCTAATCATTCTTGGATAGTGAACGTGGGAGATGGGTTTCATCGTGTCATGGAGGCGGCATGTTGTACGTACACACGAGTGATAGTTTCTTCTTATTAATGGTTAAATGATATAGAATTGTATAAATTTGATTTTTATAGAAACAATATCATTCTATATTTATTATTTACATCCATTATATTGATCTTTATACCGTTACAAAGAAAGTGTTCATAAAAAACAATTTACACCACGTCGTGGAGACGGTAAGCTGTATGTATGCATGCTTGGGGATATTATTTTTCATATGATTGGTAAAAGGAAGAATATGATTTTCCAATTATTATAATAACATCTATGAATTTTTTTGTTATTGTAGTTATTATTTTAGTATAGAAACAACATATAAATATGATGTAGATGAAGAAAGGAACTTTTACGGAGGTGACAAAACAATTACCTCTTTTCGGGTGTCTCGTTTTGATTTTCAGAAAATCACCCCATAAGATGGATTTAAACCAGTTTTTTTTAATAGAGGATGATATAAGGGATGTTGGGTGAGAAAATTGACAGGTTTCGGAAGATACAAAGGGGTTTGGAGTTGTCAATTAATGGGATGGATAAGTGTCCTTTTATAAGAGGGGTGAGAGACACATTTGAAAGATCTTAAAATATTAATTTATTATAAATTGAATTTCGGTTTATAATAGCTCCAAAGTGATTTAATTATAGGATAAGATGATTATGGCTGTAAATAGTCCCAAAAAATATGTTTTCAACCAGTTTAGGAATCAAATTCAACCTTATATTTTATATTTTACCCTTAGTTAAATTGTTTAACTCTTACCATTTCTTCTTATATTTATACACTACATGGTTAACATAGGTAACATAAAATGCCAAGATAACCTTAAGAGGATATGTTATGACATTTTTATCACTATCCAAGTAATTTTAACAAAATTTATATTTTTATGATTTTTATATCATTTAATAAAATTGAATTTGTTTTAAAATCTCATTTATGTCAATTTTGACACTATTTAATAATTGATTTTTTTAAGTCATAACAATTTTATTAATTATAAAGAATCCATTAATTCAAATATATAATTTCATAGTCATCCATAAAATTCGTGGATGTTATAACAAGTTTCAAATTAAATTTATTTTAATATTTATAATATCATTTGTTTGAATATTTCATAAATATGGTAATCAGTGCATCATGATTGTGACATAATTAAATTTATTTATTTAATGTCTAAAATTTTTAACTAAAATACCATGATATAGGAAAATTTTTTATATTTCTATTGACTATTTATAGTCTAAGATATTATTTATATAACCCCATATTTAAATTTTTTTAGTAATAAGACTCATGTTTGTGATATTTTTACCTTCACATCAAATTAAATGTTATAAATGTCTTAATCACACACCAAGTGGATTAGAAAAGAAAAATATGTATTCAAATGGTTTTTATTGGTTTTTAATTACTCATCCAATATGGTTATGACAATTGTTAGGGTAATTTTATATTGTTATAATATTATTTTAACCATTAATTAACCTACTTATATTTAATCATTGTAAATAAAATTCAAATGTTACTAATCACCAAAAATTATCTTGATCATATTAGGCCACATTTTTCATCTTGATTAAAACCATGTATTTTAGATTTTAGAAATTTAATTCACATAAGTGGTGAAATTATGTTTATTGTTGATACTCTAATGTGGCTAGAAGGCGGGTAAAAAGACGTTAAAAATGTTCAATGAGTTTTTTTATCTAATCTAATTATAAAAATGATTTAAATGACTTACATTGAACTAATATATGTATTTTTTTTATATTTTTTCTTTAAAATAAATTTAAATTAAAATAAAATTTTAAATGACAAGGTCAGTTTTTATCCATATTGTAGTGTTTTTCTCTATTCATCAAAAATTGAACAATTTCATTAAAATACAAAAAATCCACCATAAGTTATTTTTGATTTTAAGATTTCAAAAATGAAGAATATTTTTAAAAATTAAATTTATATTATTTTGAAATAAAATTAATACTATTGATAACCTATTTTTAAACGACTTGTCTGATAGGTCGTGGTGTGCTCGAAGTTGGTGTTGCGAAAATCACAAGCTATTGAATTATTTTATAGGAATCATACCATGGAATATTGGGGTGATACATTCTTCCCTCATTCAATAAATTTATTCCTCTCAATTTAATCTAGGGAATGAAAACTAGGGGGTTGACATTTAAAAATATCTTTGTTGAAATCCCACATCAAAAGATCAATTAATGATACCTCTATTTTAAAATAAAGAAATTGAAAGTATAATGGTTACCAAAAATAACATATACTAGGGTTACATATAGGAGGAAATTGACATGAAAGAAACTTTATCCATCAAGTTATGATGGAGAGTGATAAAGAACATTATTTGGAGAAAGTTAATAGTCTAAAAGCTATAAATCTATTATAATCCAAGGGACCATTTGATTCATCGAAAAAGAATGTGCTAGGAATGTTTTTGATTTATGATCCTTTAACTTATGCTGAAGAATTAATTTACTTCATAGAATAATAACACAAGGATTAATACATAATTAACATGTAGATTTTTATCCTTTAACTAATTCCTACCACAAACACATCTTTATCTTAAAAAGATAATAAAATTCCAAAATATTCTATTTATCTTAATCATATAAGGATCCAAATATAAAAATATTAAATTTAAATTAATGAAATTATGTTATAGTAACCAGTGACTTATTTTATACCAGTGGTAGGTGAAAAGCCTACTCACACTTCAGTTGTAGGTTCGATTCCCGTAGCATTATCCGACACGACGGGTTGTCGTATGACCTGTGGGTTGTCATTTTTCTAAAAATAAATTTTTATAACATTACAAAAATAATCCTAAGATATTTTTTATCCTTAAACAATACGATCCAATGTTAAACATAATCCATTCCTACCATTATACTTGTCAAAAATACATCTATCCAAACTCTCTCCAAAAGGTCTATCAATTTACAAATTCAATTATAATATCAGATTCTCCAAAAAATGTAATGTTTCTCTTATTATCACATACTGAATATATGATTAGCTTCATCATATTAAAACTATAAGGAAAATAATTATTGAATTACAATCCACATATATATCCCATTCTTCTAATAAACAGAATATAATTCTTGAATCAAAAACACAAATACAGTAATTATTCCACTTCAACCATAGTAACATCATAAGCATGATCTTGATCCATTTGCTTTTTTTGAGACATATTTCCTTGATTATTTGGACAATAATTTGAATAATGTCCCATATATTTACAATTATAACTTTACATATCTTCTTTATTTCCCTTACAATCACGATCCGCATGACCTTTTCCCCACATTTGTAACAAACTATGATTCCATCCAGGAAAGTACCATGGTGTTTCTTCCCTCTATTATCACATAATAGAAAATCGTTCATTCCATTTTTCCATTTATCTGTATCTTAATCCACAATTATTTTATTCCCTTTTGTACTTTAATTTCACGAGACTTATAAAATTATTTTTTCATGTTGATAGCACACAAGACTATATCTTCATACGATGAAAAATATTATGAGACCAATGCATGTCAGAGGAATGATTTTAACCCATAACAGAATCGATCAATCTCACTTCTTGGGTTATGGTTGCAGTATACATCATGCCTTTATAACCATTTGATGTTAGAATCATACATTGTAATATTCTCATCCTCATTTTTCATGAGACTCTGAAATTGCCTTTCTATATCAGCTCGCTGTTCATGAGGAAGGTATTTCTCTAGTAATGTTCTTTAAACTCCCTTAGTTATATATTTTATACCTTTTCATCATCCTTTATGTTTTAAATTAATGACCACCATTGATCTGTATCTCCTAGGAGATGGTAAAATACTATGAAAACTTTCTCTCTTTTGTTACTTCCTAAAGAAAGAAACATTTTCTCTAAGAAATATATCCATTAGTCAGCCACCAATGGATTCGTAGACCCATTGAATGTTGGAGGTTGTTGTCTCATGAAGTGATCTAACATTGATCTTATGCATTTTGGATCAGGTTACTCTATATAGGTATGTTAGTTATTTATATCCTAAGTCAACTGTCCTTGTTATGTTATACGATATTCAGCACCAGTTCCATCACCATTTTCATTATAATTATCTTGTATAGCAGGGAAATCCCTACATGGATTATGTGCATTAATACAGTTTCCATTTCTTCTACTAGGATCTATATCTAAATAATATTATACATTAAATTGGTTTATGAATCCTAATTAATAACTACAAACTATTAAAATACGTTAAATTAATTGAAAAAATTATTAATATATAATCTATAATCATCAATATGGTTCCTTTGAGGACATATTTACTCACAAGTCATTCATAATGGTTTGTAAAGAAGATATGAATTATCCTAATCATATCCCCCAGGAGTGTCAAAATAGGTGCATAGTATGGCCTATTGTCATGTACCAGGTTACCCAGAGTCATGCCGAGAACACCATGTTGGAGTTTTCACCCATAGATACATCTATCCCAGAACTACGTCCACTTGTAGTATCCAAATTAGGATGAATTTCATGAAATATACACATAATCTCTATATTACCAAAATTATAGGGGGTTCTTTTTATACTTATACTCAAAGTTTATATAAGGGTTATGATCCCTAATCTAGGTATTCTAAATCTATTTCCATGGTTGTTTCTAAACATCCTTTGATACCAACTATAATTCCATGAACCCAGAATCCTGGATATGGTATAATATTTTAACACATTAGTATGATTGATAGGAATAAAATTCCAATGGACCCATCAGTTCAGCAGTATTGGAATAGATTACATACATGAACATTAAATTACAATTTATAAGGTAAAATACAACATAGATAACCCTTTGAGAACACCATTATTCCCCTATCTTAACCTTGAATATCAATCAGAAAACACTTCTTGGAATTCTAGGAAAATAAAACATAAGAGAAGGGTGAGCTCAAGTGCTCAGTAATCATAGAAAATATAATGGAAGCTGTCACAAATAATCATAAGTTTTTATGGAAAGGTACAAAACTAAAACAACACCCTTTTAAAATGTTATCATCAATATATTATGGAAAGAATAAATCAACTAATTCCATTTAAACATTCACATGGATATTCTAATAGTCAAATAATCACATGTAAAATCAATAACTAATCTTGTAATGATGTAATTAATATTATCGGATATCATAACTACAACATCAAGGCCTCGTTCCAAGACCATACACAAATATTCTATCAAAGCCTTGTGACAAGACCCTAGTTTATCTCATAAGACCAACCAATGTATCGAGGGGCTGCAGCGGGACCTTCCCATAACATACATAGTCCAATTCATTCCTCATATAAGAAGGTATAAACATATTATTTACATTTCTATTTACTACTTTAAATAAGTTCTATACCAACGGTTTTGGGAAAACTATTGGTATAGTTCACTTAAATGGACATGTACCAACTGTTTGGAAAAAACCGTTGGTAGAGGTCAAAATTTGGACCTATACCAATGGGTTTGGTAAATCTGTTGGTATAGGGGGGACCTATGCCAATAGTTTGGGGAAAACTATTGGTATAGGTTACTTATATGGTCACATGCCAACGGTTTTGGCCAAACTGTTGGTATAGGTCCATAATAGATACCCTATAACAATAGTTTTCCCCAACCCTTTGGTATAGGCCCCCCTATACCAACAGTTTGTCCAAAACCATTGGTATAGGTCGTAAAATCATTTAACCTATACAAACGGTTCACAAAACTGTTGGTATAGAGCAATACCAGTGGTTTTGAGAACTGTTGGTATAGTTACATGTATTTTCTATGGAATCTTCTTATAGGGAAAATTAAATAAATCAAAATTTAAAATATTTATGATAATACATATATATATATATTTATATGAAATCATGTTCAAAAAAGTCATGTTTGGTTAGTGGTTAGGTCATTAAATCATAAACTAGAGGTACTAGGATCAAAACCAAAAGTGTGCTTATTTTTTGAAATATATATACAAACAGTTTTATAGAACCATTGGTATAGATTTTTCATATTACTTATACCAACAGTCTTGAAAACCATTGGTATAGGTTTATACCAACGTTTTCCCCAAACTGTTGTTATAGACCAATCCCAACAGCTTATTTGGCAACAGTTCTCCAGACCATTGTTATAGGATATACCAATGATATTGAGGCCTATACCAATGGTTTCAAACCATTTGTATAGGGTAAATTTCTAGTAGTTATTAATACTTGCATAATAAGTGTTAATAATTTAACTATAATCCATGAATGGTATAAAAATAGCACATACAAAATAAAAAATATCTCAATACCATCAATAAAATATGTTATATTGTATCATAAAAAAACCTCAAACAAGCATAAAATCCAACAAAGGATGTTGAAATAGATGAAAATAATTTAATAAATTCTTTAAAACTCTTTGATAGAGTTATCCCCTTTTAAATTTAAATCATTTAAATTCTGTGCAATTTTAAAATAAAACAATTCTATTGAAAATAAACATGCAATCTTGTAATGTAATATTCAAAATGGAAAGGCAACGTAATGGTGGAAAATTTCCGTTCACACCGTATAAGTTAAAAAACATTTTTTCTTTAGTTTTTTGAAAAGGTCATATAGTACCATGTCGGGAAAATGACCACATTATTCCTTTCAAAACATATTATAAAAAGTAAAATATTAGTAAAAATGTCTTTAAACATCTATAGGATAATAGTGAAAAATTTGATGAATATATTTTTAGATACTTGGACAGGGATGATAATGTTGTCTAAGTAGATACTTACGCATCAACAATCTCGAATAATAATGAGATTGAGAAATTAACCCTTACATTATACATTCCCTTAGTCAAGGGTGAGATATCATCCTATATAATGGATAAAAATATTATTAAATTATAATAGGACCATATACATATTTATGATATCATATATAATTCATTTGTGACTATTTTTCACCTGATTATTAATAATTTTTTGTTGAAAGCTACGTTTTGGGTAACAATCGCTTTCTTTATCATATGTGTTTTTACAAGTCATTTTTGATCATATTACATAGATAATTATTTAATTACATCCAGAATATAAAACATGATTTCTATATAATATATAATCTATATATAAATATATATTATATATGTATAAAAAAATTGAACACACCATTCATAGAGATGAAAGGTCGTACATACGCATGAACATTGTTTCTGTTTTCTTATAATATTGAATGGAAGTAAGTGAATTACATATATATATCTATATATATATAATACCAATATAATTATTATTTCATATATTTTATACTTATTATTAATATTTATTCTTACAATCATTCTTGGATGGTTAACGTGGAATATGAGAATCATCATGTCGTGGAGACGGTAAGCCATACGTACAGACGAGTGAAAAGATAATTTATTTAATGCTAAAATGGTATGGAATTGGATGGAATATGAATTTTACACAAACAATATCATGTTATATTTTTTATTTACATCAATGTTATTCATCTTTATATGCATAGGAATAAAGAGTACATGAAAAACAATTTACACCCCGGTGTCGAGACGGTAAGACGTACGCACGCCCGCATGGTGAAATTGTTTTTCATTGGATTTGTAAAAGGTGAAATATGGTTTTCACATAATTATAATAACATCTTATATTGTTAAAGGTACTGGATTTATTATTCTATTATGGAAACAATAGAAAAAGAGGCAGTATATAAAGAAAAGAACTTTGAAATATGTGATAAAATAGTTACCTATTTTTGAGTTTCTCCTTTGGATTTGCACAAAATAAATCCATAGGATGGCTGTCTTACCATTGTATAGCCTTTATTATATTATTAGGAATGTTGGAAGAATAAATGTTCAGGGTTATTTTGATACAATGGGGTTTCATTGTGTGAATTAAAGAGAATGCGGAGTTTCCTTTTATAAGAGGGGTGTGGGGAACTTTTGGAAGATCATAAAATATAAATTTATTATAAATTTATTTTAAGTTTATAATAGTTAAAAAGTGATTTTATTATATTATAATATGATTATGTGTCTAAATAATCTCATCAAATATTTTTTATACAAGTTAAGGTCACAAATTTAACTGTAACTTTTACATTTTACCCATAGTTAAATTGGTTAACTCTTACCATGTCATCTTGTATTTTTATAGTGCAAGGTTAATATAAATACTATAAAATTCAAATCGAACCTAAATTGGATAAGTTATGTCATTTTTAAAAATATAAATGTTATTTTTCCAAAAATTACATTTTTTGTATTTTTATATCATTTTAAAAAATAGTATTTATTTTAAAATCTCATTTATGTCAATTTTGACATTATTTAATATTTTATTTTATGTTAATGTAATAAAAACTTGATTCTTTATGAAAAATGAATTAACTCAAATATAACATGTCATAGTCTTCCATAAAATTTATGTATGAAATAAAAACATTGAAATTACATTTAGTTTAATATTTATAAAATTATTTATTATAATAGTTCATAAATAATGTAATCACTCCATCACCATTATCTCATATATATATATATATTTATTTAATTTATAAAATCTAAAAATAAAATACCATGATATAAAAAATATTATTATATTTATAATGAATATTTATAGTATAATATATTACATATATATCTCCATATTAAAATTGTTTTAGAAAAAACAGTCATG
Organism: Viscum album; assembly: GCA_963277665.1. NCBI lineage: Eukaryota > Viridiplantae > Streptophyta > Magnoliopsida > Santalales > Viscaceae > Viscum > Viscum album. The sequence continues at coordinate 786,656,597 of OY728123.1, read as the reverse complement.
TTAATTATATTTTTACCATTACTTAAAATTAAATGTTATAATTGTCTTAATCACATCCAAATGGATTAAAAAAACAATTATGTGTCATAATGGTTGTATTGGTTGTAAATTAAAAATAAAATAAGTTTAGGACAAGTTTTAGGGTAATTTTATATTATTATAATATTATATTTACCTATAATTACCTTATTTACAAATAATCGTGGTTAAGAAATTCAAAGTTACTATTCACTGAAATTTATTTTGATCCCATTCCCCACATTTTTGATATTGATAACAACCATGTATATTGGATTTTATAAATTTAAATTAATAAAGTTTTGAAATTATGTTTAATGTTAATCTTGAAATGTGGGTATAAGGTGGGTAAAAGGTCGTCGTGTGCTCGAACTTAGTGTTGTGTACAACGCACGCTACTGAATTATTTAAAAATAAGCATACCATGAAAGGTTGGGGTGTTACAGATGGTGTTTTACTATTCAGTTGTGAATCGTTTTGTAACACCCCAAGCATCCACGGTACGCTTCTCTATGAATAATACAGTAGCGTGTGTTGTACGCAACATTGAGTTCTAACACACCACAACCAATGAAACTAGCCGTTATGAATAGTAATAACCAATTTTTTAAATTTTATAAATTTTAATTTTAAAAATGGACTTCATTTTTTGATTAGGAATATCAAAATTATCTTAGGTTGAATTTTTGGTATTTTTCTGAAAACATTCAATTTTAAATGAATAGTGAAAACACTGAGTTATAGTTTAAAACCGAATTTTTATTTAAATAATAATTTGTTTTATTCAAATTTATTTTAGGTAAAAATAGATATATAATACCTATATATGTTCAATTTATTTCATTGGAGTCAATTTGTAAGTATTTTAGATATATGAAAATTTTATTGAACTTTTTACTGTCTTTTACCCACCTCATAGGTGCATTTGCAAAATTATATAAAACATAATTTTACTGCTTCTGTGAGTTGAATATAAAAAATCCTAGAGAAAAAGTTGATATTAGTATGTAAAATGTGGTTCAATAAGATTATAATTATTTTTGGTGAATTGTAAATTTTTTATTTTATTTACCACAGTTAAAAGTAAATAGGGTAATTAAGGGTAAAAATGATATTATTATTACCCTAAAACATATCCTAATTATATTTGATAAGTATAATTTGAACGAATAAACCTTAGGAATAAAATAAGAACCTTTTTTCTCCACTTGTTTTAGATTAGAACATTTATTATTATTTAATTCAAAGAAGAGTTTAAAGAGTTAAAATCAATATTTAGAAAATAAAAATAATTAATATTGGGTTAAACAAAAGATAATTTAGACTATAAATATCAATTAGAAATATAAAAATATTTCCTAAATAATGGTATTTTGTATATATTTTTAGACCTTAAATAATTTAATTTATTTATGACACAATGATGATGTAGTAATAACCGAATTAATGAAATATTAAAATAATTGATACTATAAATGACACAATAAATGTAATTTGAGACTTTTTATGAATTAAAATAATTTATAAGTTAATATGACATATTAGGGTTGGTTAGAAGAATTAGTTTTTATGTAATAATGGTGTTATGAATTTAGAAAAACCAACATACAAAGTAGTGTCAAAATTGACATAAAATATTTTTTAAAACAAATATTATATTATTAATTGATATTCTATACCAAAAAAAATATAAAGTTCTCCCAAAAGAATTATATAATGATAGGTGTATCATTAATTAACCACTTGGGGTTCTCTTGGAATTATATTGTAATTTTTTTTACCATATAATATAAAAATACAAAGAGACATGGTAAATGTCAAACTATTTAACAAATAGTTAAATCTAAAAGATAATGTTAATATAATGACCCAAACCTATCTAATACCTATTTACTGAGTGGATTTCAACCCATACCAACCTTAGAGTTTAAATTATCCATTTTTTAGCCCTTATAAACCGAATATTATTTTATTATAAAATAATATTTCTAGATTTTCCTAAGGTGCCCCTCACCCCTCTTATAAAAGGGCACTCCACCTTTTCTCTAATTCACACCTTCAAAGCCATTTGGATAGGCCAAAATCTGCCATAATACAATATAAACTTACCTCATTTAATCCTAGATGCTTTCCTTTTGTCTGAAATCCAACCTAAGGAGCCCTTTTGATCAAATAAAAAGGAAGAACCCGAAGAAGAGGTAAATATTTCATCACCTCTTTCAAGTTCCTTTCTTCTTCCACTTCCTTTTTCCTTGTTGTTTATATTATAAAATAATAACTCTAGTATCATATATATATTGTGATGTTATTATAAATATTGTATAACAAAATTAATTATTCTATCCATCCTTTGAATTATATGTCACTATACGTGCGTACGCACGGCTTACCGTCTCCATGTCATGGGGTAATTATTATTCAATACATTATTATTTGGATTGGTATAATAATGATGTGTAATTGATGTAAATAATAAATATAACATGATAATTATTCTGTATATATGATATACCATCCAATTATATATTATTTTAATATCAAAATAATGATATTGTCGATCGTGCAAACGTACAGATTACCGTCTCTACGAACACGATGAGATGGATTCCCCATCGTATCCATTCAACACTAATTATTATTAGATGATAACGAATAATGTTTAAAGACTTGATATCATTATGGATATGAATAATATACATCCTATAAATAACAAATATGACTCACATAACAATGAATATAAATGAAAACGAATCCGTTAACACCTGAAACAACGATAATACTAAGATATTAGTAACGAAGTAATGTTAAAAGATCCTATATGATATCATTTTAAGGTATATGATTCATGTATAATTAAATAACAATTATTTCACCATTATAAAAAAAGGTAAACCTACCCTAGACCAAGGAAATGTACAAGGTAAGGTTTAATTCTACAATCTCTTCATTATCTGAGGTTATTTATATGTAATTATCTATTAGGACCTCTTTATCATCCACATCCATGTTTCTTAAAAATGTATTTCAAAAAATTCATACTATTTTATAGACTATGGTTTGAAGTCATTTATACCATTTTTTTACTTTTATAATATGTTTATAAAGGAATCTTTTCGTCATTTTCCAAGCAAGGTACTTTTTGACATTTTCGAAAAATTTAAGGTAAGAATGTTTTTTTAACTTATACGGCGGGTGCGTCTATTTTCCGCCATTCTAACATCATCGAATCTTCCCTTACAGGATTATAATAATATTTCAAAAATAAATTCTTTCTTTTATATTTTTATTAATTGTAAATGATTTCAAAATAGAAAGAGATATTTCGCTAAAAAGGGTTTTGATTTCATCTATGTCAACATCGTTTGATAGATTTTATGTTTATTTGAAGATGATTTATTATGATACAAAAATTCCATATTGTATTGAATGTTTTTTGATATGTTTGAATGTGGATGTGTTATTTCATACCATTCATAGATTATGGATAATGTGTTGACATTTTGTATGCGAGTTTTAATACAAATGTTTATGTTATGTTTAAACATTTTCATATGAGGAATGCATTGGACTTAGTAAGGGATGGGTGGAGCCTGCTATAGCTCCTAAATTCATTGGTAGGTCTCATGAGACAAAATGGTTTCTTGGCACAAGGACTTCGCAAAATCTTATTTGTAGTCTGGGCACAGGGCCTTGAATATGAGGTTATGAAAGTTTGGCATTATTCATTCCAACATTATGAAAGTGGCTATTGAAATTGTATGTGATTATTCGACTAGTATAATATCCATGTGAGTAGGTAAATGAATTATTTGATATTATCTTTTCCATATTATAATAAAGATCAAGTTTAAAAGGATTTTGTTTTAGTCTTATACATTTCCTTAAATGTTTATGCTTATTTATGAAAGTTTCCGCTATATTTTTATCCTTACTGAACATCTGAGCTACCCCCTTTCAATGATTTATTTTCCTAGGATGCAAAGATGTATTTTATGACTGAACTTCAAGGATAGTCTGAGGGGATATGAGTGTGGTCTATTGAAACAATGTAGTTGTAGTTTTTTAAATTTTATGATTTAATGTAAACCTTATGAATGTATATAGCACATCCAAGGGTACTAAACTAATTGATCTTTCGAGACTTGATTTTTTGTGATCATGAAAATCTTATGTAATAATACACTGACTCTGGGTAACTAGGGTCGGGGCATTACAGTTGGTATTATAGGAAGTTTAGTACAAACCTTGTAATAAAGATTTAGATAATCACTGATTAGAGCACATTTTCATAATATTGACTTTGAGGGTTAATATAGATGAACTTACTAGAATTTTGGAATTGTACAGATTTTGTGAGTTGTCCAAGAAATTCATCCCTGTCTAGATATAAGCAGGTAGACGTGGCTCTGGAATAGATGTACCTTGGTGTAAAACCCAAAAACACCACTTTGAGCTAGACTCGAACGGGAACTCATGCATGACAACGGGCCTTGCTGCACTATTGGTTACGACACTTCCATGGGATATGCTTAAGATAATTCTCATCTTCTTTACAAACCATTATGAAGGGTTTATGAGTATATACTTCCTCAAAGAAAACATTTTTTATGATTATAGATTATATCTATAAACTGTTCAATTTATGTTAAGTGTTTTAAAAATTTGGAATTATGTATTTCGATTTATAAACTAATCTAGTTTATGTCATTGTTTAGAAATGGTGCCTAGTGGAAGGAATGGAAACCGTATCAATTCATGAACTCTATGTTGGGATTTCCCTCCTGCTCAAGATAATTATATTGGAGATGGTGATACAACTGGTGTTGATCAGCTTATCACTATATCGGGACAACTCACTTAGGTTATGAATAATAACCTTACCCGTATGGAGCACCCTGATCCACAACGTGGAAGATCATTTTTATACCGCTTCATGAGGAAACATCCACCAACATTTAATGGGATTAAAAATCCATTAGTATCAACCAATGGATAGATTCCTTAGAGAAAATATTCCACTCCTTGGAGAGTAGTGAAAGGGAAAAGGTTTTCATGGCAGCTTACCGCCTCACTGGAGATGTTCATCAATGGTAGTAATTGATTAAAAACACAATGGAAGGAGATGTAGTATCAAATATGGAATAGAGGGAGTTTAAAAAATATTTTCTTAGAAAAAATACTTTCCTTGTGACCATCGAGTAGATATGGAAAGGTAATTTTTGAGTCTGAGGCCAAAGTAGGATGAGAATGTCGCAATGTATGAAGATAACATTACAAGGTTAGATAGTCATGCTATAGATTATATATGTAACCCATGAAGTAATATTGATCGTTTATCTGATGGGTTAAAACCATTTCTACTTCTAGAACTAGTCTCAAAATCCTTCTCGTCGTACGAAGATATTATCTCATGTTCTATCAAGACAAGAACAGAATTCTCTAAGTCTTACGACATTAATTCAAAGAAAGAGAAGAAGATATCTGATGAACACTCTGGAAATGGAAATAAGGGGAAGAAGGGAAAAGTTCAATATCCATCATGTGGTAAATTTGGGAAAAAGCACCTTTATACTTTCCTGAAGGGAATGTGATTCTATTACAAGTGTGGTGAAAAAGGCCACCAAGATCGTGATTGCAAGGGGAAGAAAGAGTTTGTCGATGTTGAATGCTACAATTGTAGAGAATGGGGAATTATGAAAAATAATGTCCTAAGAATCAGGGGATCTTACCTCAGAAAAGGCCAAGGGATCAAGGCCAAGCTTATGCTATCACTACTGCTGAGGTTGAAGCTCCAAAAAACGTGGTGGTAGGTAATTTAACGGTTTCGTCAAGTTTAGCCAATGCTTTATTTGATTCTATATCATCGCATTGTGTCATATCTTCCCAGTTTCCTATGAAAATTATATATTTATAATTTGATTTAACAAGGGTGTTGTCAGTCAAAAATCCTAAGGGAAGTATCATTGCAACAATGTTTTGTGAATCAGTCCCCATTAGAGCATATAAATGTTCTTTATCTACTGATATTATCGTCATACCCATGATTGAATTTTATATAATCCATGATATGGATTGGATTTTGGACCATTATTCAAAAATTTATTCTAAAAACGATGTTACTATTTTTGATGAAGATGATAAAGAACAACTTATCTTTAGAGCAGCAATGTCACCACCTGATTTTCATCTAGATCCACCACCACTAGCTCAACTAAATTCAATTATTGGGGAGGAAGAGAATGGAATAACTATGGGAGAGGAAAGTAATGTTCAAATAGAGGATGTAGTAATTCTGAAAGAATATGTTGATGTGTTTCTAGAAGATTTACCTGGACATCCTCCAGAACAATAAATTGAGTTTTCCATTGATTTAATTCCTAGATCAAGGCGCATATCAAAGATCCCTTATAGAATGGCCACTGTGTAATTAGAGAAACTATAGAAACAACTAGTGTAATTGAGTAATAAGGAATTTATTCACCCAAGTGTTTCTCCAAGGGGATCCATTGTCCTTTTTGTTATGAAGAATGATGGATCTATGAGGTTGTGAATTGACTATAGGGATATCAATTCTATAACAATAAAGAACATGTATCCCTTACCTCACATTGGTAATTTATTAGACCAACTGAATGGATATCAATAAATTTCCATGATTGAATTTTTATCTGGATACCATCAGTTGTGCGTAAAGAATGAAGACATTCCAAATATAGCATTTCGAACCAGGTACGGGCATTACGAGTTTATAGTAATGTCTTTTGGATTGAATAATGCACCCTATGTATTCATGGATATAATGAATAGAGTTTTCAAGGAATATCTCATTGATTTTGGAGGGTTATTTATTGATGATATCTTAGTGTACTCCAAAAGATACAAAGATCATGAAAATCACTTACGCATTATCCTGAAGTCTCTTAGAAGACATGAATTATATGGGATGTTTAGAAAGTGTGAATTCTAGCTTCAAGAGGTTTCTTTTCTTGTCCATATTGTCTCTAAGGATGGAATCTCCTTTGATCCTTCAAAGACCAAGGAAATCCAAGAATGGAAAGCCTCGATGAGTATAACTGAGGTACGTAGTTTTATTGGTTTATCAGATTATTATCGATGTTTCGTCCAGAACTTTTCTCTGTTGGCTAACCCACTAACAAAGCTCACATGAAAAGGGGTTAAATTTTCATGGAAAAAAGAGTGTGAAAAGTGTTTTGAAGAAATGAAGAGAAGATTAGTCTGTGATCCTATATTGACTCTACCATCAGGGAATGAAGGGTTTTTTATTTATAGTGATGCTTCAAATAAAGGACTTGGTTGTGTCCTTATGCAGAATGATAGGGTTATTGCCTATGCATAATGACAACTAAAATTTCTTGAGAAAAACTACCCTACTCATGATCTTGAGTTAGAAGCTATAATCATTGATTTGAAGATTTGGATACACTATCTCTATGTTGAAAAATGTGAGATATATACGGTTCACAAGAGTTTGAAGTATATTTTCACAAAAAAGTACTCAACATGAGGCAATGGAAATGATTTGAACTACTCAAGGATTATAATTGCACTATATAATACCACCTGGGGAAGGAAAATAAGGTGGAAGATGCTTTGAGTAGAAAGGATCATGGAGTTTTGAACAATATTAGAGTTTAAAGGGATCCTATGTTCACGGATCTAGTAAAGATGGATATGGGAATAACCATGGAAGGTGAAACATAAATAATTTTTCAAATGGTTGCCAAACCTTATTTACTAGAAAGGATAAAGAGTTCTCGGACCGGTGATAAAGAGTTTCAAAAGAAGATTAAAGCTTTTAATGATGGGATATTGAGTGACTCTGTGTATGAATATGGAATTTTGAAATTTGGGAAGATGCTTTGTGTTCCTAATATACCTGATCTAAAAAGGGAATTGTTGGATAATGCTCATAGTTCCAATTTATTTATACACCATGGTATCACTATGATCTATAATGATTTGACGGAACATTTTTGGTGGGACAACATGAAGAGGGAGATTGCTGATTTTGTGTCAAGATGTATAGTTTTTCAGCAAGTGAAAGCTTGATGAGAACAACCTGGAGGATTCATAAAACCTCTTCCCATAACAGTGTGGGAATGGTATAATATTATGATTGAATTTTTCATGAGACTACATAATATTCCAAGAAAGAATGATGTAATATGGGTCATTTTTATCGTCTTACCAAGTCAGCACATTTTCTTTCTATAAGACAAGATTTACCACATGAAAAATTAGAAAGACTATATATTAATGAAGTTTTAAGACTTCATGGAGTACCACTATCAATTGTTTCTTATCATGATCCATGTTTTACCTCAAGATTTTGGAAAAGTCTTCAGAAATCCCTAAATATTGAACTTCTTTTGACCATATCCTACCGCCCTCAAACTGATACACAATAAGAATAGACTATTCAAACCTTATAAGACATGTTGAGATCATGATCACATGAATTTCATGGTATGTGGGATCAATATTTACCTCTGGTAGAATTTTCCTATAACAAGAGCTTCCATTCAACTATTCAGATGGAACCATATAAAGCGTTATATGGAAAGAGATGTCACACACCAACCTGTTGGGATGATGTTGGTGAAAGAAAACACATAGGCACAGAACTGGTGGAGGAAATCATGGAAAAGGTGAAGGTAATCCAAAACCACATCAAAGCAGCTCAAAGTGGGCAGAAGAGCTATGTCGATAACTGAAAGATGGATTTTGAATGTCAGGTAGGAGATCATGTTTTCGTGAAGGTATCTCCATAGAAGGGTGTTATACATTTCGGTAAGAAGGTAAAATTGAGTCTTCCATACATCGGACCATTCAAAATTCTATAACAAATTGGGGATATAGATTACTGGTTGGAAATGCGACCAAGTAACTCTAAAGTCCACAATGTGTTCCACGTATCAATGTTGAGAAAATACATGCCAGACCCAACGCATGTACTCACCTATGACAAATTATAACTGGAACCCGATCTGTGTTTTTGCGAAGAGCCTGTCAATGTTCTTGATGCAAGAGAACAAGTGTTGAGAAACCAGACAACTCATTTGGTAAAAGTTCTATGGAGAAACCATAACATTGAAGAGGTAATGTGGGAACCCGAGGAACTAATGATGAAGAACCACCCGAGTCGTTTTATGTAGTAATATTCTATAAATTTCGAGGATGAAAATATGTGAAGTTGGGGAGAATGTAACACCCCAAGCATTCATGGAACACTTCTCTTTGAATAATATAGTAGCATGTGTTGTACACAGCTTCGATTTCCAACACACCACAACCAATCAAACTAGCTGTTATGAATAGTAATACCTAGTTTTTAAAATTTTATAAATTTTATCATTCAAAATGGACTTCATTTTTGGATTCTGAATATCGAAATTATCTTGGGGTGAATTTTTTGTATTTTTCTGAAAACTTTAAATTTTTGATGAATTGTTAAAAACACTGAGTTATAGTTTAAAACCAAATTTTTATTTAAATTTATTTTACATCAAAATAGATACATAATACCAATATAAGATCAATTTAATTCATTGGTGTCAGTTTATAATAATTTTAGATATATAAAAATTTTATTGAACTTTTTACCGTCTTTTACCCACCTCCTAGGAGCATTTGAAAATTTGAATAAAAAAGAATTTTACCGCTTTTGTGAGTTGAATTTCAGAAATCCAAAAGACATGGTTGATATTAGTTTGTAAAATTTGGTTCAATAAGATTACAATAATTTTTGGTAATTGTAACTTTTTTTACTTTTATTTACCACAGTTAAAAGTAAATAGGGTAATTAAGGGTAAAAATGATATTATTATTACCCTAACACATGTCTTAATTATATTGGATAAGTATAATTCGACTATAAACATCATTATTAATAAATTATGAACCTCTTTGTTCCACTTGGTTTAGATTATGAAATTTATTATTATTTAATTCAAAGAAGAGTTAAAAGAGATAAAATCAATGTTTCATAACTAAAACATTTTAAATATAGGGTTATACATAAGATAAATTTGACTATAAATATTAATTAGAAAGCTAATAAGATTTCATACATAATGGTGTTTTATTTATGTTTTCTAGACATTATATAATTTAATTTATTTATGACACAATGATGATGCAATAATTAACTAATTAATGAAATATTAAAATAATTGATATTGTAAATATCCAAATAAATGTAATTTGAGGCTTTTTTATGTATTCCACGACTCTTATAGGTTAATATGACATATTAGGATTGGTTAGATGAATGTTTTCTAAGTAATAATGATGTTATGAATTTAGCAAAAACAAAATAACAAATAGTTTCAAAATTGACATAAAAGAGTTTTAAAAATAAATATTATATTATTAATTGATATTATATTCTTAAAAATCAATGCTAAGAAAAAATAATTATATAATGATAGGTTTATCATTAATGAACCACTTGGGATTTTCTTAGATGTATATAGTATGTTTATCAACCATATAATATAAAAATACAAAGAGACATGGTAAATGTCAAACTATTTAACAAAGGGTTAAATCTAAATGATAAAGTCAATATAGTGACCCTAAACTGTCTAAAAACTATTGGTTGTGTGGTTTTCAATCCATCCCAACTTTAACCTTCAAATGATTTATTTTTGATACATTAGAAACCTAAAATGATTTTATTATAAAATAATATTTCTATCTTTTCCTACGGTGCCCCTCACCCTTCTTATAAAAGGGAACTCCCACATCTCTCTAATTAACACCTTCAAATCCATTTGGCCTGGTAATCCTCTGCCCAAAAACCCTCCCAGCTATTATCCATTCATTATAGAGGCCTTTAGTCAGAAATACATCCTATAGATCACTTTTTATCAAATCAAAAGGAAGAACCCGATGAAGAGGTAAATATTTTATCACCTCTTTCATGTTCATTTCTTCTTGCACATAATTTTTATTTGTTGTCTACATTCTAAAATAATAACCCCATAATATTCTATATATTTTGATGTTGTTATAAATATTGTACAACCAAATTTATTATTCTATCCATCCTTTGAATGACATGTCACCATACGTGTGTACGTACGACATACCGTCTCCACGTCATGGTATAATTGTTATTCAATACATTATTATTTTGATGGGTATAATAATGATGTGTAATTGATGTAAATAACAAATATAACATGATAATAATTCTTTACATATGACATAACATCCAATTATATATTATTTTAATATCAAAAGGATGATATTGTCGCTCGTGCATATGTACGGATTACCATTTCCACGAACGCGACGAGTTTCATTCCCCATCCTATCCATTCAAGACTAATTTTCATTAGATGAATAAAAATAATGTTTAAAGACTTTATATCATTCTGGATATCAATAAGATACATCCCATCCATAACAAATATGACTTACATAATAAGGAATATAAAGGAAAACGAATCCGTTAACACTCGAACCAATGATAATACTAAGATATTATTAACAAAACAATGTCAAAATATCATATATGATATAATATTAATGTATATAATTCTTGTATAATTTAATAAAAATTATTTCACCATTATACAGGTGGTTAACCAACCCTCTACCAAGGAAAATTATAAGGTAAAGTTTAATTCTACAATCTCTTCATTATCTGTGGTTGTTTATACATAATTATCTACTGGGACCTCTTTATCATCCACATACATGTTTCTTAAAAATTTATTTAAAAACATTATTACTATTTTATAGACTATGGGTGGAAGTCATTTATACCAGTTTTTGACTTTTATATGATGTTTATAAAGGAATATTTCTATCCTTTTCCCAACAAGCTACTTTTTTATCTTTTCGACAAATTTAAGGTAAAAATGATTTTTTAACTTATACGGTGGGTGAAACAATTTTCTTCCATTACAACATCATCGAAGATTCCCTTACAAGCTTATAAAAATATTTACAAAATAAATTTTTTCTTTTATAATTATATGAGTTTTAAATTATTATTAAATAGAAAGATATATTTTTCTAAAAAGGGTTTTTATTTCATCTATGTCAACATCCTTTGACGGATTTAAAGTTTATTTGAAGATGATTTATTATTAAACAAAACATCCATATTGTATTGAAGTTTTTTTTGATATGTTTGACTGTGGATCTGTTATTTCATACAATTCATGGTTTATGTATAATGTATTGAAATTTTGTATGATAGTTTTAATATGAATGTTTATGTTATGTTTAAACCTTTTCATATGAGGAATGCTTTCGACATAGTATGTGACGGGTGGAGCCCGCTATTTCTCATCGATGCATCGGTAGTTCTCATGAGACAAACTAGTGTCTTGGCACAAGGACATGACAAAATCTTAGTTGTAGTCAAGGCACAAGGCCTTGACTATGTGGGTATGAAAGTATGGATTATGCATTCCAACATTATAAAAGTGGATATTGATTTTTCATGTGATTATTCGAAATGTAGAATATCCATATGAGTACATAAATGGAATTATTTGATTTTATATTTTCCATATTATACTAAATTTCTTGTTTAAAATTCTTTTTTTTGTCTTATACATTTCCTTAAATGTTTATGCTTATTTTTCAATGTTTCTGCTATATTTTTATCCTTCCTGAGCATCTGAGCTCACCCCTTTCTATGTTTTATTTTTTCTAGGATGCGAAGAATTATTTTTTGACTAACCTGTAGGGATAGTCTGAGGGGATATGAGTGTGGTCTATGGAAGAATGTTGTTGTAGTTTTACTATTATGTGTTTTAATATAAACCTTATGAATGTATCTAGTACTTCCAAGGCTACTAAACTAATCAGTTTTTCAAGACTTGATCTTTTGTGATCATTACAATGTTATGTAATAATGCACCGACTCTGGGTAACTGGGGTCGGGGTGTTACACATTTCCTTTTATGTTCATGTTTTCCTTTAAAATTTTTAAAATAATGTTTTTTGTTAGTTTTAAATTATTGTTAAAAGATTTTTATCCATGTTTTATTTTATATTAAATGTTTCAAAATTATCGTTCTATCATTTTCCAAATGATGTATTTTTTAATTTTTGTCCAAAAATATGAAATGAATCATTATTTTAACATACATGATATTTATGGAATTTTCCACTGTAATGACCAATCAATGATTTCAAGATTACCCAATAATATTTCATGTTCCTTTTAAAGGAATTTTTTTCCTTAATATTTTGTAAATATTTGGATTTGAAATATGTGATTTCAAAATAAAAAGTTTATTTTCTTTAATAAAAATTATTATGATATTGAACAATAATTTTCATTTAAAAATATATATTTTGAAGTTAATTATATTTTATTAGTGGTATTTTAACCCTCCATATATTTAACACATAATTTGTACATCTTATTTGATGAATATTAAGTATATAACATTATAATCCAATTTAGAATATTATAGGTTTAGTGTATTTAGAAACATATATACATAAAAAAATATTCATAAGGTATCTACATCATCCCCCACTATGTTATTCATAAAAAGGACCCTTCTTATGCATATCCAAATTTATCCCTTTATTTATAACACAGGTAAAGGAAACATATAAAAGGGTGGAAAAAATACAATGTAAAGGTAAATATAATAGATATTAATTATCAATAAAGCATAGGATGATCATAAAGGTATGATATCATGATATATAGATATAAATACCATACCCATCATTACATAGATGATATCACTGAATCATGGAATTAATCTTCATAGTTTATATGACATGATTTATAAATTAATCAAAGAACACGATCTATGATATAATAACATTTAAGTAAAGAAATATGTGTGTGGAATACGTATAATTATAGAAAATTGTATCCTAATATGAGGCATGAATCCAAGAATATTATATTTTAAGGTGTTCACATCTTGTTATATCATATAATTATATAAGGGTTACTCCCATGAGAATCATACTGGATAAATTCCCTTACTAGAATTGGTTCACCCCCAATTATAGTCCTTTTTATCTCATTAGAGATCCATTATTAAGCAATGAAATGGAGGGATATATAATTATAGTACCACCCATATTATAATCACAATTCATTCACATTTGTGACATGATATCACAAATCATTCATCAAAAATCATAACCCATAGAATGTAATCTATTTTCATAAACATTTCAACATATCATAATAACATAACTAGCGGAAAATATTAGGTTTTCATAAACATCTCATCATATTAATTAATAAACATACAGAGAAATAATAAGGATAGTTTCATTGTATAATATACCTTATAAATAATAACTAATATTAAAATATTTTATCTTAGATGAAAATTTAATTAAATGGTCATTAAGAATATTTTTTTTGAGGAAAATTAACATTTCACATTGAAATCAGTTCATTAAAATATAAAAAATTATAAAATGATATGGAAAAAAATTATTTTATAATAAACGTAAAAAAATAAATAAGAATCATAAAATCTTTTATTTTTCATGAAATTTGTATTTTTTTCACTTAGTTTGCATTTAAAATATATTACATTCTCATTTGCGGTAAGAAGTGAAAATTACCCCATTTAAAAAATTATTAGAATATTTTTTTAAATGATTTTATAAAAATTAAAACATGGGTAAAAATTACTTTAAAATATTATAGAAAAATATTAAATTCAATTTTGAAAACATTATTAGAAAAAACACACATGAAATGAAATGTATTTTTGAAAAAATAGATAAATAAAATGGTTTCCATTAAAAACATTCTCCCATCTTTATAGTTATAAAATAAGGGAATATGAAAAATAAAACATGTATTATATAGGATTAACTATAAAAGAATATAATTCATGGGATTCTTTATATATTGTTCATAAGATTTCAACATCATAATCATGATCATAAACAATCCCTATAGACAATTACATTGTAATGTAAATCTCTTAACATGAGTTTCAATTTCATTGAAAGAACATTAACCTCTAATATAATAAATTTATTTATATATTTAATTATATAATGTATTCATTTCCATACTTATAATATCATATATTATCCACTTATAACATTTTAATAGCAATTTATTATTAATACCTTATTAAAATCCTCATTTATTAGAGTTAACTATTTTGTGTTTCATTAGAATTTTGGTTCAGTAGTCCTGGTCCTTGTATTCTGATAATGGTTCCAAAATTTCATAAATTGTATTGAAGATAAAAATTTCACATATATAAGTTATATATAGAGATATTCATCTATAAAGTACAAATAATGAAAAATTAATTCCACCATTCATGGATGGAATGTTGTACGTACGCATGAACTGTGATAACAAATTTTGAAGTATGAAAATAATGAAATGTAAATAATAATAAACCATTGTAGAATCATTATTATATATTATATACTATAAATATTAATTTAATATATAATTATTACCATCCATTTAAATTAGAAATGAATAAAGAATCACTTCTCTTTATTGAGTTGATAGTCCACATATACACATGAGCAATGTCATCATTTTCTAAGGGATTGGAAATAAATAAGGTAGATATGACAATATAATTACATAAGAATAATTATTTAATAAATATAATTTCTAAATATTAATCCCATTAAAATAAATATCTATTTATGCTGGATATGGAATATTAATTGTATCGCTATGTGGACGCAGTAGTCCACAAGTACTCCCGAGCGATACTATCACTTCAAATTTGATGGAATAGAGGTTTGATACAAGTGGTTAGAAAAGAAATAAAAAAATTTGGTGTATTTAAGATACTGAATATATTACTTTATGATTAATACCAAATACTTCTAGGATATAGAATAAGAAATAAATTGGGAGTTTTTGGGTAAAAAATTACATATTTTCAACAGTCCTCCTTTAGATCCTCAAGGACCTTGTGAATGGACTTTTATAAGTAAAAAAATACATGATTCATGTGTATAGAAGTCCATAATATAACATTGAAGGTTTGCTTCAATCTAAAGGGGTACATATTTTTTAAAATATGAGAATTTAGGGGTGTCATTTTTTATGTGGGGAGGAGACACTTGGGATTTATTAAAAGATTCAAATATAATAAATCATTCTTAAGGAAAATGATTCAAAATGGTAGGATATTAACATTATGGACATTATTTATTTTAAATAGGGTAATCAGATGGGTTTTACGAGAGTTTAATAAGAAATTTCACCCATATATGTTGGTTTAACCTCGCTTTGGTAAACATGTTCCAACCTTAAAGGCGATGAGATTTTTTTATATTTTTAAAATTTATTAATAAAAGAATTAAAGTGGCGTCAATAATAAATTTTGTAATTTTGATTAAAAATATGGAATAAATTTTATCAAATTCAATCTATTTGTTTTTATGAATTATCATTTAATATAAACTAAAAAAAATTGATGAAAAATAGTTTTTATGAATTTTTTCTAAATTATAAAATGTTTTTATCCTAAAATAGACCAAAAACATACTAAAATGAACATAATAATATTATAAATAATATTAATTAAATTAATTTACTTTTATAAAAATTTAAAAACAAAATGTAACATTGTAAATGTTTTAAATGAAATGATAGTTTTGAATAAAAATTATTATTTCCCACTATTCATCAAAAAGTTAACATTATAATTAAAGTCTCAAAAATTAAATCTTAGATAGTTTTGAAATGTTGTTAAAAAAATTGAATTGAAATTTTAAAATAAATTAACTAAAATTTAAAAAATCAATTAAATTATTTTATCACATTAAGATATTAAAACTCTTTCAAATGTATTTTTATAACATATAATGACTTTATGAAAAATTGATTTTGTATTTTCTAAATCTAAAACCATCATATATATTCATAATATATGGTCATTATTATTCATACTACAAATTTAACATGTAGGTAGCAATGATTTACTATATTATGGTAAATTTAGACTCAAGGTTTCATGTATCGCAAGCTATCAGTGAAATTAATTTATTTAATGATAAAAATATCATAAAATATCATCATGTTAAATGATACACCGTTGAAAATTGACTTCACCCATGAAATCCTATCACTATTATACAACTAAATGAGAATATTTATGTTTCATAACATCCAACTCTTCCCATTTTGCCTCTTTGAAATTGTTATTCCTCCAAATAACAATTACCTTATGAGTCATCTTTTTTTTGTAGATATTTTTCTCATTGAATATTATGCAACTGATGGTGTGTCGATCGGAGGTTCGTAGCACATGATATGTCCATTTAACTGAAAACGGCCCGAAAATAGGGGGTTTGGGCCCAGTCCGACTTGGACTAATACCCCCGGGGTCGGCCCCAACCGGGTCGACCCGTCTTCGGTCCGGGTCCGGCCCGCGTGGCCCACCCCGGCCTGGCCAGGGGAGCTGGCTCAACCAGTTGGTTGAGCATGTTGCGTCGAGCGCGTGGGGGGCGGGGGGGGGGGGACCCCATTGATTGACACCGGTGGCTCCCAGCCGTCGTCCTAGATCCTGTGTGGCCACGGGATCCACCACATTACCGCGATGGCTGTTTCCACGACGGATCATCTCTGGCGGCACGCTAGGGCGCCTCCGCCACCAATCGTCGGCGCCGCCGTTCCGATGTGGCGTGCCGATAGACCCTTCTACGGACCACCAAATGCGCTCCGATGGTCCGATTTGCCCACCGCTTGCGCCTGCATCTCTCTCGGGATCCTATCTTCACTGCGACAGCTTCCAAATGCTATTACGGACCTGTTTCATCATCTCCCATCATCCCGGGCAAAAACGAACAACCAACGGAGGGTTGTCAGGCCGTATTTGTTCGGCCCGCGCCCTCCGCGTTTGGCGTTATCAATTGGCATTAATCAAACACATGCTTTAAATAATGAAAACTGTATAAATTAATCAAGAATAAATTATACTGAAATCATATAAATAAATTCTCATGCTCGTGAGATAAAACAACTCAAATGAGAAATAAACAAAATTCCCATATCTCGAGAAAGATCCACGGTAGCCGAGCATCATGGATGACGGTGTCGCGAAAGGGTGGACGTCGGCTCGTTGACGTTTTCGCAAGGTAAGAGATGACAGTGACAATAGTATTTGGTTTTTATCGCTTCCGTAAGGTGCCTTCGATCCCGGATTGAGTGTCGTTCGTTGTATCTAACTCCGGGAAGACGTCGAAGTCAACGTAGTTCATTGCGCCCTCACCACACTACCAATCCTTGCTTGTTCGTCAGTATCTCTTCGGAGAAGATGGAACCTCGGTGGTGGTGCAAAAATGGAGGAAGGAGAGGAAGTTCTCTAGCAGATCCCCCTCCCATCAAAAAGGCTCCTATCTTAATAAAATATTAGGCTTGGATGATATTTTTATTAACACATCCATTTAAAAATTCAAACACCTCATTAATTAAATTGGGGGATTCAATTTATTAAGTAATGTGTTGTCATGAATTGATTAGAGAGGAGAAAGTAAATGGGTCCCATAAATGGGAGAGTTGGCAACATTAACATGTGAGTTTAATGGGGGAGTTTAAAGAGGGTTTGAAAAGTTTTATGGAAGGTGGAAGGTTAGGGCTCGTGTGGGCCCCACATCCCAAATGTCCACATAAGGGTAGTTAGGTTGTTGTGGGTCCCACCCTTAACTCTCCATTGTGGGATTTAACCACTGTAGATATAATTAAAATTTTACACACCAATTTTATTTATTTTTCAACTAATTCTCCAAAAATTAAAACTCAACCCACTTAAATGAAACTGTGGTAAAGGTCCAGATAAGAAAATACTGGCTTTACAAGTTCATTGGTGCCCTCATATTTCAATTCCAAGCACCTGTTCAAAATATAGAAAAACCTGCTCGTTCATTCAATGAACGTACCTGAGATAAACTTCAGAAATTGATTCCGGGCACACCGGGCCTCGGAGTCAGGTGCCGTTAGAAACCACAGACTCGTAAAATTCCAAAGAAATTATGAAAAAAATTCCTTTAAATTTCCGGGTCTTTACATTACTCCAACCTCCGGGGTTTATGTCGCTATAAAGCTACTACACACACTAGGAAATCAAATGATGGTTCTGAGCACACATCTGAGCCTTTCACTCCCATGTGCTCTTCTGGAGGTTCCCGTGATGGAAGTGAATGCACACTAGAGGAATCGACCATCCTTGTAGGACCTACTCCTTTTGATCCTCAATCTCCACTAAAACCTCCATGAATGTATCTCTATCATCGACGTCCATCTCCCAGTGGTCGATGATGTGTTTTGGGTCGTGCACGTATCTCCTCAACTGAGATATGTGTAAGACTTCATGCACCCGGTGCAACTGTGGTGAAACGGTCATGCCGTAAACCACCTCACCTTCCCTACTGAGGACCTAGAAGGATCTGATGAACCTCGGATATAACTTGTCACTTCGGCCACATCTCTATAGACCTCGTCAAGGTTAGACCTGTATAAAGACATGGTCGCAATCCTCAAACTCCAAAGGTATCCGTCTCATATCAGTATAGGACTTCTGTCTGCTCTATATAGTCTCAACTGTCGTGAACCATTGGCGATCACTGCCCGCTTCAACATCAGGACACCCCTGAGTCTAATCCATGATGTGTAACATAGAACTATGTCACTAACGCCATCAAGATGGGTGCACTAGTCAACTTATACCTCATCTCCTGAAATCTCTGCTGGAAGTGGTGCTGCAACTATAGAGAATTCTGGCACAAAGGTAAGTTTGGCCATCTCCTGAGTGATCGAATGCACTCTCTTATGCATGATTCCGTCATGTGCTTCCTGGGGTTTCCTTTTCACCGACCAAGGAAAACCCACTCTAATGTTGTAGGTAAACCATAACCTTTTTTCCTAATACAGTAAATCTGTGTATGAACTGTAGTTTCCCAATACATACCCAAACTAACGTCGTATGGCATCGACCTTGACACCAATAGGTTCAAACCTAAACACTCGCCTCAAGGTTCAGATCACACCATCGGCGTAAGTATGATTTTTGAGTCTCCTCCCAAAGGTATCTCCATACGTGAGGGTAAATTCAACAGCTTAACGAGAAACTCTAGGTATGGGAAAATATTTGTGGAAGAAAGGGATGATTCGTATCAATGTATGTTGTTACAGAAGATAGTAGAAGACACCGACCGTACATTGAATCGTTCCTAGTGCCCTTGGGTCATAATCCTTGACTGCATGCAGCTACTCTCTTCCCCTGCCCTCAAGCTCCCTGAGCCTAGAAGGGTCTACAATGGAGGGTGGTTGTAACATGTCGAAATGTTCACCACCTCATGCTGCTATCCTAGCCCTGCTTCCACGTCTGCTGCTCTGCAGATTCATCTATCCTGAACACTTCTTCTTATTTAATCATTTTACACACCCACGTCTCTAAGACTGGTGCCAGTTTCCTGTTTCTTACTGCATACATTCACTAGTTGTATTCATTCAGCCAAATAACATTCAAACACAAAGGTTCCCTCTAGCACCCTAGCATAAGTAGGAATACATAGACGAGGATGTGCTGGCTCGGATGTACTTTAACACAACTCGATCAGAATTCCGAGCCCTGAAGCACTGATCACATCGTATTCATCGAGTACCAGGAATGGTCGGTACACCCCGATGAATACTCAGGTACCGACATGTCGTCCTACCAAAGCTGTATAAGCTTTAGAAAACTCTCAGCCACCTCCTCAAGACAATCCTCAGCCGCCTATGAGTCAGGCTTACCTCGGAATCTGAGGGGTATCTGACATTGAAACACATGTAAGGAACTAAGCCTACATGCGTCATCTACCAGTACCACCAGTTGAAAATGCTGACCAACAGGTAGTGATATAGCTGGCACACTACTCGAAGGTAGTATCTCAGGCATCGTACCACATACCGAAGCCTCATAACTATATGTAATAACCTCATGGTAACTCACTGGGAATCACTAGTATCTAAGATCACCATATGCTCCACTAGTGTCAAAAATAGGTGTAGAACTCTATCAATTTCCTCCTGCTAGTCCACTACTGCCTGAGAATCTCTCTCTCCTCATAACCTCGGAGGCTTCTGTTGTTGGGACTCGTGCAATGTCCTCTGTTAGCGTACACAGTCCACTAGTACGGCTGGTGGAATCGGCTACCCAACTGGGGAAGGTGATGTTAGTACACCACCCAAAGGTGACAATATAGCAAGAGGGCTCTACACCAGACCTCGTCACTCGATGGGCCGACATCGGGTACTCACTCGAAACTCCAACTGACTGTCTACGTGGATACATCCTGAACATATGTGACACGTTCAAATGATTTAAACCTGGTGAGCTGACCTAGTTGAGCTGACTTAAAGCAAAATTTTGGAAACACAAACACTATAAATGTTTTCGGGCGCTGGGTTGGATATCAGTAGTCAGGGTCTTGGTGTATGGATACATCGACCGCTGCACCAACACTGGACTCCTAGAACTGAAAACCACACTCGGTACACTTAACACTATTT
The DNA here is from genome assembly GCA_963277665.1 of Viscum album. Taxonomy (NCBI): domain Eukaryota; kingdom Viridiplantae; phylum Streptophyta; class Magnoliopsida; order Santalales; family Viscaceae; genus Viscum; species Viscum album. The sequence continues at coordinate 786,635,062 of OY728123.1, read as the reverse complement.
CTTAACAGAAAGAAAAATATCAGAGTCATAAGTTCATTAGTAGAACCAACATCCTCCGATAGAAATTTTTCATGATCCGTCCCCCAGGGCCCGTGTCGTAACTACCCCAAGCCCACCTTCCATAAGCCAGGGGCTAGAGACTAGAACCAAAGGAGAAAATCCCTATAAATGGGAAGGCATTGCCTTTATAAAACGAAATCTCACACAACTAGAGATCAATAGGAAGAAATCAATAGGTAAGCAGTATAACAAAAAGTGCTGAAAGTACAAAGGGGCCAGAAATAGAACCCCAACACAAGGGTACAACTACAAATGAATGAAAAGTACAACAAATGAATGGTGAATCTGCTCCCTGATCATCCTCTGGGTTCCTACCTGAAGGCTAGGTACATATGTCCTCCTCAGCACTCCACGTCTGTCTGTCTCCTCCAAGTGCCGACTCATCATGAAGTTCACCTCCGGTTACTGTCTCATCGTGAAGTCCCCCTCTGGGTACCATCCAGCTCTACAAGCCTCAACATCGATCAGTGTTTTCCATCGTCTACTATTGAAATAGTGAATTCCCTAGACCCAACTATGTAGTACTTTTGATTTCCGAATCATGTGTACAGTTAGATATGCATGATGATAACTTACCATTATAGTGTAGACTTTTCTACGTCCACTATAATAATGGTAATGTCCAAAGGTTAATTTCCATGTTGAGAGGTTATACCAGATCCCATGCTATAATGAGAACCTCAAGATACAATGAAATTGATCTTAAATATATGTTCTATAGTCTAGATACATCTTACTGACTGCACACAGAAGATTTATAACTATCAGGTGCTGGGGGCTCATAAGCATTGAGACTTCTTCTCATGAAGAACACACTTGGTGATCTCTAATAGTGAGATCATGAGGACAGACCCACCAATACGAACACCACATGTTATGGTTGTCATTGGTTGTTCCTATCTACGGACATGTGTATTGGTCTCCTGACTTGAGACAATTACCAATGTATATCATCTAATTACGTACTTTGATGCAAGGAGAAAACCATGGAAGAAATTTCGTGGAGGGGTAGTTTGTGTCGGGTGCATCGTTAGTGGTATGACGTTGGTTTAATGGTCAAGAAAGGATTTGTCGCTTCCATGATTAGGAAGTTGTATATCTCAGGCCTGGTTGATTAGGATGGTGCCGTCTTCATAAGTCTTTTTCCAGTGCAGTAGAAAGGCAAATCCATCCAGATACATCAACAAATAATAAAGAAAGATAAGGACTATGACACAAGAGTGCGTCCTCCTTTATGAGATATTTAATGACAAAGAGACTATAGTACACAGTTAGTGTTCATAGGATGGTAGTCGTTGCAATGAATATCCTTATCTCTTTAGGGGCCATGACGTGTTGCTAGACCCTGCTCTTGGTCTGTGAATTTTATTCACTACAATCGAGATAAGGGCCTAGAGGGTGACACACAACAGCGTATTCAAGAATCCGCACCTATTCAGTTGAATAGGTATACAGACATAGTGGGCCCCTCCATGGGGTCTGAGCGTTGTCCAAGTTGTCGATCACCAAATGAATTAAATAATTTCATTAATATTAATGTTAAGAATATTTGGGATTAATATTATTTAATGTATTTACACGTTCAGTAAATATGAGAAAATATTAATCGAGCCAATATTATTTTAATATTGAAGGTTCGTTTAATATTCAGTGGGACAATGAGTCGAGTTAAATGGCTCGGATTTTATCACATAATATATTTCATATATATTACAAGTATGTGATAAAATAATAAATAATATTAGCGCAGTTAAGTCTGTCAAAATTATTTATTTAAAGAATGTTGATATTAACAGGGACCGGGGAACCCTACTGGGTATTTATCAATATCTCTATAAATAATAGAGGAGGATCTCTCTATTTTGTGTGCACATCACTATTCATTCATTTATTGAATGAAATTTGAGAGCCTCTCTCTCTTCTCGCTTCCTAGAGAGAGAGGATGATGATCCAAGAGATCGGATCAAGTTTCTCCTCATGCATCGCAAGATCGATGATGCAGTGATTGTCGGGATGTCAAAGATATCGTTGAATTGTCGTGCTAGCACCCGGAGTTTGACGATTGGATTTCCTGCGGATTTTTGAGGCACGTGTGGATGATCTAGAGGGATCCTACTATAGATCCTTCATGCAACGATCACCGTCGACAATTAGCGGTCGACAACTTATTCAGATATGCAACGGGTATGTATTCCTTTTATTCTTGTGCTCATAATAATCTATGTGAGATACTCGGACCTCTCTGGGGCACGGATAATCAGCAACGACAAGTACCGTCGTTCCGCTGATGAAAATTTTAATATTCCCGGCCCACCAGCTTCCACTGCGGGCCCTGGAAACCCAACAGTGGTATCAGAGGGAGTCGCATAAATTTTCTAAGCCTTGAAAATTAATTTTCATAAAAATTAAGTAGAGGGTTCAAATTCAGTCACAACGGTGCAAACCATGCACTGATCCAATTTCAAAAGACCAAGATATGGCCCTTTGAAATTTTAAGAAAGGATTGTGGGTATTATTTTACAACCGTTTTCTGATCATCATTCTTGTTTTGGTTTTTCCTAAAACACAAACAAGGATGATAATTATTATTATTTAATGCTAATAATTATCACCATAAATTAATAATAATAATAATTGTTCTATAATTATTAAAATAATAATAATTTTATAATTATTTTAACAATTATTAGTAAAATAATAATTATTATTATTAAAGGCTAATATATAGCTTTTGGAAAATTAAATGGAGGAGTTGACTCAAATAAATAAGGGGTCAAATAAATGTCTTTAAAATCTAAGACATAAAGTTAAAAAAACCAAAAAAACAAAAGGAGGAAGAGGTGGGTTTTGCGGGTCAAGAATACTAAAGGAAAAATAATGGAGCTGGTGGCTTGCTCGTGGAAACAACAAGTACTGAGAAAAAAAACTGGGGGGGGCATGTGAAAACACAAAACAGCAAAAAGCGGTGCACGTCGTGGCTAGCCTGTCGTGGCGGGTCTCCTTCCCCGGGACGCCACACACAAGAACGCCGCTTCCCTATCCCGCGCGCTGCAGCACTGGGTTTCCACATAGTGCGACGGCCAGTCCAAGGGCCGCCACACCCTGCCTCTGTAGAAATCCGGAGACTCCTCCTCTCCCGGCAGAGTGGACCCCAGCTGAGCCCTTCCCTAGTGCCTGCTTCTCTCCTGGCTGCCGCCTTCCCCACCGCCGGAGCCTCCCATCCGAGCCGATGCACCCCGCTCCTCCATACAGGCTTTCCGGCTGAGCAGCCTGCCACTGCCAGCAGTCAGCCGCCCCTCTCCCCACGCTCCCTACCGCAGCGCCCGCACCCCGAGCCGCCGACCAAATCTGGTCGGGCTCCTCCCGCCGGTGCTTCGAGAAGGGTCGGCCACCCCTGCCTGCATACTCCCTCGAGCGCTGCACGCGCGCCGACCCTCCCTCCGCACGGCGCCAGCAGCCGAAACCCCGCCTGCAGCAACGCTTCTCCCGTAGAACCGCTGCACTGCTCCCGCGTGATGCATAAGACCTCGTGCAACCCCACAGAACACACGAAGAGGTTTTAAAGCCACCCCATGCCGCATCCACACCGAGCGCCCCCCCCCCCCCTCCGCCCTCCGGTGCTCTCTGGTCGAACGCCGCACTGTCCACTCCGCCTGGACCCTCGCGCGAACCCGCCTAGCGCATGCGTAGGCCGCGCAAACACGCCCCACCGCCACCCGGTCCTCCTAGCGGGCATGTAACCTGCTGGGTTTAATTAAATCAATTAATATAATTAATTATATTAATTAATATATTACTTGTAGTTAAACAAAATTAATACCCGAGGATTAAAATTAATTTAATTTTTGAAATTAATTAATTAATTAATTAATTTTGAGTATTAAAATTAAATTTATTAGATGACTGATAATTAATTAAATTATTTTAATTATTTAGTTCATTTAATTTAATTAAATAAACCCTTGTACTTAATTATTTAATTTTAATTTTTATCGTGCAATATATTAAATTACCCGTCATCTGGTCTTGAGCATCGACCCATGTATGTCTGCTTTTAAATTATTTATTTAATTATTTATTTAAACTGCCTGTGATGATTTTAATTAATTAAAGATGGTCTGCACATCATCTATTTTCGGTTAAAATGTATAAGGTCCTACACGCCCAATATTATATGATGTACATTTATACCCGAGTTCCCCTCACCAACGCGCGAGTACCTTTGTACTTCGGACAAAGACGATGAGCGACGTAGAACCTGCCAAGATGAGGCGGTGTATTACAGTGCAAGACGACGCGTGGATTCCACCAAGGCGAGGCGGTACTCCAAGATGCGACGTGGACCCCGCCAAGACAGGGAAATGTTTCAGAAGTGAAGAAAACATACAACGCAAGGGGAAAGGTGCATTTTGTGTCATGCTTCGACTCAGGTATGGTACTCTTAGGTCGTTTAGATGCTCAAGACCAGTCGGTTTGTAGTTTACCTTTATGCCATTATTTATTATTTTATGCATTTTAGATCATCCGAAAAATACATAAAATGATAAATAATAAAATGCATAAAGAAGCGATGTTTGATTTCTATTAAAGTTCAGTTGTGAGCGTGACATCATAGATGAACAAGATTAATAGAAATGGATTACATTCATCGAGAGAAAAACATAAAACCCTCAAAGAAAATATTAAGTCACGAACAGCCTTCCATCATTCAAGTTTGAAATAAATGGGTGTTCGAGGTGCCAGTTCATGCCTTCGCTGAGGGTGCCTCTTACTAATGGGGAGTTCTTATTTGTGTGGTGGGTCGACTTAACTAAAATTGCATCAAGGATATAGCCTTAGCTAGTTTTTTGTAATTTTAGAGGCAAGCATTGAGTAAATCAGTAAATTATTTTTAAAGCTGCGACTTCACTCAACAGATCAAGGAACCGCGAGCTAATGTTGTTGGCCAGCCTAAAGCCAACCTTGGACCCTCCGAGTAGTGGTGTAGCCCTAGCTTGTAGACTATGAGGGAGGTTCAGGGATCCTTGCCACTATAATACTCAAGATTATTCCAATGCTAGTACAGAGGGTTACTAGAATTCAAAAAAATTAGTGGGATACATTTAATGATGAAATAATCTGTTTTGTTAGATTAGGTAATCACATAAAATTACAATCTGATAATGTATTTTTTGTAGATAATGGCCAGAAATACCATAATATAAATGTGATAAACATTAGAAAAAGATAATGTCTAAACCAAGCATGATATTCCAAATGTAGTATAGGCACATGCACACATTACTACCATAATGGAAATTCAAGGTGCTTGTGTCCCAACCTGGTAAGCCACCTTAAGAAGCGAGGGTGTAAAAAATCTTACAGGATACTAATGAATAAAGCATATGATGGTTGAGTCATGATGCTATCATCAACGTATGATGTTAGTTGTGGTCACTACATCAAGACTTGGATGATGATTACATGTAGTCTCGTCTCCAAGATCCTTTCGACGAGAAAGTGAAGAAAGATTTGAATGTGATAGTCGCACTCAGTTTGTGTAAAGTGAAAGACAGTTCAAAATAATTCATATCATCCAATTATTATACCTTTTACACCCAATTACTCTAGTTTCGTTTAAGGTTACAAATGTACCATATAGAGTAAGCACTTCATTACTGCTAAGGTAACATTCCCTAAGTAATAAGAATATTAGAGATAACACCACCTTTTATTCTTATGTTGAATACATTGAATGACAAGGCTAAAAGGCCTATGGCATGTTATGACAAAGGAACCTTCGTCATTCCCTTCAAACAAAAGTGGATGGTTATATAACAGGATTTTATTTTCCACAAATAGTGAAATAAATTAATGGATGTTTAAAAACCGAAATACTAGAAGCAAGTACCCACTTCTTGTTCAGTTAATATTCATAAAATCAAGTTATTTTTTTTTGAATACTTATTGGGTATTAAAATTCAATATGATTTTCACATATATGTATTGAAATTCAATAACCAAGTATGTTGAGAAAAATTACTAGAAGTAAAGTGTCTTCTTCAAGCAGTTGAGAAAGGGTGATTCCTAAGTCCTCGAGCAGAAACACATAACTTCTAATTGCCAAGTGATTGTTCCAAATTGAACAAGTTGTGGAGTATAACCAAAAACATTTATCTCATGTTCCCATTTTGGAAATGATGATACAATATTCCATTTTTTGGAATCAATGTTGTTTGAGGTGAAAAACTCAACAAATAGTTCACTACTATTTGAATCAATGGCCATACATGATGAATATAAAATGTAAGACCTACCCAGTTGTGGAAATGTGATTCATTGTCAAGTAAAACTAAAAGCAGATGTCAACTATATACCTAGTATGGTATTTAGTCTCATCACAGCTAAACACCTAAGGCATTATTGACACCCTTAGTATAGACAAAGAACCCTTTTGAAATAAAGGTATGCCACAAACCTTTCCAAGGTTAGTTCAACAAGACAATGTAAACTATTCCAAAGAAAGAAAGAGGTAAATATACTTAGTATGTTTCCTTTAAGTCATCAAGAAATAGTGAATTATTGGTTTGGAATGAAGATATGAGTTTCTTCGGATCGGAAGGCTGAAGAATATCTTGACCAAAAAATCATCGATCATGATAATGTAGGGAGGAGTAATTCTTAAACGCTTGTTACCTTATCTACATCACTGTATTGATGTTCATAAGGAGAATAGATGGAGAGTCTTACATATTAACATTGATAAAAAAACATATAGCGTGGAGCAATTCTTAAACGAATATGTTACACATCAAAGTTATGATGTAAGTTGTATCAATGTTTCAACTTATAGAAACATCCAACATATTTCAAAATGAGATTTACAAATAACAACGTAAACCCAGAACCAATATGCCAACTAAAATAACAAATGGATATCATACGAGTCACAGTATGATGGAAAATCCATTATGTCATAGGACATGTTTTAGATGAAAACTGTTTTTCAGGATTTAAACAAACATGCATAAAGTTAAATACATTATGCATCTAAATTAATTATCCTAACAGTTTATTAGGATAAATCCCTAAGATAGAAAAGATGTCAGTCAATTATTAGAATGCATTTATATACAAGGGTTCACATCTCAATTAGAGATAGTAGGAGATGAATTGACTTAGACTTAGTCAATGCTCGAGATGCAAAAATGGTTGGCATAGGGAACACGTTCCACAAGTACATGTGGCATAGGAATGTTCCAGATACACATACTCCGTCGGAAGAATAAAACCATGGTGATGGTATTATAGTCACAGTGGTCGGTGATATATTATTCATTAATAATAATAAATCTTACATTTAAGCAGTATATGGAAACAAGCTAAGATTGACAAGATCTACTAAAATTCAATAATGGATTCCATGTATCAAATTGCAAAGGTGCTTATAAATTGAATACTGCGGTGGGTATTTAAATGAAATGATACATGGATGGTACAAGTATAGTACCAATAAGGCACGATTGGTTATACCAAGTCAGTATACCAAAATGTATTAGAATTTTACTTGTCATAGATAAACTTGTAAGATCCTTTTATTGGTCATTGGATGTCAAGATCATTTTTCATGGAAGTTGTTTATACGACGCAACCAGAAAGAGATTATTACATCGAATGATGCCAAAAGGGTTGAGAGTTACTGAAATCCAATTCTGGATTAATGTACATGACAAGATCTTAGAAAATTCATTATAAATGAATCATTTCCTTGTGTATACCAAAGGATAGATGGAGCGCCAATGTTTTCCAAGTGATATATGTTCGGAAACATATGGAAAACAGATCGTGATATTACAGATAAATAATATCAAGATAAAAACAATTCTCCATTGATTGAATTTATGCAGAAACCTAAGTTCTAGGGAACAGGATCCAATGAGGTAGATCTATAGGTCACTTGGTCCAAGTCAATCGTACTTATAGTGACAATGTAATGAATAAATACAGGTTGGAATAATTCAAGTTCAGAATTGTTGCCTATGTCACATGGCTTAATCTATCCAGGATAACATGTTCAGAGCATGGGTAGAGATTAATCATGTGAATTGATACCATATGATTTGGCGATGGATCAATCACATATGCCATAATATGTACAATAATTGATACTGCCAGGATATTATTTATTATTGGCAGATTTCAATTATTTCCAGGAGCACTGCAAGTGATGTAGTCAAAACTATAATCTTGTACTTCAGTGAGTACAAATGATATATACCTGGAATATGGAGAGGAAGGTATACTAGTTGTGGTGGTACACACACTAGTAGTCCTTAGATCAATTTTATCTGGTATCATAGTTAGATAAATGAGATGAGCGAGTCAAGCTCATAAAAGCTTGTGGTAGGAACACCTACAAATACCAAGTACGTTGCAGCTTCTAAAGCATCTAAGAAGCTGTTATAAATTGCAACGAGTTGTTCCAATTCTTTTATTCGCACCTAGTGAGAAAAGTATTCTCATAATGAGAATTTTGATATTCTTTCTAGCCATGTTGTCAAGTTATGGCAATGGAAAAAAGTAATATACTCGGGGATACCCTGTCTTTAGAATTTTTACTCAAGTTGATGAGGTCGCATATAGCAGATATGCCATGTGGCGAAAACGTGGCAGGCCCACTAGTTAAAGCCATTACTCAGTAGAATCATGATATTTATCCTGTTAGTAGCTTAGAAGTTTAGTTATAAAGTTGGCTCTAGTGCAAGTGGGAGTGTTGAAATAGTGGGTTCCCTAGACCCAAATATGTAGTACATTTGATTGTCATATCATGTGTACAGTTAGATATGCAAGATGATATCTTACCATTATAGTGTAGACTTTCTTGCGTCCACTATAATAATGGTAATGTCCAAAGGTTAATTGTCATGTCGAGAGGTTATAACAGATCCCAGGCTATAATGAGAACCTCTAGATACATTGAAATTGACCTTAAATATATGTTCTATAGTCCAGATACATCTTACTTACTGGATACAGTAGATGTTTGACTATCACGTGCTGGGGGATCATAAGCATTGAGACTTCTTCTCATGAAGTTCACACTTGGTGTTCTCGAGTAGTGAGATCATGAGGACAGACCCGCCAATAGGACCACCACATGTTTTGGGTGTCATTGGATGTTCCTATCTATGGACATGTGTATTGGTCTCCTAACTTGAGACAATTACCAATTTATATCATTTAATTACGTACTTTGATATAAGGAGAAAACCATGGAAGTAATGTCGTAGCGAGGTAGTTTGTATCGGGTGTGCCATTAGTGGAATGACGTTCGTTGAATGGTTAAGAAAGGATTTGTCGCTTCCAAGCTTAGGAAGTTGTATATCTCAGGCCTGGTTGATCAGGATGGTGCCGTCTTCCTAAGTCTTTGGCCAAAGTAGTAGAAATGCGAATCCATCCGGATAGATAAAAAAATAATAAAGCAATATATGGACGATGACACAAGAGTGCGTCCTGCTTTATGAGATATTTAATGGCAAAGAGACTATAGTACACAATTAGTGTTCGTAGGATGATAGTCATTGCTATGAATATCTATATCTCTTTAGGGCCCATGATGGGTTTCTAGACCTCACTCATGGTCTGGGAATTTTATTCACTACTATTGAGATAAGGACCTAGAGGGTCACACACAAAAGCATATTCAATAATCCGCACCTATTCAGTTGAATAGGTATATGGACATTGTGGGACCCGCCATGGGGTCCGGGCATTTTCCATGTTGTCGATCACCAAAAGAATAAAATAAATTCATTAATTTTCATGTTAATAATATTTGGGAATGAATTTTTTTAATGTATTTACTAGTTCAGTAAATACGAGAAAATATTAATCGGACCAATATTATTTTAATATTCAAGGTTCATTTAATATTCAGTGGGACAGCGAGTCGAGTTAAATGGCTCAGATTTTATCACATAATATGTTTCATATATATTACAAGTATGTGATAAAATAATAAATAATATTTGTGCAGTTAAGTCTGTCAAAATTATTTATTTAGAGAACATTGATATTAACGGGGGTCGGGGAACCCTACCGGGAATTTATCAATGTCTCTATAAATAAGAGAGGAGGCTCTCTCTCTTTGGTGTTCACATAACTATTCATTCATTTATGAAGTGAAATTTGAGAGCATCTCTCTCCTCCCGCTTCCTAGAGAGAGAAGATGAAGATCCCAGAGCTTAGATCAAGTTTCTCCTCACGTATCGCAAGATCGATGATGGAGTGATCGTCAGGACATCAAAGATATCGTTGAATCGTCGTGCTAGCACCCGGAGTTCGACGATCGGCGTTCTCGCGGATTTTTGAGGCGCGTGTGGACGATCTAGAGGGATCCTGCTATGGATCCTTCGTGCAACGATCTCCTTCGACAAGTAGCGGTCGACAACAGCTTCAGATATACAACGGGTATGTTTTCCTTTTAGTTTTTTCTCTTAAATATCTACGCAATACCCTCAGACCTCTCCGAGGCTCGGATCGTCAGCAATGACAAGTACCGTTGTTCCACTGATGAAAATTTTAAAATCTCCGGCCCACCAGCTTCCACTACGGGCCCCGGAAACCCAACATCTTCATCCAAAACAACGAGGTGTGGGCATAGCCCATGCAACGGTGTGTATAACGATACTCAGTAGGGACCCCGAGACCCTCAAGGTCCCAATAAATCCAACAAGGATAAACCAAAAAGAAGGATATCAACAAATAACCTTTACTTAGGTATATTCCCATACATATACCTATGTTATCAAGTAACCCATCTCAATAATGAGGTAAACACAAAGGTCATTGACTCATCTCAAACTAGGATTTTCATTAATTATATCAAAACCACAACTACTAAAGAGATCCTCCTCTAACGAGTACATTGATCTTTCCACAACTCTGAGGCACTGCTCACTAACCTCAGACTGCTAATGTACTCCGCCTGTCCAGTACCATAGGTCTGCCACCCAAACACAGTAGTGCTCCCCGCCATGAGTCTGCCACCCCAACACAGTAGTGCTCCCCCTAATAGCCTATAGAGGTACTTCTTCTGTCGGGTACCATGGGCATGCCACCCAAAAACAGTAGTGCTCCCCACTGTTGGTTTTCCACCCAAACACAGTAGTTCTCCCTACTAGGCTAGTCATGTCACTCCGACTCGAATCGGACAAGCAGTCATCAGGTCTCAGCCAACTAAAGGGTCTCCATACTCTGTACACTCATCTCAGGGAGGGTCCGCTCCACGAGCATCTGGTTGATACTTCCTTGTGTCATGTACCCTCACGTGGAAGTATCTCAGAGGACCACCTCATCATAGGGGTCTTAACGCAACAGGCGGCGCGTCAATCAGACGTCGTGTCTGTGAGTTATTAGCCTTTTAGTCACAGGGGCCCGATTGGTTTCGTGTATGAACAAACCCATCCATATAACAACTGTACCCCGAATTACAATGGGGTATACTAAAAGGAATCATTTCTCAATGAGATAACCAATGCTGCTGACGATCTTTCAAACGGACGTCCGGTCAGAGAGTTATTGGCTTTTCCGTTCTAGGTGACCAGTTGGATTTCATGTACAATCCAACCCGGACATACTCCAACTACATCCAAAGCTCAGGTGAAGTATTCCAAAAGAACCGTCTCATCACGATGAATCCAACAATGTCGACGTCATGTCAATCAGACGTCTGGAGCTCAAGTAATAAGCATTTCCACTCTGAGGGCCCGGTTGGTTTCGAGTTCGAAATAACCCGACCATACCCAAAATTCATCGAAACCTTGAGTGTAATATACCGAAACGACCTTGTCGATCAAAGGAATCCTATGAAAATGACTGTGTATTTATCGGAGTTCTGTAGGTCAATATATGTCCATTTAACTGAAAATGGTCCAAAACTACGGGGTCTGGGCCCGGTCCAAACCGGCCTAACACCCCCTGGGTCAGCCTGAACCGGGTTAACCCATCTCGGGTCCGAGTCCAACCCGGTGGGGCGCGGTTCGGCACGGCGGCACGGCATGGCCCCGCCATCGCGGCCCGACCCATCCGGCGCGGCCCGACCCGGCAGGCGCGGTCCGGCCCGCGTGGCCTGCCCCGGCCCGGCCGGGGAGCTGGCTCGGCCAGTTGGACGAGCGCATTGTGCCAAGCAGGGCGGGGGGGGGGCATGGCCCCTCGTTGATTGACACCGTCGGCACCCGCTGGTGCCGCCCCGCCATTGTCCTGGATCCCACACGATCGTGGGATCCACCGCGTTGCCGCCACGACTGATCCTCTCCGGCGGCACGCTGGGGCGCGGCCGCCTCCAGGCGGCCGGCTAGTTCCGGCCACCGCCTCCTGTAGCTGGCGCCGCCCTTCCGGCGTGGCATGCCAAAATCCCCTTCTACGGACCACCGGACGCGCTCTGGTGGTCTGATTCTCCCACCGCTTGAACCTGTGACTCCCTTGGGATCCGCTCTTCACTGTGATGACTTCCAAACACCATTTCGGTCCCATTTCATTGTCACCCGTCATCCCGCGCACCAACGAACATCCAACGGAGGGTCGTCGTGCCATGTTTTTTTGGCTCGCGCCTCCATATTAGGCATTATCAATTGGAAATAATCAAACACATGCTTTCAACAATGATAAGGGTATAATTTATTCAAGAATAAATTATACTAACATCATATAAATAAACACTCATGGTCGTGAGATAAAACCACTCAAATGGGAAATGAAAAAAAATCCCCTACCTCGAGAAAGATCCGTGTTAGCCGAGCAACGTGGATGATGGGGTCACGAAAGGGCGAGCATCTGCTCGTTGACTTCATCGCCGTGTAAGAGATGAAGGTGATGAAAGTCGTTGGAATTCGTCACTTCGGTAAAGTGCCTTCGATCTCGGCTCGAGTTTCGTTCATTGTATCCGACGCAGGGAAGATGTCGAAGTCAACGTAGATCGTTGCGCCCGCACCATGCTACCGATCCCTACTAGTTCGTCGGTGTCTCGTTAGAGAAGATGGAACCTCGGTGGTGGTGCAATAATGGAGGAAGGAGAGAAAGTTCTCCAGCAGATCCCCCTCCCATCAAAAAGTCTCCTCTCTTAATAAAATATTAGGCTTGGATAATATTTTTATTAACACATCCATTTCAAAATTCAAACACCTCATTAATTAAATTGGATGATTCAATTTATTAATTAAGGTGTTGTCATGAAATAATGGGAGTGGAGAAAGTTAAGAGGTCCCATAAATGGGAGAGTTGTCAACATTAACATCGGAGTTTAATGGTGGTGTTTAAAGAGGGTTTGAAAAGATTTATGGAAGGTGCATGATTGGGGCTCATGTGGGACCCACCTCCCAAATATCCACACAAGGGTAGTTAGGTGGTTGTGGGTCCCACACATAACTACCCTTTGTAGGATTTAACAACTGTAGATATAAATAAAATTGTACACACCAATTTTATTTATTTTTTAACTAATTCCCCAAAAATTAAAACTCAACCTGCTCAAAACGCAACTATAGTAAAGGCCCCATTAAGCAATTACCGATGCTGTGAGTTCATTGTTGCCCTCAGATTACATTTCCGATCACCAGTTCAAAAGATAAAAAAACCCACTTGTTCGCTCACTGAACATACCCGAGCTAAACATTGGAAATTGATTCTGGGCACACCGGGCCTTGGAATCAGGTTCCATTAGAAACCACAGATTTGTAAAATTCCAATGAAATTAAGAAAAACAATTCCTTGAAATTTCTAGGTCTTTACATGTATCCTTCCAGCCATTTGGGATAAATTCCCCTTTTGAATAGGAATCAGGACCCATATAATGGATGAAATTCCAATAAGATGTCATATATATCATAATTCTAACAAATTATTATAGATTAGTTTGAAATATCAAAATTGACATCTATTATTTTAAAATAGATATTATATTTATGTAAATAAAGCAAATTCAAGAAAAATAAGACATAAAATTCAAATATAGAAATAATCAAAATATTTATAATAACTGAATTCCCACAAAACTCAATCAGATATGAACCATATACTTGATATGTGATCAACATAACATTATATGTTTTTAATTATAATTAATCATATAATTATTGGAGATATAAATTAATTATCCATGTGAAATTTCATAATATAAATGAATTTATATAACTAATCTTGATAGGGTACATTAATATTCTAGAATTCCAATTAAACCTCACCATTGTATCCTCAATGACATGGTAAACCTAGAAATGGCTAGCATTCCCATCAAGCATAATTAAATTGAGTAATCAATAACATAAACATGAAAAATAATTCATAGGATGTCAAAATTATGATACAAACTTTTCAAAATATGGAAAATTAGGTATTATATATATTATTCATAGTCATTGTCTATTCAGATCTGTTATATAGGTACATAAAAAAATCAGAGTTATCTATGTACGTCCCCTAAGTTTTTTAAAAGAGGTGGACAGTAATGTCACAATCATTGAGGACTATAATGGTGACTAGAATAAAATAAACCAACTATTTTCAGGATTATTACCTAAAGATGATTTTTTTCCAAAACCATGTTGAGATATATTATCCAATGTAGGATTTTTTTTATAGGAAGTACTCACTCCCTTCATTACCATATTTTAGGATTTTTTTCGTAGACATAATATTATCTTATGTGTTCTCACTAACATTTTATCAATCCAAGTTTCCTGAGGATTATAAACCTTATTCTAATGCCAACTATAATAACCCATGCCTTTTAAAATATAAATATAAAAAAAGTATTGATTAATATTTAATACATAGAATTCAAATCAATGGAATCATAATATAAGATTAATTTCATTGGAAAATGGTATTCATAAATTAATTGTTTAGAATATATTGAAATCATCTCCTATTAAATTCATCAAAACTAGTTTCTTTTTATAAATATTTCATAATTAAAACTATACTTCATAAGAAGGGGAGTGGAAAAATAATAAATTTTGACATCAGATTCTCAATAATGGTAAAAAAGTGAGATATCAATGATCACTAATGTATAACATAATCATAAGGGAATTATATCATGTGCTAAAAATTTGAAAGCCATACCTATTGAATAATAGGGAATAACCATGAATAATAAAAGAAAGCATGTAAGTTCATAAGACATAGAACATAAAGGAATAAAATAACATAATCTCTGAGAGTATACTAATATCATAAGACATAGTTTTGTGGCATAGACATAAATGTAGAAAATAATTTACTCAGTCAAGGATCACATCAAATGCTATCATATTCGATTAGGTTCACAACCAATTATATCATATCACTAGTGGAGGATCACTCCCAAGGATATCATAGTGGATAGATTCTCTTACTGTACTGGGTTCACTCGCCATTCAAGTCCTTATTATCCCATGAAATATCAATATTTCACCAATTCATTGGAGGTCTATAAAATTTTTATCTCACACATCACATAATAATAATCAATTCCTATGTGTTCCAAAAGATCTTAAATAATTCATCATATATCATAACCTTTTAATGGTTTCCATAATCATTTAAACATTTCATCATAACATAAATTATGGAAAATGAACGGATATTGAAAACATCTTATCATCATAATCATAAACCATATAGAGAAAAAAATAATCTTTTTATAATTAGATTATATCCCTAGTTACGTATATGTGAAATCAATTGATATTAAAAACTATATGAAAATAAAATATATTAATTATGTATACCTAGAGCCATCCATAATGTATCGATATGAAGAATTAATTATAATATTCATAAAGATGGTAAGTCATACATATATACGAACAATGTATTCACTTTTTGAAGGATGGAATGAAAGAATTGTAAATAATAATTCAAATTTATATATAAAATATTATATATCTTATAAATAATCATTAACAAAATCCTTATTGTAATTCATATAAATTTAATACAAAAAATTATTCACATAGCATCGTGATGGTGGCAGTCTAGACGTACACACGAGCGACATTATCATTTTCCAATAGATTATAAGTTAAGAATTTTGGTGCTATATTATAATAAAAAAAGAAAAATTACGTAACAAAAATCATGTATAAACATTTGTGCCTTCAAAATAACAATCAATGATATATGGTGATGGAAAATGAATTATATCGCTACATAGAGATTGTAGTCCACATATATGCCGGAGTAATACTTCCAATTCCCATTTGATGGAATAGAGGGCGGATATTATTAGTTCCACAATATTAATAAAATATTAATACATTTAAGATACTGAATTTATTGTTTTTTTGATGAATACTATATATTTAGAGTGGGTTAAATAATATATAAATTCGAATAGTTCGAGTTAGATGATTATTTTATTCCATGGTAAGACCCCTTTTAGTACATTATTAATGAAAATTGGAATAGTATTTTATGAATACCATAAACTCTTGTCTTGGAAAGTTTATAAGTGAAATTTTTAGGGGTATTTTAGATAAAATTTTTATTGTGATGTAAAGTAGAGAAATTAGGGGTCCCCTTTTATGAGTGGAGAAGAGGAAACACTTGGAATTTATTAAAGGATTAAAATATAATAATATCATTCTAGATCCAAAATTTTTAAATTAGATAGATATTTTAATTTTATATAGCGTGTGGTTTTTATTTTTTTACAAAAATATGACTTATATATGCTTAATTTTCATTTTAACCCTTATCTCTTGGTTTAACCCCCCCTCCAGGTATACTAGTATTAACCTTAACTATGATGAAAAATGTTTACACTTTTTACTATTCATAAAAAATGAAAGTACCAAAATTAAATAATTTGGATATGATGCTTGAAAATATTGATATCATTTTAATAACATATATATATAAATTAAGAAGAAGTTTTTTTTAAAATAAACTCACAAAAAAAGACTATGAAAATTTATCAATGAAAAATGTTTTCTAAAGTATATAATGTAATATTCTAAAATCATGATAAAATTAATTCCAATAAATATATTTTTATTATTAATAATTAAAATTAATAAATTTTACTTCTAAATTTCATTAAAAATGGAAAATTTAATATTCTATAAATGAATCAACCATTTTTAATGAAAAATAGTATCCTAATTATTCATTGAAAAACTATTATTTTTATAAAAATATCAAAAAATTAAACTGTGATTATTTCATCATTTTTAATTCGAAAATAAATTTTTTTTAAAATAAGTTTTCTAAAATTTGAAAGAATTAATTATATTATATTCCCACAAAATGAAATAAAAAACATTTATGATGAAGAAGTGTATTTTTAAAACATATAATGGATTTATTGAAATATTAGTTTTTAATTTAATTATATAAATAATTTATATATATTTTTAAGATGTGTTAATTTTTAATAATACCAACAATTTAGTTATGTGGTTATAATGGTATAAAATATTTCAATTAGTTTTGACCCAGGGTGGCATGATTCGCAACCAATTAAAGGAATTAAATTTATTTAAAGAGAAATAGGTCATAATATTTTAGTATGTTATAGATATGATAAAATGAGAACATATTTATTATTTCTCTAGATGATTTTTTATAATGATGATGAGATTTTTAAAAAACCTATTTAATTTTCAAAAAATTATTCTAAGATGACTTTTTAAACTATTTATGAAATCCACTTTATTTTCATTGGCTATGATATGATGATAATAATTGTTTGTTATGATCTTGGGGAACATATATGTATGTTTTTCTTATATGAAGGGTGGTCTCAGAATTATATATCCCTATAATAAATTAAATAATGATTAATATATTATGAGATAATTATGTGAAATAATCTGATACACTTGATCCAATATGAGAAAAGCGTAAAGATACCTGATACACTATAGGAAATAGATGATGACGAATGAAACATTGTGATAAAAAGGTGATGATTCGTGATTGGTTATGAAATAGGAAGTAGTTTTTGATTCTTAATCCACCATGATTTTATTTCTTCACTCATCAACCATGATATATGAAATGGTTTGTATATATATGATAGATTCAAACTCCTATGAGATGTATTTATACTTATGATATTAAATTATGGTTAGTTATTTATTTAGGAAGATTCATAACTCCTTTGGGTAATGTATTTTGAAATGAAAACATTTTTTTCCAAGACTCATGATTGTGATCGATGATTAATTAGGCTTGAAAAATATGAAGTATGATCATTAAATCATACCCATATTCTTATCTAATTATTACTTATGATAATAAATTGATATCTCCCATTTTTACCCTTACTATGAATCTAACCTCACTCATTATTATATTTAATTTCGATAGATTATAGATTGTGGTTTATGTAAGGTATATCAAGAATGATAAATAGTGACAGCAGAATTATGGTAGATGATAAAACATTTACCAAAATAATATGTTTATGTATCCAGTCTCTAATAGACTAAAAAACTATATTTCTAGAATTTATGGGGATTTTATATAATTTATAGTTATCTAAAATGATCTAATATTTATATATGAAATACTTCTGTCTCTATTGATATTTAGGCCCCCTAAATAATTTTTTAATTTTACTATCCCATTTGGTTGGAATTAACTTACTCGAACATAGTAATAGTATATAAAAAACATGAAAAATAAAAAATAAGGGATAATAATTTTGAAAACCACTTAGAGGAACCCTATATATTGATTGGAGGAAAAAGTAAGTAATCAGAATAGGATGTGGCACTGATATTACAAAACTGTTTTCATTTGGAAATATTTGACGCTTGAAATAAATATTCACATCATGAATCATCATGATTCCAAAAAAATGAAATTTAAGACACCTCATCATAAAATCCAAAAAACTAGTTCGCATCCTAAACAACCTTTCACAAAGTATGGTAGTTCATATAGCATGATTCGATATTCACTTCACGTTTCCACCCCTAAACACCATAAACAATTCATCCCAAACACTACAAATATAAATTAAGTAGAAAACAGTATGTAAATTACTCCAAAAATGGTTTTTATAATTTTAAAATTATATTATACTAAAGGAATAACACTTTCCATTCACATATAAAACAATTCAAAAAAAAGATACATCAAGATGTGTTTGTGTAGTCTACAACATCCATAAATGGTGGGTTGTATTTTTCATAAACTTTTTACCTAGGTGGTCTTAAATATTTTTAATGAACAATTATAATAATTCTAAAATAATTAACAATATAAAATGATAATTATTTTTCACCCCTTTAGTTCTATGAAAAATGAGATCATTTTTCATGTAAGTGCAGAGTACAACCTCAAAAAATGACACATTTAGTTTTCCATTGATTCATAACATTGCTGAGATGAAAAATGCATCCAATGTATAAAAATTATATTTATTAATATATTAATAATTTTTAAAAATAATATTATATAATAAATAATTTATATTAATAAAAAATTTACATAGTAATATTGACTTCCACAAATGAACTAATTGAGCAACCTTTTCTTAAATTGAGTCAATTTTCAGTAAACCCATGGAACTGTACAGATTGTGTTAAACTGTAAGAAAAAAAGGAATAAAATTATAAAATTATAGATATTATGAAGCTAATTTAATACATATTGGGAAACATTCAATATAACTATGAAGTTACAGATAATTTGATCTGATATCATCAAGTAAGAAACATGAGTTAAAACATCATAGTAAATTATTTTTATATGGTAATAGATAGACATTGTAATATGAAATATTGATGAACAATTATGTTATTAATTTTTATATTATATATAGTTTGATTATTTTTTAATATAATAGAATTCACATAATGAAGTAGGATATGGTGAAATGGTTTTTGGATCTCAATTATTATTATTGGCATATAATTAATGTTTACCACTTATTCCTTTTTTATTTTATATGTATTTGAAAATGATTTATTATTTTAAAAAATTAACTAAAATCAAATGAATTTTTATGACCACCTAGAAATTCTCTATCATATATGAACCTATAAATACATTCTTTACATAATAAATTTGATGAAATCATTAATAACCAGGATATTACCATCATTAATTTTTTTTAAAAAAATTATATATCCTAAATTATGAGGTTATTTTTTGTTTTTGAGAGTTATAGAATTATGAAAAAAGCATATATTAGAAAATTTCAGGTTCTTTGTGTTTGGAAAAAAAATTAAACATATATATGAAACCACTTAATCCATAATGATTCATTAAAATATCACTCAACGAATTTCAAAAAATCTATCCTTTTAGACATCACATTAATGCAAGATTCCATCCGAACCTGGGTAAAAATAAAATTGAGGTGATCATGGAATAAACATGGAATATATATTATGGAATGAATATCTAAAAAATATGAAACCATAATCAACTATAAACTCATATCATTATATATTCAGGACAATAAAAAAAATCTCGGATAATGTCAAACATCGAAAACATGTTTTCATTTCCATTTACGAAAACACTATCCAATTATTGGGAGAGTTATACACTAAAACCCAACCTATTTTCTCTCATGTGACCCATGTATGCATTAAGGGGCTATGTAATTTCTGGACCTCTCATCACTTGTTTAAGATCAATGAATTCATAATAATATTAAAAATTAATTTTTATTTCATTCTATAAGGAACCACATACTCGTAAACCATATATATCCATAACATAATTGATAAATAATTTCAATTACTTTTGTAACTTCATTATCAATTAATAATTATCAAGGATATCAAGGATTTTCCAAATGTGAATAGAAGAGATGACATGCTCTCATACCATCTAGAGAAATATGTTTGATGTAAAAAAAACATATTGAACTTTTTAATAATAATATGTATTAGAATTATAATGTACAATATGAAAATACTCATATTCATGTCAATAAAAGTGTTAAAATGATTGTAACTCATTTGGAAGAAGTAGGAGGATGTTTAAAATATATATATTCTACATGAAAAAAATCCTCTATATTTCAATAAAAATATACAATATTCAAACACTTTCTCAATGTTAATTGAATAAAATTTCTTCTTGGTGAATATCATCTAGTCTGAATTATGAAAATTGTGATATTCATGCGATATAGGTCATTGATTATAGTGATACATATTTACTAGAATAACATGATCATAATCCATCCATATAAGTAATGTGGATGGTTTCAAAATTATAAATCCCCAATGTAATAAATTACCCCTATACTTTCATTTACATAGAGGAAAAACATCCTCACATAAAGAATGCTTTGAAAGGTATCACAAAAGAACAAATAAAGAAGTGAATTATTTTATACCATGAGTTTAGTACTCTAAATGATTAAATGCCTATATTTTTTGAATAATCACTAAACATAAATCGCAATAGGGTAAATCATTCTGAAAACAATAATTTATTTGGAAATTAAATTTAATAATAAATTTTAGAAATCACATATAACCTTCACATAAAATATAAATTTACATGTCACCATAGAAGGTGACTTTAGAAAATTTGTTGTGAAGAATTGAGAAATCCCTAAAATTAGATCGAATATATAATAATTGAGCCATAAAAACACATATATCTTATACCAGAAAATGGTGGAGAGGTATAATAAACATATGAATGTCAAATGAAACCCTGTTTGATTATTTTTAAAATACCTTTGTTCAAAACCCGTATTTCATAACAAGGAACAAACAATTAATTTGTAATAAAACCTAATTTTACCCAAGAGTATTATATAATTCCATATAATAAAAAAAATAATTGGAGAAACCAAAAAGAAAAGAAATAAATTAGTTAAAAAATAACATAACTCAAGGAAGGAAGTATTAAGTTATGATTATCCCTTATAGGAAACATAGTCAATGATGCACGAAACAAATTTAAAATGGATTTATGTGAAAATTTATAAATAATTAGAGAGTATAACATAACAGAAGAAATGTCTTATATATACCCAACATATGTGATACAATTTCTATTGAATGACCATAAATCGATGAATGAAAATTGAGTTACCAAATACTCAAACAACTAGAGTAACAATTGAGTGAAAATATATTTGAATAAAGAATATTTCATTAGAATAGTTTATACCATTGATTTATAGGAAACAAATATAGTACATTAATGGTATATTAAATCAATACAATACCATACAAAGGAAATGTGATATATATCATGAAACATTTGAGAAACAATCATAATTGAGGCCAAGAAAAATCATTCTTCTTGAATAGAAATTTATTAAAATCCCATGAATGATTTGTCTTGTAGTTTAACATCCAATAACCTTAATATAAAACATTTCATGATATTATATCTCCAAAATAAATAATAAAAGTCACATAAATGAATTTTTTCACAATACCAAACATGTTTTATATATAGTAATTTTAAACAAAAACCCATACCTCGGTCCATATTCATTATTCACATGCACAAAATATCCTAAAAAATTTGGATTAATTTATTAAATTCATATTAAATAACCTTATTAATAAATATATCCAATTATACTCTTCATTTATAACCATTATACACACACATAAACATGCACACATACACACACAAATATATATATTAGTTATTTTATACTAATTTACAACATCATGTGTAAGTAATCATTTTTGTTTAATCTAGTTTCAAAAAAATGGTATTGGTATCCATATTATTTACCAATTAAATCCATAATAGATCATATAAGGATATTTAATAGATTTTACTACATCATTAATTATGATAAAATTTCATTCCATTATAGTTTTGGTTACAGACAATGATTATGAAATCAATGATGACCATGTTTCAATGATTCTTAACAAATGAAAAAGTGTTTTCTTTAATTAACAAGTTAAAGGTTGATATAAGCATATAAGAAAAAAATATATATTTTTGAATTATTTATATCATATAATAAAATTAAATATTTTAACATATTCATCCATCATATAAATTCTTATAATTGTTCAAGTAGGTGGTTAAACAATTCCAAACATGAGCTTACCATGCTTAAAAGATGATTTTGAGATAGATTAGTTGTAATATTATTATAAAAGAATCATACTGATCATAGTTGAATATTTTTAGTGTGATATAGTAGAAATTAAAATATTTATAAATATAATATAATATATATAGATCCATTACTCTAAAAGAACAGTTAATTTTCCTCTTTGTTCACTCCTTTTAAATGATCTAATTAACCATAACAATTTACTGATCATAAAATTAATAGGTTGTAATGTTTTTCATTCCAAAACCATAATTATATCATAAAAATGTTATCCTTTATTATAATCATTGTAATCATCCATGAATTTTAGTTATGAAAATAAAAATGAAAATCAATCATTCCTAGGAGGCGGTAGTACACACATACTAATAGATGATGATTGAATTTTCTATGGAACTAGGGAAAAGAGAAATATGGATTACTATTTCATAATCATTAACATGAAATAAATATCATAATCATTTTTTACCCTACCAATTTTGAAAATCATTTTATGGAGGTGTAGTAAAACGAAACATGTTTTGTCATGTATGTTGTAGAGTATACAATGCACGATTCAAGTATTCAATTGAGTGGCCCCTCTTTTAAAATGTATGAATGGAATTTTTATAAATATTTCAACTTAATATTAAGGGATAAAATGATAAATATGTCATGAGGATACTAAATTGAGAATAATATTATAGGGGAAGAGAAAATAACCATCCACAACTCATACACTCAATTTCGGAAATGTTTTTATTAAGTTTCAATCCATTTTCACAATACAATTATTACTTCGATACTTTTAGATTTTATCGTGGTGGATAGTTATTAACTAAGGTAACATAATATTTGTCACAAAAATAATATTGTATATATTAGATAATATGTATCCCCTGATCATAAATTTTATTTTATTCGCATAAATTTAATTAATAAAAAATGATTATATATATTTTATATACAAAAAATAATGAATTAATTTTTTTTATTAAAAATTACTTATGTTCTAAAATTTAAAATATATGTTTGTAAATATTTTTATAAAGAATTATAAATTTATATGTATAAAAAAAATTTTTATTATCAAAATATTTTAATAATGTACAATTCATACATATATACAAATTATTTCATAAAAGTTGTATTTTTTAAATGGTATTTTTCACTATTCTACATAAAATAAAATTATTAGAAAAAATCCAAAAAAATAATTCTAATATTATATTATGATGGTAAATCCAAAAAAAATCATTTGGTAAAATTTTATTTCTAAAATTTTGTAATTTAATAATAAAATAAAATCAATGATTATATTGGAAATGAAATTCAAATTGGGAAAAAAACATTTAAAATTCTAACAATTAATTATTATTATTTCAATAAAATTCAATTGAATGTAATTATAATATATTTCTTATAATATTAATATATTTTTATATTATATAATTATAATATATTTAGCGTCTTGAAAGAAAACACCTATTTTAGAAATATAAATATTAATGCTTAAAATGTGTTTTATGGTTTTTTTACCTATACTAATTAAAATTTATTCATAATAAATGTTGAAATTATATTATTTTTATAAACTTGTCATAAATTAGTTACCCTTGTCCATTCTTATTAATCCAATGGTTGTTTTTTTTAATACCCATACATTAAATTTTAATTCTACTTCAATATACCGCTATTTTCATTAGATTTTATATTTTGGGTGGAGAAAGCTATTGAACACATAAATTTTTTTAAATGTAATCATAAATTAATATCTTAGGGTGTTACAGACTCCCCCTAAAAAATAAATTGTATCCTCAAAAAATTAATTATTACTCATTCAAAAATGGATGTGAGGTTATTCTTATCATATTCATTATATCAGGTATAACTTCTAATATGAAATCTACCAACATCTCTTAGGCTATATCAGTTAAATATATTTATTCTAAAAATATTACATTCATGAAATCATATATCCAATAAAGTATACATATTAGTCATATAATTTCTATATCATTACAATCCCATAGCCATTTTAATCTCAATGAAAATAATCCAAATTAAAGTTATATATTCCTAAAAAAATTAACACATTAGTTAACCATAAAATCTTTCTAAGAAAAAATTCATATGGTCATACACTTGTCAATATTTATCATGATCCAAAATTTTGGTGAAATTCCCCCAAAATACTAGAAATAAATTATCCATCATAAGGATATATATATTACGAAACTCACTTATTTAAAATCAAACCAAGCATTATTATCTCAATACTAAGCATATATTAAACCTAAGATTTATCCATAAATCAAACATGTGTTATTAAATAGTGATTTATAAAAATATAATTCTTCTATTAAATAATTTCCCAAGGTTATTGATCAATTTAATATGTTATTTTAAAATATTAGCAGAAAATATCTTCATAATAATCCTTTGATGTTTCACCTAATCCATAATAACTTTATTAATATAAAAAAATGTCATCCATAAATATCAGTTCACTAATTAAATTAGATAATAATAACAATAATTAATATTTATTGTTCTATCAACCATTCAATTATATATATCACTATGATTCTCACATTTTATATCATAATAAAAATATACTAAAATTAATAATAATATATATATTTATTTTCTTCAATTACAGTGATTTCTAAATATATACATTCTTAGGTTAATATTCAATTTAAAGTTTCAATAAAATAATAAGACCAACAGATAATGATAATGTCAAGAATGTGGATATGAAAACAAAAAATGAATATTTCATCATCGGTGGAACGTTTTTTTAACATTTGATACTTTTGGATCAATATATAACTCTCTTTTTTCAATCCTTGGTCATCAATGGTCAATTATTTAGGATTTCTAAACAAATTAATTAAATTCCATTATAAATAATCCATAATGTTTTGTAATTAAAATGTGATTACCCAAAGAATATCCTGAAGGAGTATATATTCAAGTGTGCATGCTTTCGCCCATTCACCATGCATCATAGTAAAGATCTAGTCAATTCTCAACCATCTCTTTTTTGGGTAATTTACCCTAGATTAATATATTCTATAGTTTAATCCACGTTCTATTGTCCATATAATGATATAATTTATAGAAAAACCACATACTCAAAACATTTACAATACCTCAGGGTGTAATCCTACACATAGGCTTATTCTTATAAATTTTACTATTGTTCTTAGATCATAGTGTATAAAGTAAATGTTCATTATTCCAATTGAATTAAATCACATACTATCTCAAATGGTTATCTATTATGACCAATAATAAATTATCACTCCTTAAATTATCATCAAGAAAATCCTCATCTCCAAATTTTTCTAAAAATTTCCTTTAATACGAACTGTGACCCCCTAACTCTCACACTCTCAGATCTGGTTCCCTAAAAACATACATTACTTACTCACTTTGAGAATAGTTGTAAAACCATGGATATAACCATACTTATAAGTCCTCATCCATAACCATTAAATAATCATGAGTTTACTCCAGAATTTACATTCTTTCCCATTAAGGATATTTTGAGGTTTATATTTTTAGAGTATTAGTCCATCATTAATACATAACATCCTATATTCATAAAAGAGTATACTACCAAAACAATATATATATATATTGAAATATAATACTTCAAAAATAAAAAATTATATTTTTTAATTATAATTTTCGGGACTTATTCCTTTTTTTGACCCATCCTTATACATTGTGGAAAACATTTAAAAAACTTGTTATGAGAAAAAAAATTTATTAAGGGATCTAAAATAAGAAATCAAATCAATAGTCTATGATTATTTTATACACATGGAAACAACTTATAAAAATAATAATTTTCATCCATAAAATCATAACTCATAAAATTATATGATTCTAGAAAATACTTGTTATCAATAATAAATAATAAATCATAAAGGTAACATGTTGCATTCATATTATACTTATATTGTATATTTTATAGTTGTATCAAGAGTAACCTTTATAGTTATGTTTGGAATACCCATCATAGTATATTCCTTAAATCTCTTGGGGTAAACCCTATCATTTAACTCTTTCTCATTACACAATGCATTAGATTTCTATAAATGGATCACCTTCCATCAGTTTAACATGGAACTACGAGTATACATAAGAAATTACCAAGAACTAAAACATAAGCATAACACATAAATCCTACATGAAGGGAAAATAACTTTTCCACATTACAATCACAAGATATCATTTCAATATATTGACATAATCAATCCCTTCTCAAAACCTTTTTCAATACCAAAATACATGAAAATAGAATATGGTGTTTATTTTACTTTTAAAATCATTTAGGTTTATAGAGGAATCCAAATATCAAATAACAGTTATGGAAACAAATAATTCATTGTCACCGTATATGTTAAAAAATTTCATATTGCCATTTTGTACGGAAAGTAGAACACTCCATAAAAAATATTTCTTTTAAAAAAACATTGAATTAAATCCATGATATAAATAAAATATAAAATATTAAAAATTCATTTCTCAAGTAAGAGTTGAACGATATAATGAAGTAGTCGAAATTTAACCAAAAAATGGAAATTGGGTATAGAAATTCCCTTACCTCTAGTCTGACTTGTCTCGTACATTCTTTATCATCTTGAATAATAAAAATAGGTGAGTTTCCAATTTCATTAAGAAGTTTTTCAGGTTTATTATTCATTTTATGACACTTCATACAATGTTATAACAATTACATAATAATTTAAGTTAATGTCGTATTGAAAGAGTGCAGTTAAATGAAATTTATATTAATATGTATATATATATAATCATTATAGTATATTTAATATGTTATATATGTGTTATAATTTTACTAAAACAATCCTTATTACATTACATGTGATGTGTGAACAAATCACATCATTTTGAGGAGGCAATAGTCCACACATCCCCAAATGATGTTATCTTTTAACAAAAATATGGAAAGAATAAATGTATGCTTAATATAAAATTTCCATAATATGAAATATGATTTTATATTAATATTTAAATATTATTTAACCCTAAAATAGTTTTAAGTCCATCCATTAATGTTGTAATGGAATTGGATGAAAAACAGTATTCACGGAGGTGATTAACCGGCATAACTTGGACAACGATTTTGTTTCAACAAAAAAAGTGCAGGTGAGAAAAGAAATGGATATAAGATACTACATTATATACGTAACACTCCAGAATGTACATGATTTTAATTTTATAATTAATTGATGTATTAAGTATTTGAGAATAAATTATAAAAAGAAATGAAATTAAGAGAGGTACATTGAGAAAATTAACTCTTAAATATATCCTTCTTGAGAGACACTTGAGGAGCCTGGATTTGGTTTTTGGTCAAAACAGAATCACATTGATGTGAGGAGGGTGGGGAGGAGAGGTTTGGGAAAATATTTTAGGATCTATAAGGACTTTTGGATAGAAATAGGGTGGTGTAAATGTGGTATTTATGCATGAGGATGGGTGGGTCAAGTGATTAATTTATTGATTATTTTACACTAAATGATACCTATATAAAGGTGGAATTAAATTAAACAACTTTGGATTATAATGAATGTTATATTAGATGGTTAGGGTTGAACCAAACCTCAAAAAACAATTAAATATTTATTTTTTAGGTATGATAAGCTTCTAACTTTTAATTTTAACCCTCATAGAATGTTTTCTTTTACTACGGTAAATAATTTGTTTACCATGGTTACTTTTTTATAGCTAAAAATGAATTTTACCTTAAAATAAAATTTGGACCTTATGATTAAAAATATTGAATCCAGTTTTTCCAATTCAATTAACATAATTTGGAATATATATTTAAATTTAATACCACATACAAAACTAAAAAGTAGGTTTTTGAAGTGAAACATTCAAAAGATTAAAATATTTTTATAACTAATTTTATATTTTCAATTAATTACAATGACCAAAATTGGATTAAATGGTAAAAAACAAATTTAAATATAATTTAAAACTAATTAAAAGGATAATTTAAAAACATAAATAAATTAAATGAAAAAAACAGTTTTGACTTAAAATGTATTTTTTCACTATTTATTAAAATATGCATGTTATCAGAAAAATACAAAAACAAATTATCCAAACTAAATTTTTATATCCCTATTCCAAATACGATGACAGTTTTTCTAAATATAATGTATAATGGTGTCATTAAAGAGATTTAAAATTGATTCTTTATTGAAACAGAGAAAGACTACCATTTAAAAATATTATAGACTTTCTACCTAAAATTGGATTTATTCATATTTCAGGTCCATAATATTTATTTGAAGGAAGTAAAAAAAATTATAAAAATGTTCAAACATAATACAGTTAGTTCTTCTAATTCCCTCCAATACTATTTATAGGTTATAACTATCATTTAAAGTAATAAAATTAATAATTTATTTTTTCAGTATAACACACTCTTGTGTGGAAAATAAGATTTCAGAGAAACCAATTGTTGTGTGTTGGGTAAGAAATTGAACATAGAATCTATTTAAAGTAAAATTTAAATCGAATTCATAAATATTAATAGATATAAAATTTAATTTTTCTAAAATTACTTGGGATGTTACATTCATCCCCCCTTTTATAAATTGCATCCTCTCAATTTTATTCACTTACCAAATAAGTGGGGGTATTTATCCCTCCTAGAATTTTCAGATTCCCATGTTTCCTATTCAACCATATGGGATTTCCACGAAACATTAACCAGATGTATCACTTTATTCTACAACAATTTCTCTCTATGGACAATAATCTGGACTAGTTGATCCTTATAAGAAAGATTATCTTCCAAATTAACTACTTCAGGACTCAAAACATGTGATGAATCTGGAATATAATTTCTTAACATTGAAACATGAAATTTTTTTGTACATGTGATAAACTAGGATTTAAAATCCACTCGGTGTGAAACTGATCCAAATTTCTCTAGGATTTTATAGGGTCTAATTAAAATTGTATTGGTTTCTCCTTCTTGCCAAAATATATCAAACTTTTATTTGAGGAATCTTTTAGAAATACGTGATTACCCACTTCAAAAGAAAAATCCATCATCTGGTTGTCCAAATAAAATTTTTACCCCCTCTGAGCTATCCTCAAATAATTCTAAATCAACTAAACTTTTTCTGCCATATCTTCCACCAATTATAGTCACATAAACATCCTTTCAGGTACATCATCCCAAAAACATGGAGTTCAACACCACTTTCCATATAATTCCCAAAATAGTTCTATCTTTATACTAGATTGAAAAATACTATTACAAGAAAACTTAAACAAATATTGATATTGATCCCATCATCCCTGGTAATCCATTGAACATGTACATTTAATATCCACCAAAATCAAAATTTATTTTTATGTCTTCCCAACTGATTGAGGGTTGAAATTTTTACTAAAATGTAATTCAATTCACAATGACTTAAGAAGGACTTTCCAAAAGTTAGACGTGAGACTAGGGCCACGGTTAGATAAAATTGATAGAGGAACTCAATATATCTTGACTATTTTTTTATTATACAATCGAGAAAGTGTATCAAGAGACAGATTATCTCTAATAAGATTAAAAAGATATGATTCAGTCAATCAATCAACAAAAAAAACATATTTCATTGTTACCTCGAGAAGTTTTCGCTAATCCCACTACGAAATCCATGGATATATTTTCCCACTTTCACTTTGGAACCTGTAAAGGATGATGTATCCCCTTTTGAAATTATCAATCTAACATAACCGACTCACAATTCAAACTCTTCATAGTAAAGTAAGTAGTATCTTTTTTCATTCCATCCCACCAGTAAAACTCCTAATGATATTTTTTACATCTTAGTACTACTAGGATGAACTAAAAATGGAGAACTATGAGCTTCACATAACAACTCTTTCTTCAACTATGGATCACAAGGAACACCAAGCCTCTTCAAAAATACCTAAATGCAATCTATATCAATGTAAAATTCTGGTAACTTATCATTATGAACCAATTTTACCTTTTTCTACAACTCACTTTCTTCCTTCTCTGGTTTTTTAATTCATTCTGATAGAGCTTATTTTACTGAAACCTAAAACAAAGTAGAGGAATTTCCAGCACCAACAACTTCCCTTCCAAAATTCATTAAATCACTAACCAAAGGATCATGTTCCAAATGTAACATGTTTTATATGGATTTTCATTTTCATCTCCAATCATTGAACACTTTATTTGATTTTCAAGGATAGAAATGAATAGTGAAATCATAATCCTTTGTTAATTTGAGCCATCTCCTCTATATAATGTTCAATTCTTACTGAGTGAATATATACATCAAATTTTTGTGGTCAATATATATTTAAAATTTTACTCCACACAGATGATGCCTCCATATTATTAATAAAAGATCAAAATAAGCTATTTCCAGATGATGAGTATAGTAATTGGACTCATAAGTTTTCAACTGAAATGATGCATAAGTTATTAAGTGATCATTATGTATTAGGACACAACCATGTCCTTTTAATTAAGCATCGTTGTAGATACAAATTTCACTATTTCTAGAAGGGAATTCCAATACTGTGGAAATCACCAATCTTTTTTTCAATTCTTAAAAACAATCATTTCATTATTTTCCCATATGAACTTAACACAATTTCAAGTTAACTTATTCATTGGTATAGATAACCATGAAATTGTTTCTATAAACATACAATAATAGACTTCTAAACCAAGAAAACTATGAATCTCTGTTAAATTTTTGGGTCTCAACCATCCTTAATGAACATTCATTTTAAAAGGATCAATAGTTGTGCCATCTTTAGAAACATTTTGTCCATTGAATGAAATTTCATTTACCAAAACTCACACATTCCAAATTTACCATAAAATTTCTCTTCATTTTTCATTTAAAGGAAATCCATTAAATGAATTTCATAGTCCTCTTTACTTTTAGAATATATCAAAATTTTATCAATAAACCAAACCCCAAACTTATCTTATAACTGAAAAATATTTTATTCATACGATCCATGAATACATAAGGCTCATTAGTGAACCCAAATGGAATAAAAAATGTTTATAATGGCCATATCTAGAATGAAACAAGGTCTTCAGATTGTATTATTCCATTACTTCCAAATGATGGTACCCCAACCTCAAGTCAACCATTGAAAAATATTGGGCTCCATGGAGATGATCAAAAAAATAATCTATATGAGGCCAAGGATACATGTTCTTAATAATAATGTCATTCAAGGATCTATAATCAATGAAAAGTATCATTGAACCATCATTCTTTCTAACAAACAAGATTGGGGAACCCCATGGTTATGTTCTAGGTCAAATTAAACCTTTATATAGTAACTCATGGAATTTATTCTACAAATATAAAATTCCAATCAGATCTATTCGATAAGGTGGTTGTAAAATTCTCTTCGAATTATGAAATAATTCGATAGTAAATTCAACTTCATGATCAAGTATAAAACCAATAAAATCATCTGAAAAAACATCAAGATACTCTTTCACTATTAGAACATCATTAATCTTAACAGTTCCTTTGCTTTCTACATTATGTGCAAGATAAAATTAATTTCCATATTTTAATATATTCTCCAATACAAGATATGTTATCCATATTATGGTTTCATTCTAGTAAAAAAATTGAACGTATTCCGAAAAAGAAACTTTTTTATCTCTACAGTTAATCTTAGCACGGTAAACAGAAAGCCAATCCAAATCCAAAAATAACATCAAACTCTACTAAGAAAAATAACAAGGTTTTTAGTTAAATTATTTCCACATATAAGGGTATAAAGATTATTATAATTACTTTTTTCATAAATGTTTCCCCCATGTGTATTTACCTTAAGTTATGGATTCATTTCTTGAGGTAGAATGTCCAATTTAATATATACTTTCATAGAAATGAAAGAATGTGTAGACCTTGAATAAAAAAATTGGCATAATCTGAGTAATCAGTCAGTGTATCTGATACCACTTCATTTGATGGTCCAACATCTGTTGAATTAGTTGCAATGGATTTCACCACACTTTTCTGCATATATTCTATCTTCATCCCTTTATTCAAGTTCTTCGTCAAGAACTCATTTTCATAATGACCCATCTCATTGAACATAAATCATTCTACTGACTATAAATATTATTTTTCATCACCCCTTACATTATCATTATTAGTGTATTTTGATCCTTATACACCATTTTACCACATCAGAAGCACTTAAAAAAATTTGGAAGGCATTCTCTAGTGTGTTTTTACAACAATTTTCACAAACTGTACACTTAATATTCATAACATCATACTTATTTGATGAATTATTCCCCTTCACCTTCCACCTAGACCACTTTTTTTTACTGTTTTTCAAAGAACACATGATCATCCTAAAAATTCCATTTCCACATGCTCCACACTTAGAACAAGCTTTTTTTAACTTATAAACTCATGATATTCCATTTCCCTTTGATACTTTGGCATTAATACTTAGTAAAAATGTTTAATTTTACTATCAATATGCCGGAAAAAAATTTAGATAATTCCTTTCTTGTCGAGTGATGTTTTCTTCATAAGTAACCACTGAGTCACCCTCTTACTGCAATTCGAGGAATTTATTCTATACTAAGTCAAACTACATTAGGAAAACATTTCTCTACAAACAAATTTTTGAATTCATCCAAGTTAATAGAATCAATCTCCCCAGTATCCCTAATATTATTAACCATTGACCACCAATTGTCAGTTTCACATTCAAAATGGTAAATAAAAATACTATCCTTTTGATTTTCTAAACACCTAATTATATAGAAAATATTTTCTAGGACTTTAATCCACCCTTCAGGGAGAATGAGGTTAGATGATCCTATGGATGATTGAGGATGTTTCCTAATGAAATTATACACTACTGAAATGTTTCTATGTGGTTGATTTTGATGATATCATGCATGGTTACCACAATCATTTATCAAATGAGTTAACTGAGCCCTCACAACAATAACCTATTCAGTTTTGATTCGTACCATTTCATGTTTTTGATTTGGAAGGTTGTTTTCCTCAGGATGTCATCCTAGCACACTTTTCATGTTTCCTCTTAGGATAGAAACTCTGAACAGACATATCAAAGACAAAGCAACATGCTAAACATAAAATTCAATATCATGACAATTTGACCATACATTAAATAAATCATTTATTGATATTCTATTAACAATATCACCACCCCTAAAGTTATCTAATCCGACCTCTGATACCAACTATAATGCATGAGGCATAAACATTACAAAATCTTGAGTTTATTTTTATATTTACATACCTTCACATTAATGATATTTACAGTTTCATAGTTTTAAAGAATTAGGCCATCACTAGTATATAACAACCCAAAATCATACAAAACGAAACTACCAAAACAGTTCCTATTTAATTCATTAGTAAGGGATATAAAATAAGGAATGAAACCATTAGTCTATGAATATTTTAACCTCGTGAAAACATTATCAAAAAATATTCTTTTTCACCCCCAAAAACATACCTCAAGAAATCCTAAGATTCTAAAAAATACTTCTTATATATCATAAATCATGAAGGTAACTTGTGGAATCTATATCAAACATATATTTTAGCTTTCACTAATATATAGGGAGTAACATTCATAGTTACATTTAGAATACCCATCACAGTATAATCCCTAAATCACATAGGAGAAATGATATTAGTTAACTATGTCACATTACCCAATGCATTGGGGAGATATCATGGGACCACCCACCCACAGTTTATCACAAAACTACTCGTATACAAAATAAATTCCCAGGAACCAAAGTATAAGCACAACACATAATTGGGGCACAAATTAAAATATAACATATCCACATTGTAATCAAAATTTATCAATTCAAGGTATTGACATAATCAATCCCTTCTCAAAACCATTTTCAATACCAAAATGAATGAAATGGGAGTATGTTAATTATTCTAAATTTTAAAAAATAAATTCTTAGGTAGGAATCCAAATATCAAATGATGTTTATGGTCTGAAATAAGTCGTTGACACTGTATACATTAAAAAACACTCATTTTTCTCTTTGTATGAAAAGTCAAAAAATCCTATTAAAATGATTCCATTAAAAAACATTGAAATAAATTAAAGATATAAATAAAATATAAGATATTAAAAATTCATTTCCCATGTAATGGTTGAATGAATTAATCGAGAATGAGAAATTTACCCAATGAATGAAAATTGGGTTATGAAGTTCTCTTACATTGAGTCTCACTTGCCTTGTACATTTGTTATCTACCTAAATAATAAAAAATTTCAACCTACAATTTTACGAGAACATTTCTAAAGTTTATTATTCATTTTATATCACTTCTTTTGATGTTATAAAAATTACATAATTATTTATCTTCATGTCGAACGTTTCCTTGATATTCGGTACTTGAGTCGAAAATGAACTTGGTATCATTTCAATAGTCCATGTGGCCATAAGTACATTATATCAAAAATATAAAACATTATATAAATATCTTATATATTCATTAGATAAGTATTTATATTAATCATTCAATATAAACTAAAAACACCATTCATAGGGACGGTTGGTTGTACATATGCATGAACACTATTTTCATTTTTCCTAACATATAGAAAGAATGAAATTAAATGAAATGTATATAAATATGTATATATATAATATCATTATATTATAACTAATAGTTCATTTATGTAAAATATTTTTACTAGAAAAATATTTAATACATTCCATGTGATTTGTGAATGAATCGCATCATTTTGGGGAGGTGGTAGTCCACACATCCCCAAACGAAGATATCGTATAACAACAATATAGAAAGCATGAAGGTATATTCAATATAACATTAAAAAAATATGAAATAGATTATAATATACATATCTAAATATTTTTTAACCTGAAAATAGTTTTAAGACCATCTATAAATATTGTAATGGAAGAGGAATGAAAACATTATTCACAGAGGTGATTAACTAACATAACTTGGACAACAATTTTGTTTTGTTGAATAAGAGGAGGTGAGAAAGGAAATTGATATAATATATTCCATTAGAAAAATAAAACTCTATTATTTAAATTATTATGCAGTTATCATGAATTGGTGGATGAATCATGTGAGGATAATGTAGAAAAATGAAATAAATTAAGAGAGGTACTTTGAGAAAATTACCTGTAGAATATCCCCTCCTTGAAAGACCTTTCAGGACCTTGGATTTAATAATTTGGTGTGAACAGAAGCACATGTACATAGTTAGAGTGAAGAGGATAGATTTTGAAAGATATATTTGGATGTAATAGGATTTTGTTTTCAAAATAGGGTGGTAGATTGGTGGTATTTATACTTGAGGAGAGGTGGGTTCAACTGATTAATTAATTGATTTTTTTATATTAAAATCTAACCATATAAAGATGTAATTAAATTACAATAATTTTGACTGTAGTTAATGATTTATAGTATTTTTATGGGCAATAAAAATCTCAAACCAAACCATTAAAGGTGGTATTTTTTAGGTATGTTATGTTTTTAACTTTTAATTTTAACCCTTGTCAAAATTTTACTTTTACTACGGTAACTAATTTTCTTACCATGGTAACATTTTTATACCTAAAAGTTAAATATACCATGAAACCTAATTTGGAACTAATTTTTACAAATATAGAATAAATTATACTTAATTAAATCCCCATAATGAAAAAAAGATTTAAAATTAATTTTCTAGACAAAACTAAAAATCAGGTTTTTAAAGTGAAACATTAATAAGATTGAAATATTTTTATATATAATTTCCAAATGAAATTAATTCCAATGACCAGAATTGGATTAAATGATAAAATAATAATCTAAATATACATTAAAACCAATAAAAAGTTTAATCTAACAAATTAAAAATATATATATGAAAAATAATATTGGAATTAAAATACTATATTTTTACTATTCATTAAAATGTGAATGTTATAAGAAAATTAATAATAATTTATCCATTCTAAATTATGACATACCAATTTCATAATAAGAATTTAATTTTTTTCAAATATAACATTTAAAGGTTTCAAAAAACGAGATTTAAAATGCATTCTTTGTCAAAAGGCTGTAAAACTACCTTTTAAAAATATTAGAGCATTTATGCTTAAAATTGGATTTATTCTTATTTTAGGTCCATAAACTTTATCAGAAGAAAGTGAAAACAATTAATAAACATGTGTAAACATGATATAGTTAGTTATTTTAATTCCCAAAAATATTAGGGCTAGGATATAACTACTATTTAAAATAATAATAATTATTATGTATTACTTGTTTTGGTACAACTCTGTCTTATGTGCAACATAAGATTTTAGAGAAACCCATTGTTTTGTGTCGGGTATGATATCGGACATATAATCCCCCTTAAAGTAAAATTAATATCTAATTCATAACTATTAATAAATATGGAAATTTATCATCCTATAATTACTTAAGATTTTACAATACATAATTACCAAAAACATTTTATTATTTAACCTCTTACATTCTAAGGATCTATTCAGTTTTAGAGCCTTATAGAATTATGAAAAAAACATAAACTAGAAAAACCAATGTTCATGTTATCAAGATGACATTTTTTACACAATATAAAAAACTACATAATACACAATGACTCTTTAACATATCCGAGTTATTCTTTCAAACTTCTTATCCTTATAAGAAGGTCTTGTTTAATATGTCCTTCATAACCTAGGGAAATTGAAAATAATGGGTGAGCTCAAATGATCAATAAGGGAAACATAAAACTAAGGAAATCATGGCATAAAAAACCTAAGTATTATATAAGGAATATTTAATTAACATGAGGCCATAATCATAATCAAAATGAGAGAATTATGTATCCATGATAAGAAATGAAATCATGGATATCAAAATTATTAATCTTATAATAATGGAATGCATAATGTCAGACATCAAAAATATGTTTTCAAGAACTTATTCCAAGACATTGTCTAGTTATGGGGGATAGGTATAAAACAAAAACATAACCTATTTTGTCTCATGATACTTTTCAATATATTGAGGGGATATATAGTTACAGGACCTATATATAACTTTTTTATTACAGTACAATCACTATAAGAGTCAATGATACTTTTCATATAGTTCTATATAGAACTTATTCCCTATAAAACAAGGGTATACATTTGATAAAATATATAGAATGTCAATACATAGTCATCTAAATATAGAAGTCAATAATAATCAGGAAGATCAATATTTTTTATCAAGTCAATAAATGGGATAACATGTTCCTAAGCCAACCATGAAAATAAGGTGGATGGTAAAATAATAAATAATAAACCTTCCAATAATAGTATTTATTTGATTTACAATATACAAGATTCCAATGCTTTCCCCTTTCCAATATAAAGGATAACATGATCAAATACCATCTTCAATGATAATATGGATGGTTATGAAATACATAATCTACAATCCAATAATCATCCATATTAGAATATCAACATATAATGAAAATAAATTTCCCTAGGATAATATAATAACATTATTTCCTGGTGAACATAATTTAATTGGAATTATATAAAATGTAAAGTTCATGCCATGTAGAGTAATGAGTATATGTCTTACTAAATACAGAAATGACATGATCATAACCATAAATAAGAATATGGTGGATGGTTTTAAAATAATATATCCCTAGTACAAATATAATCCTATAAGAATGATGACATAAATGAATAATATCCGCACAAAAATAATACTTCACATGACATCAGAAAAGAAGGGATCAAGAATGGAATTGTTTGATACCAGAAGTTCAATCTCCAAAATAATAACAAGTATATGTAGAGAGAGAGAGAAAAAATAATGAAACATAAAACCCATTAAGGTGATTCATTTTCATTGTAAAAGGGTAAGTGGAAATGAAATAATAAAAGGTAATTTTGAAATCATTTTAAAAGTTGACAAAAAAACACATTTACATATTACATTCCAATGTAATCATATAAAGTTGAAAGTATTATTTTGAAGAAAAATATTTTTTAAAATAATATCCAATAATGGAGAACATAAAATATATAGATTTTGTCTCGGATAGATTTTGAGATAAATACAAAAAATATTATCATGAACGTAAAACCCCATTTATTATTTTAAAAATACATTTTCTCAAAAACTTATTCTATTAGAAGAGAAAGAAAACATTCATTTGTATTATTACATTATTTTAAAAAAATTATTAAAAACCATATAATAAAACATTATTTTTGG
This sequence comes from Viscum album, assembly GCA_963277665.1. Classification (NCBI taxonomy): domain Eukaryota; kingdom Viridiplantae; phylum Streptophyta; class Magnoliopsida; order Santalales; family Viscaceae; genus Viscum; species Viscum album. Next base: position 786,595,645 of record OY728123.1, on the reverse strand, counting down.
AGTACCCAAGCATATAATAAAGAAGTTCATGATGAAATAATTTAAGTTATAGAAATGAGAATTCAGTTATCAATATCTATTGCGAGCAACATACTCTATGAGGCATTAAAAAATTAAAAAGGTGTTTATGTGGTAAAAATAAAAAATAAAGAATATAACATAATACAATAAAAGGTAATAATGTAAAAAAATTATATGAAGTAAGGTCACATGAATGATCATAAATCATTGAATGATAATTGAGTTACTAAATACACTTATGATTTAGGTAACACTTAAGTCAAAGGACATCTAAAAAACATTATTTTTCATAGTTTATCCAGTTAATTATAAAGTAAAAATGTACAAAACAATCATGGGATAGTAAATCAATAGAAAAAATAAATAGGTAAAAATTTCACAGCAGGTAACATCTCTCAATGGATTAAAATTGAGGCCAATAAAACTATTTCAATTAGAGTAACACATTAATAAAAATCCCATCCATGAGTGGGATTTTAAATAAAATTAAAATAAAATTATTAAAAAATATTTCATGATATTATATCTCAAATATGAATTATGTAAACTACATCAATGTAAATAGGTTTTTAATGTAAAAAAATTTCTCAAAGAGATGAAATTGAGATGAAAATTCGTACCACTATCCAAATTATCCCTATATGTCCACCAATGTTTTTTATTTATTAAATTAAGTTAATTAATTACATACTAAATAAAAATATTCATTATTATAACCTTAATAATGTTTATTTATAATAATTAAACACACATAGACACACACATATTTATATTAGTTAATTTTTACATACTTTCAACACTGAGTATAAATAATCATTATTTCTTTGAACTAGTTTCATACATATGGAATTGATATGTCTTTTTATCCTAAATTAAATCATTCATAGATAATTTAAGATACTTTAATATATTTTCAGAGTTATTTTATTGATCTATAATTATTCCACTGAATTTTTTTACAAACAATGATGATGAAATTAGTGATGATAATGTTTTAGTGATTCTTAACAAATAAATCATATTTTCGTAATTAATTAGATATATGTTGATATAACCAAATAAAAAAAATAAAAATCATTTACATATTTAGATAATATCACACTAAAAAATAATTTCTCATATTCATCCATGATTTTAAATCCTAGTATTTTTCAAGTGGGTGGTTAAACTGTTCCACCCATGAACAAACCACATTTAATAGATAATTTTGATATAGGTGAGATGTAATATAATTATAATATAAGTTTAAGGAATTTATTTATTTTTTATTATGGTTACATATCATAATTATAAATTATTTAAAAGATAATATTATTTATATAATGTGAATACACAAAAATAAGTGATCATTTTCCTCTTATTTTGTTCATTTTAAATGATTGAATTAACAATAAAACTGTGTTAATCATATCATTAATAGGTTCAAAAATATTACATATCCTAAAATTAATGATATTTTCATCTTAATATATATCCTTTAATATCATATTATTAACAATAAATGTATGTAAATGAGGAAAATAAAAGTACAAATCAATTATTCTATAGAGGAGGTAATACACAGATATGCATGGTTACCAATATCATTTTCCATAAACTGGAGAAAGACATAATATGGAAAAGTGTTTCAAAATCATAAATATGATATAAATATAAAAATTATGAATTTAATTCCCCTTATTATCAATCCTTGAAAGGTGGTGAAGGAAAAAAATGTTCTTTCAGGGATGTTGTAGTCTTCACAATGCACGATTCACATATATGATTTTCTAAATAGAAGTTGTAAAAAGTGATTAATGGTTATTACCAAAGAATTTTAACAATAATTATATAAAAAATATTTTTTTCATTAAATATTTATTTTAATATTATAATTTTAAAATTAAATTATAATAAGGAAATAATTTATTTAAAAATAATTACTCACATTGATCACATTTAGATTTCTATATATGATCCCTTGGATATGGACAAAATATGATAATATATTGGGACTAGAAGCTCAATAGAGTGAAATATAATAATATAGGAAGGAAAAATGGATTTTTTTGGACGAAAATATATTTTTATTAGTTACTTGATGGGATTATGTGAATCCAATTTTATAAGTGGTAATAATAGAAATTTTTTAAATATTTCAACTTTATATAATGGGAGAACATGTTAAACAGATAAAGTTGCTCAAAAATTTAGATATGATTGAGTGGAGAAAATATAAGTTCGATAAATACCTCATAACCTGAATTATAGACATGTTTTTATCATCTTTCAATCCAATTTACCGCATGAATTATTACTTTTATCCTTTTAATGTTTACAACGGTAACTAATATTTACTTAGTGTAACCTAATCATTATTCACAATGATAAAGTGGTCCTTATTAGAAAATGTATACCCACTAATTAATTTTTTATTTCATTTTCATTTTAATTAATTGTTAAACTAGAAAATACTAATTTTGATTTATAAATGAATAATATAATATAAATAAATTTCAAAAAAATATTACTTATGGTTTAAAATATCAAATAGTAGTTTTAAATTATATAATTTTTTCAAAATTTCTAAATTCACATATAAAATATGTATTAAATCATATGAAAATATTTTAAGAGTTTACAATTCATAATTACATACTAATAATTTCATAAAACATCTTATTATTAAAAAAAACTGTTTTTTTTCACTATTCACCTAATAATCAATCTTTTTATAAAAATTAAAAAAATACACCTCATGGTTATATTATTTTACTTAATCCAAAAATTTAGTTCATTTTCTCAAATTAAATTTATAATATGGGACAATTCAATATTTAATTAAAATCCCAAAATAGGGTCAAAAGTAGTTCATTTTGGAAAATAGAGTTCTAAAATGTTTAAAATTATTTATTATTATTTATTATCATTTAATAATTAATTTATTGGTGATTAATTGTTCAAATTATCAATATATTTTATTTTTATCCCATCATAAATTACATAGTTCCTTAAAATTAAACATCAATTTTAAAAAATTGGATTAAAATTATTTTCATAGGTATTTAAACTGTAGTATTTGAATTTAAATCATATTAAAATAGAAAATATTTTCCTTCTATAAATAGCTCACAAAGTTGTTACCCAAATTCATTCATTATAATTAAAAATCTATGTTTCAATTGTTATACTTAAATATTTATATTTTATCTTAATATGTCACAATTTGATTAATGTTTGAGTTCCATGTAGAAAAAATTAGAAAATGCATTGACTTATTTAAATGTAATCATATATTAATATATCATTATATAACATTTTACCACCCTTAAATAAATTTTATAACCATTAATTTAATTATTAATCACTGATGAAAATGGGTGAGGGCTCTATTTATATAATTATTATTTATAGTATAAAAAATAATATGACATATATCATACTCTCATAAGATATATCAATATCCTTAACAAAAAAGTTATCCATTTATAAAATGGAATGAATATGTATGTATAATTCTCAATAATAAATTCTATATAACATATATTTCCTGAAACTATTGGGATCTCTATGTTAATAAACCATAGTGAGGTTATATATTCCTCAAAAAATAGTATATATTTATTTAACACAAAAATGTTACAAACCCCTATTTTATAAGGTCATACAGCAAACCATATATGTCATAATCCACAAAATGTGATGAACTTCAACCGAAATATCATGAATCAATTATAAATCCCAATTTTATCGACACTATCCAACTTACTTCTTAAAAATAAAAACACTATTTGGTATATTGTCATCAATAGAATATTAAAGCTTATATTCATCCATAACATGAAAATTGGTTCTTAAATATTTATCTCCCAATGTATAATCATTTCATAAATTAATTTCTCATGGTTTTTAATAATATTTAATATGTGATTTCAAACCATTGATGTGAAACTATTAAATAATGATCTTAAGATATTTTATATATTCATTAACAAGGTTTTTAATATACCAAAATTTCATAGATAAATATGACCTCATTAATTAAAATAGATAACAATATAAAGAATTAATTTCTATTGTTATATAATCCTCAGTACTGTATGTAATACATGGAGAATCTCATTTTCCAATATCATTAAAATATAATTAAAATCCTTAAGGATTATTCATTATTCATTATTCAATTATAGTAATTTTTTGATATAATCATTTCTCAGAGTCATTGTTTGGATCCTATTTCAAAAAAAATACTAAAAAAAATGGTTATAACAATATAATAATTATTATTATAAATAACAATATGAATTTGTATTTAATTGGGAAACATAATATTAACATATTATAATTCCACATTAAAATATGAATCTCATTTTACATTATTTTGTTATCAATGGTAGTTTATTATTAGGTTTTCTAACATAATTAGTTAATATGATTATTAAATACTTAATAACAATTCATGATACAAACATATTCTAAAGACATATACACATTCCAATTTCCAAATGATTATGTAATTTTTTAGAAAACCATATATTATAAATATTACCAAGACTTCATGATACAAAAATATCCATGGACTTAATCCATGGATTTTCAATAAAGTTCTCTATTTCTAATCCCTAAATAAAATGTTAATTAATCTCATATAATTTACTCACATATTATCCCAAATATTTATCTATTATGACCACCTTAACTTATTACTACATGTATTATCCCCATAAAAATTCATAATCTATAATTGTATATAATCCATTTTTTTTATTACATTCATGATTTTCTAGATCTGCACTCCAAGATCCAGTTAAATAATTATATACTTTAGAAACTCACATTGATACCATATATAAAATATTTTATATAACCATCCATATTTGCAAAATAAAAAACAATTATTTCATTTCATTAATTTTGAGGGTAATTAAAGGTTTAGATCTTTAGAGAATTAGAAAAAACATAAACTATAAAAAACCATTTTCATTGTTTCTTGAAAACATTTTCCTCTAACTATATACCAAATGATATAATCCCTGATGAATATTAAATATATTATGTTAATTTTTTCACATGTTCTATACATATAAATGATTCATGTGTTATGATTTCAAAATAACATGGGGAAAGAAAACAAAATAAGTAGTGAGCTAGAATTATAAGTAAGGTAAAAATACAACAGCTGAAATCATGTCATTGACATGGAATAAATATTATTACAGGAATAAGTAAAAAACATAATTCCAAAATCATCCTGAAACTGAGATTATTCTATATGAATGAAAAAAATTGAAAAAAATATATCAATAATATTTATCATGTATTGATGAAATTCATAATTTTAGAAATTAGAAACATGATTTCAATAACTTATACCAAGATACTGCTTTTTTTTAGAGATATACACTCAAACCCAATATGTGTTTTCCCATGAGACCTGTCGATGCATCATAGGAATATATAATTCTTAACCCCACACATCACTTGACTAAGTTTAATGAATTCCCTATTATACTTACCAATATATTTAATAAATTTCACAAAGTAATCTCTTATTCGATAAAACACGAATTTCCATATAAAAATAGTAAATATCAATATATAATCAACCTATTTTAATAGTAAATAATCACTAATAATATAATTACTTTTCCCATTGTAAATAAAATAGATAAAATGTTTATATCCTATCCATAGAAAGAATGAGTATGTTTAAAAAATACATAAGTAACTTATCCATAATAATATGTATTAGATTTACAATACAGGGAGTGCCAATAATTTTTACTATGTGAATAAAATGGATACCATGATAAAAACACCTATATAGGAAGAACATGGATGGTTAAATAATATATAGTAAAATTCATAATTATCAACCATTTTGGAATGCCGAACACAAATAAATTTCCCCATGATAATAAATTAACATTCATTCAAGCTGAATATCAGCCAACTAGAATTTTGTAAAATGTGATGTTTAAACCATATAGTGAAATGAGAAAATAGATAAATAAATTCTAGAATAAAATGATTACAATCCATCTATAAAAAATGGTGTATGGTTTATAAATAACATATACCCATATTAACAACATAATCCTATAAGGATGTGTATATAGATGAAATACAACCACATAAAAATAAATCATCGAACAATATCATAAAAGTTAGGATCAAGAATTGAAACGTTTGATAACATGAGAAAGATCCTCCTAATTATAACATAATAATATATAAATATATTTGTATATTATTCATGAAATATTAATCCCACTAGGATAATTAGATTTAAAAAAACAGAATGTGGAAATGAATACAAAAATTTGATTTTAGAATACATTTTTAAAATTAACAAAAATTACACCTTTACATGTCACTTTCAATGGTACCTTTTTAAAATTTTTTTTTAAAAAATAAATTTAAAAAGAATACAGGTTAATGGAAACTTGAAAATACACAAATCTTTTCTTGTATAAATTAAGATATAAAGACAAAACATATGGAAGTTAAATGAAACTCCATATAATATTTTCATAATACGTTTATTCAAAACACACATTATAAGGAGTTAAAAAAATAAACCGTATAATGGAATAATTTTTCAAATAAGTTTTATAAAATATAATATAAAAAATATTAGTTTTATACAATAAAATAATTGAATAATTAATTTCATGTGTAATAATATAAATCGTTGAAATAATACATGAGTAATGAATATACATTATTTGAAATATAGTCTATTAGGAATGCAACATTTGATATTGGTTTTATATAGTAAAAATGACAAAATAATGGAATTACCCATAAGTAAATAAAAGGTAAGAATGTTCCCATCCAATATGAAATAACTACAAGAGAATTATCATAACACAATAAAAACTGAGTTACCCAATACCTTTATGGCTGATATAACACTTGAAGAAAAATATTTTGAAGAAAAGAACATTATTTTTAATATATTTTCCCATGAATTTCAAGGAATCAATATTATAGAATTTTGTTATAATAATTAAAAATAACACCACAGAAAAAAACATGATTTTGAGAATGTAACATCTCACAATGAATCAAAATTTAGGCCAAGAAAACACTTTTGACTTGAGTAAAAATTTAATCAAAACTACTTGAAAGTGGAAATGTTATTTAAATTAAAATAGAATTATTAAAATATAATTATTCATATAAAAAAAGATGTAGTAATTTATACACCACATAAATGAAATTTGTTTCAAAATATCAAACATGTATCAAAGAGTGGGATTTGGGATGAAAACCCATACCTCGATTAAGATTCATTATAAACATGAGATAAATGTCCTGAAAAATAAAACTAGTTTTATTAAAAACATAATTGGAAAAATCTTAAAAACTATACAAATTTAAGCTATTCATTTATAACAATTATATATATATATTAGTTTTTTATCTATTTTTACAACGAATTGTAGGTAATTTTTATCACTTTAAGATTGTTTCCTAAAAATCATATTGGTGCTTATTATTTTACAAGATTCATTTATTCATATATTCTCTATGTTAAAATAATACTTGTTACACAATTGTTTTTAAATATAGTGTTTCATTCCATTGATGTTTTTGTTATAAAACATTAAGATGAAATTGGTGATTATCATGTATCAGTGATTCTTCACAAACACAAGGTGTATTCCTAATTAAAGAGTAAAAATTTATAAAACCAGAAAATTATAAAATAATTTTTTTATATATTAGTATCATGTAATGAAAATAAATAATTTCTCATTGACTTCCATGATATAAATGAATTGTATTGTTCATATAGGTTGTTAAATTGACCAACACATGAACCTAACATGAAAAATGGAGGATGATTATGAGATGACTTAGTTAAAATATAGATATACTATAAGAAAAATTATATTATTTAGTATTTATTAATATGATAAGTAATAATTTTATTTAAGTATAAACAGAAGATAATTTTCATAAATTTATTACTTAGAATGAAAGGATTATTTTCCAATTAGATTTCTTGATTTAAATAATTAAATTTATAGTAACCATTTATTGATCATATCATTAATAGTTTATAAAATTTTCCAAAAAAATAACTTTCATGATATAAAAAACATCATATTTATCATTTAATTCCATCCTTAAGACCATCCATGTCATAATGTTTCAAAACAAAAATGTTAATCAATCATTTCATAGAAGCTGTAGTACACACATACAAATTTATTGTGATTTCATTTTCCATTGAATGGTACGATGGAATAATATATTTTATTGTTTATTATGTATAAAAATTGTATAAATATCATAGTTAGTTATTAATGTTCCCTTTTTTCCTTCTTTTTAGGTTGGTGATGGAAAACGATACATGTTACATCATAGAGGTTATAGTCCTCCCAACGCATGATTCACGTAATTTGTTTTTTAAAATAGAAAATAGAAAAGGTGATTAATTATTATTAAATTATAATAATAACATTAATATATAACAAATAATATTCAAATTATATAGTTTTGATAAGTTTTAAATGTATAATAAAAATATATAACCAAATAAGTTAATTAAAAAAATTACCCACACTAATCAATTTGGGATTTCCTTTAAAGATCACATTTAAATAGATAGAACAGGTTAATATCATGTCACTAGAAGATCAATAGAGTAAAATAGTATTATAAGGTAATTAAATATTATGTCGATTCATGATAAAAATATTTTTTTTTGGAGTTCCATGAAGGGTACGTGAGATGCCCCTTTGATAAGTGAAGAGAAATGAATTTTTGTAAATATTTGAATTTAATTTAAATATACCACTTGTTAAAAAAGTTAAGTGGATAAAAATTAGATAAATAATGGACTAGGGAATAGATGAGGTAGATAAAAACCACATACACTCAATTACATAATTTTTTCTATTATTTTCAATCCACCCCCTTGAATTATTAATTATAGCCTTTTATCTTTTAACATGGTAACTATTTGTATCCTAAGATTACTTTATATATAATCCCAAAAATAATGTGATAATTATTGGAAAATTTATAATTTATTATTATAAATTTTAAACCATTTTCATTTGATTCAGTTTATAAAATTTAAAATTAATAATTTTAAAATAGAAATATATAATATATTAAAAAAAATATTTGGGAAGATATTACTCAAGTTGTCAAATATTAAATAATTGATATTAAATCAAAACCATCATTTTAAAAATTATAATTTCACATAGAAAATATATATTTTTTCTTATATAAATGTTTCATTATTCTTCATTTCATACCATTGTACTAATAATTTCAAAAAGGCCATGTTATTTGTAAAAATATTCTTTTTCACTATTAACCTAAAACACATTTTCACCAACACATAAAATTAATCATAAATCTTCAATATTATTTATAATAAATAAAATTATTATAATTTTTAAAAATTATATTTCTATAATTTGATAATTCATTATTTTTAAAAAATCCCATAATATAGTGGAAATGTGTTTAAATTATAAAATGGATCTTTAAAATGAAAAATATTCTTTATTTTTATTTTCTATCAATTTTTTATTAATTTATCAGTAATATTTTATTCATATTATAAATATATATTTTTTATTATCTAATTATAATTTTCTTAGTCACCCATAATATAAAAATATTTTTTAACAATGAAATGACTTTCTTTGTTTTTTATAGCATTACTAAATGAATTTAATTCATATTAAAAGTATCCATTATTTTATTCCTATAAATATTTAATAATTAATTTACTTTAAATTAGTCCCTCTAATTAAACATCTAGGCATTACGGGTCATCCATAATTATTTATATTTTATCTAAATATATATTTGTTTCGTTTGTGTTCAGTGTTACATTTAGATCAACATATGAAAAGCACTATATTTTTTAATGGTAATGATTTATTTAGATCTTGGGTTGTAACATTTAAAAATACTTATCTTTTTCTACCTTTCATTAATTTTTTCTTCGAAATATTCTAATACTTTTAGGGGTTTTTAACTCAAACAACCCTTCTTTGGACCATAAAGACTTTATCTTAATATTATTAATTTTATGATTAGTTACTTCCATCCAAAGAACTTATTTCAAGGTAAACTATCTTCTTATTGAATAGAAATTAATTATTTAATTAAAATACACTACCTTTATGAATTAAATCATTAAAAATCATATCGTTCTTAAGATTATTTGACATATTCATTGATGATGGTTTCCCTTCCCTGTCAATGTTTTTCTCTCCCACAAATTTTATCCATTATTTTTTGAAAACCAATTTTGTGTTATCTCATGTTAAATTAATATTTTCATTCTATTCTTTTAAAATAATGTTTTTATAACCTTTCAATGATGTGATATTTAAATAGTGTATTTTTAAAACCAAAAAGAGAGTTTGTGACATAACCTTTTTACTTGTGGGTTACACATTCATTTTCTTCTTATCCCTCTCCATATACATTCTTCTATTTGATTTAATTGATATTATATATATATATTCCTTAAATAAATATTTATTTATTTATTTATTTTTATTTAACATCCTTTATTTAAGATAACATATTTTTTCAATCTCCGTGGTGATTCACTCTTTTATGTAATGAATATTTAAGAAAAGATCCAAATTTATTATTTAATGTAAATTACAAAACTAATAAAATGTTATGAACCGTTAATATTTTATGGAAGACCTATTAATTTTATTAAAAACTTCCATCGTTCAATTCTAATTTAATAGTAAATAATAATTACCCTTTTTTATTAAAATATCATTTACCGATTTCATAAATCATTATCAAAGTGGTTTGTTTTTATTCCAAATTTTCCAATAACCCTCTTGAATTTTCTACATTGGGAATCCACATTTGAGATAATTAACTAATTATTTAAATAAGAAAATTGAAAATGATTTAATTCCATTTGTTCTCTAGGGAAATATTATGACATGTCCGTTGGTTATGATTTGAGAATATATTATAAATCCCAATTCATTATCATGGGTTTTATCAATAATTTTATTTATGTATGATTAATTTTCCTCATGTGGAACACATATACATGTATGTGTTATTAATATAATGAGTTTACCCTAATAGTGATATAATGTGTTCGGTAATGTTTTTGTGCCATAAAAAACCATGTCGGTTACAGAGGAGGCTATCCTAAGAAAACTATGTTATATTATCTTCATGATCAAAAGTACCTATGGTGTGTGGTCAGTTAGAGTAAAGATTCTATGTAATATTATTTTGGTGGTGATAATTAATTTATGCCTATGATGGTATCATTTATAGTGATTCTAAATATTAATAATTCTAGGATCTTGTGATTTCTTTTCCTTATTCCTTGTGTCTGTGTCAATGATATTTCACTTTATGATTTAATGTTATACCTCCTATGTTATATGTGTTGTCTCATAATCATGTTTTATATTTATTTTTTCGTTAAAAATATATTTATCTCACTCACCTTCTTGTTTTTCAATTACATGTGTTATGAAGATGGGTATAAGTTATAAGAAATATATAAGGAGTCTAGTGAGACAGAATTATATAGGAATTTTCATTTGTTTTGTAAAAAAGTTGCATATGTTACTAGTCCTTTAAGAAAAAAAACTTCCATTCATAGTATTGTGAGATTATTTAATGAGATATAATTATGAACTTATGTAGATGATTTAATGTAATGATATGGTTAACTTGAGTTTTTATATTTACCATTCTTATTTTTATATTTGTAACTAGTTTCAACCTTATTCAATGTTATTCCTAAAAAATAAATGGTCCTCATTAAATAATATTTACATTTTAATTCCTTATTTGAAAACCAATTTTACATATTAACTATATAAAAGTGATAAAAAATTATTTTTAAAAAAGTAATGTTATAATATACTAAAAGTTGTTTCTATGAATTTTTTATCATATGTTCAGTAGTATCAAACATAGGATTGTAAAATAAAATAAATATTTATATATTAAAAATATCTCTTATAAAATATATAACTTTTATATAAAACAGTTTTGTAAATTTCACTACAATTATTTTATATTAACAATTTCAAAAAAGGGATTTTATTTGTCAAAATGGTTTTTTAATTAATCACATAAAAATCAATATTTTTTGAAAAATTCACGAATTAATACAAGGATAATTTCTATATGATGTATTCAAATATGATGGTCATTTTAAAGAACATAAAATATATAAATTTACATTTTAAATTAATATTCATAATAGAGAGTAAAAATATTTTATTTAAATAAATGATGTTTTTAAACATTAAGTGTTCTTAATATTATTTCATATAAATTTCTAATTTAAATAGTGTTAATATTTTAGGTCATATGTAATAATATTTCAAAAATTATCAATTTAATTTATTTCGACAAAACCTATAACACATAAATTTTTTTAGAATGTATTATTTTTATATTAAATAATATTTACTAAATACCATTTATTATTCAAATAAATTAATTTTACTAATTCATTAATATTTATATATACATCATATAACACTTTAATAGTAATATTGTTAATATGTAACACATAAACGTATATATATTATTAATTAATAAATATTATATGTTTATTTCATTAATTTAAACCAATGAATTATATTTTTTAAAAAATTAATACTAAAAATATGTGGCATCTTTATACATATTTGATACATTTATATCCCAATGTGCATATTTCCAAGGACCATATGTGTATCAAAATTATTTTTTCATATATATATATATACTTATTAAACTCATTTATCCTATTTAGACTTCTTAACTCACAATTATAATTTTTGAAATTTTCTTTTTAGATCTCACAATATACTTTCTCCTTTTATAATGATCTTCCTTGTTATGTGTTTTCTTTGGAAATTAATGAATCTCAAGGGGGTGATGATCCAAGAATCATCATAGTGCTAAATATTTTATTATTTTCCTTTAATTTTACGCTATTATTCTATGCAATTTTAGAAGATGTAATAATTCATTGTCAATAATAATCCGTGATGTGTAACACAGAGTTTTATGTTCTTTTATTATAATCTTTTAACATGAATTTTGAAAGTGTTTTTAGTTTAATTCATATCTTGTATTAACTATTTCCCAATATATATTAATTATGGTGAAAAAAATAGTTTAGAAATGTAAATATATTAATTATAGGTAGAATATGATTTCTTAAGAGATGTGGTGTTATAATGACACGGGTCATGTAGGCCTCCTATATCAAGGACCTAATCAATGATGATCTAGGTAAGATTCATTTTTTCTGTTTTTGGTTCTTGAATAGGGTGAATAACTATAATTGTTTTAAAAAATTAACCTATATTATTATGATATATTATAAATATTAAGAAATTATGATGGAATGGTGATTGTTTAAGGTTTTTCACTAAACCTGTAAGAGAACTTTCCCAGAAAAAACCAAATTTCAGTCCTAAAAATTTTAAAAAAAATTTTTGTAATGATATGTGGCAAAAAAAATTACTTCCCTATAAAATTAATATTATATTATCTCGTATATTTGATATGAATTAGGGTTATAATATTTAAATTATGGGAATTATTTAGATTGGTTTGATTTGATGGAAAATGTGAACATATTCCCAAATTTGGCTTAATCAACTTGAGGTTTCATAGCTGTCTTCCAGCTACATCACCATCATAATTTCTTCTAAAATTCACCCCTTGAAAATAAAACATCCATAATACCACTAATATATGGTATACATTGTTATTTTTAAAAGGTATATTGTAAAGTGTTTTATTCATCTTTGGGGTATTTTATCATTATAAAAGCTTCATAGTATAGTATAATGGTGTTGAAATGGGTTCTTATGTGTCTGAGATATCATAAAGCTAGTATAAAAAATTATTATAAATATATTGGAAAACTAAATGAGAAATTGAAAAGGATAATATTATAGTAATGTAAATTGGAATCGAAAGGAGAGACAATAGGGACCCTTTCCCCTCTAGATCTTCTTAGCATAGAGTTGGACCGTAGAAAAAATTAATCACTTTATTATTAAAGAGAGGGATATGTGAGGGACTACATTAGGGTGATAAAATGGTGGAATCTATGTTTTTTGTGGGGATAAATGAGAAGAGCTGTGGGTATTTATAAGTGAGGTGAGTGGAATAGCATGGAATAAATTATTAAATATTTTATTTTTTTAATTATATCAACAACTCCATATCTCTCTGTAGTATTCCATTACCTCCATTAATTATTCACTATGATGGTCAACACCATAAATTGGAGAATAGAACTGTGATGGTGTAGTTTATTTATGCCTTCATTTATTTGAGTTCATATTTACATATTTAACCATTTTATAACATATTTGGGAATTTTTTTAAAAAATATATTGATTTCAACCGTAATATAATTTCAAAAAATATATTAAATTTATATATTAAATTTTTTCAAATTCACTCTCCACTTATGGAAAATTTAAATTTTCATATTAGGATGATTCATTTAATAAAAATTTACTATTATAGTGAAACTTATTTCATTACTAAAGAATCTATAAATTAATACCACCTGAACACAGGATACGTAATCATTTATTACATAAGAATAATCTGTAATGGCTATATAGGAAATTGTGGTACATTATTGGATTTTTTTCCAACATTTATCTTGTATTGATTTATACTAACATAAATATATCCCATCGATGATTCTTATTAATGTATAATACTTGATGTTCTATATAGGCCCGATAAAGGAAAAACTCTTTTGATATTTTTTGATTACCATGTTTTGATAGATTTATATCATTAAGGATATTCATAATAGAGGAATCCATGTTTTCTCTCTTCTCTATAAACAATCTCATGTCATTACCATTAATTTAAACTAATTTTAATGGTCTCTTGGTAAGAGTTGTTTCACTAATAGTAACAAGGACCAAAATTATAATGAATAATTATCATATAATAAAGCTATTTACTATCATGTAAAATAAATTCATTCACATCAATGCCCTAAAATTTATTTCTCAATTTTAGTTCTTTTAAAATCAATTTTTTATTTAATCATTTCAATTATATTTTTCAAGTAATATGAATGATGTTCATTTGAGAATACAACCAAGGAGAGATCATCATTGTACATACAATATTTATAAATAGAATTTAATGAGTATTAAATCTAATAAAATATCACGGATACATATTTATTGACTTTTTATTGAAATTTAAAATTTATTAATGTTTTTAGTAAAATAAACATGTTCATCATGTACATGGATTCCTTCCCCAAATTCTCCTATTAAATTCTAAAAATTTATTATAATCATTTTTATCTATTTCAGATATAAAATAAACATTTTTGAAAGAATTATATGATATATTTCATCAAATATTTAATATTTGTTCCCTATTATCCAAATTTAAATACAACATCAACCTCTCAACTTGTTTCCTTAAACTAATTCCTTTCAAAAAATGTCAACATAATTAAATTTTTGAAAGACATTTCTTATGATTTTTTCTAGTCAAGGTTATTTATATTTTATATACACTAATTTAATTGAAATTTTAACATCAATTACCTATCTGTATAATATTAATTTTTAGCTTCATTATAACATAAGTAAAAAGCATTTCATATTTTAGTAATCAGCATATTGACTTGTTCTTTACATAGTGAACAGTCATCATATTTACTGATTTTATTATTTTTGATCCCTAATATGAATGAAAATTATTTATATTTCCCTTAGAGATATGTCTAACACTCATATGAGTAAAATCCTTCACTTTTTTGAACTTCATGAACTATTATATTATGATATACATTAATAAATAATCAATAAATCAAATTTTATCCCTCTTTGGGTTATAATTTTCAATACATAATGTCCCATAAAAATTTAAAAATATTAAATTTCCTTTTTCTTGTAAGTTATAATTACATAGATCTTTTGACTAGTTAATTTTCTAGAAATATGAGGTTTGAGAGATCCTAGGGTATGACAGGGTGTTTTGGGGACATGTGAGTCATTCCAACAGTGATTCATTTAAAGAGTTTAGAAAATTTTTATCTTTCCAATGGTTACTCATCCTACAAGTGACTTGTCTGGCTGTGACTCTTCTGGGGGGGGGGTCATCTGGCGATGACTCATTTGGCAGTGACTCGTTTTTTGGTGACTCATCTATAGGTAACTCTTTTGGAAATGACTCATCTTGTGGTGACTCATTTAGTAGTGACTTTCCTAGAAGTGAATCATTTTGTGGTGACTCATCTTCTAGTGAATCGTCTAGTGATGAATTGTCTAGAAGTGACTCTTCTGGTGGTGACTCATCTGATAGTGACTAATTTGGTGGTTTCTCATCTAGCAGTGACTCATCTTAATGGTAAATCATTTGATTATTTTTTCCTTTTTATTCCCTTCTTGATAAGAAAAGTTTTTAAAAACAAAATTAAATATTTTTAAATAAATTTCAATGTTTATCAATAGTATATTAAGTTTCTAAAAAATCTAGCTACCTTTAGAATGTTTAAAACTTGTGTCTTTAATGTGATCCACATTAATGGCCGGTTTGGCAGTTCCAAATATTTTTCTAGAATGTGGTGGTATAATTAGTTTGATTCCCCCTAAATATTTTCCCACTGTACGATCACCTCTATTTATAGTGTAATAAGGTTGTGTCGGTCATCTATCTTATTAGTAGTGCTTCCATTGTTTATTCTTATGTGTATCATGTATGATAGTCTTATTATTGTTAACTCTTATGAACATGGTTGAATCTGGACTATGAAATATAATGAATCAATTTTTATTGAATATAAATTGGCATGGGAATATGATGTACATACTTATATATTTTATGGATTTTATTTTTTTCCATTTGATATTACAATTTTATGGGTATAATTTCATGAAAAAAATCATGAAATTTTGGTGCCTTAATTCAAATATAGTAACTTTTCTCTTGAAACCTATATTTTTTGTGATTGTTTTATTATCATCATAAATAACCAGCTAAACACGTATAATCAGTTAATGAATAAAATGCCCAAGGATTTAATGGATTTTGTGACAATACCCTTAATTAATGAAATGTAATTAAAGAAGATATGTTTTTTCACATATAATAATATGTACTCCAGTGGTATCATGTATGATGTCTGTGGGGGTAGTGGGAAAGATATGGGTAAGTAGTGGGGCTATGGTGGAAGATGGATTTGGACTTCATTGTGGGGCTATTTAAATTTTTTTTCTAGTTGTGTTTTTTTATTTAGGTTCCATGTTGGTGTGGATAGTGATAATATGTATCATGGAATACAAATCGAATCACGTGATTTAAATGAAATGGGTTGGTAATGAAGAGTATACAATATGGCCTAATAATAATTAAAGACTAAAAACGAATTGTGGATTTCATTCTACTTATGTGGGGTTGTTAAATTAGTTTTAGAAGTAGACATTGGGGACCTTATATTTTTCATTTTTATCAAATTGTAAAATTTTTGGTGGGTATTGCGTGGCTTTATATATTTTTATGTATACATTGTATTTTATTTGTAATTTCTATACACTCCCCACCCATGTTGATCACTATGTAATGACACCCGCATAGTCCCGTAAGGGGTGTCTTTCGCAACATCCCAATTAGAGGACATATGGTTGGACACCCACACTTTTATTCCCCCTCTTCCAAGTGATAGTAAATTAGGTGTCTTCGGGAGAGTTGTGATGTGTAGTTATATGTTTCATTGGGATGAGATGTGTTATTCTATCCCTGGTGTCTTTGGGATGTGATGTGTAGTGATGGACCTGGTGTGTGTGGCAGGGATATGTTCTGTTGGGTTGGATCTGGTGTGTGTGAGAAGGATGTGTTGTGAGTAGTGTCCAAGGTGTGTGTGGGTGGGATGTGATGTGATATATTCGAAATATATGGGTGTGTTAGGATGTTTTCCATTAGGGTGTGGGAGCAAGTAATCAGTGGGAACGTGGTTTGGGTACCCTATCATCGATGTGATTTATATTATATTATATTATATATATTTTTTATATGGTGAGGATGCTTTGTTGGGATTGGGTTTATGGTTAGTCTACCTATTAAGATCAATTTGGTTTTTCTTTTTTCTCACTAGTGAATTCATATTTTCCTTCCACTTATGCACGAGAGACTTTTGTTTTCCTACTATGTATAATTTTATGATTACCCTATGTATATAAAAATCATTTCCAGGTTTCTAGGATAATTAATGAAACTATTTTGGGCGTTATTAGCCTTACCCTCATATAACATCTATGTTGGAGCTCCAATTTTTTTGGGTGCTAACATTGGATACTTTAATTTGTAATAATTTTTTTACAAATGCATTGTGGGATGGTTTTTTATTTTTCATATATATATATATATATATCAGGGAATATATTTCAGTTTGATTCATTATATTTCTCAAACATGTTTCCTTATAAGGTGTAATACCACCCATACTGTGAGATTTGTACACCCATGATGTTATTCGCCAACCCAGGGCCTAATAAGGGTGGGAATTGGGGGTCATTATCTCTATCCCGTCATTTTGGTACCTTTAGCAGGATGGGTTTGTTAAATAGTTACCTAAAACTCTATCATAACATCCCAAAATAGTTGAAAACATTTTCTTGATCTTGGTTTCAACATATTATTCTTCCAAATAATTATTTGTAGTATAACTTGACTAATTTTAATTTCTCTCATCCATCATAGACATAAAGAATAAATAACTATAATTGTTAACTCAATTATAACCATCTTCCCACTTTATCATATCATATAAAATAATCATACTATGTAATTCATCAAGAGTAAATGTATCCAATTAATTTTATTTAATATTAGACACCAAATAATAAAATATTTCATATAAAATTTTAAGAATCTTTATAGTAGATCATTTCATCTTCCCGCCAAAACAACCCGTAGGGCTAATAATCTTATTCACTCCCACAAAGAACTGACACATTATATATTTTCTTGAATTCTTACATTAAGAATTTATTTATGTAGATATACATCATCACTTACTTTTCATTCATTCCAACTACATAGTACTAATTATTATTTTATATAATACAATATATTGTGTTTATTCTAATAAATATTATAAAATATTTATGTAATTGTGATCCTTGGATTTCATTTCATAATTTTTGATAATTATTAAAGCTTATCTTGTCTACTAATGTCATAATAACACCTATAACAATTCATATATAACAAAAAATCACTACATTAAGGACATCAAGAAATTGTGATAAAAAATATAAATGGATCATTTCATTCAAATTATAATAATTATTCTAATTGAATACAGTAAAATAATTTATTGATTCATTTAATGTGATACATAATATTAACCAAAAATATCACTCATGTATTATATGTTTTTATGAGAAACCCAACACTACCAATGACATAAAAACCTCTACGAAATAACCTAATCATTATTTTTCATAATATATTTCTATGTTCCATGATTATATATAAACACATTGACAGGTTAAATTGATCATTGGGTATTTTTAATTTATAATTTTATTAAATACCATTATTTATAGATCAAATAAAAACAAACTATGATATTATTTTTCCTTCATTTGACTAAGATATAACGCATGTACCAACCTTGATGAACACATATTTCTCATGAAATGTTATACAATGTTAATTACTAAACAATGGTATTTTTATGTTATCCAAAGTCATTTAAGTACACTATTATAATAATATAATAAAAATTAGAAGAATTGAATGTCCTTAATCTCTTAAAAATGTTCACCCATAGTATATTTTCTATTATATAGACTAAAAATTCAACATTATATCAATTGATGAAAAAAATATCAAATGTTTTATGATAATTACAATAATTATACCCCATAACAATATAATTTATAAAGGTAACAAAATATTATTAAAAATCCTTCTATTTCTTCCACATCATTGTGTGTTAAATATTCTAGAAGAGTTTTATTCTCTATTAAACATGTATATTTACCTCAATATCTCTCTCTATAAAAAATTATTATTTATAATATCCTTCTCATAATCATGTTATATATCTCGTTCATCCACATAACCATGTAAAACCATATTTCTTGAATCCATATTTTAATAATAAAAAAAACTTTATCTGATGTTTGATGAATTTAATAATAGAGATTCCATATATTATATTCCATAGAATTGATGGATTATTTAATAATTTTTCTCTTATAATGAATAGTTTAAAACTTTTTTTAAATCAATATTGTTACTAATTTGATTAAGATCTCTCATGGATCTATTTAGTTATTCTCCTCCCACAAAATATTATAGTGAATATATTTAATAATGTTTAACATTTCGAAATATATTATATTTAAATTTTCATTATAGATAAACTTATCTCATTTATAAATATTTCTCTTAAATTATTCAATTATCCCCTCTGTATTCAAATATTATTTACACAAGGATAACATATGGCTAATTATTACTCATAATTAAAAATAATATTAGCATAATTATTTTTTGCAAATAAATTATATTTAATAAATAAAAATATATAATTTATTTCTTCTCTTTGATATGAGATATTCGGTGAAAAATCATTAAATGAAATTAAAAATTCCAAAAATGAATTTAAAATTATGAGGATCAATGTTTATCTCACTCCGTCAGAAAAATTTGAATGTATTATTAAATAAAAATATAAAAGATTATCAATGGGAGAAAAGATATCCAAAAAAGTTTTACATAATATAAAATATTTAATATAAATTAATTTATTTGAATATATTAACCAACATAAGAAATTTGTTTTGATTTCATTTCAATTTTTATCAAATTATTTTTCTCAATAAAATTATTTGAAGACCATAATATTTTTCCAGTTGTTCAATTTATATTTCACATTAAATGATTTCTCACAAACATATATTAATTATACAATTATCAAAACAATATTATTTTCACTCAATATATTTCTCCAAAATTAATGATTTTCAATATTATTTTTATTTATTTATCCCTAGAGAATATTATCACTCATTAGACTAGTAAAAACTTGTTGTGACTCATTTCATCTCTTGACATAATTTGTTATATTAGTGACTCAACTTTCCTTCTTCTATCTTCATTGTATAAATCATCATGAAACACTATTTAATTCATTATTTTAATCACTTTTTGTAATACTCTTTGGACACAAATTTAAAATATTAATTTTTTATATCGCTTCAATAGTTGTTATTGATATTTTTATATATCTATGTTATGAGGTTCAAGTATTTTATTCTTTCTGTATTAAATACTAAGGAGATTTTATTTATATCCTTTAAATTTTTAATAATATTTCTTCATTGAGATATATTAATATAATGTTTTTCTATATCACAATGCTAAAATATTTGAGGCATGTATCACAAATAATAGATACTTTTTCTATTTTTTCCTTATGATGATAGTTTCAGTAGTTTTATTGATAATGACTACTATAAATTATCTACTAGGTTAATTATTTATTCTATATTAAGGATACTATTTTTAATTTATAATTCATTGAAAAAATGGAATAAACTGAGGAATAAAGTAAAATCCATAATATTATATACTAGAAAGAATATCATTTCTATATTTAATAAATTATTTATTTTATATATGATATAAAAATAAATTATTAAATATGAGAAAAATATTCTCATTCTCTTATACATGGTGATACTCTTATGAACTATAATATTCTTAACATAGTGAAAATGGAATGATAGCATTTGTTTCTAGTTTTGTTAGTATCTAAATTTGTTATAATGAAATGTTGGCAGTTACTTGTTTTTATGAGTTCTTGATCTTATTTTTTAGCTAATTAATCAATAATTTAATCACCATGGTTTAGAGTATTGTTTACTTACTATGTTAATTGAAGGTGGAATGTGAATTATTACTGTTTATTTTATAATCATGTCATGTTTATTTTTTTCTCTATTTGGAATAATGATTTTAATTAAAAAATTTGACTTGATCATAAATGAGATAAATAATTTTAGTTTTTTAATGGTTACATTTCAATTTATTTGCATTTATTAATATTTTTTATAAAGGGATATGGGGAATAAATAAATCTATATGATGGAGTTTATATTAAAAAAAATATAAATAATTCATAATCTCATAGATTTCTATGAAAATTAATTAAATAATAACGTAATTTAGATTATAAAATAATAATCATAGACTAGAGAGTAACATTCATGTTTCAATAATTTATAGGAATATCCTTTGGAAAATATATTTTATGAATTATTCTTTTTTATTATATATTTTTTGGAAATTTTCATTTTATTCGAATAATTTGATATATTTATCTTTATATATGATTTTTTATGTGTAAAAATTGAAATGACATTGGTGTCAAAGTGAGATAATGTTTCCAGGGGTTCAAAATAGATAAAATTTCTTATAATCATAGATTTTGAAGTCTAAAATCACGTACTAGAAGAATGTATGAGATATAGAAAAAACGTATCTTGAATTGATCTAAAAAACCTTGGCGTTCTAAATATTGAAATCATATAGTTTAATATAAATATAAAAAAAATAAAATTAGTACATAAATATATTATCAATATATGTTTATTTTATGAATATTTATATACTATTTAATAATTTAATTTTTAATTTCAAAAAAAATCATAGAAACTTATGGGTGTAAATTGGTCACACAACAACATAATATATTTTGAATGATAGTTCATATATGATAATTTCTTTAATAACTTTCATAACCTTGAATCTTTAAGATATTATGAGTATATTAACTTTTTATAACTCAGTGACTTGACCAAAACCATAGATTTTTCCTCAAGAACCTAACATGGTTTTTTCTAGTAAAATGTTTGAGTATATTCATAGAAACTAATAAATCACTAAACCTACTTAATTTCTCAAAAAAACAATGTTGTGGATAACAAATATCAGAATTTTATTATTTATTTTAATTCCAATAGATAGTTTATGTCATTCCTCACACTATAATGAATAATAATGGAAATTGTTTTATAAACACTATGTAATTTTCCGCCTTACAAAAACTAGTGTTCAATATATTTCATCTCTATAAGCTATTGTTAAAACCATTTCCACTAATTCAATACTATTCATAATCATGTTTTTCACTAACAGTATCAATGGATTATTTTTTGGTACAAACTCATGTTATTTTCCTCTTCATGATTCTCTTCATTTTTTAAATCAATTTTTATTCAACAAATTTTAGACAAATGAATGAAAATATGGACAATAAATACAACAAAAAAACATATTCATAAATACAAATTAAATAATTAAAAAACTACATGATAAAATGATCCTAATGTGATATTTATTTGAGAAACATATTAACATATACAAAATTGATTTTGGGAGAATTCATTATCATGGTAAAAATAATTTCCCTATATTGACTAGGTCTCGTTACCTTAAAATTTCATTTTCAAAACAATTCTTAATGAATGATTAATATCCTATAAGAAATATTTAATGTCATTATGGGAACATCAAAATAAATTTAAATTTACATAATCGATAAAATATATTAATCAAAAAAAAAATTCTTATAAATTAAATAATATACCCACAAAAATTTAATTTTTATATTTTTAGATATTTTCTATGAAAAAACCATATAATATTTCTAAATAATATAATAGTTTAATTATTATTTTGAAATATAAGCTAAATATTAAAAATTAGATAGTAAATGACATAATGTTTTTAAATTTTGTTAAATTATTCTACAAAACAATTTATTGAAATTTTATTAGTTTAATGAATATTAATGAATATTTAATAAATTTGAATTTTGAATTTAAAATGGAATACTTATAATTTAGAGATATTAGAATATTTTTAAATAATTTTTTAAAATATCACAAGGTTATTGTAAATATAGAGATAAAATTATATACCACTACATGAAATGTGGTCTCCCATTATGGTTGAAAATATCAAAAAAATAAAGGAATTTATTTTTCCATTGAAATGACCATAGATATCAGTTTTTCGTAATTATATTGATTCATAATTATGATATATAATTTTTATAACTATTATGTCATCAAATTTTAAACTATATTTAATAAAATGTTAACTACAAATTATTTTATCAAGATTTTGACAACATTATTTTAGGAGTTTCTTGATGATTTTATAAAAAATCAATAAAACACAAATATTATATAAGTATTCTAGGTTGTAATTGTTTTCTTGAATTTAATAAATTATTAGTAGTTTTAATGTTTTATAACTCGTAATAAAAACATTAATTCTATGATATAATATTCATTTTGTTTCATTCGGTTTTTAAGAAAACACAAAATTGTGGTTACACATTTGTAAAACTAATATATGAAAAAATATTCTATTGGATTATGGTATAGAATGAATCATATTTTCCCCCAAAATATAATTTTATTTTTAAATATGCATGTATAATCTTAGTTAAAATTATAATAAAAATATTTTATTGAAGTTATTATCATAAATTCGCAATATATCTATTTTTAATATGATTTATAATTGTCGGAAAATATGTTATTCAAGAGTAGAATTTTACATTAAGAATTTTTTACTATTAATTTATTTTAAAAAAGTTATTACTAATTTTAAATTCTTTAAAATTAGTGTTAAATATTGAAATATTATTTATTTTTATTCCAATATATGTTTAGAGTTATCAAAGACAATTATGAAGTGGTCCGTAATGAAGTCATGCAACCCAAAAAATTATAGAGAGGACCATGAAATTGTTTTTTCAACCCTAACGTGCTATAAATATCAATATTATAGTAGAATATAATATTATGAAAGATTTTAGGAAATTCATAATGGCCACTGGCTACTAATAAATACCTTTTTTACATTGATTATTATAAAAATCGGTACTCATTTTTATCCTTAAAGAAGGAGTTATTCAAGCTTCTCTAGTGTGGTTGAGAAACCATGAAATGGAGATTATCAAAACAATGTGGTTGGTAATTCAAGATGATGATCATCCAATACCATCTATAGATATGTCTAGTTGTGATTAAAAAAATATTTTTTTTAAATATAGTTTTTAAGAAAATTTTAATCATTTTATTTTTTAAACAATAGAAGAAGATGTTTTTTTAGTAATAGAATTCAAAGATTCTTATATATTTATAGACACACCTACTCTGTTTTTAAGAAGTAAGACATCAGTGCATAAATCATATATAACATATTAAAGATATTATTTTTGACTTCATAGGATATTAAAATTTATATGTTTTTATTTTTAGATCCAAATTTTTTACAAAATAACCCCCATTTTATTTGACATTTAAAAATAGTGGTTGGGTTAATCATTGTAGATACTAATCAATTTAGCTATATTTGATTTAATGGAAATGAAATAACATTTACAAACACTCTTTCATATAATTAATTCATGTTTTAGAAATTCAATGAAGCTGTCACGTGACATATTAGAATGTAGAATATTTTTATATAAAAATATATATTTTTAATGAGGGGTATTTAGAAGAACACAAAATTAGTAAAATTATTCTTTTAAAAAAATATTTTTTTTATTGAGCTGTAGAATTCTTATGTGATTTTTACTATAAAGAACTTTATTAATGTCTCATTTGTGACCTTGAGTATGTATCTACAGAAGAAAAATTCTCACAACCACAATATTTTGTATAATTTTCTATTATTAATTATATTAAACCAATTTTTTACTATTATAATATATCAATCAGGATGTTATGAGTATATAGGTAAAAAGAGGGCATGACCCATGTTTTGGTTGTGATAGATACTGAAATCTTTTTTTCAAGACATTTCATTTGGGATTTCCTAGGTGGAATAGAACATCACTAGGTGTATGCACCATTGATGAATACTAGTAGGATAATATTCATAAACCATACAATGTGTTTAAGGATAAAAGGCAACATGTTCTACAAACCATGTTCAGTCACATTGTGATATATTTAACTGAAAAAAACATAATTTTACTTCAATTGAATCCTTGAGGTTGTTAGATCTATTTATGAATATGGTGAATACATAAATGATATAGAAGTAATGAGGGAAAACATAATGATAATTCTATCCATTTTAAATCCAAATGTTTCAGCACATGACGTGTAATGACCTTGTAATTTATAAATGAATTTCCATTATGACCGAATATATGACATATTAATTAATGTGGTTATATAAAACCCATGAACAATATTAAATATTTAATTTGGTCCATTATAATATATATATATATATATATAATGATCGTTGGGAATAAATATCATTAAGTTTCATGATCATTGGTAAAATAGTTGATATATTATGAATGCTATAAATATTATCTATTAATACTTATAATAAAAACCAAATGATGAATAAATAATAAAAGGGATCATCTCAACTAGCATAATTGTACCTTCTAAGGCCCATTTATCAAAGCATTTGAGAGATATGGAATCACTAGGCATCAGTATTCACCAAGAACAAGTCAAGATTCAATAACTCAATCTCAACATGAACAGTTTATAGGAAATCTCATACCTAAAAATATCATCACCCAAACTATGTTCATCATACCACCCCAAGAAAGTACAACGATCACACAACATACCATTAGGGTGTATGCTGGTGAAATAAGGGGTTATGTATATTGACAATAATATCTTCTAAAATTACTCACCTAATTTAGTAGTGTTTTCCACAATCAAATTTACTATTTTACAAACTTATATATAAAAAAGACACCTCAATAGGGGATGAAAATGAAAGAATTTTCCTTTTCTATATAGAAACCAAAATTGTAGTTTTAGAAAAATATAAATATTAAATTTTTATTAAAATCTATTTTTATGATAAATTCGAAATTTTGAATCAATTATTTATATTTATATAAATGTAAAACAAATTATTACATACCATTTATAAATAAAAAATATTATTTTATACATTCATAAGTCGTGTGTATCTAAGGATCCTCATCAATGTTACCCTTTTACGAACACATTAATAATTATCTAGTCTTTTACCGAGACTATAATGATTTAAGCCATGTTATGAGGTGCTCGGGATATTATCGCCATCCAGGGGGGATGGAGATCATTTTAATATATGGATAAAACCTATCAGGTGGGATTCATATGTATCCTCATGAGATAAAAAATATTCCACATAGGTCGATGTCGCTTTACCATATGCACCACCATTTATGGTCCTGTGACAAGGACCCGTTCATCCAGTTTAACGTCATGCAGTGAGAATGTATAGGAGGAATATGCCTAGTTAATATTTCATGTGGGAATTATGTCGAATAATACCTAGATTCCCAAAAGTTATATGGTCTCCTTGGTGTATTTGACCCAACAAGGAATATGGATAGGAGAATATTAGGGTGATTTGTGTGTCTGATTTGGTCATCATATAGTCTTCCTACATATCTGAGTTAGTTGGGAATCAATGACATTGTAGTTTGGTGAATTTTAGGGCTTTCACCTTCTAAGAGGCCCATTTGTGGGGGGGAATTATTATGGATTACACATGGGAGGTTCCCATTTGAGATAAATAATTTAGGGATTACTCTTAAAAAGGATACCCCATATTTTTTGGGGAGTTTTTTTGGGACTAAATTCTGAGTATAATGCCCCTTGATCTAGGGCCTTAGGTAGGTATCCTACATATCCTAATCAGGGTAGGAATAAAAGTTATAGTAGTTCCTTGAATACGTATCTTACACTATCTAGGAGGCCCATGCTTTGGGGTTATGTGAATTTCCTTATCGCCACCAGCCTCCAAGTCTACATGAGTCACGCAAAATGGGAGAAACAAGAGGAGCTTGTGGATCAAAATGTTGGATTCCCAATATAATTTATTGATAGATGGTACTAGAGACCAAATGGGGAGATAGGGGGGATTTGAATGTGAAAATACCCTCCTTTTTTTCTTACCCTGGATAGTCAGATTATCTGATCAAGGTAGGCTCTAGGGGGAGGCATAGAGGAGCATTAATGCAGCCACTTGTAAGAAAATCAAGGGTATTAACTCAGAGGGAGTGAACTTTGGAGAATCATGTGGGGTATACAATAGTTTAAATTATTATATCATGGATGATAACTAACTGGAGGATAATAATATTATGATGTTACAACATGCCTCCAATTTGAGAGGGAAGGAACATGAAAACCATGATTCTGGAGGATCTCAAGTCAAGAGAAATGATACGAGGCATGAATTCCATTATGGTATACATAGGTATGAAATTCCTCTCATAAGGAAAAATTTATCTCTTGTTGACAGGCCATTTGTGTGGGAAATATATAAAAAGTCATTATGGTATTGTGTGAATATTCAAACAAAGTTTCCTTGAGGACACTATCCTTCCATTTATAATGGACAATGACGTTTATGCAGATCCAAAATTTCCATGTATACTACATTTTAAAGTTATATTGATTTGAGGATTCCATCATAGTTTAATTTCATGTCACATGGACTAATACCCTAAATTTTAATTCCATGTGGTAATGAAAAATTAGGGTCCTCCAGTCTGAGAACATATGAAAAAGACCTTTTGTAAAAGAAACCACGATTAACTAGGGGATAATAGGGTTTGTATGTTCTGGCATGCCTTGAATATGAGAGGGATGTAATGTTTAAATCATGATTCTGGGGGTTCTCAGATCCAAAAAATGATACAAGGCTTAGAATCCATTAAATGTACATAAAGAAGATAACCCTCTAATGTGGATGATTTTTTTCTCTAGTTGAAAGTTGTGGGAATCATTTCCTAAGATTACACGGAATTGTGCATATAGTTAAGCATTGGTTTCCTAAAAAAACTATACTTTAATTTAATATGGTCGAGAAGGTTTATAAAGATCCAAAATTTACCAGGACATAGAGTTTGATGAATAGAAAAGGGTGTATCCAAGCATGTAAGAAACATTAATACTGTGGTTGTCCATAGAGTTAACAGACAAATTGGTATAGGTCACTGGTGATGGGGTTTTGGAGTCTCATGAGGAGTAGTTCGACTCATGGTTTTAGAGGGACGGATGTTTAGGATGAATAAGGTCATCTGTGAACCATTTCTCACATAGGGTCTTTCGCATTCGTTCGGCTGAATAGGGTCATTCGTGACCCATATTCCATGTTAGAGCATCCACTTATTGTTTCTTATTGGATCATGGGGTTAATAAATGATGCCTCATCTCTCCAAATGAATCTTAATAAAAGTGTTATCTTCCTTGGATGGTCTTTCGCATACCGTTCATAGTATGGTGTCTGCAATGGGATACCTGCATATGGTTCACAGGATGGCTTCTGAAAACTGATCTAGGTACAGGAGAGATTTCTCCTACACCCTTTCTAATTTTCTACCTGGTACATCTTTTTTTGTACTGCTAAGGATAGTTATCCATATCTTATCCCCCTTTTCTTAATTCTCATCAGAGTTTATTTATAGAGGAGCTGAGAAGGCCACATTACATTTTTGTGGAAGCCTGCGGTGGTTTAAGTTATCAGGTGCTTCATTTGCAGGGGCTGGAGACTCTACATTGTAACTCGAATCACTTATTTTGTGGGGGATCATGTACATATGGGATTTCATATATAGGGGAAGTAATCTCTACTTCCATTTTTTCCAACTACATTGTTTACAGGAGAAGATTTCATCACCTTCATTCTGCGTACTTCTTTATTAGTGGGTGATGCCTTTCACAAACCGCTCATGGGATTTAGTACGTGGAAAAATTATCTTCCATTTCCATATTTTTCATCTTTAGAATTCATATTAGATAATATTCATCAATTTATTTATATCTTTTGTTGAGTTTTATGGAACTTTATTCATCTTGAATGATGAATTTTTGGGACCCTAATAATGCCCCCATCAGAATGGGATTTGATAGGGAAGAATATGAGGCTATTTCGATGTAGAATTATTCTCGGTTTGAATAAAAATTCAGACAATTCTTTAATTGTTTTCCCAACACAAGGGAATCAGTGAGTATATATTAACTATTTATAGGTTTATATAAATGTACCTATATACTTTACGGATTTTTTGTTATAACCATAATTTTTTCCTAAGACCCTTATGGTGAGGACTTTGCAGGTATAAATTGACTTTTTCTTAAGCTACACTATTTTGTTTTTTGAAAAAATAAGATTTGTGACTCATTGGATTGTTTTATTGTTTGATATTTTTTCTAAACCATATGAGTTGTAGGATTAGAGAGATGGAAATCATCTTTTATCCAAGATTCCCTTTTCGGGATTCCATCCCGGTGAGTGTTGTCTCATTTTTCATGGGTAGTTTAAAATCTTGAAAACTAGAATATCATTATTGATATATTAGGTCAACAACTTTGACCAAGACTGATGTTTTATATTGAACAGTTTATACTATGATTTTCAGGGTCAGGGCCCTGATTGAAGACTTGTTAACTAAGAATCCCCCCATAAACATTCAGCCATCGATAATGGATTTTTCTTATCCCTAACATTGTGGTTATTAGACATGGAACATGATATGGGGAATCAAATCAATTATGCATATGGAATTTGGGAAATCCTCTCTAAAGGATTAATTTACCATGGTTTAATAGTCGATTTCTATGGGAAACAGAGGAAAATATGTCCGGGTATTGGGCACATTAGTTGAACAAAGGTGTCTTTAATTCTCTACCCGCCCATTTCTGATGGCCAGGAGATTTTATTGATGTTTTTATTTTTTTTTGTTGAATACCACAATGAGTTTCCTTTTTAGGGAATAATGTTTGAATATACGAGGGAATTTGTTTTGGATTTGGTTAAGAAACTGCTCCCACACGAATTTCTATTTTGTAAAGGAGGGTTGATGCACGGTGTAGCTTAACATCGTACAAATAGAACATTTGGGACATATGATTTGAATTAATTTTACTCTATCTAGGGGATACATGATATACCTGTCTCGCAGAGATATGACTAGAAATTTTCTATCACCTTTAGGAATGAGAGAATAGGATGGATGAAAATGTTAATCTAGGGGGTTTCCAAAATAGAAGAATGTGGTAAGACATAAAAATCATAGGGAATACCAAAGAATTAAAATACACTCCTTAGGAAAAATTTTCCATTGGATGATCAGCCATTTTTGTGGTAAGTTTATTCAGACATTCTGGGGAATTCTGTGCACAGTAAAACAAATGGTTCCAAAAGACACTAGATATCCATTTCCGATCTCCATGGAGGATTATAGGGATTCAAACCATTTTGGACACATAGTATGGGTTGTCAAAAAATGGTTCTTAAAAATGAGAGTGGGTTTTTAAGATAAAATATACTAGTAATAAGTGAAGACATTCTTCCCATATAAGTGAGTGAGGAATCCTTATATAGGTCTGGTCCTTACACAGAAAAGCATGGAATGATTTCATTGTATGGTAGGCCCGAGATATATGAATCAGGTGTCACTGTGTATCCTTGTGATGACAGGAATTAAGAAAAATGTAGTTATTTTAATGTTTTCTCATATGCTGATGTAATTCACACATATGGGAGGGGAATTTTGGTTTTTGTGTATGATATTCGCCAATAATGTGGGACCCGTGTTGGATTTCCATTCAAAAATCCACTTTAGGCATAGGAACAAAGGGGATGGTAATATTTAACTTGTATAGTCCCAAGGGTGGACATTCGGCATAAGGTATTGTATAGTTTAAATTTCATATGATTAAGAAATTGACATAGAGGACTTGGTTAACTAGAGGACAGTTGGTCCAGGGTAGTCCATCAAGCTCAAGATGTGGATAGAGTGGAAATTGTAAGTCACGGCTTGAAGGGATCTTAGATCATGAGAGTTGATATGGGACATGGAAGTCATTGAGTGCACATGAATATTAAAATCATCTCATGAGGAATAATTATTCTTTGGTTGACAGGTAATACCCATACCCCAGTTTCCCAAAGTTGGTGCATTATTCTAATACATTGGCATAATTACAAGGAATCAAGTCCCGAAGGACCAATCAGTTTAGAAATCTTGGAAAATAGATTAAAAGATGAACGTTACATTACAAATTCAAACATAAAACACAAAATAAAACAAATCCTTTGAGAACTCCATTATTCCCCTAGCTTAACCCTGTATATCAATCATAATACACTTCTTGGAATCCGGATAAAACAAAACAAAAGAAAGGGGTGAGATCAGATGCTCAGTAAGGGTAAATAATTTAGCGGAAGCTATAAACATTTAAGGCAAGATATGTAATAAAAAAGAACCATTTAAACATAAACTTGAACATAATATGGAAAAAACAAATCAAAAATTACTATATAAACATGGACACAGATATTCTACTTATTGAATAATCACATTTAATAACCAAATTCATACAAAGGGAATCCATAATGCTAGACTTCATAACCACATAGTCATGGCCTCATACAAGACGACAAATAAATTTTTTTCAAGTCCTTGTTCAAAGAGACTAATTTTCTCATGAGACCTACAAATGAATCAAGGGGCTATAGCCGGCCCCACCCTTCACTTAATAAGTCCAATGCATTCCTCATATGAAAAAGGGTTAAACATAACATAAACATTCGTATTAAAACTAGCATGCATAATGTCAATAATTCAACTGTAAAGCATGAATGGTACAAAAAAAAATTCATAGTCAAACATATCATAATTTATTCAATACAATATAGAACACTATATCATAATAAATAAACCTAAATCATGAAAAATATCCAGTAAAGGATGATGACATAGTTGAAAATGATCAGTAAAACTGTTTGAGAGAAATATCCATTTTTCATGAAGTCATTTAAAAGTCAAACAATTTAGAAAGGAAGACTTTTAAAAAATATTTTATTAATCAAATTGTACCATACCACTTTGAAACTTTTTAAATAAAATAACATTTTAAAACATTCATGTTCATATAAATAAATCCTAAAAAAAAATTTCAAGACAAGGATATTAATGAAAATGATTTATAAGAATATATATTTAAACCATTTAAATTTATGTTTTAGTTAGAGATACCCTTAAAAAGAATCCTTTTGAAATCTAATTTATGAAACAAGGATATGGATAATAAATATGTCCCAGTAAAAAATTACTCATAAATAATCTCAAATAATAATGAGATTGAGGAATTCACCCTTACCTTGTAATTTCATTCAGTAGAGGGTATGTTTAACCTTATGTATAATGATCATAGTATGTTATTAAATTATACCTGAAACATATTAATATTTTTTATATAATATATGATTCATTTCTGAATTTATACTACCCATTTTATAGTAATTTACATGTTAACATAACATTTTAGGTAATAATCTCTTTCTTTATCCTAGGTGTTTTAACTTGATATTCTTGATCATATCACTTAGATAATGATTTACATACTTCCAGAAGAAAAATCATGATTTATATATTATATATATTCAGAATATAAAAATTTATAATAGATATATATATATATGAAATGGAAACACCATTCATGGAGATGGTAGTCAGTGTGTACGCATGAACGTTGTTTCTGTTTTCTTATCTTATATTATGGAAGTAAGTAAATGACATATATTTATCTACATAAATATATATTATTCAAGTATAAATTTTATTTTATATATATCATACTTAATCAATATATATATATTTTTAAAAAAATTAATGGTGATATTTGAAGATGAACCTTATCGGGTTCTGGAGACGGTAAGTCGTATGTACGTACGAGTGATAATATCATTCTATCGATGATAAAATGCTGATTAATTGGATGGTATATTATATATGAATAATAATTGCCATGTTATATTCATTATTTTAATTAATTATACTCATTATTATACTCATCCAAATAATGTAGTGTTGAATAAAAAATTACACCACAACGTGGAGACAGTAAGTCGTACGTACGCACGTATGGTGACTTTTCCATTCATAGGATGAATATAATAATGAATATAGTTTTACCATATTTATAATAAAATATATGTATGTAGAGGGTTCTAGATTTATTTTTTTAGTATGCAAATAACAAATAAATAGGAAGTGGAAGTAAAAGAAAATAACATTAAAAGAGGTGATGAAATAATTACATCTTCTTCGGGTGCTTCCTTTTTATTTGAACAAAAGGGATCCATAGGATGGATTTATGATAAGTTTAAGACCAATATGATTAATTTAGTGTATTTTGTAGGATATTTTTCTAGGGTTTGGCTGATCCAAATGGCCTTTTAGGTGTTAATTTAAGAGAACGGAATGAGCACTTTTATAAGAGAGGTGTGGGGAACTTTTAGAAAACCTTGAAATATTAATTTATTATAAATTTATATTCGGTTTATAATGGCTATAAATGGAATTATTTCTAGGATAAGGTGGGTATGGTTTGGAATAATCTCAATAAATAGGGTTTAGACATGTTTAGGTCACCATATTGACCTTATCTTTTAGATTCATCCCTTAGTTAAATAGTTTAACACTTACCATGTCTTCTTATATTATTACACTATATGGTAAATAAATTTACTATAAAATATCAAGTGAACCTAAAGTTTTTCTGGTCTCCCTTGTCGTTGACTGAAGTTATATGTGTCCCAAATTAATTACCCATTATTACAACTTTAGTATAGCATAAGTTCGTGGTTGATCCACAGGGAACTATGGCGTGCGTTAATTCAATTGAGTTAATAATTAATTAGGTGAAGCTTGTAGAATTTAGAGATGATGGGTTTGATTTTGGTTTTCAATTAAAACTATATTTTTTTACATTGAAGAAATGATTAACAGTTTTAAATAAAACAACGAGTGGATTTAATGAGTTTAAAACAAGAGGAAAATGCATGTCCGGGCTGTGGTGAATAAGGAGTTCTTATGCAGATTGTTTAAATGGTCGTGTTGTTCATAATAATTCAATCATTCTGGATTTCATTTTGTTAAAATATTTCCTTGGTCCAATTCCTCTTGTTTGGAATTAGATCTATTGACTCCTTGGTCCAGTAGTCAGTGTTCTAAATTCATTATTATGTTCATTCCATTATTTGAATCGGGGAAATCTTTCCAATGGTCATGGATGTTTTTCACCGTTACTTCTCTTTTGTATCGCTGAAAATTCTTCCCTTGGTCTAGCATAGAATTCTCAGTTATATTTGACAGGGAATTAAGAAGAGTAAGATGAATTTCAACGAGCAAACACAATTATATAAAACAACACACAAATTACTATCCCTTCATCCATAGACCTAACACGAGGGGTTTAGTTACACATAGAAAGTAGGAGAGAAATGACACATGTGATACATGACAGATTCATTGTGTAAGTGTTGAGGTATGGTGTCGGAAGGCGGAATAGTGGATCTATGGCACCACGGTGGCTTGGTAATGGAAGCAGCAGAGCTTCTTCTCTCCTCCAATGGTTTTGAAATCCAAAATCTAAAGGCCATGGCCTCTTTTTATAGAAAAATTAATCACATGGCGTGTATAGAAAGTACACTCTATGTACTTCTGTCAACATGCTTTGGCTCCAATTTTCTCCACTGGTAGGCGGCCTAACACGTCATCTTTGACTTTGGAATGACATCGCCTAGTGGTTGAGTTTACATGGTGTGTAGCACCGCCATACACAGCGTATAGTATCATAATTTTGGCCGACAACCCCTTCTAGAATAGCAAACACGACGTGTAGAAATGAAACACGTCATGTCTCCTTCAACGGACACATGGGCGTGTAGACTTTTCTCACCACCAACAGCTTCTAGAATGTAGTAAACGGCGTGTAACGCCGCCTCACCCAGCATGTATCTTCTTCCTGGAGACATGGTCATGTACTTCCTCCTTCGACCCGTACCCCTGTATGGATGTACAGGGCGTGTATAAAAGTACACGCCGTGTAGTTTCAAAATTTTCACAAACTTCCCTAGATTTGTTTATTTAGAAAGAAAGCTTTTGGAAGTAAATAGAATCCCCAAAATCAAATAATATGATCATGAAACAACATGTATTTTCTAAAAACGTGTTTTTATCATCAATTATATATATATAAATGTATTCACAAATTGGGTGCATCAAATTCCCCCACACTTAGTCGTTTTCTTTCCCTTAAGAAAAATATCAACATCTAATTAAAAGAGCCGATATCTTAAAAAGGAAGGAATTTAATTAATCAAACGTATAACTAATAAAGTTACTAAGGAAAACTTCTAAAGGGAACAAACAATTTCAATTCATAAGATATTAAAATCATGCCTCATATATAATGCAATTAACTACTTTCATCCTCTTTCAACACATTTTTCAATCATTCAAAAATAAGCATGCCATTTGAGGATTTACCATACCAGTTAAAATCACACTCCACACTCAACATGTTTTTATTCAAAGTTATGCTCTATCTAAAGTATACACATTCTATCCATAGGTTTTCCAGATATCTTTTTCCCTACATCAGAAATATTCTATTAAAAAAATTATGAGGTCTTTATCAATAATATTCAAATGTCTCTGTGGCTAAGGGTTGGTAGTTTCAGATTTGAAAATAAATTCTGAGGATTGAAAATGGAAGGCTAATTCCTTTAAACAACATTGCATGATATTTAAAGTAAAGTTCACTAAATATTATTCCTTTAAAAGCTTAATCAAATGATTTTGTAATCGTCACCATCTGCCTTAGGCAAGTAGGGTTCATGAGAAAATAAGAATAAGGTCCCCTTTTTGTTTGTTTGTTTGTTTTTTTATAACAAAACACAAGAGAAACACTTATGAATACAATGAGTAAATGTTTGGAACCCATTCTTCCCTAAATAATCAAGAGGAATTACCCCACACTTTATTTCATGGCTGTGCACAAAAATATGCCATGTATTGCCAACTCCCTCTTTAAAGCTCAAATGAATAATCATGCAATGTTTAAAAATAAATAGGGTAGGAAGGGAAATAGGATTGTAATGTGGCTTCCTATAAAGGTTGTTCATGGCTTCTATAGGCTTAACGAAGATTAAATGTAGGTTAGGTCTCAAGATAAAGGGGTTGAAACAATCTAATGCCTCAATCATGTTAAAGTAATTCAAAAATTTCATTATGTTATGAAAAGAAAAACGTGTAAATTCTGGTAGTGATGCATATCCTAAGAATCTCTAAAGAACGAGTGTATTAGAAAAGAAATACCAAAAGGGGTTTAGAATACCTCTCAGGAGTGGAAAAATAATAAAGGGAAAATCAGGTAATGACATGCATATAAATGATTAGCCTAATCAATGTAATTTAATCAAGGATGAAAATTTGCACTTGAAACTATATCAGCAATCATTTTAAAATACATAAAAACTAAAATAAGCATGAAACCTTTCTGAAAGTTCCTACTGATAACTCTATCATTTATAATAATTATTAACCAAAATTTCTTAACATTTTAAAATATAGAATCTAATAATAATGCCTCCTAGATTAATTTAAGGGAAAAGACTAAGGTGAAAAAGATAGATGTTCCCCACACATAAGATAGCACATGGTTCAGCAAGTGCAATACTAAGGTAAAGGGTGGGATAGTGGGAGATATGGGGGAGAAAATGAGGGAAAGCAGTGGAAGAAGTAAATCCAAAAAGAGAGTCAATAGAAATGGAAAAATACTCCCCTCATGAAATGTGATACCCAAGGCCCTCCATGATACCTGTGACTATAGAGAAAAAAGAAAACTGAAAACATGCATAACATCACAGAATAGAAAATGACAAAAGATATATATATGATAAAAAAATGTCACTATCATGGGCTCACCTATGGGGAGGCATCATCCTGTAAAAGCCAACTGGTAGAGACGGCATAGGAGTCGTGGAAGTGGGAGGCTCTTACTCTACATCGGGAGGGGGAGCTGAAGAAGCAGGAGCTGCAGGTGTTGGACTCAGGGTAGGAAGCTTAGCAGCAGGCCCTGGCCTGGAAGAAGTGGTTGCAGTAGGGCTCACTATAGTCAGCAGAACATAATCTGTGGCCTGCACAGGTGATGGCGGTGGAGCAGCAGCAGAAGGGCCAGGAACAGAGGCAGATGCTGGAGGCGAAGGTAGTGGAACACCAAGATGTTGAGCAATATGTGCCAACAGATGCCCCATGCGGTCTTGGAGGCCGTCCAGACAAATCAAATGGCATGCAATGGTGTCCTGGTGGCTGATGATACGAACTAACTTCTGCTCCATCGTGGTTAGGAAGAGGGAAAGTGTTGGATCGACCGGGGGTGAAGGGGTAGGTGGGATGGGGGGTGGGACAAAAGAAGGAAGGCCAGAAGATGTGGGGTCAGTAGGAGGTGGCTGAGGTGGAGAAGCTGGAGGGGTGGAGAAGGAGGAGTAAGGGAATCAGCTGGGGCAGGGGGGTCAGCGGGTTGTTGGGCTCGAGCCTGAGCAAGGATGTATGAACCCCTACTTCCGGACCAATCCCATGCGAATGAGAATGAGAAAGTCCATCCGCTGGGGTGAAACTAACAAGTCATGTGGTAAAGAGGGCTCGAATAACCATAAGTGGTGGGCAAGACGGGTGGTGTAAAACTCGTCGTTCAGGTTACACTGATGGCCGGTAAACATGGAGTGGAAATAGGAGGCAGCGAGATAGGGGAGGTCCACGTAGTCGTGCCAGATGACATAGGTAAGAAGATCCATGTCATGGTCGGTAATGACCCCCATATCCTAATGGAGGGGGAATACGATGGCGTTGAAGCACCGGTGTTAGAAATGAAGGATGAGGTCGACAATAAGAGTGATCTTCTGGGAAGTGGGGGAGTACCGGTGGTCAGGCCCAGTGATCTCCTGCAACATGGCAACGAGGTCAGAGCACTCAGGATGGGTCAAGCTAGAAACAGGGGGTGGGGTGATAGGATGGGGTTAGAATCTGCACCCTCGGCCAAACCCTGTCATGGTAAGGGAGAATCATCGGCCGCCTAGCCGGAATCGAACTACAGGTACCGCATCTCCAGGTGTCTCCTAGTACACCACTCCATCAAACTCAAACGAGGCCGAAAACTCAAAAAATAAATCACAGAATATGGGAGTGCTGACCAGGAAAATATTGAGGAGTGAGGTGTGCCTGAGAAGCGCCTCCAACTCCTCCCAAATATTGAGCTGCTGTGGAACACTATTGTCAAGGTACATTCCACTCAATGGGATCGGATGACGAGAGAAGAGTCGGACCCTGTCATATACTAGATCAGTGACTGGGAATACCGTGCAAGGATAAAGAAAACCTAAAGGTCCCGACCCAGGTGCTGGTGCAGCAGCAGCGGCAAGGTCTGGAGGTGGATTTGCCGAAGTAGAGGGTGGCTCTGTGGAAGGTGTGCTCGAATAGGGACCAGCTGCTAATGAAGATAGCGTAGGGAAAGTGGCAGCTGGTGCAGCAAAAAAGGTGGTGCTCGAAAGCTCTGTTCCGAAAGGCGAAGGTGCTGCAGAAGTAGGCATGGCCTCTGCTAAGGGAGTGAGTGGTGGCAGAATGTCCAAGGGTGGGAGATCAAAGACCGGAGCGTCGGGGTCCGGCTATGTAGGAGGTCGGAGTCAGATCCAACGATAGCTGGGCCTCTCACCCTCAGTGGCGGAGGCTGGCCGCTTCCCTCGGGAAGGATCGTGATCTGCCATATCCTGAAATATAAAGAAAAAGAAAACAAAACAAAAGAAAAATAAAAAGGAAAGAAAACAAAACAATGAAAATGTTAGAAAACTAGAAAATAAAAGTACACAGTGTGTACTCCAGAGTACACGGCGTGTAGTAAAAAAATGTAGAGTATCCCGTGTTCTCTGGATAGACACGCCAAGGCTGAGAAACAGACCATGTAAACGTACATATCGTGTATCGAACAAACACACCGTGTTCACTCAAAGTGCAGGTGGTCATGTGTTACAAATGACATGGTTATGTTTTTATTAGTTCAAAGAAAACAATACACGCCGTGTAGGTACAGGACACAGCACGTACTGCACACAAAGAAGATAGTCATGTAGAGGGTGAGACACGGGCCAGCTAAAGATAAAAAAGACACGGCGTGTGCCGAACATACACTCCATGTTCTGGAACATGGGGTTACATACCATGTAATGTTCCACACACGGAGGGGCCAAAGGAAATGGTATACATGGTGTGCACCAAACACACACGCCGTGTTTAAGAATATGGTGTGTGAGGCCATGTGAAAAGGAGTACTCTGGAACAACGTGGAAAAGGACACGGTGTGTGCCTAACAAACACAATGTGTATATTCACATGTCAAAACATTTTGTGTGTGTCCATGTATAGAGGTACACGGAATGTATTCTTCATTTCGTGGCTGTGTACCGGTGGATGGCGAACGGTCGACCGATCTGAAAAACACCCTAAACGAGTCTAAAAATTTAAAATAAATGGTGTAGAATGGCGTACCTTGACCTAGGATCACAATGCAAGAGAAATCGGAGCTTGAAACGCCCTGAAATGACGGATCTGGAAAATGGGGGTTCGGGTGTCGTTCGGGAGAAGAAAATGGGAAGAGGGGAGGAAATGTGGAGACCGCACGACCCGGGCTCAATCCGGGGGGCCCTCGTCCTATATAGGCAAGGTACACGGCGTGTATGTTTGGACTACACGTTGTGTATTAATTTTTTTTTCAGATTGACACATAAAATTTACTATATAATAATTAATATTAATTAATTAAAAATTAAAACAAAATATGTATACATATGTATATACATAATTAAAATAAAATAAAATAATACATGTAATGTAGTGGGCACATAAACTCCATGTGTTTAGAAATTGGAAAAAGATAAGTACAACCTCCAGTCTAGTGGTCGTGGCGAGATTCGAATCGGTGATCAGATGTTCTGAATGGAAGCCCTCAACCATTTGAGAAAAGGTTGTAATGCTACCCATATTTATCATTTATATATTTTTATTCTATACACCCTATACACATGTAACGAAAGAAAAGAACGGAGTGTGGTTTTTATTTAGTAATGTATGGGGATGAAGAGGGGAGATTTGTGCGATTTGAAACTGGGTCTTTTGAACCTGGTGCCGAGACTTTGCCAATCCGCCAACTTCACCCGCATGTAATTTCTTATTTTAAAAATATTTTTAATTTATATTTGAAAAATTATGGCACACACGTATTATATCAAAATTCACGTCATGTGGTTTTATTAAAAGAACAAATGATGGAAATGGGACGGTTTTATGGGTTTGAACTCGGGTCTTTTGAAACCGGATTACGATTCTAGCCAACCGGTCCATCCCCATAGTGGGTTTTATTATATTTAAACAAACTCACACACACAAACATATATATATATATATATATATTGAAAATACCACACACACCGTGTGAATAAAAGGAGGAACCCCGTGCCGAAGGACGGTCAGAAGGATTCGAACCGGGGACGGCTTTGAATAAACTCTAGTGACTTTATCATCGACACCGACATCATCCCTAGTTATCTGTTTTTTATTATATATATTTATACTATTAAGATTATAAATTAAAAATATAAGTACACACCGTTTATATTAGTGGGACACAGCGTGTAACCTCTTGGTTGCCTCCTAGGAATAACCTTTGTTTTAGGTCCCTGGATCGACCTTCGTACCTTGATTACCTGAGCTGTATGGTGGAAAATATTCCCACCGTGTTTTCTGTAGGATGGTATGCTTTCAACCGCTACCCATTTACCTTTAATGGTTGACCATCTTCTCCATTAATTTTTACCGCTCCATGATGGAATATGCGGACAACGTGGAATGGTCCTGACCATCGCGACTTTAACTTCCCTAGGAATAAGTGAAGATGAGAATTAAAGAAAAGTACCTGATCATCGGGTTGGAATGATTTTCGTGAAATCATCCGGTCGTGAATGGCTCTTGTCTTCTCCTTATACAACTTGGGATTCTCATATTCTTCTAATAGGATCTAATCTAGTTCTGACAGTTGGAAATTCTTTTTCTCATCAGGTTCCTTCATAACAAAATTTAGAGCGTTGACGTCCCAGTAGGCTTTGTGTTCAATTCTACTGGATGATGGAAGGGCTTTCCATAGACGAGGCGGAATGGGGAAATTCCTAGTGGTGATTTGAAAGTAGTCTGATATGCCCACAAGGCATCATCTAACTTCTTGGAACAGTCCTTCTGCGAAGTGTTAACTATTTTCTCAAAGATCTTCTTGAGCTCACGGTTGGAGAGCTCAACTTGTCCACTGGACAGGGGATGATATGGTGTCCCCATCTGATGCTTTACTATATACTTCGAAAGTATTCGTCTCATCAGTGTGTTGTCGAAGTAGGTACCTCTATCATTAATCAGTACTCGTGGAACCCCAAACATGCTAAAAATATTTTTCATTAAGAAATTCATGACTACCTTGGTTGTGTCGTGTGCTGTAGCAGTGGCTTCCACCCACATGGAGACCTAGTCGATGCAGACTAGGATGTAAGTATTCCAAAAAGATGGGGGAAAGGGACCCATGAAATCTATGCCCCAGACGTCGAAAGTATCGTCTTCCAGGATGGGATGCTGGGGCATCTTGGCTCTACATCCCACATTACCGGTCCTCTGGCACTGATCCCAATAGGAAACAAATGCCCGAGCATCTCTATGCATGGTGGGGCTGAAAAATCCAGACTGCGGGATCTTAGCTATGGTACGGTCTAGCCCATGATGTCCTCATGCTTGTGAGGCGTGATTGAACTCTAGGAAACCCTGAACATAATTCTCTGGGATGCAACGGTGGGTCACTCCATCTTCACAGGATCGGAATAGCATAGGATCCTCCCCGAAGTACATTTTTAGATCTGAGAAAAATCATTTCCTTTGCTGGAAGGAGAGGTCAGGGTGAACGACACATGTAACCAGAAAATTAGCCATATCAGCATACCATGGTCTAGGGGTTTCATTGATTGAAAAGAGGTGCTCATTAGGAAAATCATCCCTCATCTCCTGA
This sequence comes from Viscum album, assembly GCA_963277665.1. NCBI lineage: Eukaryota > Viridiplantae > Streptophyta > Magnoliopsida > Santalales > Viscaceae > Viscum > Viscum album. Next base: position 786,552,647 of record OY728123.1, on the reverse strand, counting down.
TCTTATTCCTTCTCCAAATGAGGCAGCTCGAGGTGGGAGATATGGTCAACAATGAAGTTCTCACTCCCTTTCTTATCTCAGATATCATGATTGAATTCTTGTAGGAGGAGTACCCAGAAGCTCAATCGGGGCTTCGTATCTTTCTTGTTTAGTAGGTACTTTAGTGATGCATGGTCAGTATAAACAATAACTTTAGACAACACTAAGTATAAACGAAACCTGTCAAATGCGAAAACCACTACAAGCATCTCCTTTTCTGTGGTGGTGTAGTTGAACTGTGCCTCATTGATCATCCTTCTGGCATAATAGATGGGTTAGAAAATCCAGTCAAGTCGCTAGCCCAAGACTTCTCCCATTGCGTAGTCGCTTGCATCGCACATCACCTATAATTGTTCCTCCTAGTTGGGAGAAATCATAACTGGAGATTCCACAAGGCGCTTCTTGTGATTCTGAAAATCTCTGACACATGTCTCATCAAACTCAAATATGGAATCCTTGTTTAGAAGATTGGTGAGGGGCTGAGCTATTTTGTAGAAGTCATGGACAAACCACCTGTAAAAACCTGCATGCCCCAGGAATCTTCGGATGGCTCGGACGGAATTCGATATAGGTAGTCGTGAAATGACTTCGATCTTCACTGGGTCCACCTCTATCCCCTATGCTGAAATTCTATGGCCAAGGACTATGCCACTTTGCACCATGAAATGACACTTTTCCCAGTTCAAGACTAGGTTAGTGTGCTCACATCATTCCAAAATGAGCTCCAGGTGCCGTAAAGAGATGCTGAATGATTTTCCGTAAATGGAATAATCATCCATTAATACCTCCAGGATTCATTCAATCATGTCATGGAAGACGACCAACATATAGCACTGGAAGGTGGCAGGGGGATTTCACATTCCAAAAGACATACTTCGATAAGAAAATTTTCCATAGGGGCAAGCGAATGTGCTCTTTTCCTGATCCTCTCGAGCAATGGAGATTTGGTTGTTGCCAGAAAAACCGTCAAGGAAGCAATAGAAGTTGTTCCCTTCTAGTATCTCTAGCATTTGATCCATGAATGGAAAGGGGAAATGATCCTTTCCTATGGCATCGTTTAGCATTCGGTAATCCACATAGACACTCCAGCCTGTGATAGTGCGTGTAGGGATGAGCTCGTTCTTTTCATTTGAAATCACAGTGATACCCCCCTTTTGGGTACCATGTGGAGAGGACTCACCCACGGACTATCTGAGATGGGATAGATGATGCATGCATCCAATAATTTGAACACCTTATTTTTTAAAACTTCCTTTATGGGAGGATTCAAGCACCGTTGTGGTTGTCGATATTGTTTGAAACCTTCTTTAAGTAGCACCGTCGAGTAAAAATGGTAGGGCTGATTCCCATCAGATCAGAAACTATCCACCCAATAGCATGCTTCCGCTGTTTGAGAACCTTTAGAAGTGAATCTTCTTGTTCATGTGACAGTTCTGCATTATGTATAATAGGAAAAGATTGATTGGGTCCTAAATACCCATACTTGAGAGAAGATGGAAGAGGCTTCAGTTTGAGTTCAGGAGCCTTTAAAATAGAAGGCACAAGTAGTTTCACCATATCCCGTTCCAGACTATCAAGAACAACTGCACGCTGTAAATAGTGGTTTCCCTAGCCTTCTACGAATTGCAAGTCTTAGGGAGCTTCTTCGAATATAATATCTGGAATAGATAAATTATTCGAAGTAAAATAACATACCGAATCATCCCATTTTTCGCAAAAATGATTAACAATGGTAGACACTGCAAAACATTCCTCATGATCTATCATGGAAGCATGTTTGATGGCCTTGAGGATGTTGTAGGAAACTCTTTCATCCCCTACCTAGAAAATAAGCTCTCCATGGTGCACATCGATCAGTAACATACCAATTTCCAAGAAAGGTCTTCCATGTATAAGAGGTGCTTCCTGGTCATCCCCCATGTCGAGGATGATGAAATCAGCAGAGAGGTTCACCCTTCCCACATTGACCAGTACGTACTCTAGTAGTCCCTTCATTTGTTTTATGGATCGATCCGCAAGTTGAATGGCTACACGGGTAGGCTTGAGCTCGTTGAGTTCCTACTTCTTGAAAAATCTGAGGGGAATGAGGTACACACTAGCCCCTAAGTCGTAGAGGGCCTTCCCAAACTCACAAGATCCAATAGTACAAGGAATTGTGAATCTACATGGATCATGAAGATTGGGAGGAATGGAATGTTGAACCACTACGGAGCACTCCTTTGTTAGTTCAATAACACCCAAATCTTCAATCTTCCTCTTATTCGAGAGGATTTCCTTCATGAATTTAGCGTATGTAGGAATTTGTGTCAGGGCCTCCGAAAATGGTATGTTGATGTGGAGATTTCTAAACATGTCCATGAATTTTCTAAACTGGTGGTCTAGCTTCATCTACTTCAATCTCTCCGGAAAGGGTAAGGCAGGTTCAAAAGGTTTGACAACCTCCTTTTGTGGGATTTTGGAAGAGGATGGGTCGGTATTGGTACATTTTTCATCAACAGGGGAAGGAGGTGCATTAGAATGTGCTGGTGGGTCCTTATGTTGGAGATATTTTCCACTCCGAAGCAAGATAGTATGGGACTCATCCCTCAGATTATTCTCTATGTTTCCCAGCAGAGTACAGGGTTTCCTTCCTGAGAGTTGGTTTTCCAGCTGGCCAATCTGATTCTCCAATCCTTGAATTGAAGCTTCCTGATTTTGGAATCTAGTCTCAGTAGTACATATGAATTTAGTCATCAAATCCTCTAACCTTGAGGTGTTATCCTGCTGAGGTGGTTGTTCAGCCGGTGGAGGAGGTGGTTGTCGTGGCTGTGGTGGGAGAGGGTTCTGATTCCCTTGTTGCTGATAAGGACCCTGCTGGGTTTGTTGCAGCCTTTGGTATTGGTTTTGGTATGGAGGTTTGTTATAGCTAGGCGGTCGCTGGGTCGGAGGATTCTGTTGTTGTTGGCCCCACACTATGTTATGTTGATCTCTCCATGCCAGGTTCTGGTACGGCTGGTACTGGTTGGGCCCTTGATTTTGGGAAACATAACACACCTCGCTCATTGAAGGGCCTCCAGTAGAACACGAACATTCTCCCATGATGTGTCTAAGACCACAGTCGGCGCATGCTGGATGGTTCGCCGCATGAACTTGAGATTCTCCTTTAAGAATCAATGCGTCGATTTTTTTGGACACAGTGTCCAACTAAGAAGCTAACATAGTGGTAGCATCAATATTGTGCATGCCTCGATTTTGAGTCCCCTGCTCGGAGTGACATTGGAAGGTGTTGGCAGACATTTCTTCTAGTAGTTCGAATAGCTCTTCGGGGGATTTTCGCATCACCATACCTCCAGCAGCAGCTTCCACCACGGACATGGTGTTTGTTGTAAGTCCTCCATATAAGGATTGGACTTGCATCCAGAGTGGGAGTCTGTGGTGTGGGAATTTTCATAACATTTCATTGAAGAGTTCCCAGGACTCGTACAGTGACTCAGAGGCATGCTGCTAGATGTTATGGATTTCATTTCGTAACGTCACCATCTTTGATGGTGGAAAGTACTTGGACAGAAATGCTTGGGCTAGCTCCTCCCAGGTAAGGATAGATCATTATGGAAGCCCCTTGATCCAGTCTTTCTCCTTTTCCCGTAGAGATAAGGGAAATAGGTGAAGACGTATGGCGTCTTCGGACACATCAGTGTACCGAAAGGTGTTGCAGATCTCTAGAAAGTAGGAGAGATGGGCGTTCGGGTCCTCGCTGGCCAGGCCTCCAAATTGGACTGTCTTCTGGATCAGCTGCATGATAGCAGCCTTGATCTCAAAGTGTAGAGCCTGTATTGGGGGACGGAAAATGCCTGTATCATCTCCTTGGATCGATGGAAGCCCATAATCCATAAGTTTACGTCTTGGACATTGTTTCTGAAGGGGTGGAGCTTGCATGAACTGCTTCTATGGGGCAAAGTATGGCCGTGGGAAGAGTTGTTGTGGCGGCCGTTGGTAATCCCTTGGGAGGAATTCCATGAATGCTCCAGGAGCCTGCTTTAGTAGACCAGCTGTGGGAGGCTGCAGATCCTGGTACTGCTGACCAGCCATAGCATCCATGGCTAGTGCTCCCTCTTCCTTTTTCTCCATGGGTTGTGGTAGCGGGTTGTGAGTTTCTGTTAGTGCACGCCGATGACGAAGCAGGGTCCGTTCAATCTCCGGTTCAAGTGGAACTAATTTCGAAGACTCGGTGCTTTTGGATCGTGTAATACTTCTAAACATGAACTTTACGATTTTGCACAATCACAACACAAATACTAGGCGTAACAAGGGAAAAGTAAAAGAGAAAATTTGAAATTGGATTAGAAAAGTGATTTTTGATAATTTTGGATTTTTATTTTCACTTAAATAAATTATTAACACAATTTAATTCTTAGCACTAAAACCAAAGATGTTCCACGAAAATGGCGCCAAATTTGGTCTTTCTTGTAGTTGACTGAAGTTATATACATCGTAAATTAATTACCCGTTCTTAGAACTTTAGAATAGCATATGTTCGATGTCGATCCACAGGGAACTAGGGTGTGCATGAATTTAATTGAGTTAAGTCTTAATTAGGTGAAGCAGGCAGAATTTAGAGTTAATGGGTTTGATTTTGGTTTTAAATTAAAACTATATTGTTTTACTTTGATGAAATGATTATCAATTTTAAAGAAAACAACGAGTGGATTTAAAAAGTCTAAAATAGGAAGAAAAGGCATCTCGGGGCTGTGGTGATTAAGGAGTTCTTATGAAGATTGCTTAAATGGTTGTGTAGTTCATAATAATTCAATCATTCTGTATTTCATTTTGTTACCAGATTTCCTTGGTCTGGTTCCTCTTGATTGGAATTAGAGCAGTTGACTCTTTGGTCTGATAGTAAGTGTTCTTAATTTTTTATTAAGTTCAGTTCATTATTTGAATCGGTGAAATCATTCCAATGGTCATGGATGTTTTTCATCGTTACTTCTCTATGTATCGCTGAGATTTCTTCCCTTAGTCTGGATCAGAATTCTCAGTTATATTTGACAGTGAGTTAAGAAGAGTAATATTAATTACAACGAGCAAACACAACTATATAAAACAACACACAAATTACGATCCATTAATCCACAGCCCAAAAACGACGTGTTTAGTTCCACATAGAAACCAGGAGAGAAATGACATACGTGATACCTGGCGGATTCATCGTGTATGCGTTGAGGTAAGGTGTCGGAAGGCGGAATTTTGGAACTATGGCACCACGGTGTCTTGGGAATGGTAGCAGCGGAGCTACTTCTCTCCTCCAATGGTTTCGAACTCCAAAATCCGAAGGCCAAGGCCTCTTTTTATAGAAAATTGAAGTACACTGCGTGTATAGAAAGTACACGCTGTGTACTTCCGTCAACGCACTTTGCCGCCCATTTTTTCTTTTGGTAGGCAGACTAACATGCCATCTTTGACTTTGGGACGGTGCCGCCTGGTGGTTGAGTGTACACGGCGTGTAGCACCACCAGACACGGCGTGTATTATCATATGTTTGGCCGCCAACCCCTTCAAGAATACTAGACACGGCATGTAGAAATGAAACACACCATGTCTCCTTCAATGGCCACATGGGCGTGTAGACTCTTCTCGCCACCAACAGCTTCTAGAATGTAGTACACCGCGTGTAGCGCCGCCTCACACGTCATGTATCTTCTGCATGGTGACATGGGCGTGTACTTCATCCTTCGACCCATGTCCCTTTCTGGATGTAAACGGTGTGTATAAAATTACACACCGTGTAGTTTTAAAATTTTCACAATCTTCCCTTGATTCATGAATTTATCTAGAATGCTCCTGAAAGTAAACAGAATCACCAAAATCAACGAATATGATCATGAAACAACAGATATTTTCTGAAAACATGTTTTTATCTTCAATCATATATATGAAAATGTATACACAAAATGGGTGCATCGGGTTCATTAATGATATATCTAACATTATTTATGTCCTTCGGCCGAACCATAGATTTTTAGGACTATTATATAATTTAATAAATTAGTAATTATTTTAAAAACTCATTTATGTCAATTTTGACACGATTTTGTATTTGGTTTTTGTGAATTTCATAACAATCTGATTTCTTCGAACCAAATACATTGAATTTACCCTAACATGTCATATTAATCTAGAAAATTTGTGTATGTCATCAAATGTTTCAATTTATATTTATTGTAATATTGATAATATCAATTATTTTAATCATTCTTTAATTAGGTAATTATGACATTGTCATTATTTCATAAATAAATTTAATTATTTGATATCTAAAAATTATAAATATAATACCATGATTTAGTAAATCATTTTATAATTATAATGAATATTTAGAGTTGAATTTATCTTATGCATAACCCTATATTAAAAATGGTATAGTTATTAAACATTGAATTTAACACTTTTAACACTTCTTTAATTAAAATATAATAAATGTCCTAATATAACCCAAATGGATAAAAAAGGGTCTTATCTTTGTCATAAGGTTGTTTTTGGTCAAACAATACTTATAAAATTGAATTAGTAAATGTGTTGTGGTAATTATAATATCATTTTTACTTTTGATAACCATATTTACTTTTAACCGTGGTAAATAAAAATCAAAATATACTATTAACCAAAATTTACTTTCAGCTCATTGAATCTCATTTTACTTACTGATGACAACCATTTTTTTCGAATTTTTCAAATTCAATTCAGAGAAGCTGTAAAATTATGTTTTAAGAAAATTTGAAAATGTTTCTAGAAGGTTGGTAAAAGACATTAAAAACGTTCAATAAAATATTATATGTTCAATCTTATAAATAAATGAATCCAATTAATTACATTAGAATAATTTATTTATTATGTATCTATTTTTTACTTTGAGATAACTTTTTAATTAAAAATAATTATTTTAATGAGAAAATCGGTTTTTATCTACAACACAATGTTTTTCATTATTCATCAAAATTTGAATGTTTTCAGAAAAAATACCAAAATTTAATCCAATGATAATTTTTATTTTCAAAATTCAAAAATGATTTCAATTTTACTATATTAAAAAAATTTACTTTTCATTAATTAAATTGAAATTAATTTTTTTCTCAATACCATAAAGAAGGTTTTTTAGAAGTAATTACTATCAAAAGATTGACATTTGTTTATCTACAATTTAAATATGATGTTACATCCAAGGACCTAAATTATACTAAATTATAATAATATATTCTAATGATACTTTAAAAAATTAAAATTTATAATTTAACATAATAAATTATTTCAATTAAAAGTTGTTTTTAATTAAAATTCTATATTTTTTACTATTCATCAAAATATAAAAGTTATCATAAATATACCAAATATTTATCTAAACTGAATTTTTATGTCCCATATTTAAAGAAGAATTTAATTTCATTATATTTAATATATAAAAGTTTCAATTATTGGATTTAAAAAGGGTTCTCCATTAAAAAGTAGAAAACCTGCATTTTTTGAAATATAATTCTTTTATCTGAAAAATGGAATTTGTCCTTATATTGTGTATAAGAAATTTAAAATTTGAATTTGAAAATTATATAGGATATATATAAAATTCAAATGTGGTTATTACTATTCATAAGTGGTTATTAAATGGATAGTTTGATAGGTTGTGATGCGCTTGAACTCAGTGTTTCTTGTAGCGCAAACTATTGAATTACTTTAAAAAGATAATATACAATGAAATATTTGGGTGTTAAATACTCAACTCCTTCAATAAATTGTGTTCTCGCAATATGAAATTGTTCTTCAAAAATAAAATGTTGAAAATAGAAAATACCTTTGCGGAAAACCCAAATTGGATATTGGGTTAATAAAATTTATTCTTAATAATTGGGAAATGGAAATGAAAAAGTCACCAAAAAATTATGATTTTTAGTAGGATAAAATTGGTATAAATTAGAGAAACATAATTGGATAAAAACATAAATATTTATAGGGAGTTATTGACATCATCAATCACAAAAAGGATAACAATAAATTGAAAATTAAGGGCCTCAAAGCCAAAAATCTATGATGATTTAAAATATTATCGGTTCAACAAAAAATAAGTTATTAAGACAAACCATTTTTCTCTTTAAGATCCTTTCCCTAAAGTTTAAGAATTAATTTCATCCTATAATAAGAAAAAATAATATGTGACAGGTAAAGTTCCATCCTTTAACTAATTTCTTCCACAAACTAATCTTTCACTCCAAAAGATAATAGAACTAAAAAATATTATATTTATCCTAATCATATAGGGTTCCAAAAAATAAATTTATAATTTATCTGTCAGAAAATTAAAAAAACATTATAAAAACTAGAACATAATGTTGGCTACTGGTAGGTGATGCACCCCTATCGCCCTTCAGTTGCAGTTTCATGTCTCGTAGCCTTGCTCAAGGAGACAGGTTGTGGCCCAACCTCTAGGTTGTCCTTTTTATAAAAATCCCAAAATAATCATAAGAAATTTTTTAACCTTAAACAATAGTATCCACTGTCCATCTTAATTCATTCGAACCTTTAGTCATATAGAAAATACTTTTTTCTAAACTCATTGTCTAAAATTTAGAAGGAAGTTAAACATATTGAAGATCTATTTTCCCATGTAATAACATGTGAATACTTTCATCATGTATTCTCTTACAACCTGGTAACATTGTTAATTACCATAAAACCTTATTGATTACATTCTTGACCCCTTATTCCTTATAGAATACTGGATATACTCCTCATATCCATAAAATGTTGTAAAAACCAATAATGATGGAATAAAAAAATAATTAATTAGTTTTAAAGTAGTCAAGAATATCCAATATAATTTGTCCAAGTCAATATTATCTTATTCCAAAATCATTATCTCAGTTTCAGAAACATATTAAGGGTTATATTTCCCCCAACAATATATTTTCCAAAATTTTAACTTGAAACTGTGTCACTTTAATAGGTACCATAAAATCTCAAATCCTTAAGGAAACAATACTACATTAAATTACTTCTATACTTTATAATTCTTATAACTCATACTAAATTAATACAATACTCAAATGACCCAATTCTTTAATAAATACATAATAATACTAATCATTCATCATCATTTGAGGTAGTATCATAACTTGATTATAATCTTATAGCATCATTGGGGGTATACTCTGATCATTGTGACATTGATTCGCGTAGTTTCCCAAATTAATGAAGATGAAGCATTGTACATTTGAAACCTTTTTATTATCCTTGCAAACAAAAACTTGGTTTTATTTTTCTCCACACATATAACAAACTCAAATTCTTTTCAAGCACATTCCAGGGTTATTCGTTCCACAATTATCACATATAGGAAAATCATTCATTCCCTTATTCCTTTTATTTATATTTCTCTCTACCATACTATTCTTCTCTGGCTTCCCTTAAAATCCATATGACTCAGAAAATTCTTTGCTTATATTATTAACACATGAGACTATTTCTTAAATTTATTAGAATATGTGGTAGACTATTTCCCTTATAAATAATTTCTTAAGAACATGAATGATATGATCCTTCTTACTCTTTGGATCAGGCGTATTACTGGATTTCCCATTCCTTCTATTGGGCACTATTTCTAAATGATGAAATACACTAGGTAAGATCATATCATAATGTATAATCCAAAAACTGGATTACATATCAAAATTAATTGAAGATCTTCACACATCTAGTATCATAATCATAAAAATGTTTTCTTTGCTGACATATTTACTTATACAGTCGTTATAATGGTTTGTAAAGGAAATGTGAATTATTTTAATCATATCCCTTGAGAGTGTCAAACCAAGTGTGCAATAAATCCCGTTGACATGTACCAGGATACCCCGGGTCAGCCCCGAAACACCTTGTCAGTGTTTTCACTCCTAGGTATATCTATTCCAGAACCACGTCCACTTATAGTATCCATATTGGAATGTATTGGTTAGAAAACCCACATAATCCTAATTTTACCAAATTTCTACAGGTTTATTCTATACTTATCTTTATAGTATATAATAGGGTCATGATCCCTAATATAAGTGTTCTAAATATATTTCCAATGTTGTTTCTAAACATCCTCTAATACTAATTCTAATGCCCTAACCCTAGTTACCCAGAGTCAGTGCGTTATTTTAATACATTGGAATGATTACCAGGAATCATGTCCTGAATGACCAATCAGTTTAATAGTATTTGAAATTAGATTACATACATGAACGTTATATTACACATTAAAACATAAAAAATCCTTTTAGAACTCCATTATTCCCCTAGCTTAACCCTGCATGTCAATCATAATACAATTCTTGGAATCCTAGGAAAAAATAAGAAAGGGTGAGCTCAGATGCTTAGTAAGGGTAAATAATTTTGACGAAGTTATAAACTTTCAAGGAAAGATGTGTAATAAAAACAACATACATTATAAGATAAACATGAACATAATATGGAAAAAATATATCCAATATTACCATATAAACATACAAATGGATATTCTATTTGTCGAATAATCACATGTAATAACTAATTTCATAATGAGGGAATTCATAATGTCGGACATCATAAAGACATAGTCAAGGCCTCATTCCAAGACTAAAATAAAAATATTTTCAAGGCCTTGTGCCAAGACACTAATTTATCTAATGATACCTACTAATGCATTAAGGGGCTATATCGGGCCCCACCCGCCACTTACTATGTCAAACATATAATAGACATATGTATCAAAACAGGAATAAAAAATATCAATACTTCAACTATAAACCATGAAATGTATAAAAAAAAGCACATCCATGGTCAAACATATCAAAATTTATTCAATACAATATAGAACAGTGTATTATAATAAATAAACTTCAATCATAAATAATATCTTGTAAAGGATGTTGACATAGTTGAAAATGATCAGTAAAACTCTTTGAGAGAAATATCCCTTTTTAATGAATTCATTTAAAAGTCACGCAATTTATAAAGGAAGGAATTTAAAAGAAATTGTTGAATCAAATTTTCCCATGCCACTTTGAATCATTTGAAAGGAAATATCATTTTAAAACATTTATGTCCATATAAATAAATCCTTAAACCCATTTTGAAAACATGGATGTTAATTAAAATGATTTAGAAGAATAAATATTTAAACAATTTAAAATGATGGTTTAGTTAAAGAGTCCCTTAAAAATAATCCTTTTGAAAACTATTTTATGAAACATGGAAATGGATAATAAATATGTCCTAGTAAAAACATACACACAAACAATCTCAGATAATAATGAGATTGAGGAATTAACCCTTACCTTGTACTTTTCTTTAGTAGTGGGTATGTTTAAACTCCTGTATAATGAATATAGTATGTTATTAAATTATAACAGGACCATATTAATATTTATGTTATCATATACGATTCATTTAGGACTTTATACAACACATTTAATAATAATTTCCAAGTTAAAGTAACATTCCGGGTAATAATTTCTTTCTGTATCGTACATGTTTTAACTTGTTATTCTTGATCGTATCACTTAGATCATGATTTAAATACTTACAAATTATAAAACATGATTTATATATCATATATATTAAGAATATAAATATTTATAATAGATATAGATATATGAAATGGAAACACTGTTCATGGAGATGGTAGTCCATACGTATGCATGAACGTTGTTTCTGTTTTCTTATATTATATTATGAAAGTAAGTAAACAACATATATTTATCTACATAAATATATATTATTATAGTAGAAATATTATTTCTCATATCTCGTAATTAATCAATATATATAAATATATATTTTAAAATCTACAATGGTGATCGTTGAAGATAAATCTCATTACGTCGTGGATACCATAATTCATACGAATGCACAAGAGACAATACCACTCTATCGATTGTAAAAAGGTCCTTAATTGGATTTTATACTATATATAAATAATAATCACTATTTTATATTCATTATTTAAATTAATTATACTGATTATTATACCCAACCAAATTATGTAGTGTTGAATAACAAACTACACCACAACGTGGAGACGGTAAATTATACGTATGCACATGTGGTGAATTTATCATTCACAGGATTGATATAATAATGAATATGGTTTTAACATATTTATAATAACAACTTATTATGTTTAAGGTACTAGAGTTTTTATTTTAGTATGTATACAATAAAGAAATAGGAAGTGGAAGAAGAAGAAAATAACTTTGAAAGAGGTGATGAAATAATAATCCTTTCTTCGCATGCTTCCTTTTGATTTGAACAAAAGGGCTCTATAGGTTGGATATATGATCAATGTATGGACTATATGATTAATTTACATTAGTTGGGAGAATAATTTGGTCGGTTTTGGATGAGGAAAATGGATTTGGAGGAGGGAATTTTAGAGAATGTGGGGTTCCCTTTTTTAAGAGAGGTGAGAGGTACTTTTGGAAAAGCTTGAAATATTAATATATTATAAAATAATTTTAGGTTTATAATGGATCCAAATGGATTTATTGCAAGGATATGGTGGTTATGGGTCGGAATAATTTCAACCAATAGGTTATAGACATGTTTAGGTCACTATATTAATCATATCTTTTAGATTCAACCATTAGTTAAATAGTTTGTCTCTTACCATGTCTTATTGTATTCTTACACTATATGGTTAATAAACATACTATAAAATCCCAAGAGAGTATCAAGTGGTTCATTAATGACATATATAACATTATTTAAGTTTTTTGGACTAAATTTATATTTTTAGGACTATTATAAAATTTAATAAAATAGATTTTGTTTTAAAAACTCATTTATGTAAATTTTGACACTATTTAGTATTTCATTTTTGTGAAAATAAAAAAAATATTATTTCCTCTAAAAAAATACATTGAATTAACCCTAACATGTTATATTCAGCTATGAGATTTTGGTATGGAATAAGAATGTTAAATTTAAATTTATTTTAATATTTATAATATCAATTGTTTTAATCTTTCATTAATAATTTAATTACAAAATCATTATTGTGTCATAAATAAATTTATTTATTTAATGTCTAAAATTTATAAGTAAAATATCTTGATGTAATAAATATTTTTATATTTCTAATGAATATTTATAGTTGAATTTTACTCATGTATAACCCTATATTAAAAATCGTTTAGTTATTAAACTTTTAATTTAACACTTTTATCACATCTATAATTAAAATATAATAAATGTTCTAATCTTACCCAAATGAATCAAAAGGGCCTTAGTTTTGTCGAAAGGTTGATTTTGGTCGAAATACACTAATCCAACAGAATTAGGACATGTGTTTGTGTAATTATAATATTTTGTTACCTTTAATTACATTATTTATTTTTAACTATGGTAAATAAAAATCAAAAGTTACTATTCACAAAAAAAATTCAACCCATTGGATCACATTTTACTTATTGATTACAACCGTGTCTGTCAGATATTTTAAATTCAATTCACTGAAGTGGTAAAATTATGTTTTATGCTAATTTGCATATGTGCCTAAAAAGTGGGTAAAAGACGTTAACAAAGTTCAACAAAATATTAATTATATAATCTTATTATTAAATGAATTCAATGAATTAAATTGTAATAATATATGTATTATATATCTTTTTTTAATTTAATATAAATATTTAAATAAAAATAATTATTTAAATGAAAATATTGGTTTTTATCTACAATGCTTTTTTTTACTATTCATCAAGAATCGAATGCTTTCATAAAAATACCAAAAAATAACCCAAATATAATTTTGATATTCCAAATTCAAAAATGATTTCAATTTTACCAAATTAAAAACATATAAGTTTCATTAATTAAATTAAAATTAATTCTCGTTGTCATAACCAGAAAGTAGGTTTTTAAGAAGTAATAACAATCAAAAGATTAAAATGTGTTTACGTACAATTTAAAGGTGAAATTACATCCAATGACTTAAATTACATTAAATGATAAAAATATAATGAAGATAAATTTTAAAACCACTCCAATTTATAATCTAAAACTATAAATAATTTCGATTAAAAAAGTTTTTTTTAATTATACTTTTGTTCTTTTTTCACTATTCATCAAAATATGAAAGTTATCAGAAAAGTACCCAATATTTATCCAGACTCAATTTTTATGTCCCACATATAAAGAAGAATTTACATTCATTAAATTTAATATATAAAAGATTAAAATATTGGATTTAAAAAGGGTTCTCCATGTAAAGGCGGAAAAACTACATTTTTTGAGAAATAATTATTTTATCTAAAAAATGGAATTTGTCCTTATATTATGTGTAAGAGACAAAATAAATTAATTTTAAAAGTATATAGTATATATATATAATTAAAAATGTGGATAATAGTATTCATAACCTCTTTTTAAAGGGTTATTTTGATAGGTCATGATGTGCTTGAACTCAGTGTTGCGGGTAGCGCAAGCTATTGAATTACATTAAAGAGATAACATCCTATGAAATCTTGAGGATTAACATGAAATAACATTTTTATGATAAACATGTAAAGATCTGTCGGGGCATTATGGTTCTATCCAATCAAAGATGTCAAAAGGACAATATCCTACCATTTCTGATCGTAAGGGAGGTATATGGTGATCTGAAATTACTCAAAGCACGATGTTAGATAAATAGAAAATACATGTCTCAATATGTTAGAAACATTCATGTAGTGATAAACCATACAGTTGGGAAATCTCTTATATATTTATATCTCGCACATAGGGTTAGGCACTTTGATTCCCTCATTGGAGCGGGGGCCAATTTAGAAGAACCATGTGTCCCGATATTAGGTTCCCTGCGTAGGTTTGGCTTGTACACTTGGAGTAGTGAATTTTTTCTATATTTGGGGTACAGTGTAGTTTAATGTAATATGGTTATGGCTTTATGTTTCCCTACATGGAGGGTAAAATTATAATATTTCTTTAAATTCATTCCAATAAGACCATTCCTTATTGATTGATTTACCCTACCTCTATGAGGAATTCCCCAAACAATTTCATAGGACCACAAGAGCTATGCTCGGTTTGTGAAACAAGGGGTGGAAAGGGTTTATCTCTACTTCCTGGGGAAGGAAGGATCAAGGAAGTGGGAATTTTTTGGCCATGTAGTTTAATTTCATGTTGGGAGAATGTGGATGATATGACATGAATGAGATAGGCATTGTGGGTCCATGTAGTTTTAAGTGTTGTAGAAAGGAAATTGACAAGATTGTTTAATGTCATGTTAAAGGGATGCAATATCCAAGGAATCATGCATAAATGTAGTTTAATTTGGCCAAGATACCCTTGGTATTCCCCAAATGTGGTCGAGAGTAGAAAATGTAATCCATGATTCAAAGAGCCCTTGAATCTAGAAGGATGATGCGAGTATTAAGAGACAATTAGAGTAAAAAAGTAGGAAAACCCTCTCTTTATGACTAATTTGACTTTGTTTGATGGTCCATTTGTTTGGGAAACATATACAGAGCAGTCATGAAATTGTGTGCATAGTCAAACAATGGTGTACGTAGGACACTGACCATCCACTTTTGATATCCCTGGCTGATTATGTGCACTCAAGAGTTCCCGGGGCATGGATTTTGATAGATGAAAACAGGATATTAGGGAAAATGTGAAATATCCAGACCATGATTAGTTATTAGTAACGAGATCCATTATATAGATCTAATTCGTACATAGGGGTGTTGAACTTTTGACTAATCCATATTGTGAGGATTAGGGATTGAAATCATCCGCATAGATTTACCTTCTCATGAAAAAATAGAGGCATTTTGTTTTCCACATGGCTAGACCCAGGAAGGACCAGTGGTCATTATGTATCACTACATACCAAGAATCAAGCCACACAACATTTTTAAGATACTTTATTTTTTAACATCGTGTGGTTAGGACTTATTTGGGAATGCTGTTTAATATCGTGTGGTTAAGTCTCTGGAATATCCCTATACAAGAGTTACCAATACAGAGGGGAGGAATTCTTTTTCATGGTAGCTGGACCAGGATATGGGATCTGGGTTTCACTATGTACACTAAAAAGGCATGAATCAAGACACACATTTTTCAAAACAATGTTTTCCTTGTAAGGGTCTGGCCCATGTATAGGTGGGGAAAAATTTATTTTTGGATGGTAGTTGGGCCAAGATATAGAATCTAGGTGTCAATTAATATCCTATGATTATAGGAATCATTCCATGAATAGTTATTGTACCCCATGTAGTTTAACATAATATAGTAAGGAAGAGAGTGAACCGATGTGAAAAGGATAAGGTGGGTGAAATATAGGGCTTGAACCTCATGGAGGTTTCCTATGAATACCAATTAGTTGGGAATTATTGTCCACATTGTTTTGAAAACATGTTCCCTATGATGGTCTGACCTACAAATAGGAAATGAGTTGTTTTTTTTAATTACAGTTGGACAATGATGAAGGATCCAAGCATCATTATGTATCCTACAAGGGAAGGAATCAAGCCACTCAAAGTTTTTGAAAACCTACCATGCTAGTCTGGTATGTGCACTAATTCGGGGGAATTTGTATCATGTGGTTGATGGACCAATACATTGGGTCAAGGTGTCTATGCCTATCCAGTGAGGTAAAGAATCAATCCATACATAGTTCTTGAGGTACATTATGGTTTAATGTCAAGTGGTTAGGATGTAAAATGGATTACCCTGTGAAAGTTTAACACAAATGTAGGGAAATGGTAATTGTTGAATTTTGCTGGTGGATGGACTAGGATGTAGTATTTGGGCCTCACTACATATCCCATTAACATATGGGAATCAAGACATACTTAGTTCTGAGGTTCCATGTACTGATCAAACTCATGCACCCGGAGGGGGTTATTTTAGACCATTATTTCAATATGATGGGATTATCATACCCCTCAATTCTTTTTTAATGCGGATAATCCCTTAACACCATTCCTATGATCGCTTGAGTTATACTTAGTGGGATAATTAATGAGTTATGAGGATTTCCTCTATAGTGTAGGGGAAAGAGAGGTTATAATAGAGGCACTTTATGTCATGTGATTGTTGGACCAAGAATTAGGTTCAATGTGTCTCTATGTATCCCATTTTATGGGAATCATGTCATACAATGATCTTGAGATAGATTATAGTTTAATTTTATATGGTTTGGAATTATTTGGTCATGCAGTTTAACAACATGTGGTTATGAATTTTGAATTTCCCCATGCAAGTCTGACCTATACATAGGGGGATCATTTTTTCCCATGGTGGTTGGACCCATAAATAAGATTTGATAGTCAATATGTATCACATTAATTAGTTGGAATCAAGCTCTATGTAGTTATATAAAAGGCCTTTCCCACCTAGGCTCGATCTATACGCAAAGAGGGGAAATTTTTTGTGTGTGGATGGACCCAAATATAGAATCGAGGTTTCACTATGTATCCTACGAGAGAATCAAGAGACGCGTAGTTCGAAGATACACTCCCTGTGCCGGTCTGACCCATACCTAGGAAGGGGGACATTTGTAACTTTTTTTGTCTTTCCATTTCATGAATTTAAATCATGATCAATGAATCACAATTCAGAATACAATGACCTCCATTCAATTTAACATCATTTTGTTAGAAATTTTTTTCATGTAGTCTAATTTCGTGTGGTTAATATTATTTGGCAATTCATTTTAACAATGTGTGATTATGAAGTTTTTTCCATAATGATTATCTTCGTGTTGTGAGGGTGATTTGGTCATGTAGTTTAACATCATGCAGTTAGGACGATTTGGTCGCGCATTTTATTGTTGTGTGGTTAGAACAATTTACCCATGGAGATTAAGGTCAAGCAGTTACGATGATTTGGCCATGCAGTTTAACTTCATTTGATTATGATGATTTTTTTCATAACATTTAATGTAATCTAGTTAGAACAATTTCTCTATGCAGTTTAAAGTTCTATGGTTAAGATGATTTGGCCATGTAGTTTAATGTCATGCGGTTTGGATGTGTTATCCATGTATTTTAACAACGTGCGGTTAGGATTATTTGTCAATTTAGTTTAATGTCATACGGTTAGGAATAATTTTTCACCCAGTTTAACATTGTATGTTTAGGATGATTTGTCCATGCAGTTTAACATTGTGTTGTTAGGATGATTTGTGGCACTATGCAGTTTAACATCATGCAGCTAAGATGGTTTGGCCATGCAGTTTAACATCATGTGGTTTGGACGATTAGTCCATGTAGTTTAATTTCATGCGGTTATAACGAATGTTTTAAAATTATAGAAATTATTTCTTTAGGAATATCACATTGGTGTGAGTTATGGTGATTTTTCCATCAATTGAAATTAAATCATATGCTCTGTTGGAGTTGACCATGTGTAAGACATATGGTCCTTCCAATTTTGGATCTAATTTTAGAGGTTTATTTTGAAATATCATTGGATTCTTGAGGACCGATACTATCTATTATTCAAGTAATGACCAAAGGAGAAACTTTTTATTGAAGTCTCATGTGATCCAATTCATTTAGACTTCCAAATGGTGCAGGGTGTGCAATATTTTCTGATCCAATTGCTCCAGCCTCTCACTACATTTATCGGACTACAGATCTCTATATAGTTGAGTGAAAATGGAAATGCAGGGAGATTCTAATTAAACATTAATGGGAAGAACCACCTATGTTTTTTATACTAATGAGTACAAGGGTTCTTGAGTGGCGGTGTAGGTCATGGTCCGGTAAGCCCACAGATCAAACTGGAGCTTATCTGACTATGATTTCTTATCATTTTCTACTACTTTCTATATTATATTCGATAGGGTCTTGTTAAAGACCTCTATATACTATTTTTCCTCGATATAGTAGTGCTATGAATGATTTTCCATCATTCAATACTCCGTATAGAGCTCAAATAACTCAATAGAGAAGCAATTGGTTCCATTTTCCATTACTTTTTTATGAGGGACACAAAATATGGTGAAAATTTTTTCTTTCACAAAGCTAACAGTGATTCTTTCCCCGAACCCTTTATAAGGTATAGACACTACCCATTAGAAAAATAAGTCAGTTTTTGGGAGAATAAACTAGAACGGTTTGGCCTTAATTGCAGGATATGGTCCAAGGATGTTCAACCGCCATATGTCAAATGGCCAGGAATACATAGCTGTGTGAATTAACTCTGGGGGTTGAAGAATTAAATTATCATGAACATGAAAGGGATGGAATTTAATATTTAATTTTATACAATCATGTATTATAATAATCCAATAGTATCCAAGACATCATATTTGATTAGAGAGCTTGGATGATGATTGACGTGCTTCACATGTTTCGTCATGTACTTCTTTAATGATGGTAGCGATATATTCCCCATCCATGCAGCTATGAAGGATCCCATCAAGACCAAGATTATTAAGGACCATTGGATAGGTTTAGTCATCATGTATCATGATGTTGATTTCTTATCATTGGATTTTCTCCCATCCAGTCCTATTTAGTGGGAGTTATCCCTTTTGGAGGCAATTTTCATGTTGAATCATCTAACCAGTGGTATGACCGCAAGGTTCTATGAAAGGAATAATATCATTGATTTCCTCTATCTTGGTATGAATTAACATAAGGTATCTCTGATGATGGGAAATACTGATAATTGTTTCCTCATGGTCTGGATCATCCAAATATGTGGCTACATTTTATAATACATCAGCATGTGCATTTTGTGTCCAGTTAACATAAGTCAATGTTGGATATAACAATAATTCTGCCATTAGTTCTCAAACATAGTTATTAAAAGGGGTCATCTCTTCTTTCTTGATATCATTGTCACTATTGACTTGATAGATGAATGGTTTTGAATTTCATTTGATCATTAGGTGTTCGTATTTCACATGGATTTCTATCTCTAGGCTTGCGATAAGGGCTTGGTATTTATCTTGGTTGTTTGTGAAACCCTCTGAGAGTAGGAAGGAATAGGGTACAACTTTTTTTTCTGTGGATATTTGTTTGAATCTCAGCCCCACCTTGTTGATTCAGTGGTCTTCCATTCTTTTTCTTGTTAGGATTTTGGAGGCATCGTCGAAGTGAATTTATCAAAGTTAGGAGTTATCTTTAATAGAGAACACTTCCTCGTCAAGTAGCTCAACATCTAATGGGGTTACCACTATTGAGGGATTCGTTATCCTAAAATCTACTAACATCATTCCATTGATATATTTATGCAGTATGAACAGTATAATGAACTATTTCAGGATGACCACCCACAGTGACATACATCAATTTAACATTGTATGACTGATAACATACTTGAGAGGATTCTTATATGATACAAAATTTACCTCATGGTGCTGCAAGTAATGCCTCATCTTCTAGACTAAAAATACTAACTCAAGTTAGCTCTTATCAATATTCAAATAATGAGTCTCAACATTGATAATGTTTTGGCTCAAGTAAGAGAGACTATTCTAAATACTAAAATAATTTTTCTCTGTAAGGCACCTAGGGATCGCCCAAAGGTGGTCACATATAGACTAAATTTCCTTCATTGAACAGGCTATATCAGCACATGTGGGATTATGAGATATCTCTTGATATTTTTGAATGCTTCATGACAATCATCAGTCCATTGGTATTCCACCCACTTTTATATCAACATAGTGAAGGGAAAACATTTCTCTATGAGGTTGGCTATGAAGCGCTGAATGTAGGCTAGGATCCCTTGAAGTCCTCTCAACATAGTGAGGTTTTTATGAGGTGGCATGCCTAGGATGACATTTTTCTTCTCAGGGTTGACTTCAATGACATGGTGGTGTACAAACAACCCGAGTTTGATGGATTTTTTTCTTTCCAAATTCAGATTCTTCAACATTCATCTGTGATCCTCTTTATAATTTTATTTCATTACTTTTCTGAGTTTGATGAAATTTTCATCGTCTTTAATTCAGAATTTTATGGACCCTATAAACCCCCTAAATTTTTCAATAAATACCCATCCATTATCTCACTGTTCTTCACTCCAAATCCTTGATGAACAAATTTCCTCCCATTTTTGTTCTCACAATCACACCCATGTAGATTCTATGGTCCTAGGTAGATCTCCACGTGATTTAATAAGCATCCTCTCAAGATAATAATTCCCTCTCAACTCTTTTCTATTGATGAACTTTCCTTGTATTATGAATTTTTATTCTATGTCATTTCTATTTACATGTGTTTATAATTATTTATTTACTATACATATACCTGAATGGCTCGACGGCCTGCATTTTTATTTATTTTGGATAGTCCCCCATTTTATTGAGGATGAGGGGGAACCCTTACGTGACTCTCAGTCCCAGTGGGAGAAGGCCCAATGCACGACTTGATGGTCGAGATGCATAATTCCCAATACATGATCTAAAGGAAAAACCCACTAGAAATACCCCTCCCAAGACTCTATATCATTGAAGGTGCCCAACTACCCACCTCGCATTTCTGATTGGATAGGATTTACCCATGCATGGTTTTACAATGCTTACTCCCTATGGGGATTGGCACACCCTCTCATTCATCTAATATGATTATCTATGCTTTGGTGGCCACTAATTTTCACTGAATCCTTTTCAGGGCCCTACATTGTGTGGTATCATGGATGCTCCATGCTCTCTATGACTCTATGGACCTATGGCCTGATGGCCTTGGGTGGCTAGAATGACTTAAGGCCCGTAGTACCAAACTGATGGCCTGAAGGGCCAAGAAGATGAATTTTTCTAACTTCTGTAGTACCTACTACAATACTGCTATAGTACTACTGTGGTTACCCAAAAATATGTATCCACTATGATTTGATCCTGGGTTTCATACAGACTAAGGTGGTGACTTAACCCCTCGGCTACCACCTCAATTTCCATTTACTGACCATATTATTCCTGAATAATGAAATACCACCTTTCACTCTCATTAATTCCTTCCATGAATCAATACATACACCCTTTATGGTATTTATTTCATCTTTTTATTTTTTAGGAAACTCCTTTATGTTGTGAATACCCATTAATATTTTTATTCACATTTTCCCCTCAAAGTATCCTTCTCTCATTTATTTTGGAATTCCATATATAAAACCCATATTAATTATTCATAGGAATAAAATTGAGAAATACATTCTCATGATAAATGATTTATATGGCACACAAAAAGTTATACATATGAAGGTTGTTCCTTAGTAGTTCTCAAATTCATTGGAAAATGTTTTCATCTCATGAAATTCCAGATATGGAACTCAAGATATTAGCCTAAGAAAACTATGTCATAATTTATTTTTTATTAACCTCAACTATTGATTATGATGTCAAATTTTATATTATTTCCACATTCCTTTGATAAATAATTTCATTATGTTTTGTATTTTTATAACCTTTTTGTATTATTTTTATATGACTCTTGACTTAAATATATTATTTTTAATCAAAATATATATTGTTTATTATCTTACTATGCTTTCAAACTAATCCCATTCATTATGTATGTCTACAGATTATCCTTTATAGAATTTAGAGTCTAAGGAAACTATGAGAACATTATAAAATCTTAAATAATGTTATATTATTTAATTTTATGTATATTTTTATTGTATATAATTTCACAAAGACAGTGGGTCTCCCAATTGTTTTGGTTTATTATATGTCTCTTTCTATCAAAAATCATTAAATAAAATGTTTCAAAAATATTGGTTATAATAGTTGGTATTAGAAAAACATATCATTATTTCAGAGGGGTTAGTATAAAAAACCATAATGGAACCCATAAGGATTATTATAAATATAGAAAACATCCCTAGTGTTTGGTATAGTATTGATTATGTGATCTTTTTAGAAAATTCATCTCTGTATGAATACTAGCTTGTGGATGCGACTGTGGAATAGATTTACTTTGGGGTAATAACCTTGAAATAGATCGTTGGATACCAATAAAACCAATACCTAGTATATTTAACATACTTATATTACATCACACCTAGCAAGACACTCATAGGGGGATATTATTTAGTTAATCATATGGTTTTGACAAAACATTAAAAGAGAAAAAATAGAAAATCGTTAAGTAATTTAATTATAAGAAATAAAAAATTGTGAAATTAGATTTATTCCTATAAATTGATGAGATTTGTAGAATTTTTTAGTTATGATTTATCACTTTTTTGGTCACATATTCTCTTTTTAAAGTCAATCAGTTTGAAAATTCTCATATCTGATTTTCCGTTATTTTAGTCAATGGCTATAAATAAGAGAAAACCTATTCATAACCAATATGATGGGAAATGTGATGATTATGTAGATGGAATTCCAAATGTTATGGGATATATAGTTGATAAAATAATAGTCATACTATCACAACTGTCTCATTTGATGAGTAATAATGTAATTTCTATTAAACACCAACATTCTCCTAAGAAAGAGAAGATTTAATTTCATTACACTAAATGAAAAATAACTCCAACATTCATTGGAAATTTTGATCAATTAATTAAAATAAAATTGATTAAATTATTTTTAAATATATTCTATTTACTCATTTTCTTTATAAATTATATAGTCATTTCGGAAAATTATTTCATAGAGGGGGAAGATGTTCAGTGCTAGAAATTAATCAATAATACAATGCCTAAAGAAGGCATTGAATCCATAGAATGGGATAAATTAAAAATTATATTTTTAAAATAATATTTTCCCAAAATTCACACTCATATAATTGAGAGATAATTCATTATAATTATGTAAATTTAGTATAAATCCATTTGGTTACATGAAAAAATCTTTAAAAAGATTTTATGATACAGATCTGACTTTTTTTATCAACCCCAAAAGTATATCTGAACAATTTGTTAAAGTGAAAATTACTTATTTATAAAAAATCATTGAAAATTTGACACATTAATGACTATGATTTTATTTTATGTCATTCCATTAATATCAAAATATAGATTTCTGATTCTCATTGGTCATATGGGACTGGATATAAGAAGTGAAGGATGGAGTGTAACTTTATAGGATCATAAAATAATACACATAGTGGTAAGAGAATATGAAATTCCACATTTCATAAGAGTGGGAATAAGAATCCATCAAACTGCATCAAGGGAACTATAAGGTGTTTCAAGTGTACAGGGGGATGGAATCATGGTAATGAATGCTAAATTGATTTGAATAATCCTGCTAATATGATGGAAGAATTGATTATTTTAGTCAATTCTCATCCCATGGTCAAATATTTCCACTTCAAGGAATATGGAAACAATATAAATAAATTCTCTATACATATGGTTATTTATGTTAATTGATGAAAATTACTTCTATGGACAAGAAAGAACAAGAAATAATACACTATCACAAATATTAACGTTGATCCTAATAATAAATTGATTTAAGGTGTGCTTGTTATTAGTTCAAGAATAGTGAATATATTATTTGATTCTAGTTCTATGAATTATTTAATATTGAATAAGTTTAATAGAAATAATCAAACACCAAATCCAAATATGGAAATCAATTTATAGATGAAAATGAAAAATGGGGAAATTATTGCTTCTCAAGTATATAACTCTTCCCCAGTAAATATTTTTTGAAATAATTTTATATAAAACGTTTTGATACTCTCCTTAGAAGAATTTTATACTTTATTAGGCATGAATTAGTTCTCATTATATAGACCCACCATAAGTTACCATGATAAGTAAATCAGATTATGTATTCTAAATCAACCTCTAATACTATAAAAGTGAAAGGAGGGGGTGAGTATCTTTTGAAATATCCATATCAATCCTAGATATTATTTCCATATAATAAAATGAATCAATCACAAATGATTGAGTCCCATGAAATTACAATCCTTGATTACATTACAATTATAGAATAATATTCTTATATATTCACCAAAGAGTTGCATAGTATTCTTGGAACTAAGAAGTTTATTTTTTAATCAATATCATAGATCCCTACTAATATCAAATAATCCATATATAATTTGTATAATGTGTTCATACTTTCTTGTAATTCACCATGGAGTGTGTTGGTCCTCTTTATCCATATAAAGGATGTTTCAATACATCGTTGCATTTATTATCATAAACTCAACAAGGTCATGTTAAAGAAAAAGTACCCATTTCCAAAAATTGATAAATTTACCAATCAGAAATGTTGAGAATTCCTCTTCTCATAGGTGGATCATTGGTCTATATATTATTATGTAATATCGAATTGGAGGGTTAAATAATTCCATGTCCACACATAACATATTTAATACAATAAAAATGTGTTCAATAATATCATAACCCCTTGAAAATTATAAAAATATGTTCACCAAGATCATTTGTATAGATATTATTGTGTAAAGGTGAAGAAGGTGGATATTTACATCACTCCATTTTTTGTAAAATATATAGATACTATGATTACATATTAATGAACTATTGACATACTATTTCACTCTAAATTTTTATCGATTTGATGAATATTATATTTGAATATTACCTTATAAATGTTTGGAAGACTTTACAGATCACAGTATCATATACTTCAAATGAAAGGTTGAACATGAGGAGAATTTGATATTGCGATAAAGACTTTAGAAATGGAAAATTGTGTGACATGTTTAGTAAGTGTGAATTTTTATACAAAAGGAATCCATATTAGGTAATGTAATCCTAGGTGAAGATATTTAAGTGGATACATAAAAGCAGAGGTAATTAATGAATGGTCTGGAAAAAAAATTAATAGAAATCTATATTTTCTTTATATTATCGAGGTATTGTCAGTAATTTGTGAGGAACTTTACATGATTGAAAAACCCTCTAACCATGCATGCTCTATAGTGAACCATACTTTTCGTGTGTGTGTGTGTGTGTATATATATATATTACACCATAATAAAATAATATTCAATACCTTTGATAGCATTAAATTCCAATAAACATTATAGGTTTACTTTATATAGAAACATAGATACCAAAACAACTGATATATAAAAGATCAATATCATTTCTGATTATGTTCTTCATAACATGAATTACTCTTAGAAATATCATACTTTCATCCTTTCTTCATTAATAGGGGAGATGAAATATAGGAATGGATGATCTCAAATTCTTTGTAAGGGTAAATATAATAGGTATCAATAAACTATTATAAGTGGTAATAAATTAAGAATAAGGGTTTGATAACAAGATCAAGATAAACAATAATCATACCCATTTATTTAATGTTCTATAATCTTGAAACAAGGAATATGTTTATTTCAATCAACTAACATATGACATAACAATGTAAAATTATCAATAAAATTCATGATCCTTGAAAACCTATCATAGGCATAAGAAAAAAATAATTGGATTGAGAATAATCATAGGAAATAATTTCATTATTTAAGGATCACTACTAAGACTATAATAGGGGATTGGGTTCACTCCTCATTCCATCATATCATTAGTCGAGGTTCACTCCATGTAATACCTTATTGGAAAAATTCCTTTACTGAATTATGTTCACCACCCATTATAAAAACTTTTATCTCCATAGGTATTTATATTTACCCAATGAATTGGAGGGTTAAATAATTCCTACTCCACCCATTAAAGATTTATAAATATATATATGGGTTCTATAAGATCATTAAACATTGATTGTATCATTAAATAATAAATAATTATAGGATATAGGTTTTTAATACATGTCATCATCATAATCCTAAACCATCATAGAAAGAATAAATATTATATAATTGGATCACATCCCATATAAATAATAAGAAACATCAACAGATGTTATTATAGAAAAAAATACCAAAAAAAGATCACTAGATCAACACATGAGGGAAATATCAATTTCATTTTGAAATCACTGATTTAATATCTAAAAATTTCAAAATATTATAAAAATAAATTTCTTTTAAGAGAAATAAGTAAACTTTTAATGGAAGGAAAGAATTTTATTCTTGTAGGTAGAAAAAATCTTTCACACGGTTTTACTTAAAAAAATATTTTCACATTATTAGTTAAGAAGTTATGGAAACCTTATTCAGAAACTGATATGAATATTCCTTTAAATTAATTTATAGAAAGTAAAAATGGATAAAAATTTATTAAATATATCTTCTTATTATTTTAAAAATGTTATACAAAAATTCAAATAAAATATGAAAATGTAAAAAATTATTCCCGACTAGAAGGATATCTGGTTTGTTTTTCATAAGAACATAATTTCAGACTCGTTAATACGTAAAAACTGGACATTGAGAGAAAAAGATGAAATATATATAATTGGATAAAGGATGAGGAAATAAGAAATACACAGGGGATATATATCATATAATTTAATCATTAAATGTTTTTTATCATAAATAATCCAGGTAAAAAAGATATTATAACATAAAACACTTTACATAAAGTCCATTGTTATTATTGAACACTATAACATCCATTATAATAAATTTAAATTTATTATATTTCAAAACCATAACAAAACATATACCTACAATACAATAAAATGATCACTTATATCATCTTATCACCTATTCATTAACAATATTTCATTATTATCATCATTTTGGGTGTTATATTCTTCAATTTTCATGTCTGTTTTGGTTTAGAGGTTATCGTCCTCACACATTAATCACAGTTTCATCATCTCCATAATTTTAGTCATGATATAAATTTCATATATATTAATTATATGCATATATATTTTTATAACAATTCATATAAATTTGTGATGAATAATTAATTACATCACTCTGTGGATATGTTCGGTGATGTGTATGCACGATTGATGCTTCCATTACTTGAGGGATGGAATGAAATAAAGGTATAATTAATTCATATTTATACAGTAACTATTATTTCATAAATATAATTTATAAAAATAAAATCTATCATAATAACCAACCCTTAATTATGGTGTTGGAAGATGAGTTTTATCTCTATGTTGTGGTGGTAGTCCAACCATACACCCATGTGAAAATTCGATCTCCCATTAGATTCAGATTATGTAGTAAATGGTCAAAAAATAATCATAATAAAATTTATGAATATTTTTCATACAATATTAATACTTATGTTATGGATAAAACATATTTATATGATTTAAAACAATAAACAAATTTGAAAGAGCTTGGTTAATATCTATACCTCTTCTTTGAGAGACCTCTTTTAGCTTACGTCAAAACCTTGAAGCATTGGTATTTGGAGAAGACTTTATGGTCTATGATTACGTAAAGTATTATAGAAAGGTTTTTTATTATGTTATTTACTTTCTATAATTCTAAAATTTATTTAATAAGGGATGATAATAGGTTCCCTTTTATTAGCGAGGGGAAGGAACAATATGGAACTTCTTAAATGATTTAAAAAATTTAAGATCAATTTTTGGGGATGATTTATCAAAATGGAGAAGGATTTGAATGAAGAATAAAATAAGGTATAAATATATTCAAAATGTAAGAGCATTACCATTTATTGTGGAAATCCTACCTGTATATCACGGTTTAATAACCCCTATAAACCCATTATAACCTAAATCATGCTAACACAATTTTTATAAATTAATATTCTTTATGAAAAATAATTTTGTTTAACCTATTAAATAATAATTATTATTATTATTTTTTAAAAATTTAATCCATTTTAATATATTCAATTTCTATTTGTTTAATAATTTAATTATTATTAATTATAAAATGCACAATGAAAAAGTTTTTTCAAAAAATGAATTCTTAAGCCAAAAACATAATTTACTGATGTTAATTTCATTATAAAACCATTAAATGAATTTGAAAATATTATATTGAATATATATCATTTCAATTTTATTAAAACTATTAGTTAGTAGGTATTAAATTAATTTGTTAATTGAAAAACACATTGTGCACAAAAAAAGTTATTTTGAAAATTGTGTTCTAAAGCTTAAAAAATATTTAACAAAATAAAGTATAATAATAATTCCTATTAATTTTATTATATTATTTATAATTAATGTTTACATAGGTTACTTTAATATCAAATTTTAACCATAATGGGAAATTTTGTAACGCCCCGACCCCAGCTACCCAGAGTCGGTGCATTACTTCGTAACATTGGCATGATCACAAGAAAGATCAAATCCCGAAAGACCGATTGGTTTAGTAGCCTTGGAAACACTAGATATAATCATAAAGTTTTACATTACATTTGAAAGTGAAAAACTACTACAACAACAAAGTCTTCATATCTACACTATTAACCCCTCATAATATCCCTGCAAGTCATTCATAATGTAACACCCCGAGCTTCCACGATACGCTTCTCATTCAATAATGAAATAGCTTACATTGAACGCAACTTCGAGTTCTAAAACACCGCGACTAATCAAAGTAGCCGTTATGAATAGTAATAACCACTTTTTTAAAATTATAGAAATTTTATATTTCAAAATGGACTTCATTTTTGTATTCGTAATATCGAAATTAGCCTATGTTGAATTTTTGGTATTTTTCTGAGAACTTCTAATTTTTTATGAATAGTGAAAAATACTTAAAAACAACTTTTTTAATCAAAATAATTTATACTGATAAATTATACTATTTAGTGGTTTTAAGTTATAATTAGAAAATATTTTTACCATTTTATCCAATGGTGGTCATTAGAATTAATTTAACATTGAAATTGGACATAAACAATTGCCAATCTTTTGATATAAATTGTTTCTTAAAAACACGCTATTTGTTGTGACAGCGGGAATTAATTATAAAATTAATTAATGCAACTTATATGTTTGGAATTTTGTAAAATAGACATCATTTTTGAATTCGGAATATCAATTATAGCTTAGGGTGAAATTTTGGCATTGTTCTGAAAAACTTCAATTTTTGATGAATAGTGAAACCACTAAGTGGTAGTTAAATAACTGATTTTTCGTTTAAATGAAATATTACCACTTCTGTGATTTGATTTTCAAAAATCCGACATACATGGTTGTCATTAAGAAGTAAAATGTGGTTCAATGAGATCAAAATAATTTTTTGGTGAATAGTAACTTTTAAGTTCTTAATCGCGATTAGAGGTAATTAGTGTAGTTTAAGGTAAAAACAATGTTTTATTAATATGATATGAGCTTTACACTTGTCCTACTCCTATTGTATGAGTCATGGCCGACCAAGACAACCCATGGGTCAACTTGGGGACCCCATGGAGCCACTTTAGTTAGAAAATGACATAAATACCTTTTATTTAATGTTAAAGTAAAAAATGACACAAACATAAAATGTTTTACTAAAGCAATTTTTAAGTGGGGTTACACAAGTCCAAATTTTGATTATAAATATTCATTAGAAAGCTAAAAAGATTTCCTACATCATAGTATTTTTCTTATAATTTTTAGACATTAAATAAATTAAATTATTTATGACATCATGATGATGCAGTGATGACCTCATTATTTAACGATTTAAATAAAATGGGAAGATAATGAAAAATCCAAGGCTTACACTTGTCCAAAGCCAATTGGATGAGGAGATTTCGAACCCTTATCACCTTATCCTCGAATTATATAAGTGTGGGACCTTTAGAATCCGAAAAGCATTGTGTAAATAATGTAACATTTCAATCTTTCCAAAAGAGCCCCTCCTCTCCACTTATAAAAGGCCCCCACCTCTCCCACCTTATTCACACCTTCAAGCCATTTGGCTCGGCCAAACTCTGCCCAAATACTCTCCCGAAATTCCTCCCTTACTCCTAGAAACCTCACTTTGGGCAGAACTCTTCCCAAGGAAGCCTTTAGCTCAAATCAAAAAGAGTTACCCGATTTTGAGGTAATGTCTTTTATAATGTTGTTTTGTTTTATTTTTCTTCTCCAACCCCCTAAACTCTTTTTATTCATTTCTTTTGTAACAACACCAGTATCCACAATATACTAGGATGTTGTTATAAGAAGGATTCGAGCTACACTTACACACACCTACATCTAATGGTTAAAGAACATACGGTTTCTGTGGATGGCGAATTTCTGCCTCACGAAACGATGATTGTTCAACACTCATATAACACCTTCAAAGGTGGCCATTAAGATGTCACTATATTTATATATAATATATAATGTGTTTATGTTTTACTTATGCTTCTGTATTTCTCATTTATGGCTTACTTTATGATTTCCATTATGGGTAAAACGCGATAATTTCATTTTAGGAAGTGCGGACTACCGCCCCCTCAAAGTGATTTGAATCGTTAATGCCATATGTGGGATGTATAAAGGATGGAGTAAATGGTATTATACACTATATTATACTGGAATTATATTATACATTTATATCATTATGATTTCGTTCCATTAAATATGAAATTGAAATGAAAGTAGCGTTCATGCGTACGTACGGCTTACCGTCTCCATGAACGGTGCATTTCATTTCTTACCTCTAAATGTTACGTAATATTATAAATGAATGTATATACTGGATATATAAGATATATATGACATCTAAATAATGAATATAATTCTAGAGATAATGGATATTCTACCACATAAACAACTTGTAATTATAAGAAGTTTATTGTTGACTCAAGTACCAAAGATTGACAAAACGACCGTTATTAACTTAAATAATTACATAATGTTCATATCATTGTAATAAGTGATATAATAAGGATAATGAAATTAAAAATGGTTCTTAATAAGGTATATATTAACTCTATTTTATTATTCAGGAGGTTAAAGAACGGTTGAGTCAAGTCAGACACGAGGTAAGGGATTTTCTTAACCCAACTTCCATTCTTTGGGTTAATCTCCTACTTTCAAATTATGTCATGATATTATTATGTCTTATTTTGTATTTTTACTTTCTTTATGTGTACCTAAAGTGAATACACATAATATATCTATTTTATTTTAAAAATTATCTTTGTAAGGAATTCTTCTCAATCTCCTTTCATTGAGGCATGTTTGGTTTTATACACAAATTTCTTTTATACGGTGTATAAACCCCTTTGACTTTTATGTTTATTCAAAAGGAATATTTTTTTATACGAAGTGTTTTACTAAACGACAAAAAGGGAATGTTGTTCTTTCCGTACATATGCGGTGACAATGACTTCTCCGCCGCCGTGACCATTATTTGAGTTTCGGCTTCCTTTACAAGCCATACCTTTTTTTAAAAGAAAAATAAATACAATGTTTTAACTTTCTTTTATTTTGGTATTGAAAATGGTATTAAAAGCATTTTTTTTATATATCAATGTGTTGTATTGAAATCTTGTGATTGAAATGTGGAAATGTTATGTCTCCTTTATGCATGTTTTATGTGATACGATTATGTTATGGTTTATGATATGTTCAAACCTATTCATATGAGGAATGCATTGGACTTAATAAGTGACGGGTGGAGCCCGCTATAGCTCCTCGATGCATCGGCAGGTCTCATGAGACAAACTAGTGTCTTGGCACGAGGCCTTGACAAAATATTATTTGTGGTCTTGGCACGAGGCCTTGACTACGTGGTTATGATAGTCTGGCATTATGCATTCCCTCATTATGAAAGTGGTTATTGATATTGCATGTGATTATTCGACCAGTAGAATATCCATGTGAAGAAGTGAATGGCATTATCTCATTTTACTTATGCCATTTTATGTTGATGATCAAGTTTAAAAGGCTTCTGTTTTTGTTATACATTGCCTTAAATGTTAATGTTTATTTATGAAAGCTTCCACAATATTGTTATCCTTGCTGAGCATCTGAGCTCACCCCTTTCAATGTTTTAATATTTTCCAGGATGTGAAGAAGTATTTTATGAATGACCTGCAGGGATAGTCAGAAGAGGATATGAGTGTGGACTATGGAGACTTTGTTATTGTAGTTTTTCACTTTATGATGTAATGTAACGTTTACGAATGTATCTAGTGTTTCCAAGGCTACTAAACTAATCGGTCTTTCAAGACATGATCTTTTGTGATCATGCCAATGTTACGAAGTAATGCACCGACTCTGGGTAGCTGGGGTCGGGGCGTTACAGTTGGTATCAGAGGCAGTTTAGTACTAACCTTGGAAGCTAGATTTAGATAAACTCTGATTAGAGCACATAGCCCAAAGATAGACTTTGAGGATTAGTATAGAAGAACTTCCTAGAATTTTGGTATTATAGAGATGTTATGACTTTTCCGAGCAATACATCCCTGTCCGGATACGAGCAGGTAGAGGCGGCTCTGGCACAGATGTACCTAGGGGTAAAACCCGAAAACACCGCTTTGAGCTAGACTCGAACGGGAACTGGTGCACGACAACGGGCCTTGCTGCACTCTTGGTTACGACACTCCCGGGGGATATGCTTAGGATAATTCTCATTTTACTTACAAACCACTATGAAGGGTTATGAGTACATACTTACTCAAAGAAAACATTTCTTTTTATGATTATGGATTATATCCATAATTAGTTCAATTTATGTAAAGTGTTTTACAAGTATGGAATTATGTATTTTGATTCATAAACTAACCTAGTTTATGCCGTTGTATATAAATGGCGCCCAGTAGAAGGAATGTGAACTCCAGCAGTACGTATGATCCAAAGAGTAAGAAGGATAGTATCTTTCACGGTATTAAGCCAACATTTCGAAGGGAAATAGTCTCCCATGTGTTCTCAACATATGAAGAAATAGTATCATGTGTTAATAAGATAAGTAAAGAATTCTCTGAGTCCTATGGCTTTGAAGCGAAGCAAGAGACGAAAGGGATGGAAGAGAGAATGATGGATAAAGGGATGAGGGGAAAGAAGAATTTTCCAATATGTGGTAATTGTGGGAAGAAACATCATGGAACTTGCCTAAAGGGAATGGAAGTTTGTTATAAGTGTAGAGAAAAAGGACACAAAGTGCGTGACTGCAAGGGTAAGAAAATGGTTTCAAATGTACAATGCTTCTTCTGCAAGGATTGGGGACACTACGCAAACCAATGTCCAAATCATCAGAGCATGCCCCAAATGATGTTATTGGATAATAATCAAGTTATGATACTACCATAGATGAGGAGTAATGATTAGAGTTCTTATGTTGTTATTAAAGATTTTTTTTTTTAATTTGAGTGTTGTATCAATGATGTACTGGTTATAATAATTATGGAGTATATAAGGATTGTACTGCAGTACTATTTCATCAAGGACTTGAGATTGTGTGGAACCAAGAAAAGTGACTCCACAGTAGGTTAAATTTTTGGAAAATATATGGTTGAGAGAAATACAAACCATAATATGGTTTTGATACTGAGATTGTGATTTTGGAATAAGACGTGATTGATTTGGATAAATTATATTGGATATACTTAACTTCCTTGAAACTGATGGATGTTTTGTATACATTTTTGGATAGAAGGAGTATATCTAGTATTCTATAAGGAATAAGGGATCATGGTAATTCAGTATGTTTAAAAAGAATACATGATGAAGGTGTTCACATGTTGTTACGTGGGATAAAGGATCTTCATTATGTTTACCTTCCTTATAAAATTTGGACTGTGAGTTGGACAGAAGTATTTTGGATAACTATTAAGGTTGGAATGGATTAAGTTGAACTTTGGATAGTATTGTTTAAGGTTAAAACATTTATGAAGATTATTTTTGGAATAGTATAGTACTATATTTTTAGGAAAAGGACAACCTGCAGGGTGGGGAATAACCCGTCGCGTCGGACAAAGCTGCAGGAATCGAACCCACAATCATAGTGCGACAGGCCTTTATTTCCTACCACTAGCCTACAGGAAGTCCCTGGTTATTACAAAATAGTTTTACTAATCTAAATGGTATGTGTTAACATTTTGAACCTTATACAATTAGGATAAATAGAATATTTTTGAGTTCCGTTACCATTTGGAGTAAAAGTTGGGTTTGTGGTAAAAATTTATTAACGAATGAAAGTATACATAACAAGTATGTATATTCCCTTACGTTCTTAGTAAATCTCCTAAATAAATTCCTCAACATTATAAAAGGTAACTTAAAACAAAAATGTTGTCGGTTAACTTTTCCAACTAGGGATTCAATGACCGTTTAACCAATCACAAGTTTGTGATTTTATTGTGGTTAAACTTTCTCCTAATCCTGTTTTCTATAACTCCCCATCAGACCTTGATGGTTTGTTTCTCCTCCATATCCATATTTTCATAGAATCCTATAATGGGCTATATCGGGTGACCTTTGTAATTATCCTGCTTTCTTTTAATGTTATATATTTATTAACCTTATTTCCGATGTGGGTTTTCCTCAAAGGTATTGTCTCTTTTCAACCTTTTATTTTCAAAGAAAAATTTCAAATTGCGAGGACGCAATTTATTGAAGGAGGGGAGAATGTAACACCCCGAGCTTCCACGATACGCTTCTCATTCAATAATGAAATAGCTTACATTGAACGCAACTTCGAGTTCTAAAACACCGCGACTAATCAAAGTAGCCGTTATGAATAGTAATAACCACTTTTTTAAAATTATAGAAATTTTATATTTCAAAATGGACTTCATTTTTGTATTCGTAATATCGAAATTAGCCTATGTAGAATTTTTGGTATTTTTCTGAGAACTTCTAATTTTTTATGAATAGTGAAAAATACTTAAAAACAACTTTTTTAATCAAAATAATTTATACTGATAAATTATACTATTTAGTGGTTTTAAGTTATAATTAGAAAATATTTTTACCATTTTATCCAATGGTGGTCATTAGAATTAATTTAACATTGAAATTGGACATAAACAATTGCCAATCTTTTGATATAAATTGTTTCTTAAAAACACGCTATTTGTTGTGACAGCGGGAATTAATTATAAAATTAATTAATGCAACTTATATGTTTGGAATTTTGTAAAATAGACATCATTTTTGAATTCGGAATATCAATTATAGCTTAGGGTGAAATTTTGGCATTGT
This sequence comes from Viscum album, assembly GCA_963277665.1. Lineage (NCBI taxonomy): Eukaryota > Viridiplantae > Streptophyta > Magnoliopsida > Santalales > Viscaceae > Viscum > Viscum album. Next base: position 786,516,691 of record OY728123.1, on the reverse strand, counting down.
TCTGAAAAACTTCAATTTTTGATGAATAGTGAAACCACTAAGTGGTAGTTAAATAACTGATTTTTCGTTTAAATGAAATATTACCACTTCTGTGATTTGATTTTCAAAAATCCGACATACATGGTTGTCATTAAGAAGTAAAATGTGGTTCAATGAGATCAAAATAATTTTTTGGTGAATAGTAACTTTTAAGTTCTTAATCGCGATTAGAGGTAATTAGTGTAGTTTAAGGTAAAAACAATGTTTTATTAATATGATATGAGCTTTACACTTGTCCTACTCCTATTGTATGAGTCATGGCCGACCAAGACAACCCATGGGTCAACTTGGGGACCCCATGGAGCCACTTTAGTTAGAAAATGACATAAATACCTTTTATTTAATGTTAAAGTAAAAAATGACACAAACATAAAATGTTTTACTAAAGCAATTTTTAAGTGGGGTTACACAAGTCCAAATTTTGATTATAAATATTCATTAGAAAGCTAAAAAGATTTCCTACATCATAGTATTTTTCTTATAATTTTTAGACATTAAATAAATTAAATTATTTATGACATCATGATGATGCAGTGATGACCTCATTATTTAACGATTTAAATAAAATGGGAAGATAATGAAAAATCCAAGGCTTACACTTGTCCAAAGCCAATTGGATGAGGAGATTTCGAACCCTTATCACCTTATCCTCGAATTATATAAGTGTGGGACCTTTAGAATCCGAAAAGCATTGTGTAAATAATGTAACATTTCAATCTTTCCAAAAGAGCCCCTCCTCTCCACTTATAAAAGGCCCCCACCTCTCCCACCTTATTCACACCTTCAAGCCATTTGGCTCGGCCAAACTCTGCCCAAATACTCTCCCGAAATTCCTCCCTTACTCCTAGAAACCTCACTTTGGGCAGAACTCTTCCCAAGGAAGCCTTTAGCTCAAATCAAAAAGAGTTACCCGATTTTGAGGTAATGTCTTTTATAATGTTGTTTTGTTTTATTTTTCTTCTCCAACCCCCTAAACTCTTTTTATTCATTTCTTTTGTAACAACACCAGTATCCTCAATATACTAGGATGTTGTTATAAGAAGGATTCGAGCTACACTTACACACACCTACATCTAATGGTTAAAGAACATACGGTTTCTGTGGATGGCGAATTTCTGCCTCACGAAACGATGATTGTTCAACACTCATATAACACCTTCAAAGGTGGCCATTAAGATGTCACTATATTTATATATAATATATAATGTGTTTATGTTTTACTTATGCTTCTGTATTTCTCATTTATGGCTTACTTTATGATTTCCATTATGGGTAAAACGCGATAATTTCATTTTAGGAAGTGCGGACTACCGCCCCCTCAAAGTGATTTGAATCGTTAATGCCATATGTGGGATGTATAAAGGATGGAGTAAATGGTATTATACACTATATTATACTGGAATTATATTATACATTTATATCATTATGATTTCGTTCCATTAAATATGAAATTGAAATGAAAGTAGCGTTCATGCGTACGTACGGCTTACCGTCTCCATGAACGGTGCATTTCATTTCTTACCTCTAAATGTTACATAATATTATAAATGAATGTATATACTGGATATATAAGATATATATGACATCTAAATCATGAATATAATTCTAGAGATAATGGATATTCTACCACATAAACAACTTGTAATTATAAGAAGTTTATTGTTGACTCAAGTACCAAAGATTGACAAAACGACCGTTATTAACTTAAATAATTACATAATGTTCATATCATTGTAATAAGTGATATAATAAGGATAATGAAATTAAAAATGGTTCTTAATAAGGTATATATTAACTCTATTTTATTATTCAGGAGGTTAAAGAACGGTTGAGTCAAGTCAGACACGAGGTAAGGGATTTTCTTAACCCAACTTCCATTCTTTGGGTTAATCTCCTACTTTCAAATTATGTCATGATATTATTATGTCTTATTTTGTATTTTTACTTTCTTTATGTGTACCTAAAGTGAATACACATAATATATCTATTTTATTTTAAAAATTATCTTTGTAAGGAATTCTTCTCAATCTCCTTTCATTGAGGCATGTTTGGTTTTATACACAAATTTCTTTTATACGGTGTATAAACCCCTTTGACTTTTATGTTTATTCAAAAGGAATATTTTTTTATACGAAGTGTTTTACTAAACGACAAAAAGGGAATGTTGTTCTTTCCGTACATATGCGGTGACAATGACTTCTCCGCCGCCGTGACCATTATTTGAGTTTCGGCTTCCTTTACAAGCCATACCTTTTTTTAAAAGAATAATAAATACAATGTTTTAACTTTCTTTTATTTTGGTATTGAAAATGGTATTAAAAGCATTTTTTTTATATATCAATGTGTTGTATTGAAATCTTGTGATTGAAATGTGGAAATGTTATGTCTCCTTTATGCATGTTTTATGTGATACGATTATGTTATGGTTTATGATATGTTCAAACCTATTCATATGAGGAATGCATTGGACTTAATAAGTGACGGGTGGAGCCCGCTATAGCTCCTCGATGCATCGGCAGGTCTCATGAGACAAACTAGTGTCTTGGCACGAGGCCTTGACAAAATATTATTTGTGGTCTTGGCACGAGGCCTTGACTACGTGGTTATGATAGTCTGGCATTATGCATTCCCTCATTATGAAAGTGGTTATTGATATTGCATGTGATTATTCGACCAGTAGAATATCCATGTGAAGAAGTGAATGGCATTATCTCATTTTACTTATGCCATTTTATGTTGATGATCAAGTTTAAAAGGCTTCTGTTTTTGTTATACATTGCCTTAAATGTTAATGTTTATTTATGAAAGCTTCCGCAATATTGTTATCCTTACTGAGCATCTGAGCTCACCCCTTTCAATGTTTTAATATTTTCCAGGATGTGAAGAAGTATTTTATGAATGACCTGCAGGGATAGTCAGAAGAGGATATTAGTGTGGACTATGGAGACTTTGTTATTGTAGTTTTTCACTTTATGATGTAATGTAACGTTTACGAATGTATCTAGTGTTTCCAAGGCTACTAAACTAATCGGTCTTTCAAGACTTGATCTTTTGTGATCATGACAATGTTACGAAGTAATGCACCGACTCTGGGTAGCTGGGGTCGGGGCGTTACACATAAATTACTTCTTCACTACCTGGGAAAAATAAAACATAGAAAAGGGGTGAGCTCAAATGCCCAGTAAGGATAACAATATAGCGGAACATTCAAAATAAGCATAAACATTTAAGGCAATGAATTACTAAAACAAAAGCCTTTTAAAATTGAACTTCAACATAGTATGGCAAAAGTAAAATGAAATAATTCCATTTACTTGTTCACATGGATATTCTACTAATCGAATAATCACATGCAATATCAATAACCACTTTCATAATGTTGGAATGCATAATGCCAGACTATCATAACCACATAGCCAAGGCCTCGTGCCAAGACTACAAATAAGATGTTGTCAAGGCCTTGTGCCAAGACACTAGTTTGTCTCATGAGACCTACCGATGCATCGAGGAGCTATAGCGGGCTCCACCCGTCACTTATTAAGTCCAATGCATTCCCATATGAAAAGGTTTAAACATAACATAAACATTCGTATTAAAACTAGCATACGAAATGTCAATAATTTCACCATAAACTATGAATGGTATAAAAATAACACATCCACAGTCAAACATATCACAAAACCTTCAATACAATATAGAAGTTTTGTATCATAATAAATCAACTTCAAATAATCTTAAAATCCATCAACGGATGTTGACATAGATGAAATCAAAATTCTTTTTAAAGAAGTATCTCCTTTTATTTTGAAATCATTTAAGATCCATATAAAATAAAACATTTTCTTTGAAAATATTCTTATAAGCTTGTATGGAAAGTTTCGACGATTTTATAATGGCGGAAAATAACCGCACCCGCCGTATAAGTTAAAAAAACATTCTTACCTCAATTCAGTCGAAAAGGTTAAAAAGGACCTTGTTTTGAAAACGACGGAAAGATTCCTTTATAAACGTCTTATAAAAAGTAAAACAAGGGTATAAATGACTTTAACCCATATTCTTGTAAATAGTAAAAATGTTTTGAAATACATTTCAATGAAACATGGATGTGGATGATAAAGAGATCCCAGTAGATTATTACGTATAATACAACCTCGGATAATGAAGAGATTGTGAAATAACCCTTACCTTGTACTTTTCCTTGGTTGGGGTAGGTTAACCTCCTGTATAATGGTGAAATAGTTGTTATTAAGTTATACAAGAATCATATATATTAATATGATATCATATATGATCTTTTAACATTGATTTGTTAATAATATCTTAGAATTATCGTCGTTTCGGGAGTTAACTTACTCATTTTCTTTTATATGTTTTGTTACATAAGCCATGGTTGTTGTATCTTATTCATATCCAGAATGATATACAGTCCTTAAACATCATTTTTAAATCATCAAATGATAATTATACTTGAATGGATACGATGGAGAATGAATCTCATCGCGTTCGTGGAGACGGTAGTCCGTACGTACGCACGAGCGACAATATCATTCTTTTGATATTAAAATAATATATAAATGGATGGTATATCATATATACAGAATCATTAACATGTTATATTTATTATTTACATGATTTACACATCATTATTATACCCATCCAAATAATATTATATTGAATAACAATTACACCACGACGTGGAGACGGTAAGCCGTACGTACGCACGTATGGTGACATGTTATTCAAAGGGTGGATAGAATACTGAATATGATTGTACCATATTTATAATAACATCACAGTATATGTGAGATACTGGAGTTATTATTTCAGAATGGTAAGAACAAAGGAAGAAGAAGTGGAAGAAGAAATGAACTTAGAAAAGGGTGGTGAAATCATTACCTCTTCTTCGGGTTCTTCCTTTTGATTTGATCAAAAGGGCTCCTTAGGTTGGCTTTCTGATCAATATAAGGCCTCTAGGTTGTAGTTAGGGATGTTGGGAGAGTATTTGGGCAGAGTTTGGCCGAACCAAAAGGCTTTAGAGGTGTGAAGAAATGAGAAGGAGGAGTTCCCTTTTATAAGAGGGGTGAGGGGCACCTTTGGAAAAGCTAGAAATATTAATTTATAATAAATTCATATTCGGTTTCTAATGGCTCCAAAATTGACTATTCAAAGGTTAAGGTGGGGATAGGTCGAAAACAACTCAACCAATAGAATTTAGACAGGTTTGGGTCCTTATATTAACCTTATCTTTAAGTATTAACTCTAAGTTAATTAGTTTCACTTTTACAATGTCTCTTTGTATTTTTATATTATATGGTTAATAAACATACTATATACATCCAAGAGACCCCCAAGTGGTCAATTAATGATTAACCTATCATAATATAAGTCCCTTGGCAGAACCTTAGATTTTTAGGAATTTAAGATCAATTAATAATATAATATTTGTTTTAAGAACTCTTTTATGTCAATTTTGACACTATTCAATAGTTGATTTTTGTGAAACTCATAACAGATTGATTACTTCGAACAAAGTCCATTAAATCAATCCTCATATATCATATTAGCCTAGAAAATTAGTTTAATTCATTAAAAGTTTCATATTTTATTTATTTGGGTATTTATAATATCAATTATGTTAATTTTTTACTATTTTAGTAATTACTGCATCATCATTGTGTCATAAATAAAATATATTATTTAATGTCTAAAAATTATAAATAAAACATAATTATGTAGGAAATCTTTTTAGCTTTCTAATGAATATTTATAATCGAAATTCCAACATGTATAACCCTATGTAAAAATTGTTCTTCTAAAAGATGTAAGCTTATGCCATTTTTATTTTTATTTTAACTTTATTAATGTAAAGTGTCCCTACCACATACAAGTGGCTCCAATGGGTCCCCAAATTGACCCAAGGATGCTCATGGTCGGGTATGTGTCCACCAATAAGGTTAGGACACGTTTTAGGGTAATTTTGTATTATTATAATATTATTTTTTAACCCTTATTTACCCGATTTACCCTTTAACCATGGTAAATAAAATATTTACCACAGTAACTATTCAAAATGTCTAAAAATAAAAGTTACCTATTTACACAATTTGAACATCCTGATTCCAAATATGGAATCCATTTTCCTAAATTCAAAACACAGAAGTGGCAGAAATTAATTTAAAATTAATTCCCGCTGTCAAAACAAAAAGCGTGTTTTTAAGAGATAATAACTATCAAAAGATTGACACTTGTTTATGTTCGGTTTAATTGTAAAATTATGTCCAATGACCAACATTATATTAAATGGTAAAAATATATTCTAAATATACTTTAAAACCACTCAAATTCATAATTTATCACTATTAATTATTTTGATTAAAAAAGTTGTTTTTAATTAAAACTTAGTAATTTTCACTATTCATCAAAATATGAAAGTTATCCGAAATGTACCAAAATTTCACCTTAGGCTAAATTCGATATTCCGAATCCAAAAATGAAGTCCATTTTCAAATATAAAATATATATAATTTCAAAATTTAGGTATTACAATTCATAACGGCTAGTTTGATCGGTTGTGGTGTGTGTTAAAACTCGACGTTGCGTACAACACACGCTACTGTTTTATTCAAAGGAAAGCGTACCGTGGAAGCTTGGGATGTTTCATTTTAAATTTTAGATGTCCCCATTTAGTCAAAAAGTTTAAAATATTGTATTTAAAAAGGTTTCACTATTAGAAGTTGATAAAAGTGAAATACTGAAAATGAATCTGTTCTTGCATTATGACTAAGAAACTCATAATAGGGATTCTAAAATTATAAGGATTATATAAAGTTCAAAATGTAGTTAATACTATTCATGACCTCTTTTAATGGTGTGATTGAACTCGGTGTTGCGTGTAGTGCAAGTTATTGAATTATTTTTAAGAAATAACACACTCTGAAATCCTGGGGTGTTACATTCTCCCCTCCTTCAATAAATTGCGTCCTCGCGATTTGAAAAATAAAAGGTTGAAAGTAGAAAATATATTTGTGGGAAAACCCACATCGGAAATTGGGTTACTAAAATTTAGTCTTAATATGAGGAAAAGAGAAATGAAAGGGTCACCACCAAATTATGATCTTGATTAGGAGAACATTGGTGGCAATTAGAGACATATAATCGGAGGAAAAACGTAAATATTTATAGGTAGTGATTGAGGTCATCAATCACAAACAAGTGTATAATTGAGGTCCTTAAACTCATCAATCTATGATGATTTGAATTACCATCGGTTCAACAAAATATAGGGTATTGGGATAACACATTTTTGACATTTCAAAATATCTTAGTTGAAATCCCACATCGAAAAATGAATTAACGAGGCCTCTATTTAAAATAAAGAGTCGAAAGTATGAAGATTACCGAAAATAACACATACTAGGGTTCCATGTAAGAAAATATGGATATGGAAGAAAAATATAGCCATCAATTATCTGATGGAGAGTGGTAGAGAACATGGCTATGAAAAGGCCAACAATCCCAAAGCCATAAATTTGTGATGATTTAAGGTACCATCTAGGACAACATTTTTGTTCTAAGTTTCTATTATTAATGTTGAGGAATTTATTTATGAGATTGGATAAGATAATAAGGAGATATACTTAGTTTATAATTAGAGTTTTATCCATTAATAAATTTCTACCAAAACTCATCATTCACTCGTAAAAAAAATTCTATTTATACTATTCATAGAGGGTTCCAAAATAAACGAATTTATAATTCATCGACCAGATCTTTTAAAAAAACTACTTTATTTAATCCAGGACATCTCGTGGGATAGTGGTAGGTGATACACCCTTGTCGCCCTTTGGTTGTGGGTTCAAGTCTCGCAGCCTTGCCGGACGCGACGGGTTGCCGCCCGACCTCCGGGTTGTCCTTTTATGGAAATCCAAAATAATCCAAACTAGAACTATCCAAAATACTTCTGTCCAAACTCACAGTCCAACATTCATAAGGAAGGTAAACATAATATAGATCCTTTTTACCCCGTAATAGCATATGAATACCTTCATCATGTATTACCATATTCCTTATTGATTACATTCATGCTCCCTTATTCCATATAGAATGCTGGATATACTTCATTAATCCAAAAATGTTTTAAACCCCAACAATGATGGAATATACAAATCATTAATCAGTTCCAAGGTAGTCAAGAATATCCAATATAATATATCCAAAACAATCACATATTATTCCAAAATCACTACCTCAGTATCAGAACTATATTATGGTTTATCATTCTCTCAACCATATATTTTCCAAAAATCTATCCTGCTAATGAGTCACTTTTCTTTGTTCCACACAATCTCAAGTCCTTAATGAAATAGTACTGCAGTACAATCCTTATATACTCCATTATTATTATAACAAGTACATTGTTGATACAAATCTCAATTGACATAATCAACATAAGAACTCTAATCATTCCTCTTCATCTGTGGTAGTATCATAACTTGATTATTATCCAATAACATCATTTGCGGCATAGTCTGATGACTGGGACATAGGTTCGCGTAGTGTCCAAACTCCTTGCAAATGAAGCATTGTACATTTAAAACCATTTTCTTACCCTTGCAGTCACATACTTTGTGCCCTTTTCCTCCACACTTATAACAAACCCCCATTCCTTTCAGGCAAGTTCCAGGGTGTTTCTTTCCACAGTTACCACATATGGGAAAATTCTTCTTTTCCCTCTTCCCTTTATCCATCTTTATCTCTTCCATCCTTTTCTTCTCTTGCTTCCCTTCAAAGCCATAGGACTCAGTAAACTCTTTACATATCTTATCAACACATGATATTATTTCTTCATATGATGATAATACATGGGAGACTATTTCTCTTATAAATTCTAGCTTAAGACCATGAAAGATATGATCCTTCCTTCTCTTTGAATCATGTGTATTTCTGGAGTTCTCACTCCTTCTACTGGGTGCCATTTCTATACCATGGCATAAACTAGATCAGTTTATGAATCAAAACACATAATCCCATACTTATAAAACACTTAACATAAATTGAACTATTTATGGATATAATCCATAATCATAAAAATGTTTTCTTTGAGGAAGTATATACTCATAAACCCTTCATAATGATTTGTAAAGAAAATGAGAGTTATCCTAAGCATATCCCCCGGGAGTGTCGTAACCAAGAGTGCAGCAAGGCCCGTTGTCGTGCACCAGTTCCCGTTCGAGTCTAGCTCAAAGCGGTGTTTTCGGGTTTTACCCCTTGGTACATCTGTGCCAGAGCCGCCTCTACCTGCTCGTATCCAGACAGGGATTTATTTCTCGGAAAACTCACAAAATCTCTACAATACCAAAATTCTAGGAAGTTCTTCTATACTAATCCTCAAAGTTCATCTTAGGTCTACGTGCTCTAATCAGAGTTTATCTAAATCTAGCTTCCAAGGTTTGTACTAAACTTCCTCTAATACCAACTGTAACGCCCCGACCCCAGCTACCCAGAGTCGGTGCATTACTTCGTAACATTGGCATGATCACAAGAAAGATCAAATCCCGAAAGACCGATTGGTTTAGTAGCCTTGGAAACACTAGATATAATCATAAAGTTTTACATTACATTTCAAAGTGAAAAACTACTACAACAACAAAGTCTTCATATCTACACTATTAACCCCTCATAATATCCCTGCAAGTCATTCATAAATTACTTCTTCACTACCTGGGAAAAATAAAACATAGAAAAGGGGTGAGCTCAAATGCCCAGTAAGGATAACAATATAGCGGAACATTCAAAATAAGCATAAACATTTAAGGCAATGAATTACTAAAACAAAAGCCTTTTAAAATTGAACTTCAACATAGTATGGCAAAAGTAAAATGAAATAATTCCATTTACTTGTTCACATGGATATTCTACTAATCGAATAATCACATGCAATATCAATAACCACTTTCATAATGTTGGAATGCATAATGCCAGACTATCATAACCACATAGCCAAGGCCTCGTGCCAAGACTACAAATAAGATGTTGTTAAGGCCTTGTGCCAAGACACTAGTTTGTCTCATGAGACCTACCGATGCATCGAGGAGCTATAGCGGGCTCCACCCGTCACTTATTAAGTCCAATGCATTCCCATATGAAAAGGTTTAAACATAACATAAACATTCGTATTAAAACTAGCATACGAAATGTCAATAATTTCACCATAAACTATGAATGGTATAAAAATAGCACATCCACAGTCAAACATATCACAAAACCTTCAATACAATATAGAAGTTTTGTATCATAATAAATCAACTTCAAATAATCTTAAAATCCATCAACGGATGTTGACATAGATGAAATCAAAATTCTTTTTAAAGAAGTATCTCCTTTTATTTTGAAATCATTTAAGATCCATATAAAATAAAACATTTTCTTTGAAAATATTCTTATAAGCTTGTATGGAAAGTTTCGACGATTTTATAATGGCGGAAAATAACCGCACCCGCCGTATAAGTTAAAAAAAACATTCTTACCTCAATTCAGTCGAAAAGGTTAAAAAGGACCTTGTTTTGAAAACGACGGAAAGATTCCTTTATAAACGTCTTATAAAAAGTCAAACAAGGGTATAAATGACTTTAACCCATATTCTTGTAAATAGTAAAAATGTTTTGAAATACATTTCAAAGAAACATGGATGTGGATGATAAAGAGATCCCAGTAGATTATTACGTATAATACAACCTCGGATAATGAAGAGATTGTGAAATAACCCTTACCTTGTACTTTTCCTTGGTTGGGGTAGGTTAACCTCCTGTATAATGGTGAAATAGTTGTTATTAAGTTATACAAGAATCATATATATTAATATGATATCATATATGATCTTTTAACATTGATTTGTTAATAATATCTTAGAATTATCGTCGTTTCGGGAGTTAACTTACTCATTTTCTTTTATATGTTTTGTTACATAAGCCATGGTTGTTGTATATTATTCATATCCAGAATGATATACAGTCCTTAAACATCATTTTTAAATCATCAAATGATAATTATACTTGAATGGATACGATGGAGAATGAATCTCATCGCGTTCGTGGAGACGGTAGTCCGTACGTACGCACGAGCGACAATATCATTCTTTTGATATTAAAATAATATATAAATGGATGGTATATCATATATACAGAATCATTAACATGTTATATTTATTATTTACATGAGTTACACATCATTATTATACCCATCCAAATAATATTATATTGAATAACAATTACACCACGACGTGGAGACGGTAAGCCGTACGTACGCACGTATGGTGACATGTTATTCAAAGGGTGGATAGAATACTGAATATGATTGTACCATATTTATAATAACATCACAGTATATGTGAGATACTGGAGTTATTATTTCAGAATGGTAAGAACAAAGGAAGAAGAAGTGGAAGAAGAAATGAACTTAGAAAAGGGTGGTGAAATCATTACCTCTTCTTCGGGTTCTTCCTTTTGATTTGATCAATAGGGCTCCTTAGGTTGGCTTTCTGATCAAACTAAGGCCTCTAGGTTGTAGTGAGGGATGTTGGGAGAGTATTTGGGCAGAGTTTGGCCGAACCAAAAGGCTTTAGAGGTGTGAAGAAATGAGAAGGAGGAGTTCCCTTTTATAAGAGGGGTGAGGGGCACCTTTGGAAAAGCTAGAAATATTAATTTATAATAAATTAATATTCGGTTTCTAATGGCTCCAAAATTGACTATTCAAAGGTTAAGGTGGGGATAGGTCGAAAACAACTCAACCAATAGAATTTAGACAGGTTTGGGTACTTATATTAACCTTATCTTTAAGTATTAACTCTAAGTTAATTAGTTTCACTTTTACAATGTCTCTTTGTATTTTTATATTATATGGTTAATAAACTTACTATATACATCCAAGCGACCCCCAAGTGGTCCATTAATGATTAACCTATCATAATATAAGTCTCTTGGCCGAACCTTAGATTTTTAGGAATTTAATATCAATTAATAATATAATATTTGTTTTAAGAACTCTTTTATGTCAATTTTGACACTATTCAATAGTTGATTTTTGTGAAACTCATAACAGATTGATTACTTCGAACAAAGTCCATTAAATCAATCCTAATATATCATATTAGCCTAGAAAATTAGTTTAATTCATTAAAAGTTTCATATTATATTTATTTGGGTATTTATAATATCAATTATGTTAATTTTTTACTATTTTAGTAATTACTGCATCATCATTGTGTCATAAATAAAATATATTATTTAATGTCTAAAAATTATAAATAAAACATCATTATGTAGGAAATCTTTTTATCTTTCTAATGAATATTTATAATCGAAATCCCAACATGTATAACCCTATGTAAAAATTGTTCTTCTAAAAGATGTAAGCTTATGCCATTTTTATTTTTATTTTAACTTTATTAATGTAAAGTGTCCCTACCACATACAAGTGGCTCCAAGGGGTCCCCAAATTGACCCAAGGATGCTCATGGTCGGGTATGTGTCCACCAATAAGGTTAGGACACGTTTTAGGGTAATTTTGTATTATTATAATATTATTTGTTAACCCTTATTTACCCGATTTACCCTTTAACCATGGTAAATAAAATATTTACCACAGTAACTATTCAAAATGTCTAAAAATAAAAGTTACCTATTTACACAATTTGAACATCCTGATTCCAAATATGGAATCCATTTTCCTAAATTCAAAACACAGAAGTGGCAGAAATTAATTTAAAATTAATTCCCGCTATCAAAACAAAAAGCGTGTTTTTAAGAGATAATAACTATCAAAAGATTGACACTTGTTTATGTTCGGTTTAATTGTAAAATTATGTCCAATGACCAACATTATATTAAATGGTAAAAATATATTCTAAATATACTTTAAAACCACTCAAATTCATAATTTATCACTATTAATTATTTTGATTAAAAAAGTTGTTTTTAATTAAAACTTAGTAATTTTCACTATTCATCAAAATATGAAAGTTATCCGAAATGTACCAAAATTTCACCTTAGGCTAAATTCGATATTCCGAATCCAAAAATGAAGTCCATTTTCAAATATAAAATATATATAATTTCAAAATTTAGGTATTACTATTCATAACGGCTAGTTTGATCGGTTGTGGTGTGTGTTAAAACTCGACGTTGCGTACAACACACGCTACTATTTTATTCAAAGGAAAGCGTACCGTGGAAGCTTGGGATGTTTCATTTTAAATTTTAGATGTCCCCATTTAGTCAAAAAGTTTAAAATATTGTATTTAAAAAGGTTTCACTATTAGAAGTTGATAAAAGTGAAATACTGAAAATGAATCTGTTCTTGCATTATGACTAAGAAACTCATAATAGGGATTCTAAAATTATAAGGATTATATAAAGTTCAAAATGTAGTTAATACTATTCATGACCTCTTTTAATGGTGTGATTGAACTCGGTGTTGCGTGTAGTGCAAGTTATTGAATTATTTTTAAGAAATAACACACTCTGAAATCCTGGGGTGTTACAAATTTACTTTCAAAATGCTAGTTTTTATAAAAATCTTTATTTTCATTTTTCATAAAAAAGAATAATTTTTCAAAAAAATACAAAACAATCCCCATAATATAATATTAACATTTATATTTTAAAAATTATTTTAATTTTCTCAAATTAAATTTATAATAAATTTAAAAAGTAATTATAAATTTCATGGGGAAAATTTAATGATATCCATTTTTTGAAAAAAATGTTTTCTATGAGGTATAAAATGGCTGCTAAAAATTGAGTCATTTTTTTTATAACTTAATAAATAAATTTGAATTATTTAAAAACATTAAAAATATTTATAAAAAATTAGTTATTACTATTTAAATATTATAATTTAATGGATAAGTTATAACTATTTACTATATATTAGTTTGTGTGGATGTAAGTTTGTGTATAAGGAAATCTATCAAATATTATAGTTTTATTTTAGAGTAAATACATATAATATATCATTTTGTTAAGTTATATACCCCTTTAAATAAATTCCACCCTAAAAATTTCTTTACTCTAGTATAAAATGCGAGTATTTCGCTTCTTCATCATATACTTAGGATCCCATGTAGCTTCCTCAAATTTTTGATTCCTCCAATGAATTTTTAAAAATATTTTAGTCTTATTCCATAGAACATTATATATATTATTCTAGATTTCTATTGGTTTTTCATTCTAAGAAAAAAAATCACCAATGTAAAAACCTTTGAGTTGATAAAATGTAAAGGATTATGGTGTATAATTCCTCAAGAGAGATAAATGAAACACATATTGGACCTGATATATGTTTTGTGGGAGTATCAAGTGATAAGATATGGTCCCTACTCATTCAAGAATATAAAATGGAAAAATAAACCTATAGATAAAATTTCTATTCATTATGAATTATATAATGTTAATTTATAGATAAATTCATATGAAAACATTCTCACCAACATTGATTTCTAGGTCACATCGACGATTATCACCATAACTCTTTTGTTTACATGAAGAGGGGTTGAGGTGTTTTTGAATAACTCGTATATTACCCTCCATTTACTTCTCTATCTCAAGTCCAAATATATTTTTTTCTCCAAATTATTTCTAGTATGTAAGAATTATACACTTGTTTCCATTGAGGGATTCATAAGGATCCATCTGAATGCTTGAGTGAAGTCTACTATTGTGTGAAAAATCAACATTGGGAAGGTGTTGATACCAAAAACTCATTTAGATACATATAATTGGATTTGAACATATCATACATGTTTTAAATCTTTTCTTAGGTTGACCCTTATTTTGATAATGATAAGATGTACTAAAACATAACTCTTTATCAAGATATTTGTGAATAATTATCCAAAAAATTTAGGTAAAACTACGATCAAGATTAGATATAGAAGACTATGGTACCTCATATTACATTACAACTTAATTAAAACATATCCTATAAAGTAGATCAATAAATATTTATTATCTGATATAAATTAATTTTTCTAAATTCATAAGGTAATCAAATACAACCTCATTGGATTTATGAAGATTATATTTTTTGGGGACCCTATCAATGAAATCCATGGTGTTTCTTTGTATTTTTTAATTCTATTATGGGTAATGGATATAAAATTTCCTTATAAATATGTCTCTTAACCTCAAATATACATACTTTAAAATATATATCTTCATTTTATCCCACTATAAATACTATTTAATAACTCTATACAACTTCTAACATCAATGATGAATAATGGATGATATGATATGAGATTATTTCAATAATTCATTCTTAAAATTTGGTATTAATAGGACACATCCTAAATTCCTAAACATTATCATTCCATCACAATAAAGGTTTATCTTAGTAACATTTCCCACCTTTTATTTCTCTATAGCTTCCTTCTATAACACTTTAATCCTTACATAGATAAATAGTTTAACAATCATTTGGGAAAGTTAAAATTTATCCCTTCTATAAAGATTCATGATCCAACATTAACAAATCTATAATATGAGTTGTTTTGTGATCCTCACCATAGATAATCTAGTATGATCCTTCCAACTAAAAGCATCAACAAACCTATTTTCATTACTATATTTATTGGGTATTAGGTAGTCAATATATACTCAACTCTAACTATATTCTTTGGATCATTTTCAACTCCTTCTGGGTGAATTTATACTTCAACGTCCATTGATCAGTATATATGTCAAAATTTATCTATAAAGATAACACCTCCATATTGTTAATGAAATTATTTTCCAAGCTAATTCAAAATCTTGAGTTGGATATTTTTTCTAAATGATCTCAAATTAGAATGCAGAATAATATATCACCACATTATTATTCATGATAAAAAATTCCAACCCTTTCATTGATGTATCACTATAAATCTCTACCCCTTCTCCACTGTACGGTAGTGTGAGAACATATGCATAAAATAACCATCTCTTCAATTCCATTAAATTTTATTCACACTCATCAATTAAAATGATCAAAACTCTCTTCTGTGTTAACATGGTGAGCGTATTAAATATCACTGAGAAAACCTTCATAGATCATTGATAGTTTCTTGTAAATCCAATAAAACTGTAGAAAAAAATCACTTTGGTTGTTCAAGTTAAATGTTTAATAACATTCACCTTTCATGGATACACCAAAATATATTCTCTTAAGATTATTTGACCAAAAAATGATGTTTTCTACAGAAAAAATGCACAATTGGTATGTTTTTAAAACACTTATCCTTCCTTAGGGTCTTTAATACAATCCTTAACTATTCTTAATGTTCTTCCATTATCATCAAATATGTAACAATTTTTTCTATAAATACTACCAAAATTTGATCAACATAAAATATAAAGAATATATTCATTAAATTCAAGAGGATATAACTGGAATTAGTAACATTAAATTTCATTATTACGAATTCATATTTACCATACATTGAATTGAATGAGTCTTGGGTATGTATTAACATTTTACCCTCAAATTATAATTCCTAGAATGATGATCAATCTCATAAAAATAATCAGTTCCTTATAATTGTTTAGGAAATTCATCAACATAGGGATTAGGATACTTATTCTTGATCATGATATTTTTATGTTCTTAATAATTAGTGAAATGTCTAATTCATCCATCATTATTCTTAAAAAAATATAGGTCCAACCCATGGTAAAGAACATTTCAAATTAAATCCCATATCTAGATTCTTCTAGAGTTTCTTCATCAATTATAGAAACTCAATTGGGCACATTTTATATAGAGTCATTTAAATAAGTACCTCACTAGGTAACAGATATATTTAAAACTCAACATCATGATTTTGATGGAGAATAGGGATCGATTGCGAGAAGACTTAAAAACACACACAAAATAGGCATATCATGGATTTTGAGTTACTCCCCACCCTTATTAGATAAATAAAAATTTTGAATATGAATAAATACTCATGTAATGGATGTAATTTTCCATTAGAACTTAAAATTTATCCTTTAATTGATAGTATATAATAAGATATTTGGGAATATCAAATATGATTTCCCTTCCTCAGAAATTAATATGGGATTTATCTAAATAATTATAATTTATTCCCAAAATCACATCAAATTCAACTAGAGGAATAATAACAAGGTTTTCAGGGAGAACATCCCCATAAATATCAATTTTGGGGGATTCATAAATGTGATATTTGATCCTCATACAATTAAACTTTTTAATAGTATTTTAATATATATCCATTGAGGATAAAAATTTAGATTCCTTGAGACATTTCTTGATATACGTGAATTCACAAAACTAATCCAAAATTGGTTACTTCAATATTTTATCTTCAGTGTAGCCACCATAAAATTTTCATTCCATCTTCATTCCATCACTAAAACCAAAATGGTTAGCATGGCCATCTAGAATATTTTACTCAGATTTATCAATCATGAAAAAAAATTCATAGGATATCTAACCTATGACCCTTATTTTAATTCATTGACACCATAATTTTAAAACAGGTCATCTTTGATTATTATCTATTCAAATCTATCATAATGGATCTTAAATGATATTATAATTTACTTATACATATCCCCCTCCAAATTAAAAAAGCTGGTGTGTAGTAAGGTCCCATTCACCAGAACTAGAATTGTAACGACCTGATGTTTTTCAATAGAAATTCCCATCTTAAAAATATGTCATAAAACCACATGAAACACAACATAATGAACTACTAAGTGCATGGTGACCTTTAAACATAATTTTTTCACTTATGTGTTTTGAATTTCTAAAATCCGACATACACGGTTGTGTTCAAGATGATTTTTGGAGTCTAATAGAACTAAAATAATTATCGTTGAATAGTAACATACCCTTATTAATAGTAACATAATCTTATGAATAGTGATATACCCTTATAAATATTAACCTTACCTCTGATATTATAATGATAATATTCAAGTGAAATTATGATGTACCTATATTTTAGAATAAGTAAATAAATGTTTTAAAACTGGATTTTTAATAATAAACAATGATTTTAATTAAATATTCAATTAATCATATTAGGAAATTATTTTTGAAAATTGGACATCATTTATGGATTGTACAGGTCAAAAAATGGATGTGGTGAATTTTTTTGGACATTTCTGAAATATGTGAATTTTTTATGAACAACGAAATACCATAATTGACCAAAATAAGCTAAATAAGCTAATTATAGAGCCATTTATGGTTTTTTGATGATATAAGCCCACGTGGATTGGGATGAAATTACTAAATTACTATACTTGGTCATTTGAGACTCACTATTCATTGTCTTGTGGGGAAATAATAAATTAATGAATTTTATATTGAGAAAACCACTCTCCCCTCCACTATAAAAACCACCCTTCACACCCTCATTCCCTAACACCTCTCAAGCTTCGAGCCTTTTCTAAAATCATCCCAATAATCTTCCCTAGCCTTTCCGCCACATCCAAGATCCTCTGGTCTCATCAAAATACCAAGCCTATGACCCTTGAGGAGGATCTCAATGGGAGGAATCAAGAGGTAATTTCTCTCCCTCTTTCCCTTTAATTCCCTTTCAATTTTAAGTTCTTTTATTTTTCTCTCCCCACCTATCTTTGTCGAAATGGTATGATAACTCTAGTATCATACATATACTTGAATTTAATGACACTAATGTGATATTATACTATCCAAACCCCTTTTTCAACTTCTTTTTATTTTATTAAAGATAACGTTTCTCGTGAGGTGTTAATCTATCAACTTCAAGAATGACATTTTTTATGTCTCCATTTCTACCTTTAGATCTGGTCATTAAACTGTTTCTAGAGTTTAAAAATAATATTTTATATGTATTAAGTCCTATTCAATGATCTGTAACTAACTTATGTACATATTAGTAAATGAATAATCAAAACAAGTTCGTTGTGGTCGAAAAATAGCCTAAATTAACTCAAACAATCATCATTTAATTCTTATTTAATGATGCATCCCCATGGTATAAAATGTAATTAATTATAAGACCATTTTAACTATTTTAATATTAGTAATAAAATAGAATATATTTTATGGATTTTTATCCATGTTCTACACGAACTTCAATTCATGAATACATGTGAAACGCTCAAGAAAACCATAAAAACGAACATTCCCAAACAATGTTTTTAAACCCCATAACTCATCAAAAGAACAAAAAAATAACATAATGAAACCATAATCAACGTTTTTCATGTATTAAAGGTTATATAAATTTCTATTTAATTAATATAATGTCATTATACAGGGCATTAATGTGAAATAAGCGTTCAGATATAAGGTTAGGGAAAAATCTCAAACCTAACTTTCATCCTTTGGGTTCCCCATCTTTCACTCCTTTATGATATGGTTATTCCATAAAAATATATTTTTCATCATTGTATTTAATTTTTTGGGATATTAATGTTTTTCATGGGTATTTATGTCAAACCAAATGTTTTACAAAAGAACTCTTCTTTTAAGAAAACACCTTTTACTACTTATTCAAGATTGACGATTATTGTGACATGTATGTTATTCCCTCATTCTTTTGGGAACCCAATGTTTATGAATGTGTTCTTATGAGTTGAAACAAATTACTTTTCATGGGATAGTTATTTTTATTTTTTTATATGTTCATTGTTTCATGCGTGATAAATGATAATGTTATTATGTAACGGGTGCACCGGGAATTATATAGGGCAATATGAATGTTTAAATGTGATGGGTGCACCCATAATTATACAGCGCTTCAATGAATGGGGTAAAGTGATGAATCTCATAAGTAAATGTGAAATTATGGGTGAAAAAGATTCAATATTTGTTCAAAATTATGTGTGGTATTTAACCAAAAATACATGATGTTTCATTACAATGCATTGACACATTTCAAGTCTTATATTTATGCTTTCTCTTATGTTCATGATCATTTTCCTATGTCATGATTATGCTGACCCCATGAGATATTTTTATTATCTATCCCCTTACTGGGATTCTATCTCACCCCTTTTGATGTATATCCTAAGGTGACTACATGTACTAAGGAGAGGTCAAGTACCAATAAGAAGATAGAGATGAAGAAATTGAATAAATGATTATGCTCGAAGTTGTAATTGTTATGTATAGTACTAGTTTTCCCAATACACTAAACGGTTGGATCCTCTATGTGTAATACAATTATGTTGTTTATCTTTAAAATTATGTAATAGTAATGTAATAAATGGATGGGTCTCTATAGTTAGTATCAGATGAAAGGTTTAGTTAATTTTGGAATTATGACTAGTGAACCCTAGAGAAAACCTCTAGCATGAGACTGAGTAAAAATATGCACAAATGAGTCTTTATAATGGGATCCCATATGTTAGGATTTTAGTATAAATTGTTTAAATGAACAATTTATTCATTACTTGTTTACTTATGTTTTGTTCTAACCTTTTCTATTTTATAAAATGGTGGGAACAAGGAGAAACTAGGCCAATAACTCGTGCGAGGGCTAATACAATGATTTCCCGAACAACATCCCCAATGATTTGGGAGGTGGAGTTCAAAACATCTTTGCAATGATTACCTAATTATCTCTTGTTATGAATAATAACCATAATAATGGGGAACGTCCTCCTTCACCAAATAGAGATCTATTGTCTATCAAATGTTTTATGTGGCAATGAACACCAACATTTAGTGGATCTTCGGATCCACTAGTTACAGAAAAGTGGGTCTACTCCATGGAGAAGATCTTTTATGTTCTTCACTATTCTCAGATTGATAAGGCGACACTAGCCATTTATTATCTATATGTAGAGGTCGATTAATAGTGGTATTTGATTAATAACTCCAATCCAACGGAGGAAATTGATTGAGAAGGAATGGTAAGACTTTATGATAATGATTCTTAACATGTATTTCCCAATAACTCTTTGCGCGAAGATAGAGAGAGAATTTATAGAGCTCAATCAAAAAGAAAGAGAATCTATCAAAACCTACGAATAAAATTTCTCAAGTCCTACAAGGTATTATTTGGGTTTTGTTATCAACAATGATAGAAAAATCGATATATTCTTTAGTAGATTAAAACCATACTTTCTAAAGGAATTTTCAATTAGAGACTTTGGGAGTTATGAATATGTTAATCGGTGCTCTCTAAAGGTAGAGATAGAGTTTGGAGAATGGTCCCATGCCTATGTTGATAATAAATGAAAGATGGAGTTTCAAGTCAGTGGATCTAATGACAAAGGTGGGAAGAAAACTGAATGACCCACATGCCCAAAATGTGGGAAGTTGTACCATGGGAACTGCCTCAAAGAGAAGAGGAAATGAATAAAGTGTAGAAAGAAGGAATTCATGCTCAAGGGAGTTTCAAAGACATAAAATGGAAAGAGAATTTGGTGGAAGAAAAAAATAGAACCACCCATTGTTCAATTCTACAACTATATGGAGCTAGGTAAATATGCAAACCAGTGCATTAAACCTTGATTTCTCGAGGGTAATCAGCATCGGCAGCCACCAAAGCCAAAGTAACAAGGGAAGGATTATTCCATCACTACTGCAGATGTGGAGAAAGATAATGATGTCATACAAGGTACACTTCCAATTCACTCAAGAATGGGAAAAATCATATTTGATTCTGGTTCTACGAATTTTTTTATATATTGCATGTTTTCTAGAACTGTAGAAACGATTCCCCGAAACCATAAAGTAGAGATATCTATAAAAACACCAAGTGGGGAAATCAATGTAACCCAAGTGTTTTACTCTACGATTGTTTGTGTATGTTGGAAGATTATTCCAGAAAATCTCATAATACTTTCCTTTGTGTAATTCTATATAGTAATGAGAATGGATTGGCTCTCATTATATAGATCACATATCGACTGTCAGGAAAAGGAAATATCTTTTCAAATTATGAACCATCCCATGATCCTCTACAAATTCAAGGAAGATCATGAATCTTCTTTGAATAATCCTTCATCTCTCTGTGTGTTTATTCCCTATGAAGAATCAAACCTCACCCAAATGGTTGAGTCAAAGGGTAGTTCCAACCTTGTGGAAATGCCCATTGTGAGGGAATACGGTGATGTATTTCCTGAAGAGATACCCTAAATTCCCCCGGATCATGAGGTGGAGTTCCCAAAAGAACCCATACCTGGAGATACTCCTATCACAAAGTGTCCATATAGGATGGCTCCTATTGAACTGGAGAAGTTAAAGAAGCAGCTTCAAGAGCATCTGGATAAAGGGTTCATACACACTAGTGCATCACCTTGGGGTGGACCATTTCTGTTTGTAAAGAATAGGGATGGAACAATGCAGTTGTGTATCGATTATCAGGAACTCAGAAAGATCACCATAAAGAATAAGTATCCTTCTCCAAGGATTGACAACTTGTTCGACAAGTTAATGGGAGCTCAATACTTCTCAAAGGTGGATCTCTATTCTCGATTTCATAAGCTAAAGGTGAATAATGAAGACATTCAGAAGACTTCCTTCCATACAAGGTATGGTTACTATGTGTTTCTGGTGATGCCCTCCAGACTTACTAATTCCCTATCAATCTTCATGTATTTTATGAATAGAGTCTTTAGACCTTTCCGCAACAAATTTGTTGTAGTTTTACTGATGATATTCTAATCTACTTCAAGAGAAAGGAGGAACATGAAGAACATCTATGACTTGTATTGGCGATGTTGATAAAGGATAATTTGTATGCAAAGTTCCGAAAGTGTGATTTTTTTATAAAGAAAGTCACATTCTGGGAACATGTGATCACATGGGAGGGAATTTCTGTAGATCCTTCAAAAACAATGGAGATTGAGGAATGGCCCAGGACCTCTAGGGTCACCGAAATCCGTATTTTTCTTGGTTTATTTGGGCACTACAGATGTTTTGTGAGAAAATCATCATGAATGTAAAGCCCACTAACTATGTTAACATGGAATGGGGTAAATTTTGTATGGACGGAATAATGAGAGGGAGGCTACAAGGAGTAAAAGAGAAGGTTGATCAAAGCACCGGTACTTGTACTACTAGAAAGTGGAGAAAGTTGTGTGATATACAGTGATGTATTAAAGAAAGTCTTTGGTTCCATACTCATGAAAAATGATAATGTGATAGCCCACACCTCACAACAGATGATGATCCATTAGAAGAACTACCCAAAACTTTTTCTAGAGCTGGCAGCAGGGATTTATGCCTTGAAAATCTGGTGGCACTACCTTTATGATGAGAAGTGTGACATATACACCGACCATAAGATCCTAAAGTATATATTCACAAAAAGGAGCTCAACATGTGTCAAATGAGATGGTTAGAGCTAATCAAGGATTACGATTTCTCTCTTCACTACCATCCAGGAAAGGAGAACAAGGTAGCTAATTCTCTATGAAAAAAAGAACCTGCTACTCTATCCATGTTACAGATTGAGAAGGATCCCATCTTCTAGTATATGAAAAGCATTGATTTAGAAATCATAAGGGTTGGGGATACATAATACCTTGCCTAAATGATTTCACAACCATCCATCTAAGATAGTATTATGGAAGCACAAAGAGATGATGTGGAGATACAAAAGAGGGTGAATGCATTAAAGGAAGGGAAGCTGCATGAGTTTCATATCGATGATGATGGTGTGATTTGGTTTAGAAGGTGGCTTTGTGTGATTTTATCACCATGGATAAAGAAGGATCTATTGGACAATTCAAATACTTAAAAAATTTGTATCCATCATTTTAGCACCAATATGTACTACGATCTCCGAGACCACTTCTGGTAGGATCACATGAAGAAGGAGATGGCAGAATATATATCAAGGTGCTTGGTATGTCCACAAGTTAAATCAGAGCGGTAAAAGTCCAAAGGGTTGATGCATCCATTGAATATAACCATGTGGAAATTGGAGAATGTTACTATGGACTTTGTTAGGGGTCTCCCGAAGACATTGAAGGGAAATAATGTGATATGCGTGTGGTTGAACGACTCACCAAGACTTCCCATTTTATCTTTATTCGAGAAGATATCTCTCTTGAACCACTTGCAACGACATATGTGAAGGATGTTGTGAGACTGCATAGTGTTCCACACTCTATTGTCTTTGATAATAATTCAAGGATCACATCTAAAATCTGGATGAGCCTTCAACATGCTTTGAGTACTAAATTAAATTTCAGCATGTCCTATCACCCCCAAACCGATGTCCAATCTGAAAGGACTATTCAGATGCTTGAAGATATGCTAAGAGCCTGCTCTCTAAAATTCAAAGGTGGATGGGATCAACATCTACCTTTGGTTGAGTTCTCATACAAAAATAGCTTCCACTCGAGTATTCAGATGGCTCCATATGATGCTCTGAATGGAAAGAGATATAGAACTCCAACCTATTTGGATGAAGTTCGAGAAAAAATACTACTTGGACCCGATCTTATGCAAGAGATGACAGAGAAGGTTCAAGTCATCCAAAAACTAATCAAAGATACTTAGATTCGGCAAAAGAGCTATGCCGAAAACCATCGAAAGGACTTGGAGTTCGACATTGGAGATAAAGTATTCCTTCAAATATCACCATGGAAGAGATCGATGAGATTTGGGAAGAAAGGGAAGCTATTCCCAAGGTACATTTTCCACTTTGAATCCATGGCCGTATAAAAGCCATGGACTATTGGCTTGAACTTCTACTGAATATGGCTGAAGTTCATGATGTTTTTCATGTATCACTCTTGAGGAAGTACATTCCTGATCCATCACATGTACTGAACTCAGAGGTGGTTTAGCTGGAAGATGGTCTCTCTTATGAGGAGTAGCCAATAGAGATTTTGGACCGGGGAGATAAGGTTCTACGAAACCAGACAACCCACCTTGTCAAAGTGTTGTGGAGGAACCATAAGTTTGAAGAAGCTATTTGGGAACTAGAGGAGGTGATGAAGGAGAAGTACCCTCACTTATTTTTGTAAAGTGAAATTTCGAGGGCGAAATTTTATAAGGGGGGAAGAATGTAATGACCCAATGTTTTGAATGGAAATTCCCTTCGTAAAAATATGACATAAAACCACATTAAAACACAAAATAATGAACTATTAAGTGCTGAGTGACCTTTAAACATAAGTTTTTCATTTTTTTGGTTGGAATTTCAAAAATCCGACTGACACGGTTGTACTGAAGATGATTTTTGGAGTCTAATAGAACAAACATAATTTTCAGAAAATAGAAACCTACCCATATGAATAGTAAAATACACTTATTAATAGTGATATACCCTAATGAATAGTAACCATGCCTATGATAGTATAAAAATAATACCCAATTGAATGTATGATGTACTTATATTTTAGAATAAGTAATTGATTGTTTTAAAAGAGGTTTTTTAATAATAAACTATAATTTTAATTAAATATAAAAATAATAATATTTAAAAAAATATTTTTGAAAAATGGAATTAATTTTTGGATTCTATACGTTGAAAATTGGCTGGGGTGAAATTTTGGGTCTTTTCTGAAGTACTTGAATTTTTTATGAATAGTGACATACAATAATTTACCAAAATAAGAAAAATAAGCTAATTATAGAGTCATGTATGCTATTCGGCTGATGTAAGACCACTTTTTTGGGATCACATTATAAAATTAATATTATTATTCATGGAATAATCACTATTATTTTTCTTGGGGGAAAATAATAAATTAATGAATTTTATATTGAGAAAACCCCTCTCCCCTCCACTATAAAAACCACCCTTCACACCCTCATTCCCTCACATCTCTCAAGCTTGATTCCTTGCCTAAACTCTTCCCAAGAATCTTCCCTATCCCCTACCCCACGTCCAAGAGCTTATGGTCTCATCAAAAGACCAAGCCTAGGCCCCTTGAGGAGGATCTCAAGAGGAGGATTCAAGTGGTAATTTCTCTCCCTCTTTCCCTTTAATTCCCTTTTAATTTCAAGTTCTTTTCTTATTCTCTACCCACCTGTATTTTTCCAAATGGTATGAAAACTCTAGTATAATACATATACTAGACTTTTATGATACTGACTGGATATTATACCATCAAAACCCCTTTATCCTCTTATTTTTATTTTATTAAAGAAAACGTTGTTCCTGAGGTGTTAATCTAACACCTTCAGGAACGTCATGTTTTCTTTTTCCATTTCTGACTTCAGATATGGGTATGAAACAATTTTTATGGTTGAAATAGAATATTTTATATTTATTATGTCCTATTTAATGTTTTGTAACTAACTTATGTACATATTACTAAATTATTAATCAAAACAAGTTTGTTGTGGTCGAAAAACCGCCTAAATTAACTCATACAATCATCATTTAATTATTATCTAATGATTCATCCTAAAGTTATAAAATGTAATTAATTATAATATAATTTTAACTTATGTAATATTATTAATAACAGGGAATATATGTTCTATATGTTTATCCATATTCTAAATGAACTCCAATTCTTGAATACATGTGAAACGCTGAAGAAAACCATAAAAACGAACATTCCCAAACAGTGTATTTAAACCCTATAACTCATCAAAAGGACCATAAAATAACACAATGAAACCTAAATTAACCCTTTTAAGGTATTAATGGTTCTTCAATTTCAAATTAATGAATATAATGTCATTATATCAGACATTAAAGAGAATTAAGCATTCTGATAAAATTTAAGGGGAGATTCTCAAACCTAACTTCCAACCTTTAGGTTATCCCTCTTTCAGTACTTTTTTGATATGGTTACTCCATAAAATATACTATTAATCATTGTATTTAATTTTTGGGTATATACAACTTTGTCACTGGTATTTATGTCAGACCAAATGTTTTTCAAAAGAACTCTTCATTTAAGAACCCACCTTTTACTTCTCATTCAAGATTGACGAATCTTGTAACATGAATGTTATTCCCTATTTATTTTGGGAACCCAATGTTTATGAATGTATTATTATGAGATGAAACCCATTCCTTTTAATGGGGTAGTTATGTTCATTTTTTATATGATCATTATGCAATTCTTGATAAATGATAATGTTTTGATGTGACAGGTGCACTCGAAATTATACAGTGCTCCAATGCATTAGGTAAAGTGATGAATATCTTGAGTAAATGAAAAATGATGCATGAACAAGATGCTATCTTTGTTAAAGAGTATGTGTGGTAGTTAACCACTACGAAATGATGTTCCATTTTTATGAAATTCCTCATTTCATGTCTTATATATATGCTTCCTCATATGCTCATGATCCTTTACATATGTCATGATTATTCTCACCCCATGCTATATTTTTCTTATCTGTCCCATTAATGGGCTTCTAGGTCACCCCTTTTTATGTATATTCATAGGTGACTACATGTACTAAGGAGAGGTCAAGTTCCAGTAAGATGTTAGAGAAGACGAAATTGAATAAATGTTTATGCTTGATATTGTAGTTGTTATGTATGGTCCTAGTTTTCCCAAGACACTAAATCATTGGATCCTCAATGAGTAATAATATTATGTTGTTTATCTTTAAAATGTTGTAATTTTAATGTAAGTAAAGTCCGGGTTTCTATAAGAGTGACAACTATGGTATACTCAAACAACTATTTTTGGGGTTATTACCGTTATATTCATTGGACACTAACGGAAGTACAATTATAGAATAATGATGGGAATTTATTTTCATAATAAATCCACAATACAATATTATCCATGACATAGTATGTTCTTCAATACACAGGCTTATCCTAAGGGTTCTAGTTAGTGTTTCCTCGTTGAAGTTTACAAAAGTTACTAATCCTTTCTTTATATACTAAATAATTTAACCATTATTTTTCATACATACTTGTTATATAATTTAATATAAATAAACCTTAAATTTCACAATAATAAATTCTATGGGATCATATATGATTAGTTTCCTTGGAAACATTTATATATAAGCTATTGGAACATTAATGATCTAAATCATTTCTTTTTATATTTTTCATAAAATTACACATTTATAATCATATAATACATAAATAGTTACTACATACCAAGGTGAAGGGAAATGTAGGAAATGGTGACCTTTGAAGATTAGTAAAGGTAAAAATATGATATATCATTCAATTATTATATGTGAGTATAAGATAAGCACAAAGGTATTGGAACATGATCAATACTTGCAAAAATCATAAAAAATAAATCTGATATTTTTTATCCTGAAAGCTATGGTAATTTTATTCAAACAAATTTCATAATACATAAGAGTGTTTAGTAATCAATAGTCAATAATGATTCATGAAAAAATATAATAGGAATACAATATAAGTTTTTGGAATGTAAAAAACCTTATAAAATTAATTCCTTATACAATGTTCCCTGTTAATACTATCATAGTGGATTGGGGTCACTCCCGATTAAATCGTTTCCTTAGTCAAGGTTCACTCTGAAGAGTTTATTATTCCAAATATTTTGTTACTGATATAAGTCCACCCCACATTCCATTCATAATTATCTCAATATTTTTTTGGAACTAAGTTGATTGTAGAATGTTTGTGGATGTTTTTTTTACAACATTTTTTTCATTTGTAGTGAAAGAAGATAAATCAATTAACTATGTAAATGTTGAAAATTGGACCCACAATTTGTTTTAAGAAAAATCAGACTCAGTTTCTTTAAGAATTTCCATCCAATTGAAAAGTATTTATTTAGAAGAAAATGTTCTTATCAGACTCACCTTGGATCTAGAATGTAAATGACTGTAATGAGGAATTGATTGTATTCGGATTCATCCTAGATCTGATAAAAATATGACTATTATTTGTTGTTTTATATTTATCATACATCATAAGTTATTTTTGGAAATTTTGATACATTATTTTTAAAGTTAAAAAGTGAGGATGTAAAAGATCCTTAAGAGGCTTCGGAAGGAAAAGATACTGATGAGGTTCTGGATGAAAAATATTTTTATAATCATGAGGAATAAATATAAATCATACTAAACCAGTTTTACTGAATAATTTAGAAAAAATAATTCATACTAATGAATTCATACTGATGAAATCGTACAGAAGAATCCATTACTAATAAATAATACTAAAGAATTCATACTAAATAAATCATAAATGGATTTCTTATTGAAAAATAAATGATACCATGATTTTTTAATGAATAAATAGTACTAGAAAATTGTAATTACAAATGTAAATCCAAGATTAATTGAATAGAAGATGTGAAATTTAAGGAAGGATAACAATCCAAAGAAAGACTCGGATTTCATGGGGAATTGAATGAGTCAAAAAATGATCTGATATTTAAGTAAGATTAAAGATTCAATAATGCATGTGAAGTGGGAAAACCTTTTCAAGATCCCTCCTAACCCATTATTGCTTTCCAATAAAAGGAGAAGAACAATTTGTGTTTTTGTATGACTTTCATTACATTCAAAAGAGGATAGAGAAGCTCCAAATATCTAGAATGTGGAGAATGTTTTCCAGATTATTCATTCATAAAATCATTTTGTTGTCAGACAGAAGATGAAAAGATTGTATTAAGATCGGATCATCATATTCACCTAAAACATCATATTCATCTGATTATTTTATTCTATTGGATTCTGAATTAGACTAAGTGTTTTTCACTCAGGAGAGATGTGGTGTAGATTTTTCTCAATAATATTTAGACAAAGTTATATATTTTTCATACTGGGAAGCATCTGATTGGGAGAGTCATACTCGTATTTTCATATAGGGATAATCATACTGGGTTTTTCATACTAGGATTTTTGTACTAGGATTTTCATACCAATAAAATCATACATGGATTTCATTTAAAATTCTAGTAAGTTCTTACCATCTTTTCGGTATTAATGTGAAGAATTGAATTGAAAGTCTATATTGGTTAAGGCTTATCAATAAGTTTCGTAACATCTAATTACAAAAACATTATTATATCATTTCATGTTATCTAAAGAACATACTAAGTTGTATTGATCATAGAGAAACATGAGTGTAAGGATATACACTACATGTATTCCATATAAAAGGATTTTTTCTACTAGATTATTTGTTATTGGATTAATTCCCTACCATAAAAGGTCTATCTACCCTTGTTTTGTAGCGAATCTTGTAAATTCTTATGTTCTTGTTGTTATATGTTTGATTTATTTTCAGTCTAGAATTAAATCTTTTGAAGGATTAGAATGTTGTTTCATAGGAAGTGTAAAATAAATGAAAAAGATATCATTGATTTACCCATACCCCACTTAGTTATACTTGGAACTTGGTTGGGTGATCTTAATTGGTATCAGAGCCAATTTCCCTTCATTTACTCTTTATTTATGTTTTTGAATGAAACTTTTTATAGAGAAACTGAATTGTGTAGACAGTATAGGTATTCCATTATTTTATGATAAGAACTATCATATCTTGAAAGATAGAATTTTTCCATATATTATGTCAATTGGGTATGATGTTTGTGAAGATATAATAGATATGTTTCCTCTAATTGTTGAATAGGTTCCTCTTACTACCATTGATAAGAAAAATCATGAGAATAATGGTAGAGATAAAAAATTATTTACTCTCAACAATTTCTTAAAGTGATTTTATTAAATTGAAATGTGTTTCGACATTCAAAGGTTTTTTCAGATATGTCGAAAATCATTTATGAAGGAAATAAATAAGCGAAGTAGGAAAAATTTCAAATATGGAATCTTATGTATGAAGATGTAAATATGGGTGAATACAAATCAGTTGTTGACATCTTTACCATGGTAAATTATGTGGGCAACACAATTATATGTCATAGTGAAAAGTTAGTTGATTTTACAGTAGTTGATAAGATCTTAAAAACCCTTCCTCACAAGTTGATGCTAATGTTTCATTATTAGAAGATGGATATCATGAATCATTTTCCATTGATGATTTTCATAACACTCTCAATATATATTAAAGGGAAAGGGAGAAATATTTGAAAAAAATAAAATTTGATATAGAAATGTCTTTTAAGGCTTCTAAGAATGAACGATCAAATAAGATTCTTATTGCAGATGAATATTGTGATTCTGATTCTAAAAATGGGGTATGTAAATTTTTTTTATGAAATCATATCCTTATTTTCTAAAAATGTGATAAGAGGTAAAGGTAAATAAAAATGAAAACTAGCCTTGAATTTTTTTAATGTCGGTTTATTGGGAACAATTTGGATAATTTTCCTCAAATAAATAAAGATGAATATAGTGATGAAGATGAAATAAGGCTATGAAATCCATGGATGAAATATGGTGATAATGATAAAAAAATATCCAGAGGGAAATATTAAATGTTCATTAAATATAAAAGAATATATTTTTGTTTAAAGATGAAGAAGAAGAAGATAGTGATGTTTAATCCAAAAAAACTATTTCTAATAAATATATAGAAAATATTTTATATCAACAGTGAATATTTAAGATTTTGTAAGAATCATTTCTAAATAAAAATAAACAAAAAATTAATCTCATTTGAAAGATGAGTTGAGAGAAAATATTAGAAATATTAGAAGGCTTTAGAAGGAAAATAATAATTTGGTAAATGAATGATCGTCAACAAATAATCAAGAATATATTCTTGATGAGAACGACAAGATGATGGAATAAATTGATATCTTGAATAATTTTTTTGATAAATAAAATAATTATAAGGAAAATTTAGAGGTGAATTTGAATGAAAAAGAATAAGATTTAGAACATTCCCAATAATTTTTTTTAAATCTGAATAGAGGGATACAATTTTCAAAAACTCCATCTCTAACATTGGTGAATGTTCTCGTGAGGAGGATCCTGAGAAGGATTGAAAGTCACCTTAAAAGGTTGATAATAATAGTGATGTTATTACTGAAAAGAAAGATAATGATATTTTTGAAAAGAAGAAGGTTGGGAATGTTATGTATCTATTAAGACTACAAATGTCATGATGTCAAATGTTTCTAAAAATTATGAATTCAAAAATGTTTCAAAATATTCTGAATATGAAACATTTTCCATTACATCTGGTTCCTATAAGGCTAGAAATATATCTAATCTGAATATGAAAGATTCATTTGAAAAAAATGGTTTCTAGTAGACATAGTTCTATTAAGAAGGTTGGTGAGAAACATTCTCACAACACAGGACAATCCAAAATTTTCAGAGTCAGGTACTCTTTATATAAATACTGCAAGTATTTTGGTGGATACAAACATAAAACAAATATGTGTTGGACTAACCAAAAACATTAATATTATTCCATGGGTTATGAAATTATAGTTATGAGGGTGAGTTAATCCTCTCAAAAGAAGAATTATGAGAGGGATGTTTTGAGAATGCCTGAGAAGGTTAGTGTAAAAGATGAGAATATTTTCGAACCCCTAGATTCCATCTGTGAATAATGTGAATAACCTAGACATCTTTCTAAGGGTTTTCTTATTTTGTTTCTATCACAAACAAATTTTCATAACAATTATCATAAGCTAGAGGTAATGAAATAGAAGGTGTTAGATAATCCATCATTGATAAAGAAAAGATGAAATAAATGAATACTTTGTATATAGATAGGCTGGAACATAACTTCCTCTGTGTTTCAAAACATTGTGATGAGGATAAAAAAGGTATCTTTAGAAATGATGAATTTTTTGTGAAGTGTGAGGAAGTTAGAAAGATTGTTACAAGAGGACAACGTACAAATGGAAACTTAATTCAAGTTGGTGAAATACAAAACTCTTATAAATTTGTAATGGTGGAAGAGAATCAATTGTTTCATAAAAGGATGGGACAAATTTTTCATATAAATGTTATAAATTTTTCAAAATGATATAGGGTGTGAGATATTCCTAATATGTCAAGAATAAAAAATTGGTGTTGTACTATTTTTCATAAAGGAATGATTGAATATTATTGGCATAATAAAGTTTATAGTTGTTCAAAAAGCCTTCTAGAACATATTCATTTTGATATATGTGGTATAATGAGAAAAAATCAACTTATGGAGATAAGTACAACATCACTTTCATTGATGACATTACTTACATTACCTATGTTATGTATATGAAACATAAGATAGCTTCTCTAAAAAAAATGTTTCATGGGGAATATGAGAAGGAATATGAGTATTCCTTGAATAAGTTATGAAATGATAATGGTGGTGTGTATAAGAATGAATAATTTGGAAGTTATCGTGAGAAACATGGAACTTTTCATGAGTTTAGTTTACTATATACTCTTCAATAATATGGAGTTCATAAAAGAAATAATATAAGTTTACTGTAATGGTGGATAACTATGTTACTTGAACATGGTCTTTCTCATTACTTTTGGAGGTAATCCATGAGTACTGTAATGTGTATCAAAAACTAATTTTCTTTTAGGAAAAGTTCATAGATGAATCCATATGAAATTTTTATAATAAAACTCCATGTTTGAAATACTTAAGAGTTTTTCAGAGACTATGCATCATAAAGAAGAAAGGTGTAAATTTGGGAATGTTTTAGATGAGAGGAAAAGATAGAATTTTTATTGTCTATTCTATGGAAGGAAGTGGTTATAGATGATTTAAAAAATAAATAAGAATAATAGCTGATTCTTTTCATGTAAACGTTACTGAAAAGGCGGGGGAAGATAAACAGGTTTATTCTGGTAAGGAAGTTGAGCATGATGAGGAATGGTTTGTTCAAACTCATGATAGGGATATATAAAATTTTAATTTTAATCAATAAGAATAATCATACTAATCTGTTTCTAGTGATGATGATTATACTTGAAAATATCATCCTAGGTTGAGGGAGATTGTGAAATCTCATAATATTATTGTTGATCAACATCATAAATTCAAAAGAATAAGAACATCAAATGACATTACACAAACTTATTTATATTCAAAAGTGGAAGAGAAATATGTTGATGAAGGTTTTGAGAATCCATAATGGGTTTAAGACATGAATGAAGAACTTGATCAGATTGAGATTAATCATAACTAGGAACTCATACCTCAGATATATAAAAAACATTATTAGTATAATGTGGGTTTATCTGAACAAGATGATTGAATATGATGATGTTATATGAACAAGTAAATAATCTTTTGCAAAGGGTATTCAAAAATTGAAGGTATTGATTTTGAGGAAACCTTTTCTTCGGTGTAAATATTAAAAACTATCAGAATATTTCTATCTATTGCTCCAAAATGTAGAAAACAAATTACAAATGGATTTCAAATACACATTATTGAATGGTGATCTTGATGAGGTAGTTTACATTGAAAAACCATGTGGATTTGTATTTGGGAATGATAAATTTCATGTGTGTATGTTAAAGAAATATTTGTATAGATTAAAACAAGCTCTAAGATCATGGTAATAAAAATTATAAACATGTCTAATCAATATGAGTATTAATAAAGGAATAATTGACAACAATATTTGCACTAAATAATATTAGGATCTTTCCCTTATCAGGATTTTCTATGTTGATGAAATTATCATTGTTTAGATTGATGAAATTACACATGAAAGATTTGTTGAAGAGATTAAAAAGTTGTTTGAAATGTCCATGCTGGGGGAAATTAAATACTTTCTTGGGTTACAAATGATAAAAAAAATGAAACACAATTTTATTTCTCAACATGTGTATGTTATAGACCATTTTAATAAGTTTATAATGAGAAATTCAGAACAAATTTCCACTCCTATATTGATGGGAACCAATTTTAGTAAGGATGGGGAATGAAAGGATGTTGATTAGAAATAATTTTGGTATTTGATAAGAAGTTTGTTATATTTGACTACCTCAATACCCAAAAATTTTTATGTTGTTACTTTATTTTAAATAATTTATATTTCTTCAAATGAATCACATTTTATTGAAAGAAAATAAATTCACTGATATATCAAAGGCATAAAAAATTTAAGAATGAGGTATGATAGCTCAAAAAGTATTGACTTATTTGTGTATTCAACTACTGATTGGGAAATAAATGTTGATGATAGTAGATCCACATATGGTTTAGTTTTATTTATAGGGAAATGTTTTGTTATCTGGCATATAAAGAAAAAAATTAGTAACTCTTACGACAAATTTATCTGATTATGTTGTTTCCACTCAAGCTGATATCCAACTTATGTGAAAAAAAAATCAGTTTGAAGACTTACTTGTTGAATTAAGGTTACCCTTGATATTATGTTGTAATAAGAAAAGTATAATTAACCTCACAAAGAATCTAGTACAACATTATCATTCAAAACATATTGATATCAAGTACCCCTTCATCAAATAGACTGTATAGAAGAGTGAATTAAAGTTGTTGTATGTTCCAGCATCGGATCAAGAGTTTTTCATATTCATAAAACCCTTACCAAATGATCCCTTTTACAAAATGAGGTTAAACATGGGCATCCAAACTCTATCTAACCAAGGATGAGGTACATTTATTTTTCCCCTCTCCCATCATAGATTTGGATGGTGTTGTAAAGGGGGAGAATTGTGTCAAAAATCTATCCTTATAGAAGCATGTAAAAAAGGGAGAGGAATGGGTAAGAAGTGATTTTAGAATATATGTGTGTGAACTATTCTAACTATTTATTAGTGTGGTTATAGGAAACCAATGTTTTTAATTCTTGGGTATTTTAACAACTAATGTAAGAAGAGGAAAAAAAGATAAGGAAGGAAAGTTGAGGAAGAAATGCTGAGGGAGAAAAGATTGGGCAGTTTCGTAATCACTATTTTTGGACATCATGGTTCTACTATCAATAATTCTAGTTTTATATAATGATTTATCTCCCATAGTCTTGGAATTAGTCATAAGTAATCCATTTCATGATGTTACAATGTTCAGTGATTTATGAATATTGGTTGAAAAAAATCCAAAGGGGGAGATATTTGGGACTATGTTAACTAGAGAAGGGATTTGGATGTTTGTTTTACTATATTTTTGCCTTTTTTGTCAAAGTAGATAAGTCAAATAACTTTTTAAAAGTTTAAAATGGAATTCAAAAATAGTTTCCAAAAAAATAGGACACAATGTTTCTAAGAAAGTCCAACATATAGAGAAAATTTATTTGGATGAAAAGGTTCTGATCATACTCAACTTTAGTTTGGAATGGGAGATGGTTGTAATGAGGTATTGATTGTAATCATATTACATGTGGATCAAATAAAAATCTGACAATTATTTGGTTTTTTTTATTTGTTATACATCATAAGTAAGTTGTGGAACTTATAATAAAATATTTCTAAAAAAAATGTAAGGAAGAAAAAG
Source organism: Viscum album (assembly GCA_963277665.1). Classification (NCBI taxonomy): domain Eukaryota; kingdom Viridiplantae; phylum Streptophyta; class Magnoliopsida; order Santalales; family Viscaceae; genus Viscum; species Viscum album. Next base: position 786,480,393 of record OY728123.1, on the reverse strand, counting down.
ATGATGATAAGGCACATGAAGGAAAATATATTGAAGAGTCTCCAGAAGAAAAATATGTTACTGCTCATGAGGAAGAAAAATCAATCTTACTAAAGAAGTTTTACTGAATAATTTTTACAAAAGAATTTATACTGAAGAATTTGTACTAATGTATTCATACTAATGAAATTGTACTGAAGAATTCATACTAAAGAAATTGTTCTGAAGAATTTTTACTAAAGAAATAATACTGACGAAATCATACTTAACAAATCATACATGTGTTTTTTAATAAAAAAATTATACATGGATTTCTTAATTAAAAAATAGTAATGTGAAATTTTAATGAGAAATCGAAATCAAAGATGAATTGAATAGAAGATATGAAATTAATATAATGTTGAAGAAGTCAAATTAAGACTCGGATTTTATGGGAAATTGAATGTTTCAGTTAATGTTATGAGATTTAAGGAATATTGAAAATTTTATAATGTTGGTGTAGTAGGAAAACATTTTCAAGATCCAGAATACCACCTTATTGGTTGCAAATAAAAGGATAAGAATACTTTGTGTTTTTGTGTGACTTTCTTGGCTTGTGAAAGAGGAGAGATAAGATCACCATTTATAACATTTGAATAAGGTTATATAGATTGTGGTTTCTTAAAATAGGTTGATTTCTAGACAAGGAAGGAAAAGATTACATTCAATTTTGATAATCATATTCTCTTAAAACATCATAATCAGTGGATTATTGTATTCTACCAGATTAGGAAATAGACTGAGTCTTTCTTACTCATGATAGAAGTGGTGTAGATTTGTCTCAACTATATTTGGATAGAGATATATATTTTTCGTACTAGGAAGGGTCAAACTGGGAGAATAATTCATGGATTTTTGTACTGGGAAAATTGAAATGGGATTTTCATATTGGGATTTTCATACTGAGAAAATCATAATAGGATCTCATTAAAAATAATAGGAAGTTCTTACCATATTCTAGGTAATAAAGATAATAATTGAATTCAATGTCTATATTGGTTAACGTTGATTAAGAATCATGGTAAAATTTTTGTTACAAAAACATTATTATATTATTTCATTCTATCTAAAGCACATGATCTGTTGTATTGATCGTAGAGATACATGAGTGTAAGGGTATATACTACTAATTGAATTTGTATTCTACATAAAAGTATTTTTAAATGGATTATGTGGTATTGGATTATTTTTGAACCATAGAAAGGAATAGCTACTATTATTGAGTAGTGAAACTTTTATATTATAGTGTTCATGTGGTTATTTGTTTGATTTGTTTTCAGCAGAGAATGATATCTTTAACAGGATTCAGAGGTTGTTTCTTATGATAGAAAACATAAAATAAAAATATATCACTGATTCACCCCCACCTCTCAATTATACTTGAATCCTAGTTGGGTAATCTCCGATATTTCAATCCTTTCCTAATTATTTAAAGGTCTACAAAATTTTGGACACACCCATCACATAACCCAAACTATACATATATGTGACATAAGATCATTCAACATACTTTATATCATCAAATCATAACCCATGGAAGTGATATAGGTTCTATAATCATTTGATAATCAATATCATAAACTTTACAAATATAGAACAAATATGGCAACATTGGATCATACCCCCAGTAAATAAAAGGAATCTTCAATGGATGTTTTTATAGATAGAAATACCTTTAGAAAATCATTAGAATAATTTTTGAGGAAAATACCCTTTTCAATTTAAAAAAACCTAATTAATGTCAAAAAGGTAAAAAACAATAAGTGTAAAATTTATCTAAAAAGAACCAAGGAAAATCATAAATTAATAATCAAAACAATTATTCATAAAAGTGGAGATAATTTTTCATCTACTGTATGTCAAAAATTGTCCATTAAATTTGTTAGTAAAATGTCATAAGCAGCCTCTTTGTATAACTAGAATAATATTCATTTAAAAATACTATATAATGTCAAACAAGGGTAAAACATTAATTTAATAAATCAGTGGATAATAGTAAAACAATTATTCAAAACCTTTTAACGAAAATATAGACAATTGTGAAATATAATTGATTGAAGTAAAAAAACATTGTTAGTTTTCCTTAAAAAATACTTCAGTATCATGATTAAATAAAGAGAGAAAAATGAAATAAAAACATGAAATATTCAATATTTACAAGCGTAGAATAAAATATATAATAATAGGGAGAGATAGATCTTATAATTTCATCATCATAAAATTTATTCACAACCAATCACAGTACTAGTGAGATTGAAACATAAAACTCTTCCCTCATGTTTTTCTTGCTGCATAAGCCCTCTATTATGCTGTGTAATAAAATTTAATTTTTTATAATTAAATTCAAACCCCAAAATAATACCTATAATTCCAATCATGGTTTATGTATAACATCTTTTCACCCATTCTTTAGCAATCATTAATTATCGGCATCATTTTTCGTGTCAATTATATCATTTTTCATGTATGTTTTGGTTTGAATGTTATGGTAAAAGAACATAAATCTTGGTTAATTATTATAAGTATTTTTAATAATTATATAAATATAATATATATTTTTATATATGTATTTATAAGAATTCAAATAAAGTAGTGATGAATTTTGAATTACATCACTACATGGAGATGGTAGTCTGAACGTACACATGAGTGATGTTTTAATGTTTCTAACTACAAAAAAATAATGGTAAATGTTAATTCATTTTAAATATTAAATATATTATAATAACTGAACATTAATTATTATTAAAAAAATATTTGTATCATTATGTGGGAGTAGTAGTCCACATGTATGCACAAGTAGTACATTCTTCTCCCCTTAGATTAATAATTTGTGGTAAATGGTTTCTCCATCACTATAATAATATCTTAAAATATTGGTGATACTATATCAATCATGTTTTTATAGATATACATTTTTTTGGGATATATAAGAATAAATAAAATTGAATTTTCTTGGTAAAATTCTATATCCTTTGTAACATCCCAGGTACATTTTCATATATATTAATACTTATGAATTACATAGTGGATTTACCATAATGGGGATTCTATCTTTGATTTCATTAATGGAATGCAATAATTGGTTTCTCTAAAATCTTATGTTTCGCACAAATTTGAGTTATACTAAAAAATAATATTATTTTTATTTTAAATGGTAGTTAACGCCTAGCCGTTATATTAGCAGAAATGAAAATTTCATACTAAGATATGATTATACATGTTTATTAAATATTTTTTAAAAAATCAAATAAAATTTTAGGGGCTTAAAATGAGAAACAAAATTGTATTTTACGTATAAAATTATCTAATATTTTTAAAGGTAGTCTTATAGCCTTGTGATAGAGAACAATTTTTAAAACGATTTTTTGACACCATTAAATTTCATATTTGAAAAAATTATCTTCTTATTTAGAATAGGAACATCAAAATTTACTTTGGGTAAATTTTTTGGAATTTTTATGATAAATTTCATTTTTTACGAATAGTAAAAAATACCGCATTTTAAGTCAAAATTGTATTTTCATCAAATTTATTTATATGGTTAGATCATGTTTTTAATTGGTTTTAATGTGTAATTACAATATATTTTTATCATTTAATCCAATTTTTGTAATTTTAAGTCATTTATCTTTTAAATTGTACATAAACAAATGTCAATCTTTTGATAGTTTTTACTTCTTAAAAACTCACTTTCTCATTTTGACAACAGAAATTAATTGTAAATTAATTTCTCTCAATTTTTTGTTTTGAATTTGGAAAAATAGATACCGTATTTTGAATCATGAGGTCCAGAATTCTTAAATATATACCTTTCATTTTTATACATTATGAATAGTAACTTCAGAAATTATTTTATTTACCTTGTTTAAAAGGAAAATCTGTAAATAAGGGTAAAATATAATATTATAATAATTTTAAACTAACCAAATACATGTCCTAATACTATTGGATGATATATTTTTTACCATGTACATCCTTTGGTCGATTTTGGGATCCCATGGGGCAACATGGATGTGACAATGAAATTTTATAATAATTAATTTCATGTAAAAAAATTTAACTTAAACTTGTATCTTTCAGTAAAATATTAATAATATGTGGTTATATAAGTGATATTTTGGACGATAAACTGTCATTAGAAATATTAAAATATTAACTACATCATGGTATTTTATTAATAATTTTTAGACATCAAATAAATATATTTATTTATGACACAATGGTGATGTAGTGATTACCTTATTAAATAATGATTTAGATAAATGAGATTATAAATATTAAAATAAATTTATTTTGAACCTATTTATGCCATACATGTTTTTTAGGGATTATTATGACTTCTTATTTTTGAATTAATGAAGTTCTTTCAAGACAATCTTGTTGTTATGATTTTTTTAGAAAGTCATAATATGAATATTATAAAAATTGACAGATATGAGTTTTTAAAACAAATACTATTTTATTAAATGGTATAATAGTCTTAAAAATATAAGATTCGGCCAAATGACTTAGATAACGTTTAAAATTTCATTAATTAACTACATGAGGTTCTATTGTATTTTTATAGTAACTACATTACCCATATATTATGAATCTACATGAATACATGGTAAGAGTCAAACTAGTTAACAAAGGGTTAATGCTAAATTATAAGGTCACATTTGTGACCTATACTTTTTTGAATCCTATTTTTTGAGAGTATTTAGACTCAAAATCATATTATCTTTGAATGAAATTAATTTGGGACCATTTGAAATCTAAAACCATTTTATAATAAAATAATATTTCAATACCTTCCTAATGTGCCCCTCGTCCCTCTTATAAAAGGGCATCAACTCTACCCATTTAATCACACCCCTCAATCCCCTTGGATAATCTAGACTCTAACCAAATTAGCTCCCAAAATCTCTATACCTCTCTTAGAAGCATTACCTTATGAATATGTCAATTCAAGAATGCCTTTGGACTCAAATCCAAGGGAGTTACATGTTTTAGGGGTAGCGTCTTCTCTAAAGTTACTTTCCATTTTTTTACCTCTTCACTCTCTATTATATTATTAATATTTTATTACATAAAAACACCATTATATTCAATATATTATAATTTTTTAATATAATTATTCTAACTACACTTACAAACACCTCCATATAATGGATACTAACATACTGTTATAGTGTACGGTGAACTGCCGCCTCACAAAATGATGATTTTTCAATTTTATTCTACAAACTCTTATGATGGATATTATTATAGAACATTATTTATATATAATATATTTCATATTTATATTTTCTATATGATATTTTAGTTTTTATTTACAAGAACACCTTTATTCTTTTCATGACCTATAAATACGATAATTTCATTTGAAAAAGTGCGGACTACTTCCCATTCAAAGTGATATGACTCATTCATTCCAAACATGGAATGTATAAAGGATGAAATTAATAAACTTATGTAACATATATATAATAAATATTATACTAGAATTATAATATACCTATGTATCATTTAATTTTCATTTCTTTAAGATGACAAATACATGAAAGTAACATTCATGTTTACGTACGACTTACCGTCTTCATGAACGGTGCATTTCATTTATTATCTATAAATATTATATAATATTATAGATAAATATATAATAGAGATATATGATATTTAAATCTTTAATACTATTCTAGAGATAATTTACTTTTTATCACTTGGAAAAATTGTAATTATAACAAAATCATTTTCAAATCTAGTGCCCAATATCGACAAAATGACCTATACTAACATAAATAATTATGTAATTTTTATAAAATGATAATAAGTGATAGAAAAGGAATAATTAACTTAAAAAATGATCTCAAGAAAGTATAAATTAACATATGTTTATTATTCATGATGAACAAGGAACATATGTGACGAATCAGACTCAAGGTAAGGGAACTTCTTAACCAAATTTCCATTCTTTGTGTTAATCTTCTCATTCATGATTATGTTGTGCCAGGATTATGTGAGAAATAAATTTTGATGTATTATCTCTTATTCATACTTTATTTATGGGTTCATTTAGTGAATACACATAATAGATCTATTTTATTTACAAAATTATATTTGTAAGGGACTTTCTAAACTCAATTTCCACTTTTTAGGCACATGAGCCTAAGCCCAGTTAGTGAGGTCTCTCTAACTCCATCCACGAGACCCAGGTTCAAAACTAGGAGGAGGAATAATTTTGGGGTCACTTTAGTAGACTGTATTGGTATTGTAGAAGTAATGTATTAGGCACTATAACAGGTACTGTTCGGTACTGTAGTAGGGAGAACTATTCACCATTGGCCACTGGTTTGGGCTTGGAGTCCTTGAGTCCATCTTGCCACCCAAGGCCTTCAGGTCAGTAAGGATTTAAGGCCACCTCGTGGACTTCTTTAAACCTCAAGAACCTCAAGTCCACCTGATTTTTAGTTCCACAGACAAGTTTTACAAGGAACCACTCCAAAGGAGGAAACGGCGGGGCACATCCACCAGAGCAGGGCTAAATTGAAATTGGAAGAATGAGAGGGTATAACATTTTTCATCGGTACCATGCCTATGCACCCCTACATAAGGACATTCTAGCCAAACAGTCATGCAAAGGTGGAGATCTGATCACGATGCAGATGTTGGGGAGGAGTAGTTTTTAGTAGTCATAGTCTGTATGATTTCCTTAAGACCTACGGGTCATATAATGTCTCCAAGCCTATGAGAAATGTAATTTATAATCCTATGGGCCTTTTAAGGGTACCCCCTAATCCATTTTAAGGGGGGGGGGTTATCATAAAATCAATAAAAAAAGAAGGCCTTCGGGCCATTCAGTCAAAAAAAATTCCACTTTTTAGATTTTATGCATACTTCGTTGATTATATTATGCCAAGATTATGTGTGGAATCACTATATGTTTTTTAATATTCTAATTTACACTTCCTTTTGTGTGTATATACTTTTTCTACACATAATAATCCCATCTATTGATTATTACATCATTTATATGAACATTTAATGGAAATCTTAACTCAATCTCCATTCATTGAGTTAAATATTCATGTCATTGGTTTTATTTTTCAAACAATATGTGTTGATGGCATTTGATTATTTTACACTTAATATTCAATTATATTGGGTGTATTTTTAATTTTCTCATATAATTATGTCATTGATTTATCCTTAATCTAATGATACAATCTTTGTAAGTGACTACATCTCAATCTCCTTTCATTGAGGAATATCTTGATATTATACACCTTTATTTTCCTATAAGGTGTATATAATATCCTTTGACATATTATATCATGAATATTCATACTGTTATAGTATTATAGGTTTCTTTTAATTTCATTCTTTAATTATTTTTATTCAATTATTTTCTCAAGTGGTAAAGGACCCTTTAACAAAAACATTGTTTTAAATGCATTAAAGATTTAATCGTTTAAATATTTATCATTAATGTCCATGTTTTCAAAATAGTTTTAATGATTTATTTATATATACATTAATGTTTTAAAATGCTAATTCATTTTATAGTTTGAAAGTGGAATGGGACACTTTGAATCAAAAATCACTTTTTTAAATGTTTTAAATTGTTTTTGAAATAGACTGAGTAATTCAATATCTTCAAATGTTTTTTTAATGAAATGTTATTAGTGGAATGTTTAAATTTGAAATATTTTATGTGTAGTGATTATATAATGGTACATGGACTTTTGATGGGTGCTTATGTGATAAACTAATGACGGGTGGTTACGTAATAAACCAAATGATGGGTGGTTCCATGATAAAACAAGGATGGGTGGTTACGTTATAACCTCCAATGAATTTTGTTTGGAATTTGGCCATATGGAAATTCCATTTAGTGATATGTGTGGAAGTTGACCGTATGGTTATTCCATTTAAGTATGTTTATGTCCCATGTTATATTTATATGTTATATGTTTCTTTCTATGGGATTGTGGTAATTTTTTTTATTGAAAGGGTAAGCAATGAGATTATATTCAATGAAGTATATATACCAATTCATAATGTCTAAAAGTATTACTTTATAATAAAATATTAATTGATTTCAAGTTATCCCAAGACTAACAATTTTCGTTCTTTATGTATCCCTTATTGAGATTTTTATGCTCATACCATGTTTTGAATTGTTTTTCATAGAACATAATGAAGAATAGAGTCTAGGATGGGATCGATGAAAAGTTATGTTGTTAAAACATGAAATGATGTCATATTTTATATTAAAGAGATTATGTTTTATAGTAAAAGGATAGTGAGTAGAAGTGTCTACTTGTAATATTCAAGATGTTATGTATATGTTAAGACCAAATTCTCTAAAGATATAAACCTGAAAAGATCCTCGATGTGAATTAAAGTCAAATTATTGACTTATCTCAAGAGTAGGTAATATTTAAGGTTGGGGACTTACATTTGGTATCAGAGGTCGGTATAAATAACTTTAGAGGTTAGGGTGTTATTAAAGCATAAGTGACATAACCATAATGGTTAGCATATTAAAAAGATTCATATTTATTTTAGATAAATTGAATGAGTTTAAGATAACATGAATAAGTATATCTTACTGTTTAACCTCCTTATAACATAATATATGATGAATTTACTGATATACTCACTCTGACCTTTTTTTGTTTTAGTAAATGGATCGATCTAGCAGGTGCTAAAGTAAAAATGGATGTGAAGAAAACTGTGGTGGTTTCGGAATAAGAAACTGAATGAAATGGGAGCTACAATGAGACCTCTGGTGGTTATTCTCAGTCATCTATCTAAAGTCATGATTGACTACATGAACCTTAGTGATTTTTTTAAGGCATCATATATGCGAGAAAAAAATCACTATGTATGTTTAGGTAAAAATCATAAAGGTATGTATATTAAAAAACCAATGTGTCAATGTTGTAGAAAAAATAAACTAGGAAAATGCTTTAAAGAGACGGGAGGATGTTGTAGAGGTGGTAATGAAGGTCATAAAGCTATATCCTTCTACAGAAAAAGGAATCGTTTAGTTGACTTCAAGAAAGTGAAATATGTCCTTTCATAAGAATAAATTTAATGGTTTAATTGGTGTGTGTTTTGAAATTAAAAAATTAGATTTTTTATGAAGATGTTTTGTGAATGGGATCAATAGGACGAAAAAATATGTGTTTACCAATACCTAATGCCATTCCAATTAAAGATGAGGAAACTGACAATGACCTATGAAAGGTATTTATTATTTTTAGCTAATGTTTTGACATTGTTAAAATCATAGGACATTATGCATGATTTTTTTGTATAAGGGAAGTATAAAAGAATAATATGTAAACAAGTGGATAAAGTATCGATAAGAATTTTCGATAATTGAGATTTCTACATTTTTGGAATTGAAGAGTTATGTCGGATATATTGATGATGATATGTTTAAATGTATTAATGATGGGATTACAATGGAAGACTTATAGTATTTTTTACCCTTAAGTTTGTTATATAGAAATTTTAATCGAGGAAGAATTATCTTTCATTTTGTAGATATAGTTATAAATAACCATTAGGGTTTATATGATCCTTGAATTTGAGAAAATTAAGGGTGATTACTTTTTGGGAGGAAAATGTGAGGTATGAGATAACCATTGAGTTTAAAACATGTTATGAATATTTTTTATGGGTTTTATCTCATTTGTAAATTTTATTAGAATAATATGGTTTTTGAAAAAGGACAACACGTAGACCATGTGACAACCCATCACGTCAAACAAAGCTGTTGGAATCTAACCCACAACCAATGTGGAAATGGGATTTATCATCTACCACTAGACTACATGAAGTCCATAGATGTATGACTTATTCTTTTTAGTTAAATGATTTTATTCATCAAGAAAAAGGTTATTTTGGGAATATATTTATATTTTTAGCATAGGGAAATGATTTGGTGATTATGGGATAAATGTCATTTTGGGAGACATTTTCTCTTTTGGGAAAACTATATGCCTTACAAAAATAGAATACTATGGGATTTCATTTTGAGGTGTAATAGTTGAATTTTATTTTATAAAAATATATATTCTTATTGTGGAAATATGGTGATTTTCATTATTTATTGAAGTGATTAAACTATCATAGAGAATATGTGATTAGGTTAATTACTTTTCAGAATGAAATTTTACGAGTAATCGATGTTATTTGGACATAAATGTTAAAGTTTATCTTGGAAGACTATGTGACCAATCCTTCTGCATTTTGGGTTTCAAACTCAGTTTGTATTATTTTGAAGAATTTTAAGGGAAATTGTTTATTTAATGCTCTTTGTTGAACATTGGGTATTGTTCATTGAATTTTGGAGTTTAAGAGTAGTATTTCTATCTATAAAGGATTACCCTTTTTGGAAATTATCTGATCTTGTACTAACCATTTTGGTTTTTGTTAAGGTCTAAAGATATGGAAAATATATATACTACCTTTTGTGGAATATGTGATTCTCTAAAAGTTTATTATAACACTTTAGGTGTGACCAAGTCATCTTGAATACTCATCATTTGGAGAAAAGATAAGTTTTTTTTAGAAATTTATTAAAGGATGAAACTCTACATGAAAAGTAAGTATATCTCATTATGTACATAGTATATATCATATTAAATTACTCAAATTTATTAAACAGAAATTTAAACAAAAAAATTCCATTCTCCTTTCCTACTAGGTAATCAAAGACCGCTTAACCCTTCATAAGTTTATTGTTTTTTGGTAGTTAACTTTCTCATGTTCATGTTCTATATAACTATCCATCAAAACATGACAGTTTGTTTTCTCTTCCATATCCATGTTTTCCTTCATTTAAGATTAGTATTTTTTATCTCAAGTGACCATTTTAATTCAAATTAATTCTTTTAATGTGGATGTTTTAATGACTCTATTTCTGATACGGGATTTCAAGGAAATTATTGACCCTAATTTAAAATTGTGAGGACACATTTTTTAAAATAGGGAAGGATGTTAGATCCCTAGTAATTATAGAATAATACATTTTCTTATCTATTAATACTTATGAATTAGATTGTGGATTTACCTTCATGTGTATTCTATCTTCAACGGTGTACCCTAAACACAATAATGAGTTTTCTGAAATATTATGTTGCACACAATTTTGAGTTATACTGAAAAATATTATTATTATTATTATCTTAAACGGTAGTAAATTCTTATATGTTGTATGGGATTAAATGAACCTAACTAAATAAAATAGGTTTATAATTTTTTTAATATATTTATATATTTATCTAATAAATTTTATAGGCTTAAAATGAGAAAAAAATACAATCTTAAGCATAAAATACTCTAATATATTTGAAAAGTAGTTTAATAGATTTTTGATGGAGAACCCTTTTTAAATATAGTTTTTGAAACCTATATATGTTCAATTTGAAAAAAATAAAATTCATCCTTATAATAATAACATCAAAAAAAAATTTGGGTAAATGTTTTGTATTTTTCTAAGAATGTTCATTTTTTAATGAATAATGAAAAATACTACAATTTAAGTCAAAAATGTCTTTTCATATAATTTATTAATATGTCTAGATTATCTTTTTAATTGGTTTTAAAGTTTAATTATATTATTTTTTTATCATTTAATCCAATTCTGGTCATTGGATGTAATTTCACTTTTAAATTCTACATAAACAAATGCCAATATTTTGATAGTTTTTACTTCTTAAAAACCCACTAACTCATTTTGACAACATGAATTAATTTTAAATTAATTACTGTAAATTGTTTATTTTGAATTTAGAAAAATTTATTCCATATTTGGAATCATGAGGTCCAAATTTTTTAAATATATACCTTACATTTTTAGACAATATTAATAGTCACTTCAGTAATTCTTTTATTTACCATGGTAAAAGGTTAAATCTTTTAAATTTGGGTAAAAACAATATTATAATAATATAAAACTATCCCAAAAATGTGTACTAATCTTATTGGATGAGATATTTCTGTCTATGGACATCCTTTTTCGATTTTGGGACCCCATGGTGCCACATGGTTGTGAAAATGACATTTTATAAGAATTAATTTAAAGATAAGAAAAATGTAACATAAAAATGTATCTTTTAGTACAAAAATTTTTATATGGGGTCATATAAGTGATTATTTAGACTATAAATAGTAATTAAACATATAAAAATATTTTACACATCATGGTATTTTATTTATAATTTTTAAGCTTCAAATAAATAAATTTATTTATGACACAATGAAGATATAATGATTACCTTATTAATAAATGATTTTAATAAATGAGATTATAAATATTAAAATGAATTTATTTTGAAATTTTTTATGCTATAAAATACTTTTAAGGATTATTATTACTCTTTATCTTTGAATTAATAATATTATTTCAAAAAAATCAAGTTTTGAGTTTTTTAAAAAGTCACGATATGATTAGTATAAAAATTGAAATAAATTAGTTTTTAAAATGAATACTATTTTATTAAATGATATAATAGTCATAAAAATATAATATTCGTCCAAATGACTTATATAATGTTGAAAATTTCAATTATTAACCACTTGTGGTTGTATTGACATTTTATAATAACTATATTAACCATATAGTATGAATATACAAGAATACATGGTTAGAGTCAAATTAGTTAACTAAGGTTTAATGATTAATGATAAAGTTATATTGTGGTCTAGATTTTTCTAAATCCTATTGGTTGAGATATTTTCTATGAAAAAGTATCTTATCTTTGAAATAAATGAATTTGGGACCATTTGAAACTGAAAATCGTTTCATAATAAAATAATATTTCAATACCTTTCTAAGGTTCCCATCCTCCCTTTTATAAAAATGCATAACCTATACCCATTTAAAAACACCTATCAATCCCATTAGCACATAAAACCTCTGTCCAAATAATCTCCCAACATCCCTTTTTTACTTCAATAATCCTTTCCTTAGGTATAGGGAAATTCAAGAAATCATTTTTTCTCAAATCAATGGGAGTTACATGTTTTAGAGGTAGCGTATCCTCTAAAGTTTATTTCCATTATTTTACTTCTTAACCCTCTATTATATTATTAATATTTGATTAAATAACAAAAACATTATCTTAACTATAATATTTTGTGTTTATGAAATGTTTTCTGACTGAACTTACACACACCGCAATCTAATGGATACGAACATACTGTTTCTATGTGTGACGAATTGCTGCCTCACAAAAAGATGATTGTTCGATTTTCCCCTACGACCTATCTTGGTGTACACTATGTTTGAATTGTATTTATATATGATATATAATATATTTATATTGTCTCTATGAAACTCTATTTTTTTTTTTACAAACATACATTATGTTTTTCATGATGTGTAATTACGATAATTTCATTTGAGAAAGTTCGGAATACCGCCCCCTCAAAGTTATATGACTCATTAATGCCATACATGGAACGTATAAAGTATGGAATTAATGAAATTATATAACATATATATCATATGATATTATACAGGAATTATAATGTACATATCTATCATTTAGTTTTCATTTCATTAATATGAAAAATAAATGAAAGTAGCGTTCATGCGTACGTATGGCTTACCATCTTCACGAACATTGTAATTCATTTCTTATCTCCAATTGTTATGGACTATTATCAATACTTATATACAGGATATATATGATATTTAAATAACTAATACTATTCTAGAGATAATTTATTTTTGACCACATGGACAATTTGTAATTATAAAAAGATCATTTTCGAATCAAGTACCCAATATCGACAAAACGACCGATATTAACTAAAATAAATATGTAATTTTTATCAAGTGGAAGTAAGTGATATAAAAGAAATAATAAACTAGACAAAGTTTCTTAATAAATTATAAATTAACTTATGTTTATTATTCAATAATAACAAGGAATATACCTGACGAATCAGACTCAAGGTAAGGGAACTTCTTAACCCAATTTCCATTCATTGGGTTAATTTTCTAATTCTTGATTATATCGTGCTATGATTATGTATGAAATAAATTTTTTGTTATATATTTTATATATATATTCCTTATGTGTATATATAGCTAATACACATAATTGATATATTTTATTTACAAAATGATCTTTTTAAGGTATTTTCTATACTCAATTTCCACTCTTTAGGTTTTGCGCATACTTCGTTGATTATATTATGCCAAGATTAGGTGTGGAATCACTATTTTTTATTTATGTTGTAATTTCCACTTCATTTAGTGTGTATATACTATATCTAAAAATAATCACTCCATTGATAAATTCTTCTGTCATTTATACAAACTTTGAAGGGAAATCTTAACTCAATGTCCATTCATTGAGTGAAATATCCATGTATTTGGATTTATTTTTTCACGAATATGTGTGAATGGAGTATTATTTTTTTACACATAATATCCAATTATATTGGGTGTATTTTTTTACACACACTAATGTATTTGATTTAACCTTAATATAACCATACAATCATTTTAAGGGACTACGTCTCAATCTCCTTTCATTAAGGAATATCTTGATATTGTGAACCTTTATTATCATATATGGTGTATATACTATCTTTGACATATTATACCATGAATCTTTTTATTATCATGATATTATAGGTTTATTTTAATTTTATTATTTAAATAGTTTTATTCATTTAGTTTCTCAAGTGGTAAGTGACCCTTTATGTTAAACATTATTATAAATGTTTTAAAGATTTACTCTTTTAAATCATTCTCATTAATGTCCATTTTTTCAAAATGGTAACGGATTTCTTTGTATGGACATTAATATTTTAAAATTTTAATTCCATTCAAATTTTTAATGTGGTATGGAAAATATTGATTCAAAAAACACTTTATTAAATTTTTTAAATGGTTTTCGAAATGAATTGAGTATTTCAATATCTTGAAATGATTTCTTATTATTTCAAAGGAAATGTTTTTAGTGAAATGTTTATATTTTCAATATTTTATGTGTTATGATTTTATAATTCTACATGGACATTCTATGGGTGGTTATGTGATAAAATAATGATGGTTGGTTACGTGGTAAACCAAATGATAGGTGGTTCTATGATAAACCAAATATAGGTGGTTACGATATATCATCCAATGCATTGGGTATGTAAGTCGTTTGTAAGGCTATTCCATTAAGTGATATGTGTGGAAGTCGACCTTATGTTTATTCCATTTAAGTATTTTTATTTCCCAAGTAACCTATATATGTTATATGTTTCTTTCTAGGGGCTTGTGGTAATATTTTGGCCACATAAAGGGAAATCAATGAGCATATATTTAGTGAAACATATTTACCACTTCTAAAAGTTTAAATGTCTTACCTTATAATAAAATATTCATGGTTTTTATGTTATTCCAAGACTAATAGTTTTCTTTCATTATGTATCATTTACCGGGATTTTTATGCTCATCCCATTTTTTGAAATGTTTTTCACAAGACATAAAGAAGAATAGAGTCAAGGATGGGATCAAGGAAAAGTTATTCAGTTAAAACATGAAATGATGTCATATATTTTTTTAAAGCGTTATTGTTTTACAAAAAAAAGTATAGTGAGTTGAAGTGTATATTTATAATATTAAATATGTTATGTATAAGTTATGACCTATTTATCTAAATCTCTAAACCTGAAAAGATCCTTGATGTGAATTAATGTTAAATTATCGACTTATCTCCAGATTAAGTAATGCTTAAGGTTGGGGACATATAGCTTATCTTTGAGAGACCTCCTTTTTCTTACTTCTTAATCATTAACAGGTTGATATTAAGAGAATAAAAGATTCTCTAGGCTGATGGGATGTATTTTTTAAATTTTTTTAGTATATTTTTTTTAACTATAAGTTCTATATTTTTTAAATAGGGGAGAGAAGAGGTTCCCTTTTATATGAGATGGGAGGGACACATTTGGAATTTATAAAAATGTTTCAATGATTTAAAGACCCATTCATGGAAATGTTGCTCCAAATGGACATGGATTCTAATATATGATAAGATATGGTTGAGATATATTCTATGAATAATAATATTATAGGTTTGGGTGGCACTCTGAACCTTAAATCATTGTTTTAACCACAACATTGGAAAACAAATTACTAGTCTTACTATTGAATATGACCAAAATTTATATTCAAACTATTAAATTAAATTAATTTTTATGATTGAAAATCTAGAGTCCATTTAAAGAGATAAAATTTCTATATGTGGAATGATTTAATTTTAATTAAGCATTAAATTAATAATGATTACCCATTTTCTAAAAAATATGATTTTAAAATTAGAAAACATATTTTCTTAAATTAAATTATCTTTAAATACATTAAAATTAATATTTAAATATTATATAAACTATATAATATATAAATTTCCTTAAATACATTATGAAATTGAGATTAAATAACGTTATTAAGATAAAAAAACATTAAATGAATAATTGTTTTTTAGAAAATTGTGTTTTTAATCCTAAAAATTATCTTAATAAAAATAAATTATAATTATTATTCATATATAATTAATTAGGTTATTTATAATTATATAAGTTATAGGATAATATAAAATAAAATTTAAATCATAGTTGGACCATTACTTGAAAATTAATAATAACTTTTCAATAATTATTATTTTCACTCTTCATTGAAAAATAAATCTTTCTAGAAATATCCAAAAATTCACCATTAGATAATATTGAAATAGTGATTTTAAAAATGATATTCATATTAATATATAAATTTTATTTAAATGATGTTAATTATGTATAACTTCAAAATTAAAAATTTGATAAAACATTTTTTGAATAAAAAATTCTCTTAAAATGACTTTACAGAGAACTGATTGCCTAGTTTTTGTGAATTAATTAATAAAATTTCATTACTAAAAAAGTATACATATTTTTCCTAATGTTAGTTTTACTATTTATATATTCTAGTTTAACAATTGGTTTTAAAATATTATTTATCATGGTTCATATAGACTTGGGGTTGAATATAAGGAAGATTTTCCAATACTTAATGATTTATTTGAAAAGAAATACATGTAAAATTTTTATGGTGGTATAATATTAAATTAGTGTAATGTTTTTCTTATCTATTGAATTTGAAAAGATATTCAGGGTGTTGATGAAGATGCTAGTCACTGCTCTCATACAAACATTTCCGATTTATGGTGATAGATATGTGATATATAGTGATTCATCAAATAAGTGATTGGATCTTATCCTAATGTATAGAATGAAGTGATGGCCTATAACTCACAATTTGTAAAGGTACATTAATTGAATTATACAAAAAATGATACAAAGTTTGATAAAGTGTAATTCACATTAATTATTTTGTGATGTTGACTCTCTGGGGAGAAGATTGACATATATGTGACTCAAAAGAGACTCAAGTATATATTCACACAAAAAACAACTTAATATGTGCTAAAAAAGGTTGATATAGCTGATCAAGGAATATGAATATATAACCTCTTACCATCCTAAGAAATTGAATACTATGTTAGATGCTCTGATTTGAAAGAAACCAATAACCATACACATAATGAGGACATAGAGGGATCCAATCATCTTTTATATGTATTGATAGGAAATGGGAATCACAGAATGAATGTTATATAACCTCTCTTAAATGAATTATCAACTATACATTCCATAGAAGGTCATGGGGGCCCATATATTTGATGTGAATCTATAGAGAAATATAAAAAATATTCAATATTTTATCATGTTTAAATATCAATATATATGGTTTTCATCCCCAATATTTATCCCATTAAATATTGAATTGAAGAGGGGACTTTTGGATAAGGTGTAAATCTAATCCAAACTTATTAATATAGTGAATAATTAGATGTAAGCAAATCTGAGGAAAAAAAATAATGGGATAACATGATGGGGGTGATTATAGAGTTTGTATCACAATTATTTGTATTCCATTAAATCATGGATGAATGAAAAAAATCAAAGGGTATGATGAAACGATTACATCTACCAGTTTTGGAATAGGAACACAAAACCATTTATTTTGTTGTAGGGATCCATTGAATATATAAACGTAATAACTCTATTTGGATAGTATTCATTCACCTTACTATGTTGGTGTACTTCATTACTATCAAAGAATATTTCTACTTTGAAAAAATCACATAGATATATATAAGATTATTGTTGAGACTACATGGAGTAAATCTATATTATGTATCTAAATGAGATTTTAGGTCTATATTGAGGTTCTAGAGAATCCATTAGAAATTATTGGATACAGAGATGAGTTTTAGTAATACTCATCATTATTACATGGATAAAACATCTGTGATAACCATTCAAACTCAAAATGATATGTTGAGATAATGTTTAATGGTTTTCAAGGATATAAATATTTTTACCATCCCTTGGTGGATTAATCTACAACAATATCTTCCATTCTAGAAATAAATTGATTCATTATAAGGGTTTATATTTGAAGAGGTGTTAGACTCCAACATATTGGGATGAAATTGTTTGAAGATAGCTGATAAGACCTTATCTTCTAAAAGAGATGATGTAGATGGTTTAAATCATTGACAATCATATGAAATTTTCATAAAGTTGATATAAAACATACACAAATAGTTATTGATGATACATGTAGTTTTATGTTGGAATTAAATTGTTCCTTTATATATAACCATGGAGGAAATTCATGTGGTTTGGGAATAACGGAATGTGAAATCCTATATACATCGAGCCATTTGGGATTCATGGTGTCATCAGAGTTATAGTTTTTAAACTATCACACCCATCAAAACTATTTTCAGTACAAAATGTGATATACATATGCCACATATGAAAGAACATATCATATCCCATGCATTAATTAAATCTAATGGTGGTATCTTAGAAGAATGAGCCTTCGTGTGTGAAGTAGAAAAAGATAATCATGGATAGTAGAGATAAATTCCTACGAAACATGATAATTCAACTAGTCAAATTTCTGTAGAAATGCCATAAGTTTCAAGAGGCAACATGGGGACCATAAGAAGTCATGAAATAGAAGTAAAATAATTTTTTTATGATAGAAAATGAAATCATTAGGGTGAACCATATTAAGGGAGGAATAATTTTATAACCCGGACATTTATAAATGAAATTTCATTCTGAAATAATATATTCTTTATTAATAAATTTTGTTATATAAATATTTATCACTATATTTCACTATTATTTTTTTACTATTATAAACTATTTCTATATTAAGAATCTTGGGAATAAATACTATCATGTTATATGAACCTTTGTAATATGATATGTATACATTTTTATTTATTAATGTTTATAATTAAATCTAATTAATAGAGAAGGAAAAATGATGGTCACAACCAGTAGAATCATATGTTATAAGGTTCATTTTTCATAACTTTTATAGGGGATAGTGTCACATGGATTCAAAATAGAGCATTCCCAATATGATATTCATTAACTGAAACTCATGAAGAACCATTTAAATGAGACGTTCAATCATATAGGGATCAATATAAAAACTTTTTCACCATACTAGCCCAAGAAATTACTAATTTTACACACCATTCCCTTGTGATATATGTCGTGGAAATAAGTTATTATGTATATAGACATTAATAGTATATAAAACTACACTTAAATGAAATATAGTTTTCACCAATATCATTCCCTTTTTATGAACCATATATATATAATAATATACACCTAAAAATAGAATGAAAATGAAAAAAATTGGTTTTTTGATACATGATAAATAATTATGTTTTTTGAAAAATATTCATGATTTAGTTTTCTAAAATATATTTTCATAATAAATTTATAAATTTGCAATAAATTTTTATTTTAATATTAATATTTTCAAAATTATTATTTACTTGTTTATAATTAATAAAAATCACATATAAATTCATTTGTTGTTTTTCAAAATATTTAAAATTCAATCATGCAATAAAAATAGTATATTTTATTAATATGATTTTTATATTAAGGATTAAGTTTCCAATAATTAGAAAGCAGTTTTGATAAAATAAATTTTATTTTTGAATTTAGAAAGTCTAAATTTTCCAATTGTTAATATTACATAATATTTTGTGATAGTTAAATTTTTGGGTAAAAATTAAATATTTTATAAATATACAGTATGAATTATGAAATCATAATAGCCCAAAAATGATGTGATAAATTTTATAAAGGGTTTTAAAAATAATAAATATATTTTATAATTAAAATTAAAAAGATAATTTGATAATATGATTTTTCAAAACCTATAAATAACATTCTGAACCCTAGAGGATATTGTTTTATTTTAAAAAAAATTAATAAAGAAGAATCGCTTCCAAAACATAAATTATATTATATTAATATATTCGTCAAATGAATAATTAAAATACATAAATCCAATTCCATTTATTAAAAAAATGGTTTAAGATAATCATAGAGATAATGATTTTTAAAGTTTTATAACAAATACTCCAAAATAAATGTTTGGAAAGTAATAATGAATCCCCATAACTTTCATTATAAATACAACCAATTATCCTAATCATATTCACACATAATCCTTTAATAATTATGTTAATATAATTTTATGTTTCTTAATCCTTCTTTATAAGTATCTAAATTCATAAGGAGCGCCTCTAAGTCCATAAGAAGAACCCTTTCAAGGAAAGGGTTCCCCAACTCCTCTTTTCCATTCAATGACTTTCATAGTGTTGTCCCTTTAAACTGGATTTTTTTTAATATTCCATTTGTTTATACACATTCATTTACAATCAATTTTTCTCCCAAATAATTATATACATATTTTAGCTCCCATTAATATCTCCCATTAACGATTATATACACATGTTATTGTAGTGGACCCAACCCCAGTAGTCAGGAGTTTGTGCCTTCTTTAATACATTGGCATAATATTCAAGGAATAACATCCCGAAGGACAGAATAGTTGAGTAGGATTGGTAAAATAGATACACACATGTATTATGATACAGTTTAATACATAAATCACAATGTATTAATTTTTTTGAGAATATAAATATTCACTCTAGCATATTCTGGAATATCTATCACTATAAACATCATGGAATCATTGGGAAATGATCCAAAAGAAGGGTGAGATATAGTTCATTTTAAGTATTAATTATAGTGGATTTATTGAATAATTAATAAACATAATAAATATGTAAAGATAATAACAGGACACACATGCCATATAATCAATAAACTATGAAGTAAGTTCATCCAAAGATAATATCAATGAAAAAATCTCATGGATAATAATTGATATAGAAATTTAAATAACTGAAAACTAATGAAAATTAATAAATAACACAATTATCAATATTGGATAAGAAATAGTAAATAGATAATGGTAAATAAATGAAAATACATTCAATTTAATCAATAATTGATAATGAATTACATCTACAGATAATTTCATAGGGAAAGTCTCACGGATTGTAATAACTGAATATTGAATTAAGGTAATGCTTAATTTTTGGATACCATGTTTCCCAGGTACATGATACCATTATCCTAAATACCTTTCACAAGATGGTTTAAAACATACTAGGTAAAAGTCCACTTAACTAAGGATATCCAGGTGATTCGTCCCATGATACTATTTATACATCGGAGGGAAATATATAATTAGGCCCCACTCATGTCATACCATTCAAAAACCATCCATATATATCAAATAAAATCTTAATTAAAAATCAATTTAACTTATCAAATATATAAATCTAGAATAGAATATTAATTTATAAATATTTACCCAATTAATCAAATAACATTCAATGTAAACAACATATTTAAAAATTATATGAGGTTTGGTTTATGGTCATATCTATTATAAAGAATGTGCATTTTTCGGGAAATTTAAGGAATAATGATAACATGAAATTGAATAATCCAAGAGGTGTTAATTACCAAAAAAATAAACAAGGAAGTGAATGTTGAAATTATCCTTGGTGAAAATCGTTATAAACCATCTAGAGAAATAATAAGGATGGTATCAGTACAACATATACCCAATGAAGTAATAATTAAATGTTTTTGTTAATGATGAATGGAAATACCATAAAAAGATCCATAAAAATTCTTGGGCGAAAAATGTTTTTTATTTTGAAAAAAACATAAAAAAACATTTCATTTAAAAATATATTAAAAAACATTTTATTCAAGAAGATCCATATAAACCTGAAAAAAAAGTTTTAATGAAATTATTTTCATGATATTGGGTAATTATATAAATACCATAAAATTAAAACGAAATGAATATTCCTTTTTGACTATTGGATGGTAAGTAAAGTGGATTTTTCCTGACAAGAAGATTCCTTTCACATTTTTGGTTAAATCTAAATGGGAATCGTTTTAAAAAATGACATAAAATTATTGGGACAAAAACTTTTTAAAGAGTAAAATTTGGTGATAATTCATTTCATTAATCATTTTTAAAAGGATGAAAACATTTTGAAATTTTTTTACAAAACATGGTTTTGGATGAAATTATATTTCTGTCTGAAAAGAGTAATGATGTTGCATATTATGAAGAAAAACATTTTGTAAAACATTTTAAGTGATAAAGAGTAGGAAAATAGAAATATTACTTAAAATATCATGAATTTCCATATTATAATAAAATTAAATGGGTTTATTAGTAAATTTTGATGTAATTTCTTACAACTGATAGTCAAGAATAAACAATCTCGATTACAATGTGATTTTGAAATAAACCCTTAAAATGATCGTGAAATTGATTTGAGAATTATTTAATGAATTAATTATGTGTATGAACTATATATCTACCTAAAACATGTACAAATATAATATAATATAATAAAAATTAATTTCACACATAATCTTTGCAAGACATAATCAACTAAGTGTATGTTTAACCCATAAAGTGAAAATTTAGTTAATAAATCCCTTACCATACACTCTATTTTCAATGATTTTTCTTTATCAATATGTATAGTGGTTTTGAAAATTAAATTAACTTAATAAAACCCCATATTAATATTTATAATATCATTTATGATCATTTTATAACATTTTATTATGTGCTCATTAATAACCTCATTATTTTTATTTTTCCGGTCTTTATCACATTATTTCTCTTGCATGTTACATCATAAAGGATATGGTTAGTTCATATATTATACAGTTTTATCATGAATATAAAAAAATGAAATATTTATCATATTTTTATGTAAATTTTACTTTTAAAACCAATCATGAATTATGGTTATGAAAAATTTTGTATATTTCGATCTGGGAGACAGTAGGGTGTGCATACACATGAGTAACATTTCAATTTTTCACTAATAAATTTATAAAAGTGGTTTCATATATAATAAATTTATAAAATCACCATTATTTAATATATACCATATAATATAGTTATATATTTAATCCATGTGGTGTGATGATGAAAATAGATTCACATCACTTCATGAAGGCGGAAGTCCACATGTACACGAATGATGATATCATATTTACATGAGTGAAAGGGAATGAAATAAAATGATATATATTATATTTAAAGAATTTTATATATGTATATAATATCATAATTATATCATTTATATCACACATTATCATCAATATTTATTTTATCACCTTACATGTGTAGCATTAGTGAAAGAGGAATCACATCGATTCGCAAGATAGTGGTCCACCTTATGCATGAGATACATTATCGTGTCTCCTAAGGAATGGATGTTAATAAGATATAAGTAATATAGTGACAAAAAAGGTGTAAGTATTTCATTAATATCATATGTCTATTTATATCTATCCTCATACGCAACCATGATAGGTGTAAATAGAAAAATAAACGAGATCAGTTCGAGATGCGGTAGTCTTCCATTCACACAAACGAAGATTTTGTAAATATAAGGCCCCAGAATTAAACCTTACTTAATCTTGAGTTATTACAAGATTAAACATTGAGGATCTTTTTAGGTTTAGAGTTTTAGAAAATTAGATCAAAAAACTTGCATTACATTCCACATATAAACAAAGTGGTTACATAAAGATACTATTCTTCTTTCCCATCAATGGAAACATATTTAAAATAAAACATGAATTCTTTCTTGACACTTCCTTGACACTATCATCATATCATGTACCTTTCCCTTGACCTGTGAAAAACATTTCAACAAAACTTTGGATGAGCATAAAAAGCTTAGTAAGGGATATAAAAATATGGAAAGGAAACATGGGTACATATATACATAAGAATAAAATCATACATTACCCATAAAACATAATCACTTTAACATACCTCATCAAATCATGAATAAATCATAGAAATCATAAGACATAAAGGTAAATTGAGGCATTCATAACATTCTTACGTAGGGAGTAACCCTCTTGGTTACGTTCAGAATACCCATCAAACTATATTCCCTAAATCTCTTTTGAGAATACTTAGCGTTTCACTCCTTCGCGTTACCCAATGCATCGGAGAGCTATACCGACCTCACCCACCCTTAGTCTATCACGGAACCACTCGTCTTCATAATAATGCCCAAGAACCTCAACATAATCATATCACATAAAACATGAATAAAGGAAACATAACATTTCCACCTTTCAATCACAAGATATCAATACAACACATTGATATAAAAACATTATGAAAACAATTTTCAATAACAATGGAAAATAAAAGTAAAAGATGGTATTTATTTTTCTTTTTAAAAAAAGTATGGATTGTAGAGGAAGCCGAAACTCAAATAATGGTCACGGAGGCGGAGAAGTCATTGTATCCGCATATGTACGACAAAAACATTCCCTTTTTTCATTTAGTAAACGTTTCGTATAAAAAAGATTCCTTTTGAATAAACGTAAAAGTAAAAGGGGTTTATACACCGTATAAAAGAAGGTTGTTATAAAACAAAATATGCCTCAATGAAAGGAGATTGAGACTAAGTCCCATACCTTGGGTCCGACTTGACTCGGTCATTATTTAATCTCCTGAATAATAAACTTGATTTAATTTCTACTTTTTTAAGAACCTTTTCAAGTTCATTATTCCTTTTATATAACTTATTTCCATGTCATGAACACTATGTAATTATTTATGTTAATAACAGTCGTTTTAACGATCATTGGTACTTGAGTAAAAAAATAATCCCTTTATAATTACAAGTTTTTCATGTACCCATTATATCCAGAATGTTATTCATGATGTTGATATCATATATTTCATATATATCCAGTACCTGCATGCATTTATAATATTACATAATCAATTAGAGGTATGAAATGAAATGCACCGTTCATTTAGACGGTAAGCCGTACGTACGCATGAACACTACTTTCATTTCTATTTCGTATTTTATAGAATGGAATCATAATGATATAAAGGTATATTATGATTATAATATAATATCATATATAATATCATAGTTCCATCCTTTATATGTCCCACATATGGTACTTAACGAATCAAATCACTTTGAGGGGGCGGTAGTCCGCACTTCCTTAAATGAAGATATCGCGTTTACCCATAATGGAAACCATAAAGGTATGACCAGAATGAAAAATACAGAAGCATAAAGAAAACATAAACATATTATATATCATATATAAATATAGTGTCATCTTAATGGTCACCTTTTAAGGTGTTAAATGAATGTTGAACAATCATCGTTTCGGGAGGCAGAAATTCACCATCCACGGAAACAGTATGTCCTTTAACCATTAGATGTAGGTGTGTGTAAGTGTAGCTAAAATCCTTCTTATAACAACATCCAAGTATATTGAAGATACTGGAGTTGTTACAAAATAAATGAATAAAATGATTTTAGGGGGTTGGAGAAGCAAAATAAAACAAAAGGACTCAAGTGAAGACATTACCTTAAAATCGAATAACTCCCTTTGGATTGAGCTCAAAGGCTTCCTTGGGAAGACTTTTGCCCAAAGTGAGGCTTAAAGGACTAACAGAGGGATGTGGAGAGACAAAATGGGCAGGGGTTGGCCGAGCCAAAGGCTTTGGGAGTGTGGGTAAGGAGGTAGAGGTGGGGGCCTTTTATAAGAGGAGAGGAGGGGCACTCTTGGAAAGTAAGGAAATGTCACTTTATTTTAAAATGGTATTCGGATTTAAGAGGTCCCACATTGATATAATTCTAGGATAAGGTGATAAGGGTTATAAATACACTCATACAATTGGTTTTTGACATGTGTAGGTCTTAGATATTACATTATCTTTCTATTTTAATTAAATCGTTAAATAATGAGGTCATCCCTGCGTCATCATGATGTCATAAATAATTTAATTTATTCAATGTCTAAAAATTATAAAAAAATACTATGATGTAGGAAATCATTTTATCTTTCCAATAACTATTTATAGTGAAATCTATGACTTGTATAACCCCATGTAAAAATTGTTTTAGTAAAACATTTCATGTTTGTGTCATTTTTACTTTAACATTAAATAAAAAGTTATTTATGTCATTTCCCAACCAAAGTGGATCCATGGGGTCCCCAAGTTGTCTCATGGATTGTCTCGGTCGGCCATGACACATCCAATGAGGATCGGACATGTGTCAAGCTCATCTCATATTATTAAAACATTATTTTTACCTTAAACTACACTAATTACCACTAATCGCGATTAAGAACATAAAAGTTACTATTCACCAAAAAATTTTTTTAATCTCATTGAACCACATTTTACTTATTAATGACAACCATGTATGTTGTATTTTTGAAAATAAAATCACAGAAGTGGCAAAGTTTCATTTAAAAAAAAAATTCAGTTTCTTTAACTACCATTTAGTGGTTTCACTATTCATCAAAAATTGATGTTTTTCAGAAAGATACCGAAACATCACCCTAAGCTATATTTGATATTCCGAATTCAAAAATGATGTCTATTTTAAAAAATTCATAACATGTAAGTTGCGTTAATTAATTTAATAACTAATTCCCGCTGTCATGACATATAGCGTGTTTTTATGAAACAAGAAGTATCAAAAGATTGACACTAGTTTACGTTCAATTTCAAAGTGAAATTGATTCTAATGATCACCATTGGATAAAATGGTAAAAATATATTCTAATTTCACTTCAAAACCAATTAAATAGATAATATAATCATATAAATAAATTAGATTAAAAAGAGGTTTTGAATTAAAATACAACATTTTTCACTATTCATTAAAAAAATGAACTTTATCGAAAAAATACCAAAAATTCACACAAAGTAAATTTTGATTTCCCAATCATAAATAATAAGTTTATTTTGACAAAAATGGCTTATAAAATTGTCAAAATATAGATTTAAAAAGGGTTCTCCCTCAAAAGGCAGTAAAACAATCTTTTAAGAATATTAGTGTATTCCATGCATAAGATTGTATTTATTTTCATTTTAAGCCTCTAAAAAACTATTTTAATCATTAATAGACATAGATAAAAATATTTATTATTCATTTCTTACTTGGGATGTTACATCCTTCCCCCCTTTAGAAAATTGCATCCCCGCAATTTATTTACTTATCGAATAAATGGGGGTATTTATCCCTCATTGCATTTTCAGATTCCCATGTTGCCTCTTCCATCATGTGGTTTTTCCACAAAACCTTTACCTGATTAATCACCTTATTCCGTAACACTTGCTCCCTGTGGTCAAGAATCTGGAACGGTTGTTCCTCATAAGATAGGTTCTCTTCCAGCTAAACTACCTCTGGACTAAAAACATGAGATGGATCTGGCATATACTTTCTCAACATCGAAACGTGAAAAACATTGTGTACCTGAGATAAACTCGGAGGTAAAGCCACTCGGTAAGCAACAAATCCAACTCTCTCCATAATTTCATATGGTCCAATGAACCTTGGACTCAGCTTTCCTTTCTTACCAAATCGCATCACAGTTTTCCATGGTGATACTTTGAGAAAAACATGCTCACCTACCTCAAAAGAGAGAACCTTCCTCCTGTTGTCCGCATAACTCTTCTGCATACTCTGAGTTGTTCTCATGTGTTTCTGTATCAGCTGAACTTTTTCTGCCAACTCTTCTACCAATTCTAGTCCCATCAACTTCCTTTCACCCACTTTATCCCAGAAAGCTAGAGTTCGACACCGCTTCCCATATAATGCCTGAAATGGTGCCATCTATATACTGGAATGGAAACTGTTATTATATGAAAATTCAACCAAAGAAAGATGTTGGTCCCAAATTCCCCGATAATCCATCAAACAAGCTCGTAGCATATCCTCCATGGTCTGAATTGTTCGTTCTGACTGGCCATCTGATTGAGGATGAAAAGCTGTACTAAAATTTAATTCAGTACCCAACGACTTCTGAAGGCCTTTCCAAAAGTTAGAAGTGAACCTGGGATCACGGTCAGATACAATGGAGAGAGGAACTCCATGTAACCTGACTATCTCTTTAAGATACAAATGGGAAAGTTGATCTAGGGAAAATATCTCGTATAGCAAGGAAATGAGCATATTTAGTCAAGTGATCAACAATAACCTAGATTGCATTATTATCTCGAGATGTCTTCGGTAATCCCACAACAAAGTCCATGGATATATTCTCCCATTTCCACTCTGGCACTGGTAAAGGCTGAACCACCCCTTTCGGTAACTGCCGCTCTACTTTAACCTGTTGACATGTCAAACACTTAATAGAAAAATTAGCAATATCTCTTTTCATTGCATCCCACCAGTAATACTCTCGCAGATCTCTGTACATCTCAGTACTGCCAGGATGAACTGAAAACGAAGATCTATTAGCTTCACATAACAACTCTCTCTTCAATTGTGAATCAAAAGGCACACACAATCTCTTCCCAAATCTCAAAACACATTCATTTTCAATGTTGAATTCAGGATACTTACCTTTCTGAACCAGCTCTACCTTTTTCTGCAACTCACTGTCTTGCTTCTGTGCTTGCTTGATTCTATCTGATAGAGATGATCTCACTGATACCTAAAACAAAACATAAGAACATCCTGCGCCAAAAACTTCTATGCAAAAGTTCATCAAATCCTTAACCAAAGGATCATGTTCCAAATGCAACATTTTTAATGAAGCATTACTTTTTCGACTCAAAGCATCAGCCACTTTATTTTCTTTTCCCGGATGGTAATGAATTGTACAATCATAATCCTTGATTAATTCCAGCCATCTCCTCTGTCTCATGTTTCATTCTTTTTGATTGAATATATACTTTAAACTTTTGTGAGCAGTATATATTTCACACTTTACTCCATACAAATGATGTCTCCAGATTTTTAAAGCGAAAACAACAGCAGCTAATTCCAAATCGTGTGTAGGGTAATTTACCTCATGAGTTTTCAACTGTCGTGAAGTATAAGAAATTACCTGATCATTCTACATTAAGATGCAACCAAGTCCTTTCAATGAAGCATCACTGTAGATAACACACTCACCATTCCTGGAAGGTAGTTCCAAAACTGGAGCTTTCACCAATCTTCTTTTCAATTCCTGAAAACAATCATCACATTCTTTTATCCAGATAAACCTAAAACCCTTCCGGGTTAGCTTAGTCATTAGAATAGATAACCATGAAAAATTTCTAAAAAACCTTCGGTAATATCCTGCCAAACCAAGGAAACTACGAATCTCAGTTACATTTGTGGGTCTTGGCCAGTCTTCCACAACTTTTGTTTTTGCAGGATCAACAGTTATCCCATCTTTAGAAACAATGTGACCAAGGAAAGAAATTTTTTGCAACCAAAACTCACACTTGCTGAATTTTCCAAACTGTTTCTTTTCTTTTATGGGTTGGAATATAACCCTTAAATATCTTTCATGCTCCTATTTAGTTTTATAAAACACCAAAATATCATCAATGAAAACGACAACAAACTTATCCAAGAACTCATGGAAAATTCTATTCATTAAGTCCATGAATACAGCAGGTGCATTGGTTAGCCCAAAAGGCATTACTACAAATTCATAACAGCCATATCTTGTACGGAACGCGGTCTTCAGAACATCTTCTTCCTTTACCTTCAGCTGATGGTACCCCGATCTCAAGTCAATCTTTGAAAAATACTAAGCTCCCTGGAGAAGATCAAACAAATCATCGATATGAGGCAAAGGATATTTGTTCTTAACAGTGATGTTATTCAAGGCTCTATAATCAATGCAAAGTTTCATTGAACCATCTTTGTTTTTAACAAATAAAACAGGATCACCCCATGGTGATGTGCTAGGTCGAATGAAAAATTTCTCTAATAAATCCTGCAATTTCTCCTTCAACTCTAAAAGTTCAATTTGAGCCACTCATTAAGGGGGTTTTGAAATTGGCTTAGCATCAGGAACTAAGTCAACAGTAATCTCAACTTCCCGATCTGGTATTATTTCAGGAAACTCATCAAGAAAAACATCAGGACACTCATTTACCATTGGCACATAATGAGTCTGAACAGTTCCTTTATTTTCAAAGATGTGTTCAAGGTAACATTCATTTCCATCTTTTACAAGTTTCTTGGCCTCTTGATATGTTATCAACAGTAAGGGTTCATTCTTGTACACAAACTGAAAGTATTTCTGAAAAGAATATTTTTTAGATCTATAGTCAATCTTAGCATGGTAAATATAGAGCCAATCCATACCCAAGATAACATCAAACTCTACTAGAGGTAGAAAAATAAGGTTTGAAAGTAGGTTCTTTCCACAGATAAGGATAGGAAGATTCTTA
The DNA here is from genome assembly GCA_963277665.1 of Viscum album. NCBI lineage: Eukaryota > Viridiplantae > Streptophyta > Magnoliopsida > Santalales > Viscaceae > Viscum > Viscum album. The sequence goes on along the minus strand of OY728123.1, from coordinate 786,449,636 downwards.
TAAATTATTTTTGCCTCAACATTTCCCCCAGGTGTTTTTACCAAAAGTTCAGGAGTCATTTCTTGAGATGGTATTCCCATTTTACTAGAAAAGGTTTCAGAGATGAAAGAATGTGTAGACCCCGAATCAAACAACACACTGGAATAATCTGAAAAAACAAACAAAGTACATGATACAACTTCATTTGATGGACCGACATCTGCTGAAGCACTTGCAAAGGATTTCACCACCCCTTTCTGGTTGTAGTCTAACTGCTTACCATCACTCAAGCTCTTTGTCGTACACTCGTTTTCATAGTGACCCATCTCATTCCACTTATAACATTTCACTAACTGTAAATCAAATTTGGTCTTACCTTCACCTTTATCATTTTCATAGAAATCACGAGCCTTATGTCCCATCTTACCACATTGGTAGCACTTTCCAGTATTCAAAAGACATTCCACAGCATGCCTTTTTCCACATTTATCACAAACTGGAATCTCAGTTTTCTTACCATCAGACTTTTTTGAAGAATTCATACCTTTCTCCGGCCACCTCGGTCTCTTCTTCTGTTGGTTTTTATAGAACACTTGATCATCGTCAAACTCCATTTCCACCTTCTCAGCACATAGAACAAGATTTTCATAACTTTTAAACTCACGAGAAGCTAATGCCCTTCGATATTTTGGCTTTAATCCTGAGTAAAAACAATTGATTTTACTATCAAGATCTCAGATAAAATTTGGAGCATACCTTGCCAGTCGAGTGAACCTTTTTTCATAGGTAGCCACTGAGTCTTCCTCTTGACTCAATTAAAGGAATTGATTTTCCATCCTAAGTCGAAAAGCCTTAGGAAAATACTTCTCAAGAAACATACCCTTGAATTCATCCCAGTCGAGAGCATCAATCTCATCAGCGTCCCTGATATTTTTAACCATCAACCACCACTGATCTGCCTCACCCTCCAAACGGTAAATAGCAAGACTAACCTTTTGATTTTCTGAACACCCCATGACATCTAAAATCTTCTCCAGTGCTTTAATCCACCCTTCAGCTAACACAGGGTCAGATGATCCTCTGAATGATGGGGGATGTTGCCTCATGAAATGTTCCACCACTGTCATGTTCCTCTGCGGTTGATCTGGCTGATCTTGTGCATGGATACCACCACCATTTATCGCTTGGGTAAACTGCGCCATTACTACAACAAACTATTTATTTCCAATTCCAACCATCTCAGGATGCTGATTCGGAAGGTTATTTCCTTCTGTATGCCTTCCTAGCACTGCTTCCCTATTTCCTCTACCAAAAACCATTCTGAACAAACATGTCTTAGATGAAGCAACATGGTAATCTTCAAATACTATATCACTTCAATTTGACCATAAGAAAATATTTTTGGATTATCATTTAATATAATTCTAACTCCTAATGTTATCTAAACCGACCTCTGATACCGACTATAAGGCCCCAACCTTAAACCTTACTTTATCTTGAGTTATTACAAGATTACACATTGAGGATCTTTTCAGGTTTATAGTTTTAGAGAATTAGATCATAAAACTTTCATTACATTCCACATATAAACAAAGTGGTTACAAAAAGATAGTATTCTTCTTTCCCATCAATGGAAACATATTTAAAATAAAACATGAATTCTTTCTTGACACTTCCTTGACACTATCATCATATCATGTACCTTTCTGTTGACTTGTGAAAAACATTTCAAAAAAACTTTGGATGAGCATAAAAAGCTCAGTAAGGGATATAAAAATATAGAAAGGAAACATGGGTACATATATAAATAAGAATGAAATCATACTTTACCCATAAAACATAATCACTTTAACATACCTCATAAAATCATGAATAAATCATAGAAATCATAAGACATAAAGGTAACTTGAAGCATTCATAACATTCTTACATAGGGAGTAACCCTCTTGGTTACGTTTGGAATACCCATCACAGTATATTCCCTAAATCTATTCGGAGAAACCTAAACGTTTAACTCCTTCATGTTACCCAATGCATTGGAGAACTATATCGGGATCACCCGCCCTTAGTCTATCAAGGAACCACCCGTCTTCATAATAATGCCCAAGAACCTCAACATAATCATATCACAAAAAACATGCATAAAGGAAACATAACATTTCCACCTTTCAATCACAAGATATCAATACAACACATTGATATAAAAACATTATGAAAACAATTTTCAATACCAAAACAAAAGAAAATTATAACATGGTATTTATTTTTCCTTTTTAAAAAAAGTATGCCTTGTAGAGGAAGCCGAAACTCAAATAATGGTCACGGTGGCGTAGAAGTCATTGTCTCCGCATACGTACGATAAAAACATTCCATTTTGTCGTTTAGTAAATGCTTCGTATAAAAAATATTCCTTTTGAATAAACATAAAAGTCAAAGGGGTTTATACACCATATAAAAGAAGGTTGTGTATAAAACAAAATATGCCTCAATTAAAGGAGATTGAGACGAAGTCCCATACCTCGGGTCCGACTTGACTCGTTCATTCTTTAATCTCCTGAATAATAAACATGAGTTAATTTCTACTTGTTTAAGAAACTTTTTCAAGTTAATTATTCCTTTTATATCACTTATTTCCATGTCATGAACACTATGTAATTATTTAAGTTAATAATGGTCGTTTTAACGATCATTGGTACTTGAGTAAAAAAATAAGCCCTTTATAATTACAAGTTGTTCATGTACCCATTATATCCAGAATGGTATTCATGATGTAGATATAATATATGTCATATATATCCAGTACATTCATGCATTTATAATATTACATAATCATTTAGAGGTAAGAAATGAAATGCACTATTCATGGAGACGGTAAGCCGTACGTACGCATGAACGCTACTTTCATTTCTATATCATATTTTATAGAATTGAATAATAATGATATAAAGTTATATTATAATTCCAGTATAATATCATATATAATATCATAGTTCCATCCTTTATACGTCCCACATATGGTATTTAACGAATCAAATCACTTTGTGGGGGCGGTAGTCCGCACTTCCTTAAATGAAGATATCGTGTTTACCCATAATGGAAACCATAAAGGTATGACCAAAAAGGAAAATACAGAAGCTTAAGAAAAACATAAACATATTATATATCATATATAAATATAGTGTCATCTTAATGGACACCTTTGAAGGTGTTAAATGAATGTTGAACAATCATCGTTTCAGGAGGTAGAAATTCACCATCCACGGAAACAGTATGTCCTTTAACAATTAGATGTAGGTGTGTGTAAGTGTTGCTCGAATACTTATTATAAAAACATCCTAGTATATTTAAGATACAGGATTTGTTACAAAATAAATGAATAAAAAGAGTTTAGGGGGTTGGAGAAACAAAATAAAACAAAAGGACTCAAGTGAAGACATTACCTTAAAATCGGGTAACTCCCTTTGGTTTGAGCTCAAAGGCTTCCTTGGGAAGACTTCTGCCCAACGTGAGGCTTCAAGGAGTAATAAAGGGATGTGGAGAGACAAAATGGACAGGAGTTGACCAAGACAAAGGCTTTGGGAGTGTGGGTAAGGAGGTAGATGTGGGGGCCTTTTATAGGAGGAGAGGAGGGGCACTCTTGGAAAGTAAAGAAATGTCACTTTATTTTAAAATGGTAATCGGATTTAAGAGGTCCCACATTGATATAATTAGAGGCTAAGGTGATAAGGGTTCTAAATCCACTAATACAATAGGTTTTGGACATGTTTAGGTCTTAGATATTACATTATCTTTCCATTTTATTTAAATCGTTAAATAATGAGGTCATCGCTGCATCATCATGATGTCATAAATAATTTAATTTATTTAATGTCTAAAAATTATACAAAAATACTATGATGTAGGATATCTTTTTATCTTTCCAATGACTATTTATAGTCAAAAATAAAACTTTTATAACCCCATGTAAATATTTTTTTAGTAAAACATTTCATGTTTGTGTCACTTTTAGTTTAACATTAAATAAAATGTTATTTATCTCATTTCCCATCCAAAGTGGCTCCATGGGGTCCCCAAGTTGACTCATGGATTTTCTTCGTCGGCCATGATACATCCAATGAGGGTAGGACATGTGTCATGCTCATCTCATATTATTGAAACATTATTTTTACCTTAAACTACACTAATTACCACTAATCGTGATTAAGAACTTAAAAGTTACTATTCACCAAAAAATTATTTTAATCTCATTGAACCACATTTCAATTATTAATGACAAACATGTATGTCAGATTTATGAAAATAAAATCACAGAAGTGGAAAATTTTCATTTAAACGAAAAATCAGTTTCATTAACTACCACTTAGTGGTTTCACTATTCATAAAAAATTGATGTTTTTCAGAAAGATACCAAAACTTCACCCTAAGCTATATTTCATATTCCGAATTCCAAAATGATTTCTATTTTACAAAATTCAAAACATTTAAGTTTCATTAATTAATTTAATAACTAATTCCCACTGTCATGACAAATAACGTGTTTTTTTGAAACAATAAGTATCAAAAGATTGACACTAGTTTAATTCCAATTTCAAAGTGAAATTGATTCCAATGACCACCATTGGATAAAATGGTAAAAATATATTCTAATTTCACTTCAAAACCAATTCAAAAGATAATATAATCATATAAATAAATTATATTAAAAAGTGGTTTTGAATTAAAATACAACATTTTTCACTATTCATTAAAAATGAACTTTATCGAAAAAATACCAAAAATTCACACAAATTAAATTTTGATGTCCCAATCATAAATAATAAGTTTATTTTGAACAACATAGCTTATAAAATTGTCAAAAGATAGATTTAAAAAGGTTTTTCCATCAAAAGGTAGTAAAACAATCTTTTAAGAATATTAGTGTATTCCATGCATAAGATTATATTTATTTTCATTTCAAGCCTCTAAAACACTATATTAATCATTAATAGACATATATAAAAATATCTATTATTAATTACTTACTTGGGATGTTACAGTAAACCATTTGATGGAAGTGGAGATGGTTATAGTTCATGAATGTATTATAAATAGATCACAATATATTGAATATAATGTGAATATTATATTATCATTTTTTAACAAAAATTTAATGATATGGATAAAAAATTAAAAAAAAAATACACTCATTGAAGAATAGTAAAACATGTCTGTTATCATCTGTAGGTTTTCACCAAATCCTTTAAGTGATGGATTTATGATAATAATTAGGCTTCTAGGATGTGGAGAGGGACGAAGATATGTTATTTGGGAGGTTATGAGCTGTACCATATAGGTGTCAAAGTGTGATTATTTGAGGAGAGGATGAATATTTTTATAACTGGGGGAGTGACACACTTGTAATTTTTTTTAATTAACAAATTCAACCCATGTTTTTTCATGTAACATGGCCGCAATAGTGGTCTATTCTCAAGATTAGAATTTATAATTTCGAAATTTATGATTTTATGTTTTTAATGAGTAGTAAAAGAGTGGTTTAATTGTATTTAAATAAATTAATAAAAAACAATAACTATTTAAGTAAAATGATCGATGTAACGGTCTAGAATTACTTCCAGTGGACTACAATTGATACCTATCAGGGCATTCCATGGGCGGCTACACCCCCTGGGCGGGACACACCACCATCCCCAATGGCAGCCATTTCCTCATGAAGCCCTTGGGCGGAGAGCCATGCTTCGTCCAACGCTCACATGTGAGAGTTCCCAAGGATCGGATACATTCCTACCTCCTTTTCCTCTGATACCAACTGTAGAGACCCGAAGCCTGACTTACATGGACATTACATTACATTTGCGGAATACTTAGTACATAACAAAAACACACACACAAGGATCGTAATAGTTTAGTGTCTTTGGAAACTCGGAACGTAATCTTCTAATCGTGGTGAAAGATCTTCAATATCTCCCATAAAGATCTTCCCATTTTTTTTACCTAAAACCTTTCTTTATATCCTGGGGAAACGAAAACATAAAAGGGTGAGCTCAAATGCTCAGTAAGGGTAAACAAAAGAAAAATCAATCACATCGTATTCATAAGAACATAACATTTTGGAAATCTTAACCTGCAAAAGAGAGTATAATTTCATAACATGGGATAAATCATAGTAGTGAAATGAAATCATAACTTAAAACATTACTCATTGTGGCATACACACATAATCATAGAGAATCATTTCTTGTTAGTCAAGACTCATTGCCAAGACTATCTTAGTGGACAAAGTCCCTTTCTGAATCGAGTAATCCTCGTTTCAGTCCTGTTTCACTGAACCGGTATAACCTACCATTCCAGCCATGTCTATCTCATGAGATATAAAATCTTTACCCAATGCATTGGAGGGAGATATAGGTCCCACCCATCTCTTAATGAATCCTTTCTTATGTGTGCCACAAAATCATAAATCATACATCATTGCATAACCCATGTAATAAAAATGGGATTCTTAAACAACATGACATCATAAAACCATTCATATAAGATAAAGGAATTCATAAACATAATTCCATCACAACATAGTCAAATCAATGTAAAAATATAGATAGAAACAGAACCCTTTATTATCTTATATGGAAAATAATTTTGATAAAACACTTGAATTGAATTCTTGAGGAAAATATCCTTTCTTCTTCAAAATCAATTTCTTTTCACAAAACATAATGCCATTTTAAAAGAAAGAGATTTAATTGAAAATAGTCATGAAATATTTTAGAGGAAGCTTCATGAAAATAAGGCTTTATAAAACAGTATAAATCCGTTCGTGCCGTATAAGTTAAAAAAAACATTCTTCGTACTTTTGTCGGAAAAGTCAAAAAGTACATCGTACGAAAAAAACGACAAAAGATTCCTTTCATATCTTTTACTAAAAAATCACCGAAGGGTAAATTTGGATTTAAACAATTTTAGGTGGATGGAAATAACATTACATATTGAGGAAACATGGATTTTGATGATAAAATACACCCCAGTAACTTTCAAAGTACAAACAATCTCGGATAAAAATGAGATTGTGATATTTCCCTTACCTTAGGTCCGATTTGCTTCGTAAGTGTCTGAACCTCCTGTATAATGATTTAAATAATGTCATTTACTTATTACAGAATCATATTCATTGTTATGATATCATATATGGTTCACTTATGACATTATATTACCCGTTCTTTTGTAAATTCCACGTTAAAGAAGCGTTTTGGGTAAAATCGTTTCATTTATCGTAGGTGTTCTGACTTGTTGTTATTGACATTATTATTACTTATATCATGATTTACTTACGTCCAGAATATAAAATATGATTTATATATCATATATATTCAGTATATATATATATATAATAGATAGATAAATGAAATGAAAAACACCGTTCATGGAGACGGTAGTCCGTACGTACGCATGAACGCTGTTTTCCTTTCCTTATTGTCTTGAATGGAAGTAAGTAGATGACATACATATACATACATAAATCCAGTAGCTTTATAATGTCATATATTTCATTATTATTTCTTATATATACTTTATAATCATTCTTTAATGGTTAATATGGAGAATGAATCTCATCGCGTCGTGGAGACGGTAGTCCGTACGTACGCACGAGCGATGATATCATTTCCATAAATATTGAATTGAATTGGAGTGGATTATACAATATATCAGAATCAATATGATGTTGTAATAACTATTTATAGTTATTATTTACACCATTATACCCATCCATGTAAGGTGGTGGTGGAAAATAGATTACACCACAGCGTGGAGACGGTATTCCGTACGTACGCACGCGCGGTGATTTCTTTTTCCGTAGGATGGATAGATGGTGAAATAGGATTGTTTCATAATTATAATAACATATCCGTATATGAGTGATACTGATGTTATTACTTCATAATGAAACAACCTAAGAAGAAGAAGTGGAAGAAGAAATAAAGATGAAAGAATTGGTAACGGTAATTACCTCTTCTTTGAAGCGCCTTTTGGAGACCTCCTCTTAGGGAACTAAAATTGGTCTTTGAGGAAGACCAGAACCTCTAAGATGTTTCTAGGGAAGTGAAGAAGAGATCTTGGCAGAGTTTGGCCGAGCTTGAGTGCTCAAATTGGTGTGAGGAGGAGGGGGAGGAGGTGTCCTTTTATAAGGGAGGAGAGGGGCACCTTAGGAATATCTCAAAATATTATTTTATATTAAAGTCAAAATCGGTTTATAATGGTTCCAAAGGGTCTTATTTCGAAGCTAAAGTGGGTATGGGTCGAAATCCTATCAACCAATAAGATTTAGACAAGTTTAGGGTATTATTTTAACCTTATCAATTAGATTTAACTCTAAGTTAAATAATTTAACTATTACCGTGTCTTTTTGTTTTCTTTCACTATATGGTTAATACACTTACTATAACATGCCAAACGAACCCCAAATTGTTTATTATTAATATATATATCCTTATCTAAGTCATTTGGACGAACCTTAGATTTTTAGGAATAAAATAACAATTAATAATATAATATTTGATTTAAAAACTATTTTGTCTCAATTTTGACACTATTTGATATATGATTTTTGTGAAAGTCATAACAGAATTATATGTTCTAACCAAGTTGATTAAATCAACACTAATATATCATAGTAACCTAGATAATTAGTGGAATTCATAAAAAGTCTCAAATTATATTTAGTTTGGTGTTTATAACATCAATTATGTCAATATTTCATTAATAAGATTATTACTGCATCATCTTTGTGTCATAAATAAATTAACTTATTTGATGTCTAAAAATTACAAATAAACTACCATTATGTGGGAAATCTTTTTATCTTTCTAATGAATATTTATAGTTTAATTTATATTATGTATAACCCTATATTAAAAATGTTTTAGTAAATAAACTTTGATTTTAACTCTTTTAACTCTTCTTTGAATTAAATAATAATAAATGTCCTAATCTAATCCAAGTGGGCCTAAATGGTCATATTTTATTCATAAGGTTGTTTTTGGTCGAATTACACTTCTCCAATAGAATTAGGACATGTTTTAGGGTAATATTAATATCATTCTTACCCTTAATTACCCTATTTACTTTTAACCGTGGTAAATAAAAGTAAAAAGTTACTATTCACCAAAAATTATTTTCATCTCATTGAACCACATTTTACTTACTGACATCAACCGTGTCTCTCGGATTTTTGAAATTCCATTCACAGAAGCGGTAAAATTAAGTTTTATGAAAAATTCAGTTTTTTTAACTACCACTTAGTAGTTTCACTATTCATCAATAATTGATGTTTTTCAGAACAATGCCAAAATTTCATCCTAAGCTATATTTCATATTCCGAACTCAAAAATGAAGTCTATTTTTCCAAATTCATAACATAGAGGTTGCATTAATTAATTTTATAATTAAATCCCGCTGTTAAAACAAATAGCGTGTTTTTAAGAAACAATATCTATCAAAAGATTGACACTAGTTTATAACTGGTTTAAATGTGAAATTACATCCAATGACAAACATTGTATTAAATTGTAAAAATATATTCTAAATACACTTTAAAACCACTCAAATTAATAATTTATCAATATTAACTATTTCGATTAAAAAAGTTGTTTTTAATTAAAATTTAGTAATTTTCACTATTCATCAGAATATGAAAGTTCTCCGAAATGTACCAAAATTTCACCTTAGGCTAAATTCGATATTCCGAATCCAAAAATGAAATCCATTTTGAAAAATAAAATTTACAAAATTTCAAAAAGTGGTTATTACTATTCATAACGGCTAGTTTTAATAACATTTTAATAGCATATCGCTGTTTAGTGAAACTCGTTATTGCGTACTACACACGCTATCGAGGAAGGTCGCGATTGCGTGTAATGCAAGGCAAGTCAAGGATGCGTGTTGTGCAAGATCCTTTTCGTGTAGCGTACAACACAAGACATTAGTGAAATAAAAAGAATATTTTTTATAAAATCTTGGGCTGTTACATTCTACCCCCCTTAAAATGAATTTCGCCCTCGAAATTTGTCGGGGTTATAAATGGTTTACTATTCGAAAGTTTATTTAATAGAATCTCACATCGTAAAAAGGAATATCAAAACCAATCTTTAAAAACAAAAGTATGAAACCTAACGGTTACCCAAATAAACTAATCACTGGGTTTCCACATAGGTGAAAATATGGATATGGAAGAAAAATCTAACCATCATGTTCTGATGGAGAGTGGTAGAGAACATGGCTATGGAAAAGCCAGTAATCACAAAGCCATAAATTTGTGATGATCTAAGGTACCATCTGATTCATCAGATATAAGATCACTAGGACAACATTTTTGGTTTTCAAGATCGTTTCCCTAAATTTAAAGAATTTGAATTAGAATAAATACTTACTTTATGTTGGTACAACCTCATTGTTGTTCGTTCCTTTAACAATTTCAACTTCATCTCTTAAATAAATGAAGTTGAATTTGTTATTTGTGAAGTGTTAGCAGATCATGTGATAGAATGACGGGTCATTCCATCTGTCTCAAACAAAATGTTAGCAAAAATTATATACATAAGTCGATCTATAGTGAGATTAATCATATATTGTTCCTAAAATGGACTTATACTTCATATATCATACGGCTTAATATAATAAAACTAGTTTCTACTAAACAGGGACTTCCTGTAGGCCAGTGGTAGGCGATAAAGGCCAGTCGCACTTCGGTTGTGGGTTCGATTCCTACGACCTTGTCCGACGCGATGGGCTGTCGCTCGTCCTGCAGGTTGTCCCTTTTTCTAAAACTATATTACTATAACATCCCATCAATAATATCGAAAAAACTTCTATCCTTAAACAATAATAACTTATGTCCAACATAATCCATTCTAATCTTTAGGCTTATCCATAATACTGCAGTCCACGCTCATAATATAGTGAAAACGATTAGCAGAGATTTAATACTATCGTTAATCCCCATATATATGTCTTGTTGGTCACATTCCAAACATTCAAAGGCCTTAATCATGTATTCTCTTGAATACCTTAGTGAAAACATGAATGCAGTTTAAAGTTAACACTTTCCACATACCAAAATCCTCAAAATTCTATATACTCAAACCATGATATCACTTAGTCCTTATATCAATCATGAGCTCATGAATACTATCAAACATATTAGATTCTCTTTATCCCTTCATTATGCGCATATCATCCACTTTCCAAAAAAATATCTCAATAACCTTTCATTGTTACTCATACCATTCATCATAAACTTTCAAAACATAAGGAAAGACAACAGTGTAACAATCCTTAGATGTCTTTTTATTCTATAGTACAACATTACACTTGATAAACATGTAATCATTCCACTACCTTCTTAAACCATTGACCGATCTTCAATAATTCTTTCATCTCACATATCATTTGTAGTCTCTTCATCATCATCAACATAAATACTTCCCATACGACCATACTAATTATCTTCATGAGACTTTCCCTTAGGGCATTGGTTTGCATAATGCCCGTACATTCCACATTTAAAACATTTAACCATTGTTGATGTCGTAGAAATTCCGTTATCCTCATCCATGGTGTTAACTGAACCTTTTCCTTTGCACTTACTTGCTTTGTGTCCTTCTTTTCCACACCCAAAGCATCTGCCAGTTCCTTTGAAACATTCTCCTTGATGCCTCTTCCCACATGATTTACATAGGGGAAATTGAACTTTCTTTCCTCTATGATCATCATAAAACTCCATCTTTCTCTTATTAGCCGAGTCAGGAAACTTACCAAATTTTACTTTATTGATCATATTATGTGATTGCTGATTCGGCATAATAATGATGTTTGGACTTCCAAATCCCATTTCACTATGAAGAATATCATTCCATTGTCCATCATATCCTCCATTATCGTGAATCATCTTGTTTCCAGCCATTTTCTAAAACCCAAAAAAGAATAGTGTGAGAGGCAAAAATCATGCTAGGGAAAACAACATAATAAAGGGGGAGTACCTTCAATATCTAACATCTTAGGTTTAATTCTATGATCGTTAGCGTAGTTCTAGTACTATAACCTATACGTATACTTAACCTTAGGGACATCCCTAGACATACCGTAGAAATATCTCTAGGGATCTCACTAACGTTTTCACATCCTAGTTTCCAAAGGTTGACTAAACCTTTCCTCTGATACCAACTGTAACGGTCTAGAATTACTTCCAGTGGACTACAATTGATACCTATCAGGGCATTCCATGGGCGGCTACACCCCCTGGGCGGGACACACCACCATCCCCAATGGCAGCCATTTCCTCATGAATCCCTTGGGCGGAGAGCCATGCTTCGTCCAACGCTCACATGTGAGAGTTCCCAAGGATCGGATACATTCCTACCTCCTTTGCCTCTAATACCAACTGTAGAGACCCGAAGCCTGACTTACATGGACATTACATTACATTTGCGGAATACTTAGTACATAACAAAAACACACACACAAGGATCGTAATAGTTTAGTGTCTTTGGAAACTCGGAACGTAATCTTCTAATCGTGGTGAAAGATCTTCAATATCTCCCATAAAGATCTTCCCATTTTTTTTACCTAAAACCTTTCTTTATATCCTGGGGAAACGAAAACATAAAAGGGTGAGCTCAAATGCTCAGTAAGGGTAAACAAAAGAAAAATCAATCACATCGTATTCATAAGAACATAACATTTTGGAAATCTTAACCTGCAAAAGAGAGTATAATTTCACAACATGGGATAAATCATAGTAGTGAAATGAAATCATAACTTAAAACATTACTCATTGTGGCATACACACATAATCATAGAGAATCATTTCTTGTTAGTCAATACTCATTGCCAAGACTATCTTAGTGGACAAAGTCCCTTTCTGAATCGAGTAATCCTCGTTTCAGTCCTGTTTCACTGAACCGGTATAACCTACCATTCCAGCCATGTCTATCTCATGAGATATAAAATCTTTACCCAATGCATTGGAGGGAGATATAGGTCCCACCCATCTCTTAATGAATCCTTTCTTATGTGTGCCACAAAATCATAAATCATACATCATTGCATAACCCATGTAATAAAAATGGGATTCTTAAACAACATGACATCATAAAACCATTCATATAAGATAAAGGAATTCATAAACATAATTCCATCACAACATAGTCAAATCAATGTAAAAATATAGATAGAAACAGAACCCTTTATTATCTTATATGGAAAATAATTTTGATAAAACACTTGAATTAAATTCTTGAGGAAAATATCCTTTCTTCTTCAAAATCAATTTCTTTTCACAAAACATCATGCCATTTTAAAAGAAAGAGATTTTATTGAAAATAGTCATGAAATATTTTAGAGGAAGCTTCATGAAAATAAGGCTTTATAAAACAGTATAAATCCGTTCGTGCCGTATAAGTTAAAAAAAACATTCTTCGTACTTTTGTCGGAAAAGTCAAAAAGTACATCGTACGAAAAAAACGACAAAAGATTCCTTTCATATCTTTTACTAAAAAATCACCGAAGGGTAAATTTGGATTTAAACAATTTTAGGTGGATGGAAATAACATTACATATTGAGGAAACATGGATTTTGATGATAAAATACACCCCAGTAACTTTCAAAGTACAAACAATCTCGGATAAAAATGAGATTGTGATATTTCCCTTACCTTAGGTCCGATTTGCTTCGTAAGTGTCCAAACCTCCTGTATAATGATTTAAATAATGTCATTTACTTATTACAGAATCATATTCATTGTTATTATATCATATATGGTTCACTTATGACATTATATTACCCGTTCTTTTGTAAATTCCACGTTAAAGAAGCGTTTTGGGTAAAATCGTTTCATTTATCGTAGGTGTTCTGACTTGTTGTTATTGACATTATTATTACTTATATCATGATTTACTTACTTCCAGAATATAAAATATGATTTATATATCATATATATTCAGTATATATATATATATATAATAGATAGATAAATGAAATGAAAAACACCGTTCATGGAGACGGTAGTCCGTACGTACGCATGAACGCTGTTTTCCTTTCCTTATTGTCTTGAATGGAAGTAAGTAGATGGCATACATATACATACATAAATCCAGTAGCTTTATAATGTCATATATTTCATTATTATTTCTTATATATACTTTATAATCATTCTTTAATGGTTAATATGGAGAATGAATCTCATCACGTCGTGGAGACGGTAGTCCGTACGTACGCACGAGTGATGATATCATTTCCATAAATATTGAATTGAATTAGAGTGGATTATACAATATATCAGAATCAATATGATGTTGTAATAACTATTTATAGTTATTATTTACACCATTATACCCATCCATGTAAGGTGGTGGTGGAAAATAGATTACACCACAGCGTGGAGACGGTATTCCGTAGGTACGCACGCGCGGTGATTTCTTTTTCCGTAGGATGGATAGATGGTGAAATAAGATTGTTTCATAATTATAATAACATATCCGTATATGAGTGATACTGATGTTATTACTTCATAATGAAACAACCTAAGAAGAAGAAGTGGAAGAAGAAATAAAGATGAAAGAATTGGTAACGGTAATTACCTCTTCTTTGAAGCGCCTTTTGGAGACCTCCTCTTAGGGAACTAAAATTGGTCTTTGAGGAAGACCAGAACCTCTAAGATGTTTCTAGGGAAGTGAAGAAGAGATCTTGGCAGAGGTTGGCCGAGCTTGAGTGCTCAAATTGGTGTGAGGAGGAGGGGGAGGAGGTGTCCTTTTATAAGGGAGGAGAGGGGCACCTTAGGAATATCTCAAAATATTATTTTATATTAAAGTCAAAATCGGTTTATAATGGTTCCAAAGGGTCTTATTTCGAAGCTAAAGTGGGGATGGGTCTAAATCCTATCAACCAATAAGATTTAGACAAGTTTAGGGTATTATTTTAACCTTATCAATTAGATTTAACTCTAAGTTAAATAATTTAACTTTTACCGTGTCTTTTTGTTTTCTCTCACTATATGGTTAATACACTTACTATAACATGCCAAACGAACCCCAAATTGTTTATTATTAATATATATATCCTTATCTAAGTCATTTGGACGAACCTTAGATTTTTAGGAATAAAATAACAATTAATAATATAATATTTGATTTAAAAACTATTTTGTCTCAATTTTGACACTATTTGATATATGATTTTTGTGAAAGTCATAACAGAATTATATGTTCTAACCAAGTTGATTAAATCAACACTAATATATCATAGTAACTTAGAAAATTAGTGGAATTCATAAAAAGTCTCAAATTATATTTAGTTTGGTGTTTATAACATCAATTATGTCAATATTTCATTAATAAGATTATTACTGCATCATCTTTGTGTCATAAATAAATTAACTTATTTGATGTCTAAAAATTACAAATAAACTACCATTATGTGGGAAATATTTTTATCTTTCTAATGAATATTTATAGTTTAATTTATATTATGTATAACCCTATATTAAAAATGTTTTAGTAAATAAACTTTGATTTTAACTCTTTTAACTCTTCTTTGAATTAAATAATAATAAATGTCCTAATCTAATCCAAGTGGGCCTAAATGGTCATATTTTATTCATAAGGTTGTTTTTGGTCGAATTACACTTCTCCAATAGAATTAGGACATGTTTTAGGGTAATATTAATATCATTCTTACCCTTAATTACCCTATTTACTTTTAACCGTGGTAAATAAAAGTAAAAAGTTACTATTCACCAAAAATTATTTTCATCTCATTGAACCACATTTTACTTACTAACATCAACCGTGTCTCTCGGATTTTTGAAATTCCATTCACAGAAGCGGTAAAATTAAGTTTTATGAAAAATTCAGTTTTTTTAACTACCACTTAGTAGTTTCACTATTCATCAATAATTGATGTTTTTCAGAACAATGCCAAAATTTCATCCTAAGCTATATTTCATATTCCGAACTCAAAAATGAAGTCTATTTTTCCAAATTCATAACATAGAGGTTGCATTAATTAATTTTATAATTAAATCCCGCTGTTAAAACAAATAGCGTGTTTTTAAGAAACAATATCTATCAAAAGATTGACACTAGTTTATAACTGGTTTAAATGTGAAATTACATCCAATGACAAACATTGTATTAAATTGTAAAAATATATTCTAAATACACTTTAAAACCACTCAAATTAATAATTTATCAATATTAATTATTTCGATTAAAAAAGTTGTTTTTAATTAAATTTAGTAATTTTCACTATTCATCAGAATATGAAAGTTCTCCGAAATGTACCAAAATTTCACCTTAGGCTAAATTCGATATTCCGAATCCAAAAATGAAATCCATTTTGAAAAATAAAATTTACAAAATTTCAAAAAGTGGTTATTACTATTCATAACGGCTAGTTTTAATAACATTTTAATAGCATATCGCTGTTTAGTGAAACTCGTTATTGCATACTACACACGCTATCGAGGAAGGTCGCGATTGCGTGTAATGCAAGGCAAGTCAAGGATGCGTGTTGTGCAAGATCCTTTTCGTGTAGCGTACAACACAAGACATTAGTGAAATAAAAAGAATATTTTTCATAAAATCTTGGGCTGTTACAATCGAAGTCAATATTCCTCCGATGATTAGTGTATTATAATTGTAATCATATATTATCAAGTTTGATCAGTATTTTTTATCTATATTACAATTACATTGATATAACAATTTATTTAATACTATAATAAGTAATAATAACTTTCTAATTCATGAACAATAATAACATTAACATATAATAACAAGAAACCACAAAGGTTATAAAAGTAATAATGAATTAAAATATTTTTAATTAAATAAATTACCTTATAACCTTAAGAGTTAAGGTTGTCAGAGAACTGTGAAAAAAAGTATCCACAATATTTTACCTTATATAATGTTATGTATTCCCATACCAGGAAATCCTTTAATACAATAATTTGTATCTCTGTCATCCAATCCCCTAGAATCCCTCAATATGATGATCGATGTTTGTATTCCTAACCTAGAAATTCAATAATTTGATGGATAAAATAAATTATTATCCTTATCCCATTAATCCCTCAATCAGTGCAATAATCAGACACATAATTAAAAAAGAAAATTTTCTAAAGGAAATCCCCTAATAACTATTCCTTAGAACTTAAACTCTCTAAAGTATTACAATGAATAATAAAGAGAAGTTCGTATGGATAAATATTTATAGAAATTGAGTTGTGAATATTTTAGATCCCATCTCTTCAAATGACCTATTATTTATTGGCTATATCATTATGGTAATATTTTAGAGTTAGTGAAAATGGACTTGGATAACCAGCTATTGATATATCACAATAATCTTAATTAAATTAATGTCTTATGTTATTTTTTTTCAAGATTCTAGTTCTAAAAGTATTCTATCTGATAGAAATAAATTTATATAATATTATTATAAACATTAGAAAGTCCAATGGACTTCATTATTTATTTTCAATATGATAAATAGGATTAAGGTCAATCTAATATATTAGGACTAGTATCAGTCCGATAGTCATGAATTTTTTTAGTCTAATAGAATACACAATAGTCTAACCACTTGTTAGAAAATAAGTTAGTCTGATATACTAGAAAATCATTCATTCTGATGGATCATAATGAGAAATATATATTTATATTAATGTTATATGATAACGATTTTAGTATTCAGTATAAATTATTTATTTCTACAAATACATACGAAAAAACTTGTAATATAAAAAATTAGTAAACATAGTTTTAAGAAGGTGTTTTTGATTTCCAAAAATAAGGAGTAGAAACATAATAACAAAATTTTATAAGTAAAAAATATCCCAATTTTTAGAAATAAGAAAAAAACCTAAATGAAATTTGTTATTGAAAATATTATATACCATTGTTCATTTAAAAAAATTGATGATATACTTTATCATTCTCCCTAAGTTTATAACTCCTTTATGAAATGATGGAAAGTATTGAAAATATTCCACTTAATGATATAATCTCTCATTTTACTTCTCCCTTCTATACTACACCCTTATAAATATATTCCCCCAAAAACATAACTTTATTAAAATAACACCCCCTTGGTGATTTCGAAAAATAATGGGGAATGTATATAGCCTGAAATTATTGAAGGGATAAAATACAAAAAACAATATGTGAAATAAATAATCATAGAAGAAATAAATGAAATAACCTAAATCCAATAATAATTTGAAAACATTCAAACATAATGTATTGGATAAAAATTCATTCACATATAACAACCATTAAAATATTTGAATATATATATGAAGTGTTTAAAAGAAAAAAATTCCATTATATCTTCATTAATTTCGTAATAAAATATTTCATATTCTTGAACTATTTTTTTCCTTCTCTAATTCCTCCACTAATGATTTTAGTTATCCGATTTATTATTACTTTAAAAAATTCTTCCATCTTTTTATCTTGAGTCTCTCAAATTCCTTCAAAAACATAACATTTTCTTCCGTTACAAGGATAAGCTCATCATCACAAAAACTAAGTCTAGAGTTTTTTAACTCCATATTAGAAACATTTTCATTCAATAACATCACTCCTTCATTATGATCATTAGTTATTCTCTTAACTCATCTACAAAAATTACATGATTTTATAGACCATTTGATAACTGCTCAAATGAATATTTCATTTCTAATGAATGATTATTTACATCATTGAGTAGTTCATCATGATCCTTGATATCACTCTCAACTTTATTAGACCACCTGATTATATGATTGTAAAATTTTTTTTTAATATTTCAATTTTCTTGAAATGTTTTCAATTCTTCTTTGATTCAAACTATTGATTTGGTGAGGAAATTCAGGGATCCCGATTTCATCTGAAGTCTAAAGTGAATGAGTTTACATTTAACCTCAAGATTAGGAAAATAAGTAATAGTATCACGTATCCTTATTAGTGTTAGGAAGATAAAATAAAATCATTTATAGGTAATAGTTTCCAATAATTCTGACAATACTAATGATGCCTCTTGATGTATTTTTTCTTGAGTACATGATAGTATATATTCTTAAATCCTTTTATTTTTCTTTCCCATTCTGAGAAACATGAATTCCTTCTAGAACATCTATAATATCCATAGTCTTATCTAGTTTATCTTTTTAAAAAACATTGGTATTCGATTTTTGATCATCTTTGTAACTCCCCGACATCAGTTACCCAGAGTCAATGCATTATTACATAACATTGGCATGATCACAAAATATCAAATCTCTAAATAATGATTATTTTAGAAGCCTTGTAAGTACTAGATACATTTATAAGTTTTACATTACATTATAAAATAGAAAAAAATAGAAAAAACATTTTTTCCAAAATAACACTCATATCCCCTCAGACTATCCCTACAGGTCCGTCATAAAATACTTCGTCGCATCCTAGGAAAAATAAATCACATAAATGGGTGAGCTCAAATGCGCAGTAAGGATAACAATATAGCGGAATATTTCATAAATAAGCATAACCATTTAAGGAAATGTATACGACTAAAAAAATCCTTTTAAACATGAACTTCAGCATAATATTGCAATGATAAAATCAAATAAATCAATTTACTTACTGACATGGATAATCTATTTGTCGAATAATCACATGCAATATCAATAACAAATTTCATAAGGATGGAATGCATAATTCCAGAATTCCATAACCACATAGTCAAGGCCAAGTTCCAAGACTACAAATAAGATTTTGTTAAGTCCCTGTTTCAAGACACTAGTTTGTCTCATGAGACCTACTGATGCATCGAGGATCTATAGCGGGCTCCACCTGTCACTTACTAAGTCTAATGCATTCCTCATATGATAAGGTTTAAACATAACCTAAACATTTGTATTAAAACTGAGATATACAATTTCAATACATTATCCATAAACCATGAATGGTATGAAACAATACATCCACATTCAAACATATCCCAAAACCTTCAATACAATATGTATGTTTTGTATCATAATAAATCATCTTCAAATGAGTTTAAAATCTATCAAAGGATGTTGACATAAATGAAATCAAAACAGTTTTTTGAGAATTATATCTTTCTATTTTGAAATTATTTAAAATTAATAGAGTTATAAAAGAAAACATTAATTTTTGAAATATTCTATAAGCTTGTAAGGGAAGATTCGACGATGTTATAATTGTGGAAAATATCCGCATCTTCCGTATAAGTTAAAAAACATTCTTACCTCAAAATTGTTGAAAAGGTAAAAAAGTACATTGTTTTGAAAACGACAGAAAGATTCCTTTATAAAAATCTTATAAAAGTCAAAAAATGGTATAAATTACTTTAAACCATAGTCTATAAAATTTTAATAATGTTTTGAAATAAATTTTAAAGAAACATGGATGTGGGTGATAAAGAGGTCCCAGTAGATTTTTGCGAATAAACAACCTCAGATAATGAGGAGATTGTAGAATTAACCATTACCTTTTACATTTCCTTGGTCAAGGGTATGTTAACCACATTTATAATGGTGAAATAATTGTTATTAAATTATTAAAATATAATATACATTAGTATGATATCATATATGATCTTTTAACATTGCTTTGTTAATAATATCTTAGTATTATCGTTGATTCAAATGTTAATGGATTCGTTTTTATTTATATTCTTTGTTTTGTGAGTCATATTAATTGTGGATGGGATTTATATTATTCATATCCAGAATAATATAAAGTCATTAAAACTTATTTTTATTCATCTAATGAAATATTGTCTTGAATGGATACGATGGGGAATGAATCTCATCGCATTCGTGGAGATGGTAATTCATACTTACACACGAGTGACAATATCATTCTTTTGATATTAAAATAATATATAACTGGATGATATATCATATATACATAATCATTATAATGTTATATTTATTATTTACATCAATTACAGATCATTATTATACCTATCCAAAAAATAATGCATTGAATAACAATTACACCATGATGAGGAGACGGTAAGCCGTACGTCCGCACATATGGTGATATTTCATTCAAAGGATGAATAGAATAATGAATTTGGTTGATCCATATTTATAATAACATCACAGTATATAGAAGATACTTGATTTATTCTTTTAGAATGGAAACAACAAATAAAAAGGAAGTGGAAGAATGAAGGAACTTGAAAGAGGGGATTAAATAATTACCTCTTTTTCGGGTTCTTCCTTTTCATTTGATCAAAAAGGATCCTTAGGATGGATTTATGACTAAAGGATGTCCTCTAAGATGAATGGAGGATAGTTGAGAGGGTATTTGGGAAGAGTTTGGCTGAGCCAAATGGCTTTGAAGGTGTGAATTAGAGAGAAGGGGGAGTGCCTTTTTATAAGAGGGGAGAGGGGCACCGTAGGAAAATCTAGAAATATTATTTTATAATAAAATAAATTTAGGATTATAATGGTTGAAAAATGAATTATTTAAAGGATAAGGTGGGGATGGGTCTAAAACCACTCAACCAGTAGGATTTAGACAGGTTTGGTTCACTATATTAACTTTATCTTTTAGATTTAACACTTTGTAAAATAGTTTGACATTTACCATGTCTCTTTGTATTTTTATATTATATGGTTAATAAACTTACTTTATACATCCAAAAGAACCCGAAGTGGTTCAATAATGATAAAACTATAATTATATAAGCCTTTTGGATGATCTTTATAATTTTAGGAATATAATATCAATTAATAATATAATATTTATTTTAAAAACTCTTTTATGTCAATTTTGACACTATTTGGTATATTGTTTTTTCTAAAATTATAACAGCATTTTTACTTCAAACCTAATTCATATAACCAACAATAATTTGTCATATTAACCTTGAAATTTTTTTTAATTCATAAAAAGTCACAAATTACATTTATTTGGATATTTATAATAACAATTATTTTAATATTTCATTAATTAGGTAATTACTGCATCATCATTGTGTCAAAAATATAATAAATTATTTAATGTCTAAAAATATAAGTAAAATAAAATTATGTAAGAAATATGTTTATAATTATAATGAATATTTATAGTCTAATGTATCTTATTTATAACCCTATATTAAAAATGTTTTATTTATTAAACATTAATTTTAACTCTTTTAACTCTTCTTTGAATTAAATAATAATAAATGTCCTAATTTAAACCAAGTGGACCAAATAGGTTCATATTTTTTTCCTAAGGTTGTTTTTGGTATAATTATACATATCCATTAGAATTAATACATGTGTTAGGGTAACAATAATATCATTTTTAACCTTAATTTCCCTATTTACTTTTAACTATGGTAAATAAAACTAACAACTTACTATTCACCAAAAATTATTTTCATCTTATTAAACCACATTTTACTTAATGATATCAATAGAGTCTATCGGATTTTTGAAATTCAACTCATAGAGGCAGTAAAATTATGTTTTATGTAAATTTGCAAATGCTCTTAGGAGGTGGGTAAAAGAGGGTAAAAAGTTCAATAAAAATTTTATATATCAAAAATTATTATGAACTAACTCGAATGAATTACATTGACGTTATATAGGTATTATGTATCTATTTTGACAAAAAACAAATTTAAATAAAATAAATAATTATTTAAATAAAAATTTGGTTTTAAACTATAACTCAATGTTTTTCACTATTTATCAACAAATAAAAGTTTTCAAAAAAATTATGAAAATTCATCCTAAGATAATTTTGATATTCTGAATCCAAAAATGAAATCCAATTTGAATGATAAAATTTATAAAATTTCAAAAAGTGGGTATTTCTATTCATAACAGCTAGTTTGATTGGTTGCGGTGTGTTATAACTCGAAGTTGTGTACAAAACACACTGCTGTATTATTCAAAGAGAAGCGTATCGTGGAAGATTGGGAGTTAAATTTTACCCTCCTTTAAATAATTTCATCCTTCAAATATCTAGAGTATTTTTTGTGTAAAAAGACATGGGTGGTTCTTCAACATATGTTCCTCAGGTTACCATCTTGCCTGTTCCATAATATGGTTTCTCCATAGAAATTTTAACAGATGAGTCGTCTGGTTTATCAACACTTGTTCTCTTGTATCAAGAACCATGACAGGATCTTTGCAATAAGAGAGATCGGGTTCCAGTTCTAATTCATCATAGGTGAGTACATGCGTTTGTTCAGGCATGTATTTTCGCAACAGTGATACGTGGAACACATTGTTGACTTTGGAGAGACTTGGAGGCATTGCCAACTGGTAAGTTACAACCCCAATTCGTTCTAGAATTCTGAAAGGTCTTATGTACCTGGGACTCAATTTTCCGTTCATACCAAAACTTATAACACCCTTCCATAGAGATACCTTCAAGAAAACATGAAATCCTAAGTGAAATTCCAAATCCTTCCTTTGGTTATCGGCATATATCTTCTGTCTACATTGAGCTGCTTTGATGTGGTTTTGGATTAACTTCACCTTTTCTATCGTTTCCCCCACAAGTTCTAGGTCTACGATCTTTCTTTCACCAACATCATCCCAATAGGATGGTGTGCGATATCTCTTTCTGTATAACACTTCATATGGTTCCATCCAAATACATGAATGGAAGTTATTGTTATAGGAAAATTCTACCAGAGGTAAATATTGATCCCTCATACCTTTAGAGTCAATTGAGCATGATCTCAACATTTCTTCTAAGGTTTGCATAGCCCGTTATGATTTTCCATCAGTTTCAGGGTGGTAGGAAATGCTCAAATGATGTTTAGTATATGGGGATTTCTGAATACTTTTCCCAAATCATGATTTAAAACGTGGATCACGATAAAAAACAATTGATAGTGGTACTCCATGAAGTCTAACAATTTCATTAATATATAGTCTTTCCAATCGTTCAAGTGGTAAATCTTCTCTAATATCACGAAAATATAATGACTTGGTAAGATGATCAACATTGACCCAAATTACATCGTTCTTTTTAGGATTATTTGGTAGTCCCATGATAAAGTCCATCATAATATTATCCCATTTACACTCCGGTATGGGAAGAGTTTGATTGACTCCTCCTGGTTGTTGCCTTCCAGCTTTCACTTGTTGTAAAACCATACATCTTGACACAAAATCAGCAATATCCCTCTTCATGTTGTCCCACCAAAAATGTTCCTTCAAATCTGTATAAATCTTAGTGCTACTAGGGTGTATAGGGAAATTGGAACTAGGAGCATCATCCAAAAATTCCCTTGTAAGATTAGGTATATCGTGAACACAAAGTCTCTTCCCAAATTTCAAAATTCCATCTTCGTACACAAGGTCACTCAATCTCCCATCATTCATATCTTTAATCTTCTTTTGAAACTCTTCATCACCGGTCTGATAACTCTTTATAATTTCTAGTAAATATAGTTTGGCCACCATTTGAATAAAGTAATGATGTTTTACCTTCCATGGTTATTCCCATATCAATCTTTACTATATCCCTGAAAATTAGATCCCTTTCAACTCTCATATTGTTCAAAACTCCATGATCCTTGCTACTCAAAGCATCTTCCACCTTATTTTCCTTCCCCGTGTGGTATTTTATAGTGCAATCATAATACTTGATTAGTTCAAGACATCTTATTTACCTCATGTTGAGTTCTTTCTGTGAGAAAATATACTTCAAACTCTTGTGATCGGTATATATCTCACAGTTTTTACCATAATGATAGTGTATCCAAATCATCAAAGAAAATATTATAGCTTCTAACTCATGATCATGAGTAGTATAGTTTTTCCCATGAATTTTTAGTTGTCGTGATGCATAGGCAATAACCCTATTATTCTGCATAAGGTAAAAACCAAGTCCTTTCTTTGAAGAATCAGTATAAATAAGAAACATGTCATTATCTGATGGTGGAGTCAATATATGAGCATTGAATAATCTTCTCTTCAGTTCTTCAAAACATTATTCACACTCTTTGGTCCAAACAAATTTAACCCATTTTCATGTGAGATTTTTTAATGGATTAGCCATCAGGGAAAAATTTGGGACGAAATTTCGATAATAACCTGCTAAAGCAATAAAATGGTGTACCTCAGTTATACTCATTGGTGCTAGCCATTCTTGGATTTCCATGGACTTTGAAGGATCGATAGAGATTCCATCCTTAGAGACAATATGTACAAAAAAATAAATCTCTTGAAGCGATAATTCCTTGTTTCTTAACTTCCCATATAATTCATGTCTTCTAAGAGTCTTCAGGATAATGCGCAGGTGATTTTAATGATCTTCATAGATTTTGGAGAATACCATGTTATAATAAATAAATAACACTAAAAATCATCAAGATATTACTTAAAAACTATATTCATTAGATCCAGGATGACATAGGGTGGATTAGTCAATCCAAAAGGCATTATTGTATACTCGTAATTCCCTAACCTGGTTCAAAATGCTATCTTTGGAATGTCTTCCTTCTTCACCCAGAACTGATGGTATCCAGATCATAGGTCAATCTTTGAAAATTATTGAGATCCACGTAGTTGGTCAAATAAATCATCAATGAGAGGTATGGGATTCTTGTTCTTTATTGTCATATCATTTATCTCTCTATAGTCAATGCAAAACCTCATAGATCAATATTTCTTCTTAACAAAATGGACAGGGGATCCCCATAGAGAAACACTAGGGAGAATAAGTCCATTATTACTCAATTCCTATAGTTGTCTCTTTAGTTCCACTAATTCGAAAGTGTCCATTCTATAAGGGTTCTTCAATATGGGCCTTTATCCCAGAATTAAATCAATGGAAAACTCAATTTCTCATTCCGGAGGATGTCCAGGTAAATCTTCTGGAAACACATCAACATATTCATTCACAATAGGTATATCCTCTATTTGAACATTCCTTTCCTCACCCACAGTTATTTCATTCTCTTCCTCCCAAATAATTCAATTTAGTTGAGCTTTTGGGGGTGGATCTAGATAGGAATCACGTGGTGACATTTCTGCTCTAAAGATAATGTGTTCTTTATCATCGTCATAAAAAATAGTAGCCTCCTTCTTCTTATAATAAATTTTTTCATCATGGTCAAAAATCCAATGCATACTGCCAATTATATCAAATTCAATCCTATGTATGATGATGAGATCAGAAAATAATGAACATTTATATGCTCTAATGGGGATTAATTCACAAAACATTATTGCAATGATACATCCCTTATGAGATTTGACTGAGAACTCCCATGTCAAATAAAATTGGGAATATCTAATTTTCTTATCAAACTTCGAAGATATTAAATAATTCAATGACCGAGAATCAAATAAAGCATTGGCTAAACCTATGGAAACCATTAAATTACTTTCCACCATGTCTTTCAGAGCTTCCATCTCAGCAGTAGTGATAACATAAGCTTGGCCTTGATCCCTTTCCCTTTTCTGAGGTAATTTCCCCAGACGCTTGGGACATTCATTATCATAATTACGCCTTTCTCTAAAATTGTAGCATTCAATATCAATAGCCTCTTTCTTCCCCTTTCAATCACGAGCATGGTGGCCTTTTTCTCCACCCTTGTAACAAACTCCCATTCCCTTCAGAAAAGCACCAGGGTGTTTCTTCCCACATTTACTACAGGATGGATATTCAACTTTTCCCTTATTCCCCTTATTTCCATTTCCAAAGTGCTCACCAGATCTCTTATTCAGTTTCTTTTCTTTAAAGGCGTAGGACATAGAGAATTTTTTTCCTATCTTGATATCACATGAGACAATATATTTGTACCACGAGAAGGATTGTGAGACTGATTCTCGATGGAGAAACAGTTTTAACCCATAAAATAAATGATCAATCTTACATATTGGGTTGCGTATGTAATCTGCAGCATGCCTTGATAACCTTTTATAGTGAGCTTCATACTTTGCGATATTCTCATCCTCATTTGTCCTCAGACTAAGAAATTGTCATTCAATTTCTACTCGATGGTCACGATGAATGTATTTTTCTAAGAAAAGCTTTTTAAACGCCCTACATTCTATATTTGATACTTAATTATCTTCTTTTGTGTTTTGAATCAATGACCACCATTGATCAGCATCTCCAGTGAGGTGGTAAACATCAATGAAATCTTTTTCCCTTTCACTACTCCCCAAGGCGTTGAATGTTTTCTCTAAGGAATTTATCCATTTCGTAGCTACTAATGGATTTGTACTCTAATTAAATGTTGGTGGTTGTTTCCTCATGAAGAGATATAACATTTATCCTACACGTTGTGGATCAGGGTGCTCCATATGTGTAAGGTTACTATTCATAACCTAAGTGAGTTTTCCGAGTATAGTGATAAGATGATCAGCACCAGTTGTATCACCAGCTCCAATATAATTATTTTGAACCGGAGGGCAATCCCAACATGGAGTGGCTGCATTAATATGGTTTCCATTCCATCCACTAGGCTCTATTTATAAACAATGGCATAAACTATATTAGTTTATAAATCAAAATACATAATTCCAAACATGTAAAACACTTAACATAGATTGAATAATTTGTGGATGTAATCCATAATAATAAAAAATGTTTTCTTTGAGGAAGTATATACTCATAAACCCTTCATAATGGTTTGTAAATAAAATGATAATTATCCTAAGCATATCCCCCGGGATTGTCGTAACCAAGAGTGCAGCAAGGCCCGTTGTCGTGAACCAGTTCTCGTTCTAGTCTAGCTCAAAGCGGTGTTTTCAGGTTTTACCCCCAGGTACATCTGTTCCAGAGCCGCCTCTACCTACTCGTATCTAGACAAGGATGTATTTCTTGGAAAACCCACAAAATATGTACACTACAAAAAATTATAGGAAGTTCTTCTATAATAACCCTCAAAGCCTATCTTAGGGTAATGTGCTCTAATCAAGGTTTATCTAAATATAGATTCCAAGGTTTGTATTAATCTTCCTCTGATACCAACTGTAACACCTCGACCCTAGTTACCCAGAGTTAGTGCATTATTATATAACATTGGCATGATCACAAAAGATCATGTCTCGAAAGACAGATGAGTTTAGTAGCCTTGGAAGTACTAGATACATTCATAAGGATTACATTACATCATAAAATAAAAAAAATACAACAACATTTTTTCCATAGAACACACTCATATCCCCTCAGACTATCCCTGCAGGTAAGTCATAAAATACTTCTTCGCATCCTGGGAAAAATAAAACATAGAAAGGGGTGATCTCGTATGCTCAGTAAGGATAACAATATAGCAGAAACATTCATAAATAAGCATAAACATTTAAGGAATTGTATAATACTAAAAAAAGAAGCATTTTAAACATGAACTTCAACATAATATGGTAAAGTTAAAATCAAATAATTCCATTTACTTACTCACTTGGATATTCTACTATTCATATAATCACATGCAATATCAATAGCCTCTTTCATAATGATGGAATGAATACTACTAGACATTCATAACCACATAGTCAAGGCCTTGTTCCAAGACTAGAAATAAGATTTTATCAAGGACTTGTTATGAGACACTAGTTTGTCTCATGATACCTACCTATGCATTGAGGAGTTATAGCAGGTTCAACCCATCACATACTAAGTCCAATGAGTTCCTCATATTAAAAGGTTTAAACATAACATAAACATTCGTATTAAAACTAGAATATGAAATGTCAATAATTTATCCATAAACCAAGAGTGGTATGAAATAACACACCAACAGTCAAACATATCACAAAACCTTCAAAACAATATGGATGTTTTCTATCATAATAAATCATCTTCAAATAAACATTAAATCCATCTAAGGATGTTGACATAGAAGAAATCAAATCCCTTTTAGATAAATATCTCTTTATATTTTGAAATCATTTAAAATTCATATAATTATAAACGAAAACATTTATTTTGGAAATATTTTTATAATCTTTTAAGGGAATCTTCGACGATTTTATAATGGATGAAAATAACATCACCATCCGTATAGGTTAAAAAAACAATCTTACCTTAAAGTTGTCGAAAAGGTCAAAAAGAACCTTGTTTGGAAGATGACAGAAATATTACATTATAAAAATATTATAAAATTCAAAAAAGGGTATAAATGACTTTATCATATAGTATATAAAATAGTTATAATGTTTTGAAATACATTTTTGTGAAACATGGATGTGGATGATAAAGAGTTCCTAGTAGATAATTATATGTAAATAACCTCAGATAATAAAGAGATTGTAGAATTAACCCTTACCTTGTAAATATCCTGGGTCAAGGGTAGGTTAACCTCATGTATAGTGATGTAATAATTGTTATTAAATTATACAAGAACCATATACATTAATATGGTATCATATATGATCTTTTAACATTTTTTTGTTAATAATATCTTAGTATTATCTTTGTTTCGGGTGTTAACAGATTTGTTTTCCTTTATATTATTTGTTTTGTGAGTCATATTTTTTATGTACGGGATTTATCTTATTCATATCCAGAATGATATCATGTATTTAAACATTATTTTTAATCATCTAATGAAAATTATTCTTGAATGGATACGATGGGGAATGAATCTAATCGCGTTCGTGAAGACGGTAATCCGTACGTACGCACGAGCGACAATATCATTTTTTGGATATTAAAATAATATATAATTGAATTTTATATCATTTATATAGAATAATTATCATGTTATATTTATTATTTACATCAATTAAACATCATTATTATACCCATCCAAATAATAATTTATTGAATGACAATTACACCACGACGTTGAGACGGTAATCCGTACATACGCACGTATGGTGACATGTCATTCAAAGGATGGATAGAAAAATGAATTTGGTTGTACCATATTTATAATAACATAATATTATATAGAACATATTGGTTTTATTATTTTATAATGGAAACAACAATGAAAAATGATGTGGAAGAAGAAAGGAACATGAAAGAGGTGATGAAAATTTACCTCTTCTTCGGGTTCTTACTTTTGATTTGATCAAAAGAGCTCCATAATCCTGCTTCCTAAATAATGTAAGGACTCTCGTATGAAGGTAAGATAGTTTAGAGGGTATTGGGGCATAGTTTGGCCGATCAAAATGGCTTTGAAGGTGTGAATTAGAGATAAGGTGGAGTACCCTTTTATAAGAGGGGTGAGGGGAACCTTAGGGAAATCTAGAAAAAGTATTTTATAATAAATTCATTTTCTGTTTATAATAGCTCAAACATGTATTATTTAATGGATAAGGTGGTTATGGGTCGAAAAAGACTCAAACAATAGGTTTTAGACAGGTTTTGGTCACTATATTAACTTTATCTTTTAGATTTAACTCTTTGTTAAATAGTTTGATATTTACCATGTCTCTTGGTATTTTTATATTATATGTTTATTAAAAATAATATATACTTCCAAGAGAACCCCATGTGGTTCATTAATTTTAAAAACATCATTATGTAAGCCTTTTGGGTGATCTTTATATTTTTAGGAATAAAATATCAATTAATAATATAATATTTGTTTTAAAAAGGCTTTTATCTCAATTTTGACACTATTTGGTATTTTGTTTTTTCTTAATACATAAGAGCATTATTACTTCGAAAAAAATTCATAAAACCCACCCTAATACGTCATATTAACCTATAAGATTTTTGGAAATCATATAAAGTCTCAAACTACATTTATTTGGTTATTTATAATATCAATTATGTTAATATTTCATTAATTAGGTAATTACTACATCATCATGCATCATAAATAAATTAAATTATTTAATGTCTAAAAAAAAATACCTTTATATAGGAAATATATTTATATTTATAATGAATATTTATAGTCTAATTTATCTTATTTATAGCCCAATAATAAAAATATTTTAGTTATTAAACGTTGATATTAACTCTTTTAACTTGTCATTGAATTAAATAATAATAAATGGCCAAATCTAAACCAAATGGACCAAATAGGTTCATATTTTATTCCTAATGTGGTTTTTGGTCTAATTATACTTATACAATGGAATTAGGACATGTTTTAGGGTAATAATAATATCATTTTTACCCTTAATTACCCTACTAACTTTTAACCGTGGTAAATAAATGTAAAAAATCTTCTATTCACCAAAAATTATTTTCATCTTATTGAACAAAATTTTACCTGCTGATATCAACTGTGTCTCTCGAATTTTTGAAATTAAACTCATAAAAGTGGTAAAATTATGTTTTATGTGAATTTGAAAAAGCTCCTATGAGGTGGGTAAAAGACGGTAAAAAGTTCAATAAAATTTTAATATGTCTATAATTATTATAAACTGACTCCAATGAATTAAATTGAAATTATATAGGTATTATGTATATATTTTTACTTATAATAAATTTAAATGAAATAAATAATTATTTAAATAAAAATTCTGGTTTAAACAATAACTTAGTGTTTTTTACTATTCATCAAAAATGGAAAGTTTTCAAAAAAAATTCCAAAAACTCACCCTATGATAATTTTGATATTCCAAATCCAAAAATGAATTCCATTTTGAAAGGTAAAATTTATAAAATTTCAAAAAGTGGGTATTACTATTAATAACGGCTAGTTTGATTGGTTGCGATGTGTTAGAACTCAAAATTGCGTACAACACACGCTACAGTATTATTCAAAGAGAAGTGTACCTGGGATGATTGGGGTGTTACATTCTTCTTCCGGATTGAATGATTTATTTTCATCCTATTTTTTTAATTATTCATCTTCCTCTACTTTTGATGATTTCATTTATTCCTTTGACGATGTTTTTTTTTGCTGTTGAGAGCCCTATAATTCACTATCCTTATATGTCTATGAAGGTAAAGAAGATAATGATGATTCTGATGTTTTTTTACTTCGTACCCCTGATCAGTTTCTATATTATCTTTATATTATTATTCATTTTACCCCTCCTCTTACTATTCTTCTCCCACATTAACTCTTCTTTCTTTTATTCTTCCTCTACTCTCACATTTTCTTTGTCAAACTATCTGGTATTTCACATATCCCTCTTTCCAACTGGTTTATAAAAAGATTATTTATCTTTCTAAATAATAACTTTGTATGATTCTTCACTTACCACTTTGTATTTAACTTTATCTATATTTGAGGTAAAAAATGATGGTATAAATCTGGTTAAATGAACTCTAATCCAACATCTAGAATAAACTGACCATTTTTGGAAACTAGTAGAATATGTTTTTTTGAAGCTATTATAAGACCATTCAGAAATCATTCACAAAATCTTTCCCATTAAAACATTTTATTTTGTTTCTTACTGTTTTATAAATTTTTTATCTCTTCATAATAATAAATATTTTAAGCTAATACATCAGCCTTATTTAACCCAAATTCCTCATCATCGGGTTACTTTTGAGCCTTTTTAATCCGGAATTCTTCGAACTCTTTATCTTTCATTGTATTTTCTTTTGTTTCTTTTTATTTGGGGGAAGAATAAGTTTTTCCCTTTTCAAAAATATCCACCTAATTAAAAGGTTTTTCTTTAGACATAGTACAATTATGTTTTTAACCAATCTTTTTTGTCTTTAAATCAAAAACCAATTTAAATCTTAAGATAGTACGTTCCCAAATAAAGGATTCCTTTTATCTCATGGGGTAACTGCTATTATCAACTTTGAAAATTTTCATAACTATCGGAAGAAAATTACTAATGAAAGAGGGAAACATGACAATATTTGACTTTATTGTATCACTTTTTATAGCTTCCACAACGACGGGGACAAAATTCACCAATTTATTTGCCACATGTTTATCAAGAAGTTTGGAACAAATAAATTAGAAACCTTTATGGTGTACCAATCACCCTTCCTTGGTATCAGATACCCTTTCATCAATAATTCTACAACCCTAGCGTCTAGTGAATTATTCTATAATATCTTAACTTTATCAAGACTTTATAATAATGAATATTTTTTTCTTCAATTTTTCAAAAGATCTAAACTTCTAAGGTAACTTATGAGAGGGTAAATATGCTTCACCGTCCGATGGAAATCCAACTAAATCATCAACTCATTTCAATGAAATTTTTTATCTATTGGAAAAAAACATAAAGATACTTGATCCTTCAACTGTTCTTAAATAAACTCAATATATGCATTGAAATGACAAAGAATTTCCAAATAATACAAATAGAAATCCTTATCCAAATTATATAAATATAAATATTCCCATCCTTCAAAAGAAATAATCCTTTTGGTAATATAATTGTACTTATAAAACCAACTTCTATCCATAAGACTTTCTATGAAAACATGCCTTTTGGTATAATATTAATTGGATGCCACCGGTCTGAGACTTTTTCTAGTAATCAGATGAATTCCAAAAAAATCGAACTGATCTTTTTATGGGGTGACCAGTGTTGGTGGACAACAAGATGAGAATTAATGTTGGATAGGGTTTGTCTCACACTTATATAGGCATATAGAGTTGACATTTCATATTCTAAAACATTCAATTTTTATGATTTAAACCCTTAACAGATTTGAAAACCAATATTTAATAAAGAAAGTTTTAAATATAAATTTTTAATCTAAATGTTTTAAGGGAACTTTTCATTATAGTGAGCATAAATTTTATTACAAAAATATATATTTTTGGAAAAAAACTAATTTTTTTGAAAACAAAGTAATCAACAAAATTTAAAAACTAAAGTAATTGATATGTGAAAAAACTAGAAGAATATAAAATTACCTTCCAAATTAGAAAATTTTCATTAGTATAAATAACATATTCTAATTAGGGTTTATAAAAGGAAGATGATTATGGTAGTTTTATAGTAAAAAATTGTTATTATAGTAATATTATGAAAAATTATTATGATAAAATTATTACGATTGTTTTGTAATAAAAACATAGTAAATTTATTTTATAAAAAATATTATTATGGTTGAATTGTATAAGAAATTTTACTCTGGTAAATTTTAGTAGGAATTTTTCAGTCCGAACAATTTTCAGGGTTCCCTCTGAAATTTTTAAAAAAAATAAGCCAGGAAAAATTTATAATAGAGTATAAGTCTGATAAATTTATTATGAATAATCATTTAACATCGATCATTCCTAGCTTATGATTAATATATTAAAATCTATCAGATTTGAGTTGGTTTTTTAAAACTACCAACCAGTTGTTCATGCATTCTAATTAATTATGAAATTATATCTCATTTTTGTGTGTTATCCTAAAGGAAATGGTGTATTATATCTATATCCATAGCATGCGACTGTTGTACTTTTTTTTTACATAGAATAATGTAACTTTTTTTTCAATTTTTTTTAGTAAAACTCATTCCATGGTATGTGATTATGTGTTTCATCCATAACACTTGATCACAATAACTTCCAGCAGCCAAATATTTAGATTCAATAGTGGAAAGTTCTATGTAGTGTTGTTTCTTACAAGGCTATCATACTAATGAGTATCCTAAGAAATGACATGATGTAGACATAATTTTTCTATCCATTTTATATCCACCAAAATCAAATATATGAAAACATTTTATTTCAAACCCATTTCCTGAAGAATAGAATAAAGCATAAACCATAGATCCCTTGCGAAAATGAATGATTTGTTTTACATCTTTAATTTTGACTTATTTTGGATTATCTTGATATCTTATACATAAGAATAATGAAATCATTAATTCCATATTACTAGTTATTATGTAAAGTAATCTTCAATTCATACCAATAAAAGTTTTCTAATCAACTTGTTTCCCACCTTCATGAAGAAATAATGTATTAGAGGTACCAATGGGAGTAATAATACTTTTAATGTTTTCATACATGAATTTTATTATGTATAAAACTTTTATAATTATGATGATATATAAATATTCCATCCAGTTTTTATGAAACATTAAAACCTAGAAAGTATGTTAAATCACCCGTCATACACATTTCAAAATCCATTTTCCTATTATCCAAAAATGAATATGTTAAATTTTATTGAGTTGAACCAAATATAATCTCATTAACATATATTTAGAAAATTATAACATTTTTATTTATATATTTTTATAAAAAAAATTTGATCTATAGCTCCATTGAAAAGATTGTATCAAACATTCAGTTAACATATCTTACCAATCTCTAGGCACATGTCTGAGTTCATAATGTAATTTGGTAATTTTATAAACATGTTTTAGATGTTTTTCATTTTCACAAATAGGTTTTTGTTCAACATAAACTTCTTCAAAAAAATATATATTAAGGATATCACACATGACATCCATTTGGAATAGTTTGATAGTTTGAGAATGCTAAATAAGGTATAAGTATTTTAATAACCTCAAGTCTAGCTATCAGACCATAGGTGTTTTATAACCGATTCTATGTTTTTGATCAATCCCATTTGCAAAAAATATATCTTTATTTCAAAAAATTAATTAAATTTTATCACATTTTATCAAAAAACCAATTTTACTCAAGTTATAGAAGTTTGTTTAGGTCAATTAACAAAATTCCAGACTTAGTTCATTTCATATTCATTATGTTCATCTTGAATTTCATTACTCCAATACTCATATCATAAATCCTCATCATGTTTCTTATATTAAAATTGGGATAAGAAATATTGGTGTTCTATTTTATTTCTCAAGGAACATCTAGACCTAACCTATTGATATACATCAGAAATGATATTATCACTAGGGTGATTCATTAGAAAAAACTTATTTCATAGATTTTCAAAAAATATTAAATAATAGATTAAAAATAATCCAAAGGAAAAAATTCAGTAAAATACTCTTGAGTTATTTACTTATGAGAAGTATTTTCTACTATACGTTGAAAAATAGTTTTTTAAATAACATCTTAAAAGATAGGTAGGGGTTGTTTGAAAATAAAGGGACTAGTTTCATAAAACATAAAATGCTCTATTTTTCAACAGTTCTTGTATTTTTATTAAAGTATTTATAATCCTTACTATTTATAGAATAACCTAAAAATTTCACTTCGTCAAATTTTAGATCATGTTTGTGTAAGTAAGCATTAGTATTCAAGATTCGTACTTTTCATCCATATACATTTATGTAAGAAACTTTTGGTTTTATTCCTATCCACAACTAATAAATAACATTTATAATTAAAACTCTATTTATAATATAACAGGTATTACTAATTTCATCAGTACAAAATCATTTTGAAACTGAGTATTCACTAATAATCTTAATAGTAATCTCTTGAATAACTATACTTCTTCTGTAAATAACATCATTTTCTTATAGTGTTTTCAATGATGAAATGTGTGTTTAATGTCCTCCTTAATAAAAAATTCATAATCCAAAATTTCAAATTCTCCACCATGATCACTATAAATAATAATCAAAGACTGTTTTTTATCATTTTTATCTCTAGATTAAAATAATTTTAATCCACTAAAGGATTTGGATTATCTTGTTAGATAATAGACTCATTTTTAACTATTATAATCATCAACTAAGACATATAAATTGTATTTTCCATCAATACTTCGATGTATAAAATGTGAATTTAGGAATTACTCCATGATACATTTTGTTGATCATTGTTGATATGCTAGACTTGAACATCAATCCTATTCATTAACATCCATGTCGTGATGTCGATAAGGTAATGTGCGTTTAATAATTACTCCATGCTACATTTTCATGATTGATGAATGCTTGGTCGAAATATTCTTCAGTATCCCAACACAAAGAAACTTATATCTCCTGACCACGAAAATAATTCACTGTATTATTCCTTAATTTCTTAAATGAATCTTATTAAGCATATATACTTCTAGCTTATACTTGGGATAGTTCACACTTTCGTGTTGAACTATTTACAAAAGCATCGTGGCGTACCTTTATTTCTAAAGGCTCCTTTTTCCAAACTAAAGACATCGATAATACCAAAAGTATTTAGTTGGGTTGAGTCTAAATACCATACATGGTATATTGATGATGTTCACTTTTTGTATTACTTGACAAAGAATTATCTTGTCATAATTGAGTATAAGTCTTATATTTATATTCATCATTAATTGCCTATGATTCCTGTATTACTGAACTAGAGATTGAGTTTTCCAAAAACAACATTCATTCTAGAAACTGATAGAATGTCTCCTTGTGTCCAAGGACACTTGAGATTAATGTGTTTGGTTATACTCAACATTAGTTCCACACGAATCATTCACTTGGAAATTATGAAGTCATGTACTCCTCATCATTTTCCTAGGCATCACCCTTTCACAACTACCTGGAGAATACATCTGACCTCTAGTAAGGTATCTATAATAACTTTTTTATCATATTAAAATACACATATGTTACCAGCATAGTTTATTTAATACCCATGTAGTAAAAGGAAAACATTACATTGATGAATACACTGGACTTAGAATCTAAAAATTCCTCATTTAAATCAGGTTATTGATTTTAATCATCAATAGTATTATATTATAATATAAAATGAAAATATCCTATGTTAATACCTCATTAATTTAAGGATGTTGTGAATGTGTCATTAGCATTAAATGTTATCAAAATTTTCACATTGTCTTTAAATTTATTCACCATAAGAATTAAGAAATAACTATCTTTTTTTCTTATTCACTTGGAGAACCTCACCTTAATTGGTAATGGAGTGTTTACTCATTACTTGTTAATTTTATTACATAAAACAAAACATGATTAATAGTGGTGAAAATCATATGAGAAAGTGATTCATATAATTATAATGATCAATCTTTCAATTTACACATGTTAGTCAGATAATCGCCTTATTCATATCATTGCCTCACTTTCTCCTTGAAAACATATCATAGATAAGACTTCTTGTTTATATCATCCATGTCCTAGTGTAGAGACCGCAACTGACACCGGATGTTTATTAAAGCATAATGATATTACCATATTGTTCTTTTAATTTTGTCTCTTATAAGCATGTTTTCAACCTCACTTCATAAGGTAGTTTAACAGTGTTAGGGACACTAGCACCTTGAGTTTCCTATATCATAGTACTATGCACACATGCATGTACTATTCATGGATATTCATGTGAGTGTGGACATTTACTTTGTCCAATATTTATCACAGTTTAGACATGTGGTATAACATGCCATTTGTTTCTACAAAAATGAATTTTAGCATATGAGTGAAATTATTTGGATTACCAGTTCAGAAATTTTGATTAATTAATTAAATCATTTAATTTCTCCCGCTATTTTATTGGATTCTAGGAACCCTCTGTACTAGAATCAGAATACTCTATCACCTGAGTATTCTAGTGGCAAGGATCACGAAACCACCCCTTATAGTCTACAATCTATGGCTACGCCACTACTTGGAGGGTTCTAGGTGGGATTTTGGCTGGCGGACCGCCTTAACATGCGACTCCTCGATCTGTTGTGTGAAGTCCCAGCTTCTTAAAATCCGAACATGATTTACTCAATGCTTTCCTCTAAAATTACAACAAGCTGGATATGGATATTTATTTGATGCAAGTTTAGTTAATTCAACCCATCATTCTTATGAGGATGACCCAGTAGTAAGAGGCACCCTCAGCTATGGCACAACCGACACATAAAAGTGCCAGTTTTTTCCAAATTTGAATGACGGAACGTGGTTATGACTTAATATATTTTTAAGGGTTTTGTTATTTCTAATGTGATGAAAGAAATGCTTTTCTATTTTTATAGTCACGTACTATGTGATCAGACTCACAACTGACCGTGCAAGAAATAGAAATTTAATCACATCACATGTTCATTTTATCTTGCATGTATTTTTATTGTTATAGTATGTGATTGAAAATTAAATTACACATGCACAAAAATAATAAACCATGAAAAAAAATGAACACCTGATCATGATATAGTTCTAATGGTTAATCAGTTGAGAGAATAACGGACCAACCACAACCCTAGGGGTAAGTACCATTATTTGTGTGTCTTGAAACATGAACGACAACGTCTACTCATCCAACGCATCAACTCCTGTCTGGTGTATCGCCGTCACTTTGCGTAAAGTGCGTCATACATCATCTCATCATTATAGAAATGTACTCGCACGCAGACGAGGGTGTCTTGGGGAATAAAATACAACTCTGATAATGGGCTCGCAGACTCTTATACATATAATGACACTTGAGACGACACAAAGATCATATTTTATTTAATTAAACTAATTATTACAATATCATGAAATAATAAAATAAATAAATTAAATAAAACACCCTGAACATGCATTGGTCGATCTTAGATCGTGATCATACATACACACAATAAACTCATGTATATTAAATAAATACCGAATAAAATTAAACTTGAATAAAAAATAAACCTGAGGGAATTTAATTGAATTAAAAACTTCACTCTTATTTACAATTAAATTTTACGTCGTTTGGTCCCAAATAACTACTTTATTGTTCAAACTAATAAATAAATTAATTTTTTTATTTAATTAATTTCTAATTTAATTAATGATGCCGTATAAAATATAAACAAAAATAAATTTATTTATTTTATTTATTTTTGATTATAATAAATTAACTGAGCCCTATAAACCCAGGGCAGGGCCTATACAGGTTGGGTAGACCAACGTTGACCCATCTCGGGCTATTCCAACCCTGTGAAAGGGCTTTCTGGGTCATGCGGGTCTGCCCAAGCCCGTTTAGGACTGGGCAGACCCCCATACCTATTTCGTCTTAGTGAGGTTACCTGCCTGCTTGGAAGACCAGGTGATATTCAAGATGAGGCAGGTCTGAGATGGTGCGAGATGGTTGATTCAGTGGATGTAGTCGTGTCCTTCCATGCTCACGGAATAGAAAGGTCGAGGAAGGATGGGAGCGGTGAGGAGCATCGCGGCTCTGCTTGAGGGAGGAGCACAGTCCAGAGCACTGGCCGAAGGTGGCGGTAAGGTGGATGGAGACAGCCCAAAGGGGCTGTCTGCGGCCTGTAGGGGCTCTGGAGGAGGCAGGGGTGATGTTACGAGCACCAGATAGAGGGAGTGCTGACAAGGGAGGTGGTCGGTGCGGTCAGGGTGGACGGCAGGGGCATGCTAGAAAGTAGGAGGCGGCTTTCCAGGAAGGTGTAGAAGCCCGGTTGATGTGGCCTACCGGTGTGTTTCTCATGTAGCAGCTTCGGGAAGACTGATAGGAAGTACATTGCTGGGCTAGCGGGCAGTGGAGGCGGCGCAGCGGAACAACTGCTAGAGTTTGTGGTGGCTACAGAATAGAGGCAGTGGCCTGGTTTGGGAGAGGATGAAATGTCGGGATGATGGATCCATCCTCCTTTATCTCGCGTCCATGGGGAATGAGAAGGCATTGAGGCTTTAGGAGGGTGACTGCCTAGACTGGGCGAAGGAGTGAGGTGGTGGCCTAGGACCACAAGGTGTTGCGCCTCGCAACATGGAATCTCCGCAAGGGAGGAGGCGGCCCCTCGGGCCGCCGCGCGCTGTCTGAGGGAGACCCAATAATATAATTGATTTTTAAAAAATAATAATATTATTATAATAAAATTATTTTCATTATTATAATAAAACCAAGTAATTTTTTGTAATAATAATAATTTAATTAATTTTTAAAAAATAATATCAAAACCAAATGGATTTTCTATTGAGTATTTCATCCATAGGATTTCCTGTCAAAATATGAAACACCACCAGAAATCAATGTCAAATCTGAAATCAAAACATCGGATGACTGTAGACTGGCCATCCGATATCTGATTCGGATTCTGTCTATGGTGTTGGGACTGTTTCGACACCCTCTTAACATTTTAATGCAAATTTAACTATATCATTTTACTTAAAATCGTCACGCGTCCCTCTGATACCAATTGAAGGAATTGAGTGTGTAGAAGAATCCCCAAAGTGGTGGGATTTGAAAACTTTTCCACCAAAGATTGACATAAACATATTTACATTGGTGAAGAGCTTCCCAATTAAATATGTGGATCACGCATGAAGGGTTTGAAGCACAAAATAAACCGTAAAAATACCTGGTTAAATTCTGAATCCACACACGACATCGACTCATCACTGGCAATCGCTGCTCAAAGAATTCAAATTCAAATTCTTATAGATCGTCCAAACGTGCTTCAAGGAATCCGTGGGAGAACCGTTCATCATAATCCAGGTGCTAGCGCGGAATTGCGACGACTCCTTCGATGCTCCAATGATCACTACACCACTTCACTTGCGATGCCTGAGAGAGTACTTGATCTATGCTCCTTGTATCTAGAGCATCTCTCCCTAGAGTATGGGAGAGAGGGGAGGAGAGAGAATCTCTGTGACTAATTAGTAGAAAAATCCTATCTTCGAATATTTATAGTGGTTAATTAATTACCCGAAAATGCCAACCCCCCCCCCCCCGAATAATCAATGCACTTTTAACGACATATTATGACTACTAAACTGAGTAATAAATTTCAATATAATTTACTTGTGATATATTAAAATATATTACACGATAATAATTATGTCACTAAGTCAACTCTTCACTCCAATAAATATTAATTGAACCTTGAATGATTTAATATTCTTCAATTAATATTTTTCATGTATTTACTAAATCTCATTAATACATTTAATAAATAAAATCAAAAATCATTATTCTAAACACAAATAACATAAATTTATTTATTTCATTGGTGATCATTTTAATTTTGAACAAATCCTAGACCCTTGTGGCATGGCCCACTTTGTCCAAAACACATGTTCAACTGAATAGGGAAGATTCTTGAATATGCAACTGTGTGTGAACATCTATGCCCTTATTTCAATAGTAGTGAATAGTATTCACAGACCAAGAGTAGGATCTAGCAACCCATCATGGCCGTTGAAGAAATAATGATTTTCATAGTAGAAAAAACAACCTACGAGCACACACTGTGTAATATAATCTCTTTGTCAGTAATATCTCATAAAGCATGATTCACTCTTGTGTCATCACCCTTTTCTTTCATTATTGTTACTTGATGTAACTGGATGGATTTACCCTCAACTACCATGATCATGGTCTTATAATGTTATTTCCATCCATAGCTACATGTCCTGAGATATATTACATCCACAAATAGGAGGTGACAAATCCTTCATTGACCATTCAACCAATGCCATGCCACCTATGGTGCTCCCAACACAAACAACCTCACCACGACCTAATTTCCATGGTTTTCATCTTGCATCGATGTACGCACTCAAATAACATACATTGGTAATGATCTCATGTTAGGAGACCATTACTCATTATCGTAAACAGGAACATCCAATGACACCCAAAAAATGTGGTGTTCCTATTAGCGGGTCCGTCCTCATGATCTCACAAATAGAGATCACCAAGAGCGAACTTCATGAGAAGAAGTCTCAATGCATATGATCCCCTAACACCTGATGGTCAAACATCTAATGTTTCCAATTAGTAAGATGTATCTAGACCATAGAACATATATTTAACATTAATATCGTAGTATCTAGAGGTTCTCATTATAGCATGGGAACTACTATAACCATTCGATACCACAATTAACCTTTGGACATTACCATTTCAATAGTGGACGTAGAAAAGTCTCCACTATAATGGTAAGATGACATTATGTATGTCTATCTGTATACATGATATGGAAATCACAAGCAGTGAATAGTTTGGTCTAGGGAATCCACTATTTCAAAATCTTGTTCAACCATATTGAAATACTTCCAAACTCATTGTAGAAGGATCATATGAACTGTAATTTTAATCAATAACAAATTACATCTTTCTAGAAGTCTTCACAATTTCCTCAGCAAACGAAATATTATTGGGAACAATTGATATTGATTCAAAATATACACCACCGTTCATATTTTTATTCATTTTAAGTATCTATTTACCATATTAATTCATATTTCATGAGTGTACCAATAAGATCATCAAGAGTTTTATTCATAATCTTCCTTGTGTCATCAATAGTATTTCTTTTGGATTCCAACTAATATTGGATTATATCTATAATATTTTCAATAAAAATATTTTCATCAAGACCATCCTATCCACGAGACTATAAACTATTGATAATATTCATAAACTGTTTTGGTAACTTTGCAATATCCTCTATAATAAGAAAATAAAAGTTTGGATAATCAGCATGAAACATACTCTTCTTGTTCCATAACACTTTAAGTATCATATCTCCTAGCTTCTAGCTTCTTCCAAATATTGTTAGTATCATCACAAGATAAAATTTGACTATATATAATTTTATTCATCAAACATTATAGAGTATTCTTTACTCTATAATATAGTTGATACTCCAAGTTTTATTGATTTTGGAAAGTACTAAGATCTTTATCTGGAATCATGTAATTTCTAGTAATCATTAAAAAATTATCACCTCTAGTGTTGATAAAAATATTTTCATCCCATCTCTCGAGTACTCATAATCATTACCATCAGATATTGGTGGTCGACCAGGGCATATATTTCCAAGGAATCCAACAATTAACCCTTCCATGTTAACAAAAATAAAAACAATATTCTTCTAATTAAATATTAGTGAAATAAATTATTTAAAAAAATTGTAACCAAAACATTAATAATTGTATTGTTTATAAATAATTTAAAAAACCTCAGCATGTTTAAAAAATAGAAACCGTATCTTATACTAATTGTTATATCATAAGTGTTATCTATGATTACAAGAGGGGTTAAATAGTGGTTAAAAAAATTAAACTAGAAAATCACAATACCTATTTATGTAGAATGATCAAACTCAAAATTTTCTTGATGAGCAGACTATTGAAATAATAATTAGATACTATAATAATTGATCAGTATTTTTTATTGGTAATATAGTTTCACTGATAAAATATTTTTTTATATTGATAATGGTTAAAACAAACATTATAACGCATGCATAGTGGAAATATTAACGTACCATAGCAGGAATGAAAAAATATTATAAAATATAGAATGTCTTAAAATATTTGAAATAAATTAAATTAATAATTAATGGTATGAGTTAAGGTAGTCTATAAAACCTATCTAAAAAGTATTCATCATAGTATACCTCATTTAAACTTCTATATTTCTTTACCTGGAAATCTCTCAATATGATAATAAGTAGCTCTATCTTACGATCCCTGAGAAGACCTTGATATGATGATTGGTGTTAGTCTTCCTATCCTCATATTCCATTAATCCAAGGTAATAGATTCACCATCATCAAATCCCAGAAATCCCTCTATTATTACAATGATCAGAATAGTGATTATAAAACAAAATATTCTAAAAAAATATCCCCAGAAAGGATTTATTATAAATTCAACTCTATAAAGTATTACAAGTTCTAAGAATGGAAATATCATATAGATAAATATTTAGACAGATTGAGTTTATAATGTATCATCTCTTAACTCTTCAAATGACCATCTATTTATAGGAAATCTAACAAAGGTCATGTTTAAAAGTTAGTTACAACAACCTCAAACAGATAGATATTGACTGCTCAAAATTATCTAGATTAACTGATTTTCCAATATAATTTTTAGCACCATAAAATCGCTCA
The DNA here is from genome assembly GCA_963277665.1 of Viscum album. Classification (NCBI taxonomy): domain Eukaryota; kingdom Viridiplantae; phylum Streptophyta; class Magnoliopsida; order Santalales; family Viscaceae; genus Viscum; species Viscum album. The sequence goes on along the minus strand of OY728123.1, from coordinate 786,405,084 downwards.
AATTATTCCTTCTAATAAAAACAATTCTAAACAATCTGGTTAAATAATTTGAATAGTCGAATAGAAGTTTTTATGGATTCTAAACAAAAAAATTGGATGATGGTTAGTCTGATGTACTGTTACTAGTATCATATCCATATTAAAGACTTTTGTTAGTTTGATAGATAAGAAAATAGTATAGCCACTGGTTAAGAAATTGGTTGGTATTATATATTATAAAATCATTTATTATGATGGATCATAATGAGAAATATATGTTCATATTAGTATTATATTATAACTATTTCATCATGTGGTATAATGTAATGTTTTCAAAAAATACTCATGCATATGTTCATGAGTAAATGATAACTAATCTTCTCTATGAGGTGGGGTGTTAGACCCCTTCAATGAAGAAGACATTAGGGAGGGGAAATTTCTTATGTAGTCAGGTCAATGGGCCTTTGTGTTATGTATTTGGCATTGTGCCTCTGGGCCTTGTGGTCATGTACTGGTCCTTCTTCCACTAGTACTACGATTCATGTAAGGGTTCCATATCAACACAGATAAAAATTTTGATATAAAAAATAAATAAAAAATCAATTTCGTTGAGTTGTTTGGTTTTATATAAAAACATTTTAAAACAATTGGAATATAAAAATTCAGATAACAAAGTTTTAAGTTGGTGTTTCTAATTTCCAAAACTAAATTAATGAAAAATTAAGAAATAAAACTACTGAATCAGTATAAATATTTCTATCCAATGGGTTTGGACAAGTTTTAGGTCATTTTTACACCATTTATTGTAACTTTAAAAACTAAGTAAACACATTTTTACCTTAATTGATGTAATTAATTTCAACTATTTTCACCAATCCATGGGGTCTAAATTTAACATTAACATATTATATAATAAATTTTTTTCTTAAGGAAAATATGGAATGAATTTGACCAAATTATACTCATACAAGTGGCATAGTATAATTTTAAATTAATCTCATAGATGTAATGATAATGTAGGTTTTTGAAGAGAAAATGTTCAAAGGTTTACAAAGATTATATATTTAAATTCAATATGAAAATTATTTCAATGACCTAAATTGGATTAATATATTTATAATTTAACTATTTTGACTTTAAAATAAATATTATATATAATTTAACATTGTAAATTATTTTGAAAAAAAGGGAGTTTTCAATTAAAATCTAGTATTTTTTAATATTCATCATAAAATGAACCTTCTTAGAAAAATATATAAAAATCACCATAAGATAATATTGGTATTAAAATTTAAAAAATAATGTTTACTTTTTCAAATAAATTTTATAATAGAGTTAAAAATTATTTTTAATCTATGTGCACAAAGCGCAACTAAACTGACATTTTGGAAAATATAGTTTTTCCAAAAGGATTTCAATTTCTTTTATATGATTTTTTTTATTATTTATAATGAATAGATAACCAATATATGTTTGTAAAATGTATATTTTGATACTTAAGTTAATATTATTCACAACAACTATTTCAATATCTAAGGGATAACTACTATATTAAATAATAATATTAATAGTTTAATGTTGTTTTGTAAAACTCAGTCTTGAATGTAAGTCATGTTATAGAAGATATATATAGTTTCATGTAACTTAAGATAAATTCATTGTTTCTTTAATTGGTTAATATATAATATATTGAAAATATATAAAATTCAAAACATATACTAAATTCATATGATGTAATACTTATTTATAGGTTTGGTTTTTCGTGTCATACACGCTATCGAATATGATGTTTATATTTTAAAATATCATAGTGTTGCATTCTACAAACCATAAATAAAATGCATCCTTACAATTTAAATTTTTTATTAATAATAAAGGGTTTGACATTTTAAGACACCATTAATAAAAAAAACCACATCATAAAAGACTTAATATGACATTCCCTTAATAATGGAATAAGATATGTATAAATTTCATATGGAATAACACATATCTAGTTGTCTAAATATAAGAACATTGGTGGAATGTGAAGATATGGACATGGAGGGAATGTGTAAATATTTATATAGGGTGATTAAGGTCATTGACCATAATGAATTCAATGGTCAACAGAAAGTTGAGGGCCTAAAATTCATAAATCTATAAGGATTTAAAAGACTATCATTTCAACATAAATGAATTTATTAGGATAAATATTTTACTTCATGATCATTTTCCTAATGCTGGGTAATTATTTCACTACATAAGAATATAATGAAATATAATGAATTGATATATTCATATTTCAAAAACAAAATTGCATCCTTTGGTTGTACATCAATAAATTTCAACATCATCTTTTTCTCCATAAAATTAATGTCCAAAAAATGATTTTTTTTCCTAGAGCACAAAAATTCACTTTTAACTAACCACAAGATCCATAAAGAGTGAAAATATATTCCATATAACTATTTTCCAAAGCATGTATGGTTATAATGTTTTTTCAAATATAATAAATTAATCTATAAACCTAAAAATTAACACCACAAGTTCATCATTAAAATTAATTTTTCAATTCGGTTTACTAATAACAATGAGATATTAATAGAGATGGTGCATAAGCCTATGGTAGGCACTAAACCCTTATCATCTTTTGGTCCAAGGTTTGTGTCTCATGGCCTTGCCGGACATGATGTGATATCACCCAACTTACAGGTTTTTATTTTTTTAATCTATATTAATATAATTTCTATATCATTCCCAAAAACTATGTTGGGAATCCTTCAAATAAACATAATCAATAAAAAAAAATCATTTCAACTATTTACACAGTCTAATAATATTATTTTGATTTTTTGACAATATCATTAATTATCATATTATCCCTAAAGGTTATTAATACCTTTAATCATATGTGTATAAAATTTAAATTCATTGTTATTAAAATAACTCTTCCACAAACACATGTACTAAACCAATGGGTTTTGTTCCTCAAATTTCATCCAAAATATCATTATCCTTGTGATATTCCTTCCACATAATTTTTTAAAGTGGTGTTTATGATTTTGAACTTATGATCAATATTAAAATCATAATCTAGGATGGTTCCATAACACTTATGTAAATTAATACACATGGAACTCTAAAAATTAACATAATCCTTATATGTTTCATAATTCTTATAACCAAAATTTCATTGGTAAAATTCTTCAAATTTTTATTTTTTCAATACTGATACATAAATTCAGCATAAATTTTATTTTTACCTAGGTCTTTACATGGTATAGGGGTTACAAATTAGATTAGGGAATTACATTAGATAATTCCAAGACTCACTAAATTTCAGACAAAAAACTAAAAACGGATCACTTGGATGAGATTTATTTTCATCCATCACAATATTCATTTCTCCTTGGAAATTATTTTTTTTATTATATCCTTTACACACATTAATCATTTTCAACATTCTATTGGAAAACATTCCTAGGTGTCTCCTTCCAAATTTCGTACATGATGGAAATTATGCCTTATTTTTTCCATGGTCTCAACCACTCATGCACTTAGTAAACATCATCATTATCTTATTTGGTGTGTATGAGAGTTAGATGAGGTATATATTTTTAGTAATATTTTTGGAAAAATGATTAGGCATAACCATGATATCTTTCACTTTTGACATAATCCCATTTAGTTTCTCATTGTCACCATATTCTCCAACATATTCAATGTTAACAAGGGTTTTCAGGTTATATTCATTGAATAAAACCAAAATTCATAGTGTGAGTAAAAATAATAATAGTCTAAATCCATATAATAATTTATAGGATGTATAAATTAGGAAACATTATTTTCAATATTTGATGCCTTAGTTTTATTCTAGGTCATTATTTTTCATCATCTATTAAAATCATTCATAATGGTTTTTAAATAAAATGAAAATTATCCTAATCATATCTCCCTAGTATATAAACCTAGGTGCATAGTAGGGCCCATTTTAATATTCCAGGTAACACTCAATTCGACCTTGAGGAACCTTTTTTGGAGTTATTAGACCTATGTACATTTGTTCGAGAATTAAGTCAATTTATTTTATCTAGACATGGATGTATTTAATGAAAAAACAACATAATTTATACCTTAAAAAAGATTGGGTTGTTTTTATATATGTATCCTCTATGTCGCTCATAGGGCTGTGATTCATAGTATGATTTCCAAAATCTAGTTCTCATGGTCTCTACCAAACATTCAATGATACCAAATATTGAGAACCCAACTACATTAGCATAAATTCAGTGCCTATTTTATTACATTAACATAAAATTTAAGGAAGTGTATCTTTAAGGACCATTCAGTTTATTATTATCCATAAAATAGATAAAAAAATTAGTCTTACAAACCATTTGAATACAAAAATAACAAAATAATAATATTTTTGATAATGTGATTATTCCCTATAGAATATTATTGCATATCGTCTATAGTAAACTTCATGTAATAATGGGGAACGGAAAAAAATAATGGTGAGATCAAATTCCAATTAAGGATTTAGTATAGCATAACCACTCATTAATCAATAATCATAATGAATATGGAATGGTAATAACTGAACACACATTCCATATAATCAATAAAATGATAAGGAAATGCATCTAAAGATAATATTAATGTGAAAATATCATGGATAATGACAAATTGGGAAAGGTAAATAACTGAAATCACGTTCCATTTAATCAATAAAATAACCATCATAATTGGATAAAGCATAATCAATATGTCTAGGTATATAAATTAAATCACATTCACTTAATCAATTATTGATAATGAACTGAATCTAGTGATAATGTTGGAGTAGAACTCTCCTGGATAGTAATAATTGAATATTGAGTGAAGTAAATGCTTAATTATTGGAATCTATGTTTCCTAGGTACATGATACATTTACTGAGAATACCTTCCACAAGACGGTTTAAAAAATGCAGAAAGACACCACTTAACTACGGCCAACCAATTAATTCTTCCACTGTGAAAATCGATACATCGAGTTGATATTTATAACCACTAATGTCATATTTTTCCAAAGAATCTCTCATATAGCAAATATTCAATTCAATTCATAAAAAATATGCCTTATCAAATATCTATTTCAGGTAAATAGAATGGATTTTTCAATATTTTCCCATTAATGAAATAACAATCAATATAATAATTGTAAGATATAATAATATATGTCTTTGGAAATAATGATATCCATGAAAAATTATGTGTATATTGAGGGTAAATTCAATTCAAAATGATCATATAAATGTGAATCATCAATGGGGGTGTTAATGAACACAAAAATTAAATAATTAAGTGAATATTGATATAATACTTTCTCAAAATAATGATAAAAAATTCATAGGAAGAATAAATATGGCATCAATAGAATTTATAACCACATGATTAAGAATATATATTTTTTATTTATGAATGTAAATACCATAAAAATCATTAAAAACCTTATTGGGTAAAATTACCTTTTTATTTCGTAAAACATTTTGAAAATCCATTTCATTGAAAAATACATTTTAAAAAAATACATAAAAATATACTTGTAAACATATAAAGGAATCTTCAAAGAAATCATGTCTTGATGGAGGGTAATTTGGTACATGATATTTTTTCAAATAAAATAAAATTCATTTTCACTATAAAATGGCTAGAAATGTTCATTGACTAGAAAATTACAAGAATATTCCTTGCACATTTTCATTAAAAGTAAAAGATGCATTATTTTGAAAAAAATAAGATTAATTGGAAAAAAAAACTCAAAAAACTTCAAATTGGGAGGAAATTATTTTGGTAATTTTTTTTAAAATGATAAATACATTTTTGAAAACATTTTTAGAAAACATTGTTTTAAATGAAAATAAATTTCCAACCAAAGTGTAAAATAAAGTAAGGCTTTATTTTAAAAAATAGTTAAAACATTTAAGTAAAAAAGATTAAAAAATTGGAAATATTACATGAAAAATATCATGAATAAATAGAGTTAAATAAAATTACTTTTTTATTATAAAATTTTAATTTAATTTTCGGTAACATATATTCAATAAGAAAGAACCTTGATTTTAATGATATTGTGAAATAAACTAATAAAATGATCAAAACATTTATGAAAAATTAATAAATGAGTAAATTTTATGTATAAAAATTAAATACATATAAAAAATTTCATTTAAAAAATTATATATTCAGAATTCATTACACATATTATCTTATCCTGACATAATCAATGAAATAGAATTTTAACCCAAAAAGTGGAAATTGAGTTATGAAATCCCTTACCATGCGCTCTCTTTTGGTTGAACATTCATTAAACTCATGTATAGTGGTTTTAAACATGTTATTAACGTACTATAGAACCATATTAACATTTATAATTTCATTTATGATCCTTTTAAAACATCTTTTTACCGATTCATTAATAATATTTTATTATTATCATTTTTTAGGTGTTAATCACCTTATTATCTAATGTGTGTTTCATCATGAGAGATCCAGTTCATGAATATATTATATAGTTCTATCATTTCATAAATATTAATCATGATATCATTATAATATTTTCACATTAACTTTATTTTTATAACGCATCATTAAGTATGGTTTGGAAAAAATATGTATGTTAGGATCAAGGATATGGTAGGTTGTATTTATGCATGGGTAATATTTCCATTTTTTTCACCAATCAAAATGGAAACTATGTGTTTAATATATTATATTTACATAATTATCATGATATAATATATAGAATATTATATACTTATATATTTCTTCAATGTGTTGTGATGGTGAAAAGAGGGTCACATCGCTTCATGAAGGTGGTAGTGCACATATACACAAACGATGTTATGATGATTATGTGAGTGGAAAGGAACGAAAGAAAGGACATATATAATCTATAAATAATTATAAATATGTAATTAATATCATAATTATGTCATTTATATCACATAGAATCGTTAATATTATATTTACCACCTTCCATGTGAAGTGTTAGTGAAAGACAAATCACATCTCTTCGTGAGGCGGCTGTCCACCGTACATCCAGGCGATGTTATTGTGTCTCCTACTGAATGGAAGGTACAATGATATATGTGATATATTAACCTCATTGGTATAAATATTTTATAATTATTGTATATATAATTTATATTCATCATCATACCCAACCTTGTGATGTAGAAACAAAAAAAATGAAAGACATCAGTTTTCAAGGTGGTAGTCTTATATACACATGAATGATGATTTCATAACCCATTTTATGAATATTTAGATGGATGCAGGTCATCGACTTACAATAAAAATATCCCAATGTATTTAATATAATGATTTTATTATATCATCACCGCTCAAAAAAATTTAAGGAGTCAAAAAAAGAATTAAAAAATCGCTCATTCAAGAACAAAACCACTTCTTTTGGTATCCTCTATAGGGTTTCATTAATGAATTCAATGAATTTCACTATAAAAAATACTTATTGTATTAGGTATGGTAATTTTATAATTTATTTTTGTATTTATTAGCCTAGCCAAATAGGTCTGTTGGTTTGAAGAATATCAGAGAGGGGTCCTTTTATAATTTTAGTGAGTGGAACACTTCTATTATTTTCTAAAGAGTAAATTCCGCCCTTTTTCTTGTCACCATGACCCAATAATGGTAAATTCTTGATATTATAATTGATAGTGTTTAAATATGGCCATAAAATGGGATTTTTTACATGTTTTGTGTCATTTTTACACCTTATATTCTATGTTTAACCACTATTTAAACTCATTTTTAACTTAATAGATGTAAATAATTTTTATAGTTTTCATGAATAATTATGGTGAAATTTAATGTAAAAAATATTATGATATTATAAATCAGTATTATCAATAATATGGAATCCATTTTTATAAATTCAACTCACATAAGTGGATATATTTGATTTAAAATTAATCTAGAATATGTGATAAGAAAACATGTTTTTTAAGTTAAAATGTTCCAAAGTTTACCAAGTGATTATATATAAATTAAATAATAAAATTATTCCAATGTTCTAAAATAGATTAATTGATGTAAAATTAAAATATTTTTTCTTTAAAACCAATTCAACATATAATTTAACTATCACGACCCAACCCTTGGGGGTCGTGCCATGACTACCCCAAGGCCACCTTCCATCTCTGGCCCCAAGGGTGCTGACTCCCCCGGGTCAGTCCAACACAGAGGTGATCTGCACGGTTGGCCTTAAAATTCCTTGAATGGTGACATTATAATAGTGGAATTATTGCTTTAGTTGTACGCGGAGTCCACCAAAGGCAATTGATCCTCCCAGCTGTGGCCAAAATCTAGGACGCAAGCATGAAACATGTCTTCAAGAGTCTGAATGGTCTTCTCATTCTGATCATCCGTATGAGGATTTAATGGAGTGCTCAACCAAATTTGTTTCCCGAATTCCTCTAGAAACCCATTCTATAGTCGATAAGTGAAACATGTGTCACGATCGGAGGCAATCGTAGATGGAAATCCATGAAGCCGTAGAATCTACTGCATGTAGAGGTGTTCCAAGCTCTCCATTGATCCCTTCTCTCTGATATGTATAAAGTGGGCCAACTTGGTGATCCAATCAAATATCACCTAGATGTAAACATGCCCCTTAGACTTGTATGGATGTCCATTTAAAAATTCCATGGTGATCCCATCCCACTACCACTCTAGAACCTCTAGTGGCGGAACTAAACCTACTGGAACCTGATGCTCTTCCTTCACTTGCTGAAAAGTGAGGCACCGTGAGAAAAACTCTGCTACAACTTTGTTCATTGTCGGCCACCAGTGCTGATACCGGATGTACTAGTAATACTTCACCACTACTGGATGTGAAACTAGAGGGTACATATGGAACTCTCTCAAGACATCCTCTCGTTTCACCACTAGTACCGTTGTACATCCTCTGAAGAAGATGACGTGCTCCCCCCTTCTTAAAATCCATCAGTTGCCTATCTTGTGGATATATGATCACATCGAGCCTCACATTCAGTTTCCCCACATTATGCCTCCCTGACTTGATGAAGGAGTGGGGGACTGACTATTAGAGACTGAAGATAAGATACTCCATCCCGATCTACATAGGATATCCGCAAAGCGGCTAGCTGCTCTGTCACCTCACTCAGCAACTGTATACCATATCTCCTGCTAAGTGAATCTACTACTATGTTCCCTTTCCTAAAAGTATAGAATATCTCAAAGTCATAGTCATGGAGGAACTCTATCCAACGTCATTGTCTATGGTTCAGGTCCTTCGGAGTGAAGATATACCGGAGACTCTTGTAATCAGATTAGACTGTAAAACATTCACCCATCATGTAATGTCTATATATCATCAAGGTGAAGACCACTACTTCTCACTCCAGGTCATGGGTAGAATTTTTATACTCCTACAATCGTATTTGTTGAGAACCATATGTGATCCATGCTCCCTCCTACATCAGGACACATCTAGGTCCGGTCACTGATGGGCCGCAGTAGACGAAGTACCCAAGGCCTTCCTCAGGTAGCCTCAATATGGGGGCACTCGTCTGTATCTGCCTCAGCACTATGAAAATATTATCGCATCTCTCCAATAACATGAAGGTTTTCCCCTTCTTCTTTAACCCTGATAAGGGTGCCATAACTCTAGAATAGTCAGGCACAAACCTACGGCAGTATCCGACCAAACCCAGGAAACTCAACACTTCTGTCACACTCTTGGGTGGCTCCCACGCAAGTAAAGACTCAATCTTCATGGGATCCACCACAAATATATCCTCTGAGATGATATGTACCATAAAGTGGACCTCTTGTATCTATAACTGGAACATAAAGATCTTACCATAAAGATGGTGCTCTCGGAGTGTGTCCAGAACTATTTGCAGTTGATAGCCATGCTCCTCCTCCATCACAGAGTATATCAGGATGTCATCAATGAAGACTACCTAAAAGTGATCAAGGTCTTTCTGGGATATCATGTTCATGAGTCCTATGAATACTTTTGGGGTGTTGGTCACACCAAAAGGTATAACCAATAACTCATAACATCCATACCGACATCCAAAGGCCATCATCTTCACATCCTTGTCTTGTACTATGAGCTGGTAATAGCCTGATCTAAGGTCTATCTTCGAAATCCATTATGATCCCTTAATCTTATAAAAGAGATAATAAATCCTTGGTAGTGGGTACGTACTCTTCACGGTCACCTGGTTCAGAAATCAATATTCCACATAGAGTCTTAAACTCCCATCCACCTTCTTGGTGAAGAAAATCAGGGCTTCCCCTGGAGAAACACTGGGCCTAATGAATCTCGTGACCTGTAAGTTCTCTAGTTGTACCCACAGCTCTCGAAGCTCTGCGGGATCCATCTGATATGTTGGAGTAGATATCAGTGCAATCCTGGGGGTACAAGTCTATGTAAATTTCCACCTCTATTCGAGAAGGTAGACCTGGATCATCATCAGGGAAAACACCAGCGTACTGGTCCACCACTACAATATAGCTCAGACTCTCAACATCAACCACTCCGAGGGTAAGGCAAGCCAACTGATTTGTGATCCGATTCACCCTCCTCTAGGTAAGTCCATCCTTTGCTACAATGGTTCCCTTCTCACCGGTGAATGAAAACCTAGTCCTATCTGTGAAAACACACCGCACATTGCGACTAATACAATCGATCTGAGCAAGGACTATGGATAACCAGTCCGTACCCATGATGACATCATAAGGCCTCGACAATGCAATTAGAAGATCCCAACATAAGCTCTTGCCTCCTATAGTAATCTCACACTTTTGACACTAGTGTGTATTCATCGAATCTTCTCCCATAGAAGTCTCTAGCTATATGGATTGGGCCGACTGCTCCACCGCTATCTCTAAGCTCCAAACCAGGGTCGTGGCAATAAATGAGGAACTTGTACATCTGTTTATAAGTACAGTGGCTAGGGTGGAGTAGAAAAAGATAATACCTTGTATAATCTCTGGAGAACCATGGTCATAGGCCTCAGTTTTCTGGAGCATAGCTCATCCCTGCCTATATGCTCCCTATGGTCGGGGTGGACCACCTGGATGTGGTGGTGGTAGAACCTCGAATCACTGTCCACCGCCTGTTTTATGACCTACTCCTCTTCCACATCTGTCTCCTACCTATGGACCTCCCCGATAAAATCGTCGCCTCTTCCCAGGCAGTCATAAAACCTTATCCTGATCGTCCATACAGTGGGTCGGGAAATCGTGATCCTTGTGACCCTGCATGCCACATGTGTAACACTACATGATCCTCTCTTGTACTGCTCTGTCTCGAGAGCTCCACACCACCAACCCTACATCTTGCAGTCATCCACATGTTGTCCGGGTCCTCTTGTACCTCTGTTTGATCCTTCTGCTTCTAGCTACCGATGACTCTGCTCCGTATCGTCCGATGGTGGGTCTCGCTGCATGTGAGTGCTCATTAAGGAAGATCTCCACTAATAGTGATCGTTCTAACACCCCTGCATGCTTCAGGATATTGAGAGAAACCATCAAAGCTCTAATCCTCGGTCTGATCACCAGCTCGATGTTCTGGGACCTAAAGAAAAGGTCCCACACCATGTCAGTGGAGTATCATGGGATGTCGGTGAACCTCACTGAATATTGAGCCACAATCATGCTACCCTGCTGCAAGTGGAGAAGCTCATGTATACCCACTGAGCATAGGGTCGTTGGGACAAACTATTACATGAAAAGGACCACAAAATCCACCTAGATAAGAGTCACCTCGCCATGAACATGGAGCATCAAGCTCCAAAATCTTCATGTTGTTTCCTGATGAAGACTGGAAGTAAGGATCATCGTGAGATTAGATGGTGTCCCTACTAGTTGAAAAAATATAACCACGGCCTCCATCCAGTCATCAGCCGCCTGTGGATCAGTCTCGCCCCGGAACCTCGGTGGCCTAGGGTGCTAGAACTCATGAAATGTGCTCAAGTGGTGTGAACCCTCTACTGCTGGATCTCGTGGATTCCGCTTTCCAATAGGTAGTGGTGGTGCTGGTACACCACTTGATGGTATAACAGCTGTAAGGGGTCCCGACACTGAAGCCTTGTCGCCTAGTGCGTTGTCATCACATACTCTACCTAGAACCCTGGATGGCTCTCTACGTGGAGGAATCCAGAAAATAAACTGGTTCTCCACAGTCATTATGTTATACATGGTGAGTTGACTCAAAGAGATCACAAAGAAAACATTTCAAAAACACACACGCAATCATTGTTTTCGTTCACGGGGTCGAAAATTAGATGTCAGGGTCCTTGTGTAGGGATATGTCAGCCACCACACCAACACTGGAATCCCCAAACTAAAAGCCAAACTCATAACACCTAACACTATTTCCAATTAAAAGACTAGAGTCTATGTTTTTTGGTAGAACCAAACTCCTCTAATTCCAATTTTTCATGACTCGACCCCTAGGTCCCGTGCCGTGACTACCCCAAGCCCACCTTCCATAGGCCACAGGCTGGCGACTAGCACTGGAAAGGCGTAACTCAAAAACTGGGAAGGCAGTGACTCTAAACCTGTAAACCCACACAAACCAAAAACAAAATAGGATAAATGGAAAAGGTAAACTATAAAGTAAAAATGATGTATACAGTAAGTAATGGGGCTAGAATACTGCCCAACTGGAATGTACATGTAAACCGAAAAAGAACAGCTCTTGTGAACACTCGCCAAGGATCATACCTGAAGGGTAGGTATAGCTCTTGAGTGGTCATCTCCGGAGATAATCTCATCTATTTTCCACCTCCAATCAACCTCTAGTCCGATACCTCCAACCTCGATTAGTGTTGTCTGTCGTCTACACAAAACACAATAAGGTGCAGGCGTAGCCCGTGCAAGGGTGAGTATAACAATACTCAATAGGGACCGTAAGACCCACATAGGTTTCCTAGAGTTCCAAAAAGGAATAAATGACAAATCACGAAATAATTGTTATCAACACTACTTAGTTATATGACCATACATATACCTATGTTATCACGAAAAACACACCTCACACATGATGAAAGAATATGTCAAAGGTAACACCACTATGTTTGAAGTACCACACAGGTAATACCACGAATTTATAAGTACCACATAGGTACACCACAATGATATAAGTACCACACAGGTACACGATGAAGATAAAAGTACCACACAGGTACACCACGAAGATATACGTACCACAATGTTGAGGACTCAACTCACAGAGGTATAAGTGAATTATAGAAGTAAAGATGAAAAGTCACAAAGATAGATCATCTTATTCTATCAAGAGGCCATACTTCTGATTATATGGTGTCTGAACCACAAAGGATTGATAGGTACTAACCCCAAAAAATGACCCACACAGGATTTGACCCACACCAGATCTGTATGCGCTGACCCACACAGGATCGTTGAGCACTGACCCACACAAGATCTTACCCACACATGATCGGTATGTGCTATCCCAAATAGGATCGCTGAGTGCTGAACCACACATGATCTAACGCACACATGATCGATATGCATAGACCCATATAGGATTAATGAGAACTAACCCACATAGTATAGATAGTACTAACCCCCGCAATGATCCACTCAGGATCTGACCCGCCCAGAGTCGATAGGTAAATATCCTTTGTATTATCTGCCTCCAAACTCCGCCTCACTGCCAGCCACTGGATTCCTTGCACCTGGTGCACTCGAGTTCCATAGAATTTGTCCCTCGAGATATTTTTTGTACCTCAACTACCCCTAATCCCCATAATTAAGTAATCCAAAGGTCTGTCACATCATAAGGGACACACCGCAACAGGCGGCCCATCAAACAGATGCCTTGTTTGAAATTTATAAGCATTTCCACTCCAAGGGAAGAGTTGGACTCAGGGTTGGATCCAACCCATATTTACTATGATATTATCCCAAACTCATTTGGAGTATACCATAAAGACCGTCTTGATCCAAGTATCCCAACAACGCAGACGGTTCATCAAATGGACGCCCAGTTCTCATGTTACGGCCAAAAAGGTGAACCTAGGTCTAATTGGGATCAGGTCCACTTCGACCTGGCCTAACCCGGTCTGGTCTAGCTTGGTTGACCTGCTTAGTAGCATGCTTGGCCCGCTGGGCCGCTAACCGGCCTGCAATGGAGCATCCCAGCTCGCTGGGTGCCGCCAGCCCGGCCAGGAGCGGGGTCCACCCTGGCCGACACCCGAGGGGCGAGGAGACCCCCCCCCCCCCTCGATTTCCGAAAATGGTCCATCAGACCGTTTGGTCTCTTAGCTGGCACGTGGGACCGCTTCTGTGGTGCAATCAGAAGGTTCTCCTCCCAGTGGCGCGGTCGCGCACCATTGCTCCACTCGCAGCAGGCCGCATGTCGGACGCCCTCCGGCCTCCGTCACGGCCTCCTGCTCTGAGGGCGCGAATGCACGCCCCTGTTCTACCATGAAACCTGCCTGATTCTGGCTGCCACCCTGCTCTACCGCGGCCTATGGACAGTGGCCTTCTGATCAACCAATAGTGTGGACGTGTGCCGCCCTCCTTCGTCGTGGCCAGCTGGGTGTCGACCGCCCCCTTCTTTGGTGAGCCATCACAGCTTCTTTCCTAGCCCGAAAATTATGCCGTTTTCATATTCATGATGCTTGGGTCGAGTGATCCGTGTTCATATGTCGCGCTCAATGATACATTGTGTTTTCGGCATCATCAATTATTTGGCATCGAAGAACGCATGAAGAACGCGTGAAGAAAGATAGAAAATGGGTCAAGGTATAATTGTGATACAATGGCCATGTTTGTTTGGGAATCTTTGTTGTTAATCACGAATATGAAGAATAAACAAATATATTTCATCATACTTAAAAATAAAACCCCTACCTCAACGTTCGTTGGAGGTGTCATGAGGTAGGAGATGAAGTCGATGAAGGGGCACCAACATTCGTTGCTCCCGTAACTCACTTCCAAACCATGCTCCAACCTCAATGATCATGAACAGAAGAGTTGTTCTTCATTGGAGAATATTTCTCATAAGGTTCCCCCAAGCTCTTCATTGAAAATGATTCCCAACAAAGAAGTGAGGAGCCAACTTTAATTGTGATAATTCAATTAAATTTTGCTCATTAAAGTTGGAACAGTAAATCTAATAATTTGGCTCATTAAATTGGGAGAATTCCAATTGTTTCCTTACATTAAATGGGGGTTCGGGTGGTCCCCACCATCATGAATTCCAATGGATGGTTTAAAAAAATTAAATAAAAGTTGTTTTATTTTATTTTTATCCTTTAATATCTCTGACGAAAATCAAGAAAACTAACTTTCACCCTTTACCTACTACATTCATTGTGAAGGTATCCTTAAGAAAATATATGGTGCTACGAGTTCAACAGTGTCCTATGATACCAATTCCGAGCACTAGTTCAAAAGTTACAAAAACCCGCTCGCATGTTTTCTGAATGTACGCAATAAACAATGTTCTGAAATTCAATCCGGGCACATCGGGCCTTGGAATCATGCACCGTAAATTTTTTCAGACTCATAATATTCCAATATAATTAAAAAAATTAGAAGGAAAAATATATGACATTAAATTAACATAATAAATTATTTAGATTAAAAGACATTTTTTAATTAAAATATAGTATTTTTAACTATTCATAAAAAATGAAACATCGCAAAAAAATCCTGAAAATTATCCCATAGGTAATTTTGGTATTCCAATTACAAAAATAAATTTTAAGTTAAAAAATATATTTACTAAAATTGTTAAAAATTAATTTCAAATTATGTACACTAGTAATGACTAAACTGTATTTTTTTAATAGATTATTTTTTCATAAATATTTCTTTTTATTTCAAAATATTATTATTATTATTTATAATTAATGGATTAAAATTATGTGTGTGTAAAATATATATTTTCAAAAGTTAGATAATCACATCTGTACCCAACATTCCAAAAACTAGGATATAACTACCATATTAAAAAAATGTTTTTAAAAGTATAATGTTGTTCGATAAAACTCAGTCTGACGCATACTGGAAGATGCATATAGACTTGTTGTTGTGTGAAATACAAGATAAATTACATGTTGAATTCATTTTAATATATATAAGGTATTTCAATTATTCAAAATATTAAATATATCATTTTTATTAGGATTCTATTTTCATTTCTATGCATGGTGTTTCATGTCATACACACTATTGAAAATGATGTTCATATTTTAAAATAATGGGGTGTTACAACTATAATGTATAAATTATCTTGTAATTTCACATTCCAAACATTTTTGTTTCTGAATAAGCAGTCCATTTTCATTCAAATGGATTCACATAGATTTAAAATTAAATAATTTATTTGGGACTTCCATGTATGAGACCCACATTCCTTAATTATGTCATTGAAATAATGAAATATGATATTATGTAATTTGATCGATGTTGAACACATAAATTTATACATATAAAGGTTGGCCCATTATAGGTCTAAAATTCATTGGGTAATGGTTTTATCTAGTAAGATACCATGTAGGGTGCATGGCAGTTATCCTTTGAATATTGTGTTATCATGTCTTCACTTTTATCCTCAACTTATGCTTATGTTTTAACATTTTTTTTATATATCCACATACCTAAGAAACCTTGATATCATTATTCTTTATTATCATTATGTATATCTATATATGTTTGTATGATTCTTAACTCTTTATTTTATCATGATTTTCATCTTGAATGACCTTTATTATTTAGCCTCATTTTATGATTTCATTTATTAGGCTTTATAGCACACCCCTCTCCTTATGTATGCACCTAGGTTATCTTGTAAACTATTAAGACATCAAATGAATATAAGATCCTAATATAGAGTTCTATATTTTCATTTTTTTTATATTTTATGATTATTTTTTATGTATTTAATTTCCGAAAGACAAAAGGCCTTTAAATTATTTTTATTGTACTGTATGGTTTTTTTATTAAAAAACATTAACTAAAATATATTAGAATGATTGGTTGTTATGTAAAGAAATAAATTTTTTGATCTCTCAATTTATTTGATGATGATTTGATTAGAATTATGTGTTGGTTGGGCTCAGGTAAGAACCATCTGAGTGTTTCGGTTTTGTTGATTGGAGTTGTTTAGGGTTTTGACTGGTTGATTACCTTGAGATTATATTTATGTATGGGTTGTTCTTTGAATTTATGATATGAATTGAGGGCTTTGTGACCTCGATTTTTGAACTGAGCCCCATGTTATTTGGGTAACATTGTATTTTTTAAATGGTCATAAAATCACATCAAGTGAATTGGTCCATGAGTTGTGGAGGTGATCAAAATGAAGTAGTTCTGATTGCTTCTCCCATGGTAGTGTAGTGTTTTGGTAATTCCCCATTTTTGGGGTGTTATCTGATGTTACCTAGACATTATTTCATCTGTTCAGTGTTCTTATTGATGAGATAAATGTAGAGGCATCCTTTTAGGAGCATTCGGTTCATCATTATACATCATAATGAGGATGTTCTTTAGGTTGGGATTGTTCCTTCAGTCCGAGTGTGGTAATGGAATGGTCGTGTTCTTTTAGAAACATAGATGGCCGAAGTTGATAGGTGGGCCTCGTGGCCTAACCTTTTGACTTGGAGGTTCAGAAATGCTAGGATGTGTGGATCGAGGATGAGACATTATATGGTGGGGAGGATGTAATATCCAAAACTTTTGTGGAGGAATGTACTTTTTTTAGTTTAGTATAAACTCAATTTTTAGGTTAATGGAATGGTTTTGGGTTGTAGAGGAAGTGTCAAGGATATATCGAGGTTTTGGAATATGAAAGGAGAATGAAAGAGGCCAAAGTGTGTACAACACATGGTTAACACATAATTAGTGCTAATCACGTTCATGTCCACGCAAAACCTATGTCCAAACATACTCTTTGATAGAGTCGAGTACATATAATCTTCACATTGTTTACACCATTATAGTGCTTCTAGGAGATGTCCTAGAATATCCCCTCTTAGGTAAAGGGATCTGAATGGTTGGTGCACAGTTTATCCAAATGAACAGACCTTAAGAAGTAAATATTTTCCGATTTTCCCTCATGGGAATAAATGAATATCCCTTGGATTTCTCCTCCATTTTACCCCCTCGAGGAGCCCCCTCCTCCTCTATGTGTGTTTCTCCTTCAAATGTTAGGAATTTCAGTGTTTTTTGGTGTGAATCGACGCTGTGGGTTTGTATTCAACTCTATTTCCTTCCATTCTTTTGAAGAGGATGGATGTGTGGGTTTCTCACCTTATAAATCCAGAATTCCTAGTTTTTATAGGGTTTTCTTTGTCTTAGTAGTTGAGACTGACTTAGTTTGAATCTAGGGTTACTAATAGATGAGTGGTTGTCTATGAGCATGTGGTAAGTGTTCTTTAATATTTTTATCATAGTCTTGATGTTCATTATGTATATGTAGTTGTTCCATGTTTTGTACCTTGTTCTATTTTAATGTCATTGATCAAGGAAAGTAAATTGGTAATAAATGAGAGGTGTGACATCTTTTTGAAATGTCATTGGACCCATTTAAAATTTAGAAATGGGACTATAGTTACCCATGTGATATACCAAATCCTAGAATATGATAAATGGATTTGGTAAATTTAACGATAGTTAAATTGTAAAAATGGGGTGTTGAAATTGTTAAATTTTTTTAGGGAATGGTTAAAGGGTTTATTGGAATATAAATTCTAGCTTCTTTTAAATGCCTAATGGTCCTATTGAAATATTTTAAATTATTTGTTTTAAATTTGAAATGGTTATGGTTTAAAATGATTAAAATGGTGTTTTGATATTTGTTAGTATTTTACGAAATTTGGAGTTGAAATAAAGTTTTTGAAAAAGGGTTTCCTATTTTATTTCAAAAGGTGAATTGAACTCTATGTTTGTGGTTTTATGCATGTTAAATTCCATGTGGTTGAATTTAATGAATTGAAGGGAATGGTTAGCCATTGGATGTGTTTTTACATTTAAAAATAAAGACCCTTGTTAATGAGTAGTTTTGAAATGCATTAATGAATCGAGTGTGTTTTTTATGTCCCAATTTCTTTTAAAAAAGTTGTTTTATGAAATTTTGAAAACAGTTATGGATAATGAGTTCCATATTCAGGTTTATTTTGGTAATGGACATGACCCTACTAAACCCAAGGGGTAAGAACATGGAATTACATATTCATGTTAATGGGGAATGGACATTATGCTCCAAAAATAAGGGGTATGGACAGGGATTTCCATATTCCAGATTATTTGATTATTGGACATGACTATCCTGAACTCAATCAGTATTGACATGGAATTCTGTATTCAATTTTATTCTAGGAAGGGATGTGATGCTCATAAACACATGGGGATTATACAAGGAGTTACATTCTCAATTTGGGATGGTCGGACATGGCATTCCATATCCCAATTGGAATCATGGAATAATGCTTTGTGTTTTATACTAATGGAATATTTTTAAATATTATGGGTTCCCAGACTAATTAAATGATGTAACATGGATTAATGAAATGAATGAATGAATTGTCATGTGAATGAAATGTTTCAAATAAACTCCATTAATGATGATGTGACTTGTTTTAAAGGATGTGATGGAAAATTAATAAAAAAAATTTAAAAGAAAATATTGTTATCAATGTTTTTTAATATTTATCACACCTTTGTTTTCTTTCCTGAACAATTGAACCGGGCAGTTATTACTTTAGACACCGTTTGTAATGGACTGCCAATTTGTATTCAGACCCTTCTTAGGCCTCCATAAAACATGGGACCCCAAGAATCCACTTCTTATTTCTATTAAATATTCAATATAGGGACCAAGTGTTGGTTCTTTTCATGGGTTTTGGGGTTGGATCAGGTGATATCAGGAGTAGTTTGGGACTCAAGCTCATGTTCAAAGAATTTTTCACGTTTGGTTTCTCTATCATTATTAATATGATATTTTAGCATTTACCGTACACATCATACTAATATAACATGTGTTACTTGTTGACTTGTTGGACTCTGTTTGTATGTTTTCCATTTATTGTTTCTGTTTTGTATTTTATCTCCTGATATTATTTCTGTGACTATTTTACTCTAATAAGTGGGTATAGTCTCCCAATGTTGGACATTAGACCTATACTGCTATTCGGAAGCCTCTGGTGTATTCGTAATCCTCTAGTGTATCTGGAGTCACGCCTAAGGTCATGTGTCAACCTAGATCTATGTATCAGATTTGGTAGCCTCCAAAATAGGGATGTTGCATTCATAGTGATGTGAATAAAAAATTAATTTAATATTCTCATAACTAAATAAATATCTATTTAATAAATATTTTTTATTACCTTATAAATATGTCAAGTGATAAATAAATAATCTATTATATGGTCTTGAAAATAAATATTTTTGTAATAATTACATCACATCACAATATTGAATAAAAAATGTGAATAATAAATCCCAAATAAAGAGTATTTCTTGATATTATGAATAATATGTATTCCAACCATTATATATGAATAGTATATGATTGATATCACTGAAAACACTTAGAGTGTGACCCTCTATGACCATTTCATAATGAAATTAGGTGGTATTTCATAAAGCCTTGTATCGTCATCAAGTAACAGTTAATGACACTTGTAGAGGAAGAAGTTAATTTTTTAATGGAAACAACCACATTCAATCCCTCATTATGAAATATAATAAAATTTTCATGATCTCTCATAATCGATTAGGTTTCATATTCACATCATAATACTATTTGATAGATTTCCTATTCCTTGACTGTCTGAAATGAACTCACCAATACACCATGTTTCTTGATTTTATACTAAAAGTTCAGTTCCTGTAAAAAAATACAGAGGCATATTCTTCTGGTCTTGGAAGAGATAAATTAATTATTTAATTATCTATTAGTTATGTGTCCCTCATGATAAACACAATGCATCCTACTATGTCTCAAACATATAGAATCAGGGTTTTCATCATTACATCAAAGTATGTAACTCATTATATACATTAATAAGAATTCAAAGTCTTTGGAACATTACACACATTAATATGTAGTAGTATCCAATTATTGTTAAATATGTGTAATTCCTATAGGCAGGTATGTTTTCATAATCTTAGGTCTTCTACATTACCATGTGAGAACAAAATGATAGAAATAATGATCCACTTATCAGTAAAAATAACCAGAAAACCGAACATACTATGTGTCCCATCATAAAATTTGATGCTAACAAGAATATTATATTTAACGATATTTCCATATCCTTGCAAGGGTCTCATCATAGTGGTGAAATGCAATATACTTTCTATGTGAAAAATATTGTATTGAAAGATTCACTTTAATGTGAGATAGGAGGGAAATCAAAATGTGATAAATTGTTTCAATAATATCCATTTCAATGAATATATATTGTTAATATAGTAAAACATAATCGTTTTTAGAGCACCAACACCAGCACTCATCCTCGAGAATCAAAAACTCACATTTTAAGGAACTAGATCAAGGCATTGGCCCTTCATCTCAGATTATCCCTCCCATGCTTCATCATAAATCATTACATACTTCCACCTGACCTAATCCAAAGGGATCACAATACCTTGTACCACATTTTTCCTCCAATAAATGATGAAAATGTGATACTATAAATAAGATGTGTCATATAATAACTCTCTATCATTATATCAGGTCATGTGTGTGATGTAAATAATATGAAACCATAATTTATAATTATGAAATGTATTTTTAATGTTATTTAACATGGAGTTATGTCTAGTTGATAGGAAACTACCCTGAAATTACAATAAATTTTTAAAAATAGTATAATATATCACTGATTTATTATACAGTTCATGTCCATCCTTTAATGTCCCAATGTATTTCCCTAAACCTTGGTCACCTAGAGATGGTGGGTTATTTATTACATGGTAGTCAGGATACATAAGATCACATTATAAATATCATAGTTCAATTTTCAATAAGAATTTGATTTACAAACATTACATCATTTCATGAAATATTACATCATTTTAGATTAAATAATTATTCATATAAGATTATCCTTAGAGAATATCATACATAGTGTTACACTTCACTCCATGGGGAAATGGGAAAAAATTAAAGGGTGGTCTCATACACCTAGTATGGTAAACCATATCATACAAACTATCATGTAATAATAATTACATGTAATGAGTAGAAAAATAATGAATAGATAAGAATAACCTAATACTTAGATGATAAAATAATTAAATAATCACATGGATTAAAGTAAATGATAATATAATGACTTAAATGATGGTAATTAATAATTTCATTTCTCTTAAAGATGTCACCATGGCCTCGTACCAAGACATTGTATATAAATTGTCAAGTAAGCTCCAATTTCCATATCATATCATCTCATGAGACCTACCGATGCACTGAGGGTACATAATTTTGGCCACACCTATAACATAAATTTACAATCCATTGTATCACACACTAAATGATCATAAGTTATACATGGAATAATGCTCAAAAATGCGAAGCATAAAAATACATAGAATCATTGCTCAATTAGGATTATCCTATAATAATTTTCAATATAGAAAAATATATATACATTATTAAATTATCTTTTTATGGTCAACGAATTAATAAGCATGTCTTTATGAATCCCCTTAACTCATATAAGGAATTCCAATGGATTCAAAATTTCCAAATAATTTACCATGTCAAGAGAGGAACAGAAATTTTTTATTATTGGGTACTTGTAAAGACCAATATTATTAAGGTGTTAAGGTAATATAATAAAAGTATTTTCAATGGTAAGAGACTAATGCAATAATAGAAAAAAACCCAAGTAAAACACTACCAGGTTTAGTGAAACACATACATAATTTTTATACAAAAAATTAAAACATATTAGAAAACCATAATGATATATTCAAATCCATCATTATGGTTCATATGGAAAATGTAAATCATCAGAATAATATCCTCAGTGTGTGTATAACTAGGTGTGCATTTAGTTCATTTTTTATGAATTGGATAAATATTGAGTTAAAACTCATCCTACCTTTTTAGGACTATTACCAATATGTCGAACTGAACCAGATCCTACATCCACTTGTAGTATCCAAGTTGGGATTTCATTTCTATGAAACCTCACACTCTTTACATTACCAATTTTTTTAACATTCCCTATATTTAACCTTATCATGTCATTTTCCACTGATGTTTGTGAATTATAAAATCTTATAGAGGTAGTATAATGAGTTTTAATTGTATTATATCAATCATAATATGTCAAGGAATTTATGAAAATGACACATATTAACATTTAACATTGATATGAAAATAAATTTGAAATGAATGCAAAAACAAATAAGAAGTTAATATGAAATCATACATTGGCATAGTAATGGGTAAATAAATAAACATATTAGATGGATTCCATAATTATAATATTTATAGTATAATAAATTAGAGTTTAAAATTTTTACATATAAAAAAGGAATATTATGAAATTAATTATTAAAAAAGATTACAAAAAACTAAATTCTTGTAGGAAATGAAGAGGGTGAAATGGTAACCCCTACCCCTCATGAGAATCCTATCTTATAGATGAACCATAGTAACAAAAAATCTATCAAATATTAAAGATATATATATAGAAGATAATCCTTTAAAAATATATTGAGTGGTATATTTCAATTTTCTGTGGGAGAAATGTTCAGAGGTGTGGTTATGTATAGGTTTAGTGAGGGGAATTTCATGGGATAATATAAATAATATTTTTTTTTCTATTATCCTATGTGCTTTTCAACGCCCTAATGTTACCCATTACCTCCATTAGTGCTTTAATATAAAATTGAGTTCCAAAATTTTGATAATATCTCTATATTAAAGGATTTGGATATTGATTACATATATATGATGTCATATTTACTATATTTATGCATATTTTATCATTATTTACCATGTTTTACCATTTTTACAAAAAAAATTACAAATTCCACCCCTTGGATAATTTCAATATCCTTATTATAAATATTATATCGATATTAAAAAATCCATCCTCTAACAATGATCATTTTAACTTATATATAAGGATGATACCTCTAATAAATAGGTGGTATCAATGTAAACACTATTAAATTTCTAAAACAATGTACACTCTAATACTAATTGAACCCTAAAAACATAATATATTATCACAAAAGTATAATACCTAAGGTTAAAGTGTGCAATTTATATACTTTCATTGGGTGTTTTCCAACATTTTTCTTGTAGCGATCACCAACAACCTAAACTTGTCCCTGGATAATTCTAATCTAACATCAATTATTTTTTATCTTCTTGGGGGTAGTCTAGGAAAAACCATAGTGGCGTTACAACCTTCCTAGGTTTTTTCATATAAGGTTAATAAGGGATTTTACTACTGGTGGAATCTATGGTTCCACCCTTATATGGTATTTTACCCTCATAATTAACCTATATAAACATTAATTCTAAAGTTGATGGTGCACACATTGTAAGCTAGTGGTATGGGGATTTAAATTTTCACACTGTTAATTGGCATAACAACATCATCTCTATCACATAACTACCCCGTTTTAATCCCTTGGATTATGTGTTAAGAAGGTTAGACACCAAAATTAAACCATAAATACCTAGTTCGAATTTAATTCATGATTGAAATCTTGTTTTCATAATGGATCACTACTCAAAGGATCCAAAGAAGAATACCCCCTGATTGTCAAAATGAAATAAAAAATTATGTGTGGGTGTTGATCACCAAATTGTGGGTCCTAGCACTCATATTCAAATATTCCTTCTATGTTCCCATGATCACTGCATCATCTTACCTACTATGAAAAAGTACCATCTTGGTCAGATCCTCTAGATAAAGTCATTATCTCTCTAGGAAGTTAGAGAGGAGAGATAATCTCTCAAGATATCACAATGAATAATAAACATGTGAGAGGTCCCTCCTCATATTTATCGTGTGTTATGAAATTACCTAAAAAAGGTTCCCTATGCCCCCAAATATTTTTACACACTATATAAATGATATATTTTGGCTATTTTATAGATTTATAAATATCATTTATATTTTTATTAATTTCTTTTATTATAATAAATTTATTAAGAGATAATACCTGAGTCATTTACTTGACTCGTCGTTACAACATATGTTAAATGAACCTTGAATATTTTATTCTAATATTCATTCATCTTAGAATTTACATGTATTTACTATAATAATTATAAATACATTTAATAATTAAATTCCAAGCCAATTATCTTAACTGAAATAGTATTAATTTATTTATTCATTTGGTGAACGTGCATCCTTGGACAAATCACAAACCGTAGTGTTGGGGCCCACTATGTCCTATATACATATTCATTAGAATAGGGAAGATTATTGAATACGCTATTGGGTTGCACCATCTATGTGTTTATCTTGATAGAAGTGAATATTATTCATAGACTAAGAGAAAAATACAGCAACCAATCATTTCCACTAAAGAGTTAAGGAGTAGTCATAATAGTGAAAACAAACCTATGAACACACACTATGTAATATAATCTTTTTTTCATCACATATATCATAAAGAAGGATGAGAACTTGTGTCTGTGTCCTTTCATTCTTTATTATTTGGTAATCTGACTACATGCATATACCATTGACTACCATGCCGATGAATTTATGAAGGTACTACCATCTTGATGAAGATGGAATGAGATGTTACGTCATCAACATGGGAGGGAAAAAAATATTTTGATCATTCAAACAATGTCTTACCATCAAGGAAGCACCAAACAGAAGATACCTCAGCACAATTTCATTATAATGGGGTTTCCTTGTATCTATGTAAATGATAAAACGGCACACACTGATAATCATCATCATCATTCCATTTTTATTCAAGTAACAAAAATACAAACAGATCAGGCCAGGAGGGCCTAGGGCATAGGGGGGTCTGAAATAGTGTAAACCACGGGTATACCCTCTAATAGAATTAATCCCCTCAAGTTTAATGTGAGAAATGTTGGAATGAATAGTCACAATGGAGCCTTGGTCAGCCATAAATTCTTGGTGATCTGCTACTTGATTTCCCTCCCGCCAGGTGTGGTTCACATTTATTCCGTTGTTAAGGAGATCTTTGCAGTGCCTTATTATGTAATAGTTCGGCCAAGGAATTCCACCTTTTACATTAAAGGAGTCATGGATGATCATGGAATCAATTTCCACATGTGAGGGGCAAACATTCTCTTCGATGAAAAGCATATGCCCAGTGAGGACTGCCATGGCCTTTGGAATTAATTGGTTACCACTGCCAAAGTGAGATTTAAAATACAGTATCACACTTCCTATGCAGTATATAACAATCCTGACTCCTCTAATGTCCCCCAAAGTACATTCTCCATCTGTGTTTATCTTAATACAATATTCTGGGGGAAGCCACCTCACCCATCTACCCCATATCTTTGGGGTGTGATGTTATACTGAGGGACATGGGCCATTTAGAGCTCGTAGGGACAATGCATCCTTCCAATTGCCGATGTGGGTCACCGTATCCGCTAGTAGACTTCTAGTCCTTGCAATGATGAATCTTCCTATGCATGTAAATCCCTCATACCTGGCTCGAATCCCAGCCTTTCAAAGGAACCAACACCCGACATTGAGAATCATGGACCTTGCAATTTTCTCCATCCCCATATCATTTGTCCCCTGAGACCAACTTTCGAGAAACAGTGCATCACGAATTCCCCTGGAAGAGTATAAAATAAACTGATCAAAGAAACGCAATATTTTGAGGGACTAATCCCCTTCAAAGAAGAGGTGGTTTGTGCTTTCCTTCTATTTTTTCTTTTATCAGTGGGAGATAGAGTTCATGCTGATACCAAGCATCGTAATATTTTCATCTCTTGGTGTTTATTGGTTCTTAATTCTACAAACCAGAAAATTATTCTTCACTTGAATCTTGTTACACTATACTAATCCATTCCATCATTATTCTGGATTTTAAGGATTTGTTGATCTACAAAATTACTTAAAGTTGAATCTCCCCAAGTTCGAAGCTATGAAGATGCATTTTTTAGGTTCTGATCTGATTTCAATTATATCAAAAACCTCTGGTTTCCCCATGTCTAGGACTGATCTGAATAAGGATGGATAAATTTGTCCCTCCTTAAAGGAGATGGTGGGAGTAGGGAATCTCGGATACCCTAACACCCTACCTCACCAGTTGTGATACCAAAACATTAGGTTAGCGTCTCCTATCATCCATCATGAGTTCATGTGTAGGATCAATATAAGAGTGAAGATCATGAACCATTGGGGAGATCCATACACAAAAGTCTTTCCCATATTTCCACTATAGTTTCATGACATAGTCTATCCCCATAGTGTACACTCTTCAATTGTTTCCCAGGCCAATTTCGCATGCATGCAGTGGATGGTGTCCCTGATACTTTTGACATTTATCCCTCCATCGTGAATGAGATGATCCATTTTCTCCCATGAGGTCCAGTGTTTGTTTTTCACCAATGATTAATCCCAGATTAACCCCACCAAAATTGTGTCAATATTTTGGAAAACTCTTTTCATCACGGTGCTAAATGAAAAAGCACGAAAAGACATGGAAGACATGACACTGTTAACCAAGGAAACTCGGTCTCCAAAGGATAAAAAGTGATTTTTACAATTTAGGGTGCAAGTCGTAATCATTTTCACCACATGGTTGTAATCTCTTAACTGCATTCAACCCGAAAAGATGGGGGCGCCAAGGTACTCCATTGTAAAAGTGACTCATTGCATGCCCATCCTATTGCATAGATTCAGAGCCAGACTTTCTTCACATTTATTAGAAAAGTAGAGCAGAAAATTATCCTTCTTTATAGCCTGGCCACTCTAGTGGTAGTAGAATTTAACTGTTTTGTTGATACCACAAATTTAATTATTTCTGCATTCATGAGGATAAGTGTTTCATCTTCAAACATCAAGAGGGAGATGGGGGCAGTCTCATCTTTTTACAGTAGGGTAGTATAACCCAGTTGATCATCCCTTTCTTGATCATGTGGCTAAGTACATATTGCATATGAATAAAGATACCTGGGGATATGGGGTCCCCATTCCAGAACCCGCGAGTTGCTTTAATGAATACATGTTTCTTATTCATAAATGAAATTGTGAGCCTAGAGGAGCTACCACATCAGAAGATGAAGTCACAAGCCCAGGGGGAGAGGCCCATCCTAGACAACACTCTATTGATAAAGCCCCGTTCAAGGCTCCCATCATATAATGTGACATGTTATAACATTTTTATATTAAAATTAATATATGAAAATTACCATTAAATTGTGGATATAGAAATGTCTACACTATAATGGTAAGTTTACATCATGAATATCCATGTCTGTACATAAAAATGGTAATATGAAAGTACAGTTAATTTTGGGTTTGTGCCCTAGTTTTACCTAAATAACACTTGAACTAGATCCAACAATATAACTTTGTTTTTTAGGTCTCACATGATTAACATCATGTTTCTACTAAGTTACAACTTTAGTTGTTGGGTCTGTGATGTTTCTATTTCATGTCTACATTACTATGCATTACCTTATCTCCATGAGTAAAAATCCTCAAGAGATGTAAACCCCGAGTATATTCCTTTTTTCCATTATCAAATATGTACATCTTCTCTAGAAATAGTATCATAATTTAAATTACTATAATACTTTACTTACTCAATTTTATTCCATGAATAGTAAAAAAATTGCGTATTTTACACTTCTTCTAAGATACTTCAGAATCTATAACATACATGGTATTTGTAGACATGGATACCAATGGATTGAATGGGCCTTTCTTTATCATTACCATAAACTAACAGTGATATTATATCATATGTATATATGTAAGAATAGTATTTTTTTCATCAAAACATGTATCCCTTCCTTAGTAAATTCAAGGTACAAATCCCTTTTGTACATACTCAAGTACAACTTGATAGTTTATATTACTTCCCTTACAGTTCTCCTAATTATAATTGATATTTTCCTATCATGATCTATATGTTGGAAATAAAATATCTTGTACATATCATAACATAAATGATTGATCCATCGAAGAATCACATATAATTCATCTGACCACTTTAATCTCCTCTTATGAACATGTATGTATTCTTGGAATGATTTTTTCCATGTGACACTAGAAACTATTCTAACTCGAACTATTAAAACTTGTAATTTTTAATACCTTTTCAGTATATGTATGATTTATTGACTTGGTCTAAGAAACCATTTGATATAACTCAACAAATCATATTTTATATAAAATAATTTACAACTTTATTTCAATCATTGGATAATTACTTTCATTATGGTATTCACTAACTGTAAGAATAATATATGTTTTTCATTTGTTAACAAACATATTTCACATGGAAATCATGGTTCTCTAACTAACCTCTGGTAGACACATATATTAATTCAAAATAAATATTCTATGATCTTGTTACATAAATATAAAACAATATTTCAGAATCTTAAACACCTTATTGGCATTTTATGATGTCACCATACATATCAGGTTGTTTCGTATATACAACTTCCACGAATGGTGGTCATAACATGCTATGCTGAATAAAATAATCAATGAAATCAACTATGACAAGTAAAATTATAATGGATTTAGGAATAACGACAAGGTATAACCAATCGATACTTATTGGAACTATTTTTGTATCATCAATGTATAATATCACATGAATACCCACCAAATTAATCAAAATAATAATCCCCAACCCCACTTTGATACATGGAATCCATTATCAATTTTTAATTGATCTTATAAATCTAAAATAATTCCAGTATATTTCTTGCTTGTAGGAGTTATTATTTGCAATGAATAACGGATCACCAGCCATGGTGAATAAAAAAACATCACTCTACTTTTGTCCTTCTTGTGCATTAGGTGTATCTAGAACATTATCCTTTCATACCACTTGTGGAATGCATTTTTATACCCAAAAATAATTACCTCTAGCATTGACTAAACATAAGTCAGCTAGGATCCCACATTCATAAATAAATACGTGGACCCATATATAGAAATATACTATATGTCTTGATTGTATCCCTCTATCATAGGGATTTCTATAATATGAAAAAAAAATCTTTCAGGATAATTATTATAGACACACATTCTGTTTTTCCTTGATGCAGGTTTATTTATATCCTCGATAAACTCTTTTAATCTAAAAAAATATTATAAGGAAATAATGGATTTCTACTATACTAAAACTGATATTATATCCATTTTTCATTATAGTTGGATTATTATTATTGGATAATTTTGTTACTTTCAATGCATATTTTGAAAATGAGAAATATTTCTACAATGGATATAAGATTCAACATTGATACTCATTTTACATAAATCATGACTCTGATGTATATAAGGAAATATGAATTTAGTATTTATTCCATGATGTGTTCTATTTATTTATGTTAACATGTATGAATTAATTATCAATACTATTTATTTATATCATAACCCTGATGTGGATAAGGTAATGTGTATTTTGGAATGACTCTATGCAACATTATATTGATCGGTGAATTAATGGTCGAGATATTATTTGGCAGAATAGCCTGAAAAATTTTATATCTTCTATCCATGAATATATTGTACTTCACCTCCATATTACTTAATAATAATTTGAAGTAATATTATTATGTATATTTATCGATGTCTTTCCCTTTTAATAGTTCATGATTACTAGTTGAACTAGTTCTAAATGATTTATAAAAAACCTTTAATTATAATTTTTTCTTTGTCAAAAAACTATGTATATAAATTGATAATACATATGTTTTTCTTAAATCAAATGAGTCTAAATAACATACTAGGTTTATCCCTAATGTGACCTTTTAGTTTTAATTTACAAATAATTATCATGCCACAATTTTTTATATAAAGATTAACATTTATATTAATCATTTATTTCTTATGAATCATGTATAACTAGATATTTATTTAGTATGAAATACCACAAACAACTGTCATTTGTAAACCAAAATAATGTCCCCTTATATCCAAATGACACATGAAATAAATTTTTGGTTAATACTCAATAATATTTCTACATGAATCACTCAATTGGGAATATAGAAGCAGTTTACTAATAATTACTGACTTAGGAATCACCTTTTCTCAACCGCTTGGAGAATAAACATTACTAATTGTAATGTTTGATTAATTACATGGTCAACATATTCAAATAATCATATTTTATAGGAGTATTTTATTTAATACACCATAAGTATAACTAAAACATTATGTTTTATATTGATGAATATTCTTGATGAGGAAAAGGATACTTGCTTCTTTGATATAGTTTATTTCACTTAATATTATATAGAGTTATTTCATGAAATGCAAATAAAATAACCTCTTGTTTAATACCTATTTCATTGAAATAAATTAAGAAGGTGCCTTTGGAAGAACTCTTTCAATTAGTATTCTCTCTTTATCATTAAATTGTTTTCTCGATAATAATTAAATATTATACATTATTTATGTTCTCAATGCTTAGAGAACATTATCTATAACCTAATGAAGCATTTTCTCTATAATGGTCATATGGAATTCTTAAAAAAATGAGTAATTGGATAAAAATGATATGATAAAGGGATCTATTAAAATATCATAATCCATATTTCAATTTACACATGTGTAGTGTAATCATCACCCATTCATATAATGCTTCACTTTATCCTTGTAATTTTCTTAGAGATGAGACAACATGAAATATTATTCATCTCTAGATGTAGTATCTATAGCTTATATCAATTGTTTAATGACATCAGTATAAAATAACAACCATTTTCATAAAACACGATTCTCATGTAAAAAAATTTACATCCTATATTCTTGAGGTGGATTAACAGGTCTTGGGTACACACTATAAAAAAATCGACTACCAGTGGCCGTTTTTTTGGTTTTGGCAGCGGTTTAAAACGCCACCATATGGTTTTATGATTGTTTCCCAAAACCACCACTAAATTGGGTTTCAACATCCAATTCACATAATTTCCATCCATTTAGTGGTATATTTTTGGAACCACGATATAAAATTTGTTTACCAACAATTTTCTCGTTAAAAAAATTTCGATGGATTAACTGTGGTTTAAACTTCCACTAAATGCTCGGAAATGTTTGGGAGGGGAAACCTCCATTAAAAAAAGAAAAAAACCTCTAAAAAAATTTAGAACTTATATAGAAGTGGTTTAAACTACCTCTAAACAATAATTTTTCATATATAGCGATCTTTTAACCCACTTCCATATATCTCTTTGCAAAGACAAACTCAGAAGCATATTCTACATCCCTAGTATATCCAAACAAAAAATATAATTAATATAGAAATATACAAAATAAAATAATAGTAAAAACAATAATAACGTAATCAGAAAATTATAAAAGTCCACATGATTATTAGAGTGGTGGTTCTATCATGTTCGGAACGAAATAATGAGTATGGGAAGGCCATAAAAGATCAACTTAGGAATAGATGAATATTTTTTAAATGACTTCGGTTCATGGTAGGAGATTTATGGTTGATTTATATTCATTATAAGTTTATATCTCTAGATGATACTTCTTAATAGAGTAATGAAATTTCAAAATTTTATATTTTAAGAATATTGTGTTTAAGGAATAGTTTCTAGGTGTTTATAAAAATGGGTGGAAGGATGGATACAA
Source organism: Viscum album (assembly GCA_963277665.1). Taxonomy (NCBI): domain Eukaryota; kingdom Viridiplantae; phylum Streptophyta; class Magnoliopsida; order Santalales; family Viscaceae; genus Viscum; species Viscum album. The sequence goes on along the minus strand of OY728123.1, from coordinate 786,372,281 downwards.
ATAATTAGCTGTTATATGATTTTTTCACAATATAATGGTTTCGAGTGTGGTATTTTTAGTACCCCAAAACAATTTTTTAATGAGTAATAAATATTTTTTTCATTTGGTTTTTATTTTTATGTTAAACATAAACTAGTGATGATAATTTGTAAGAATGCCAGAAAAATTAAAACACTTTTATTAAACAAAACACTGATAAATGAAATTACTACCCCACTAATGACCTCAACTGGCCTAGAAAACTTATTGCAAGCCCATATAGCACCACAAGAAGACCTTCCATCAACATAATAAGACCAATTAAGTATCCTTCATCACATGGATACACCATAACAAAAAAAATAAATTGTAATAAGAATTGAAATGGTGGTGAGAATAAAAGAAATGTACAAAACTATATTTGAAATGGGAGGACAGACACTAGTTTTTTTATGACTTTGATACCCATAAATATGGGTATTTATATAACCCTTAAATCAACCATTGAAAGATTATAGTTGTTGATATTTAATTTAGTCATTGATGATTTTATAGTAGCCCTTTATTCTTTTCATTTTGAAACAATTGAAATATTTTACTGATTAATGATTTAAAGTATTTCTTCTATTTTAAAAAATAATTTATACTTAAGGGTATTTTACAAAAAGAATATATATATATATATATATATATATATCAACTTAATTAATATGAAGATAAAATATTTTTTCATCAATTGAGACAATGTTTTATTTCAACAAAAAAATTGGTTTTGAGCATGTAAGGGACACCTCAACTAGAGATGGAGGACCTTCAAGGGGTCAACCCTAGCCAGGGAGTTGTTGACCCATGGCTCAAGGAGGAAATCATGAAGAGGGTTAAGATGTGTGTATGTGGTGGCATGATCCAGGCATTGGTCATGCACCGGTGTGTGGGAGAGGGTACGCAAGGTTTGAGCCAAGGACTACGGCTAGGGTCCCGTGTATAAAGACCCCTTGGTGTTTGTGTTTATGTCATCAAATTAAAGAGATTCATGCTAAGACTTATAAGGGATCACATAAACATGTATGGTTTCAATGTGGAACACACTGGTTCACAGATCACCCCCCCCCCCAACCTTCTTATATCATCGTGATCTTAGCCGTATAATCTTGTTGCGTGATATATTGGACGTCCACACTGGTTCACAGATCAACCCCCCCCCCCACCTTCTTATATCATCGTGTTTTTATCGACTGTCCGATATGGATTCACCTAATCTAGAACATTCATCCCTTTTAAAAATGTGTGATCACCCATAGAAATTTAATCATGCCTTGTCAAATATTAGTTATCCATTCTTTTTTAAAACATGTTGCCCATCCTGGACCATATGATCTTATATGCAACCCATCCGGGATATCCATTCTTAAGCTGCACGGACCCCCCCCCCCTCTGCTAAAAATGTTTGGGTAAATCCTAACCCTTTGATCAGATCAATATTGATCTGAGCCATCATTTATTTTTTCCTTCTTCCTTATTGAGCCTCACCAATCTACATCACACCTTGTAGCCTACATCCCCCATTATCGCCACATTTCTATGATGCCTTATTTCCACCCTCATCATTGCCCCTTCAATTAATTCAAATAAAGCTGTTATTTTAATAAAAAAACCCCTATCCATGAATCAGATCCCCCCTCATGTAATGGATTTTATTATTTTCAATTGATTTTTATAATAATTTATATAATATATATATATATATATATATAATTGTACATTTCTAAATCAATTTTCACATATGATATGTTATCTTGACTTAAAGGATGTGTTTCCAAAACCCTTTAGTTATAAGGGTGTGGTTTTGTTATAAAATGAATTATATATATATGTGTATGTATACATGTGTATACACACATATATAGACAAATATTTTTAGTATATATATATATATTATTATTAATGGTTTCTTTTGTTTTAAATCATATTTCTAAACTTTTCTGAAAATGTGAAAGTCTTAGATTTCAAGATGATGATATAAAATGGGGATGTATATAAATATTTCTTTCTATATATTTACATTTATGTGTATATACATGCGAATATACACATATATATCAACTCATTTTTGTATAAGCACATATAAGAGGGTTCTTGTTTTCAAAGAAAATCTTTTAAAAACTTTGGATGTAAGGGTTTCATGTTTTCAAACCATGTACATATATGTATATATATATATATGCATATATATATATATATGCAAATAAATATGAACACCTTAACTATAGTTATTATTTCCCATTTATATAGAATTTATAAATAGAATTTAACACCAATCAAACTTATGTTTAATAATCTATGTATGTTTAAAACTCTTTTATTAATCATGTCTACACATTTTCATGTGATAAATCATATAATTTTATGTGGAACAAGTTATTATTTTTTGTGAGAACATGCTTCTGCATCTCTTAACATGTCTTGCATGAATAGGTATGACCATCATCTAGCTCATGTGTGACATTCCAAGCATTATGTAGTCTAGAAAACACATATATCAATTTTTCATGCAATTAAGGTTTGAAAATAACAATGGGGATTTTCCAATCATGGGATTGTCCATAAAATGATTTTAAAACCATTCGGGGAAATGGTGAAGATATGCGAATGATTATTTTCTTTCGATGGAAATAATATTATATAATTATTTTGTAAATGATTTTGGGTAAGAAATAAGAAAGGAAGGTCCATGGGAAAATGTTTTAAAAATTGGCACTGGAGAAATATGTGACCTTATGGTGAGTGAACCCCTAAGTCCTAGAGATGAATAGTTTTCATATGTATGCTTTTTCATATAGTATATCATGTATTATTAATGACCCAAATAAATTAATATTTTTTAAGGAGAATTTCCAATGGATTTTCAACTATAAATATTTTTTAAAATACTAATTATATATATATTCCAGTATTTTTAAAAATTTATTGTATGTATTTATATTTATTTTCAAGAAATGTTATAAGGAATTATTGGGTGTTTAAAATCCCCTTACTGGGAAAAATTATTGCTCACCCTACATATTATAGATAATTTTTTAGGTTTAGAATACTCTCTAAGATGAATTTCTATTGTGGATCTTGTGCACTGAAGAATCTTATTTTATTTAATTTTAAACTAGTATAGTTTGCTATATTGTAAGTCATGTATCTAATTTTCCAGAACCTAGATTGGTAAAAGTTCCTCTATTAGAAAAAAAATGTTGTGTATTAATTAATGTTTATTTCATAGGGAAAAAGTACACAACATTTATAAGAGCTGATTCCATTATCTCAGGATCAGGTCTTTATAGTTGGTATCTGATGAATGGTTTAGATAATTCTGGAAATTTTGAATGAAAATGGTAATTTAAATATGCTTAAGGAATTCACTTTTCTTAAAATTTTCAAATGGAAAACTGGAGACTACCAACAAATATTTTTCTCTTCCCACTATGCTACTTGATACTATAATTTTAAAATCATCATTAAATGTATATCAGCCTTTTGCAAACCAATGATTATCTTGTAAACACCTCTACCATGAGTCTACCACATCAAACTTCCTTCATATCTTCCATGGATATTATTATGTTTATTTCCTCATGGAATGAGCACATCTTGACTTCTACTCACATAAAGGGAAATATTATAAATGACTCTTTATATATTTTACAATGTTTGAGAACTACTTATCCCTCTAGGATTTCCAAAAGGCTATAGAAGAGTGTGACCTCTATGCATCATATCTTTTCTAGATCTTGTAATATAGTATGTATGGGAGACATTATGATATCATACCCTTACACAATGAGGTAGTTTGTCTACTTTTTAATGACCAAGTCAATTTAATTACCTCTACTCTCTACACATCCCATTAAGAACTGTAGAGAAATAAATTCTATATAAATGAGTTTGAACCTACCTTCTCGAAGTATATTTGGGCCACAGAAATTGAACTTTTAAAAACAAACTTGGGAATCACTTTGGCTGGGATGAATAGTTCACATTTGTAGACTTGGTTATGGTATAACTTAAATTTTAACCTTTTAGTTAATGATATTTATCTTTTAAATTATTAACCGTTTTAATTAATTTATTTTAGTAGGGACATCAAGGCTGATATCAGAAGGGTTACTCTGGTGGGTTTTTTTGTTTTGTGAGTACAATTGAATTGTGAGAGCAGAATTCAATTAAGGGGGAGGTGGTGTAACACCCTGAAACAATGTTTTAATGAGTAATAAATATATTTTCCTCTGGGTGGTTATTTTTATTTTAAACATAAACTAGTTTTGATAATTAAAACGAACACAAGAAAAATGAAAACACTTTCATAAAAAAAGTTGATAAATTAAATTGTTGCATGACTAAAGACCTAAAATAGACTACAAAGCTTATTGAAAAACTATATAGCTCCATTTTAAGACCTCCCATCAGTACAATAAGATTTATTATGTAGCTTTAATTACCTGGATTGACCATAATAAAAAAAGAAATAGTAAAAAAATTAGAATGGTGCTGAGAATAAAAGGATTGTACAAAACCATATTTGAAACATGTGGAAAGAAGCTGGTGTTTTTTTTATCTTTTATACCCATAAACATTGTTATTTATAAGAAACACTTTCATTAAAAAATGTGGATAAATTAAATTGTTGCCCTACTAAAGATCTCAAATAGATTAAAAAACTAATTACAAGGCCATGTATCACCATAGGAAGACCTCCCATCAGCACAATAAGACCAATTAAGTATCCATCATCATCTAGATCCACCATAATAAAACAATAAACTATACAAATAATTGAAATTGTGTTGAGAATAAGAGGATTATACAAAACCATATTTGAAACATGTGGAAGGAAGCTTGTGTTTTTTTTCGCTTTTTTACCCATAAACATTGGTATTTATAGAACCATAAAATTGACCATTGTAAGATTATATCCATTAAGATTTATAGTGACGATTGATGGTTTTCTAAAATAAATTATTTTCTTTTTATTTTAAAACCATTTAAATTTTTTAAATGATTAATGTTTTAAATCATTATTCTCTTTTAATGAAGAGTATTTATTCAAGAGGATTTTACAAAAATAATATATATATATATATATAAACTTAATTAAAATAATTTTAAAAAAAGTAATCAATTGAGAACCTATTTTATTTGGACAATAAAATTATTTTTCATCATGTAAGAGACACCTCAACTAGGGCTAGAAGACCCTCAATGGGTCAACCCTAGCCATAGAGGTGTCATCCTGAGGCCCAAGGAGGAACTCGATCAAGGGGTCAAGTCGTGTGTACATAGAGGCACGAGCTCAGAATTGGTCACACAAGTCACAGACTGGTGTGCAAGAGTGGGTGAGAAAGGGTTCATCCGAGGCTCATAGGCAGGGTCATGGGAATAAGGACCCCTTGGTGTGTGTGTTTGTCTCATCAAACACAAGCGATGCATGCTGAGCCTTATAAGGTATCCTCAAAACCCACGTTGTTTCGATGTATGATGTATATTTTTTGCGACTATTGATCTCAATTATACAATCTCACCATGCAATATCCTGTCCATATACAATGGTTAACTGATCGAACCCCCACCACCTTATTCTATGACTGAATTTTTATCGACCGTATGATCTGTTTTCACTTGATCTAGACCATTCAATCCTTTTAAAAACACATGATCACCCATAATTTTCTGATCCTACCCCATCTAATATCATGCATCCATTATTTTTTAAAACATGACACTCATCCTAGACCCTCCAATTGGATTTTCATCCCATCTTGGAAATCCATTCCTAAGTCGCACAAATCCCCCCCCACTAAATATATTATAGTTAATCCTAATACTTGGATCTTATCACGATTGATCTGAGTCGTCTATTCTTTTTTCCTTCTTCTTCTGCATTAAGCAGCACTAGTCTCTATCACACCATATAGCAGTTGGCCCCCTTCATCTCCACTTTCCTGTGATTCCTTCTTTCCACCCTCAACGTGCCCCTTTTATTAATTCCTATGAAGGTGTTATTTTAGCCCATAAACCCAATCTATGACTCAGATCCCCATCAATGTTTAAATTTTATATTTTAGGGGTATCAATCAAACCTTTTTTCTGCTGCATTGTGATAATAAATGTTTTTTCATAGATTTAGACAATTCGATTTTTCAATTATAAATTATACTAATTGAAACTCCGGTTCAATCATACCCTAATTTTCACACCTAATACGACCCGAATATCACACTACCAAGCATCCTCTTTTAGTTTCAAGAAACCCACTAACCACTTTGATTTATTTATTGTAAGGGGTTTTATTATTATCAATTTATTTATGTAAACATTTATAATATATATATATATATATTCAAAATTGTACCTTTATAAATCAAGTTTCACATATGATATGTTTTCTTGACATAAAGGATATGATTTTAAAACCCCAGAGTTGTAAAGGTGTGGTTTTGTTTATAATAAATATATTATATTTATGTGTATATACATGCATATGGAGAAATATATAGCCTAATGTTTTTAGTATATATATATCATTAATGGGTTCTTTTGATTTAAACCATATTTCAAAACTGTTTTGAAAATGGGAGAGTATTAGTCTTCAAAATGATGATAAAAGGGTGATGTATATATATTTGTGTATATATATATACATATATGTGTATATACATGAGAATATACACACATATATCAACACATTTCGGTATAAGCACATATAGGAGGGTTTTCTTAAAATCATAGCTTCGAAAACTTTCAGATTCAATGGTTTTATGTTTTTAAACCACATAAATATATGTATATATATGTGTATTTATATACACATATATATGCACACACACATATATATATTCATATAAATATGAACACCATATGTATTTTTATTCTTAATCATTTATTTATAATGTTTAAATTTTATTTAACACCCATTAAACTTGTGTTTAATGATCTGTGTAAGTTTAAACTCCATAATTCACCATGTTTACACATTTTCATGTGATAAATATTATCATTTTATGTATAGAAAGTTATTATTTTATGTGACGAAATGCATCTGCATATCCTGACATGTCATGTATGAATAGGTATGTCCATCATCTAGCTCATGTGTGACATTTCAATAATTATGTAGTCTTTCATGCACATAAATCCTTGATTCATGAAATTATGTTTTTAAAATGATAATTGGTTTTTTCCAAGAATGAGATTCTCCATAATATTATTTAAAATATTTTTGAGTAAATGGTTATGTGATGATAGTGATTGTTTTATTTTTATGGAAATAAAATTATGTAAGTATTTTGGAAAAGATTTTGGGTAAGAAATAAGAACATCAGGTTCATGGGAAAATGTTTTCCAAATTGGCACTGGTGAAATATATGACTTTATGGGGAGTGAACCCATAAGTCTTAGAGATGACTAGGGGTCGTATGTGTGGTTTTTAATATGGTCTTCCATGTTTTATTAATGTCCCATGAAAATTATTTTTTTAAAGGATAATTATGAATATCATTTCAAGTATAATTATTTTGTGAAATAATTCTTTTCTATATATATACATATGTTCAATTATTTGTGAAAATCTATTTTATGTATGTATATTTATTTATAAGAAATGTTTTATAAAATTTTTTAGTTCTATAAAAAACCCCTTACTGGGAATAATTAATTCTCACCCTATATATTATAAACACTTTTACAGGTTTAGAAAACATTTCGTGATTAATTTTCAATGATGGATGATGTGAACTGAAGAATCATTATTTAATAAATTTTAAACCTTTATTTTTTGTTGAATTGAAAGTTATGTATTTAGTTTACCAAAATTAGATTAGTGAAAGGTACTCCGCTTTAATAAATGTTGTGTATTTTGTCAAGTTTCTTACATAAAAAAATAGTACACATCATTTATAAGAGTTGAGACTGCTAGCTTGATCTTGGGTCTTCACAATATTCAGGAGTGGTGATAGGACTACAATCAGCATAATGGGTTAAGAAAATGAATAAAAACATAAAAATCTTATAATATCATAGGATCCATTATATATAAACATAACTTCATCTAGAAGATTTATTATGGATGAATTTGATTATAATATTGGTTCGTAATAAAATAGATCACAGAGTATAATGTATTTGTGAAGAAAAATCAGGATGTATTTACCAATAATATTAGGATACTAACAATGAACATTGAATGTGAGTTATATAGAGGAATAGTTTTTGGGTAGTAACATATAAAGATACACTTAAAGTCTATAAGTTTATCAATTTTTATCTCTTTTCATAAAATTCTTCAAGAAGTAAACAATTGTTGTTCTAAAACCAAATATTTATATCCCATTTCTATAGAATAGATGTCTTTGCAATGGTAGTGATAATTTTTTATTTAATAATTATGGAAAAATCATCAGAATATGATCATAGAAATATATATAAATTTTCTTGATTGTGGTGGACTGATGAAAGGTTGAGACTAGGTTGTATGTGGTGGTATAAATATACGTTGTTTGCGTAGTTCAAATAGAGGAAGAATTAATGTGAGTTTATAATTCTAATAGTATTTGAAATTCTAGATGGTGGGCTTATAGATATAGTCATGTTCCAATTTTTTCAATGGATCTCTATGTATTAGTAGATCTGGGATTATTGGTCATTAGAGCTAGTGTCATAAAAATAAAATGACCATATTGAGTGATACCAAGGATATGGTACATGGAAAAAGCTGTTTATAGGACTTAAACAAAGTCACAAGATTATAATATTGAGTATATTTTATTTCAGATTAAATTTTCAATAGATTTCTATAGAGGGTTTCATGAACTCAATGAATTATCCTATAATAATTCTTGAGATATGGGTATTTGATTCTATAATGGGACATAATAACAAATTGGACTAAAATCCTCATGTGCATGAATTTGTACACAATTTCTACTCAAACTCACACGATCAGGAACTAACCTTGTGCCATAGGGAAAGCCCATTTATAATATTCATCACAATTTTTTCCCAAACATAAGGTTTAATAAACTACTAAAAATATCCATAAAAATAACTCATTAGAAAAAGTCCTATGAAAAATAAATGTTAAATTATAAAACCCATAAAAATTTAAAACACCGGAAAATAAAGCATAATTAATATTAGAGTAGCATGGGGGTATCATGATTATTAATCTCTTAATATTTAAGGAAAATAATTAAAAATGTAAAAATCAGAATAAAACATAAAAAATGAACCAATCATATATATTTTCATGCAATCTAATGGAAAAACATATATCCCTACCAGAAACCAAAAAATGGTTTCTAAATCACCATATTAGTGTTAACCTATCATATGTTTAGTTACAAATTAAATATGAATCAAAAGTGAGCACTAATCGCTACCTAATGAACTTTTATGGACACCCTCTCTATCTCTCTCTTCACTCCCAGCCACCTGAACTTCCATTAAAATTATGATGAAAATTAAACAGTGCTGTATATTTAAATTTAAGATTACTGCCAATAAAATTGTGTGTACTAAATTATTTTGATGTTTTTTGATTTACTTTCTCACTACCATCCATCTAGGAAATATCTCCAAGGAGAAATCTATTTTTATTCTTATATAATTAAATCAACAAATTCTATAGAGCAAGGACATTTTCATAATGAAACATTCTATGTGAAACTATTAATGAACGGGTCTTTTAATTCTAATACACTCCCTTTGAGAAAACATTGGTTTGTAATAACTACAACCCAGGTTATAAGGTTCTGTTTTACTCGATGTTAGGCTGAGGACCTCTGATGGTAATGGTCCCAAACCCATCGTGCACACATGACTAGGATGCTCCATCCAAGGTACATGACCAACAAGATCATCCTAGGTGACTGAGAAGGACTGTGCATGATTAACATCAAACAATTATTTTTTACCTATAAATAAAGTATCAATCATATTTTAATAAATATATATTAACATAGTGAAAAATGAAAATAATTTATTACAATGAAAAGTGAATTCATATCCCAACTTCTATGGCAGGATCATTAACATTACTCCAATTGGATTTTGTATGAACATTGAACCAATGTATTTTCAGGATAATTGGTTCCCTAAATTATTTTACAGTATTCAAAAAAGATAAATAAAAAATTTAATATATGTAATATGTAATTTTATATTATAAATATATAAACTAATGAAAATATTATCAAAAAAAATTCTAGTAAACCCCTTTGACCCAAATGTGTAAGGGATAATTTTTTTAACTCGACATTATGAAATTTTTCTTGTAACATCCTGAAATAAATAACATGTAATTTAATAGTAACATATGCAATGTCATCTCCCTGTCATTTGAATTTATATATGTAAAATGATATTAATATAATAATATATATTTCACTACCATGTGCTTCTCATGATGATGGCTATCAACAAAAACCATCCATTCCTCTCAAGTTACCCTCTTTGTGTAAAATATAATAATTATTCTGAGAGTTCAATTAATAGACATTGAATTCATTTGATAATCATCATTAAAAATCATTCTATTTCTTACACAAATTTTTAAATGCCCACTTTTGGATGATAAGTTCTACAGTGGTAGAGTGGAATAATGTCTGTACAAAGAGATTAGTTTTTAAAATAATATAATTTAATAACATAATGAAATTAATTTACACCACAATGTATTGAAATTACCTTCATCAAAAAATAAAATAATTCATTTTTTGAAGATTCAGGCACATGCCTCCAATCAGCATAGGTAATGGGAAGGGTAACTGGATCCACCACCAAATGTCTTAGAATAAAGCCAAATAATCCTACGGCATTATCAATGGGGACCCCATAATAGTCCAATGGGAAAAATATCTTCATTCCGTTCATATTTAGGACAACTTAACTATTTTTATTTCTTTCTATAGTAACATTTTATGATTCTTTAATGAAAAAATAGTTAGTTGTATAAAAATGTGAAATAACTTCAATCACATTAAAATTTATACCTGTAACTTCCATTTTCAAATATCCTCACAAAGAAACTGGAGTGGCAACTTGTTCCCTCACTATTGAACATGATTAATGTGGACACACAGTCTCAAATACTAATGGGATAAAGAAGGAGGGTGTATCAGACATTGAAGGAATGAAGGGTGTGGGAGACACTAGAGGTGGGTAGATGATGGATGAATCAAATTCTGTAGAGAGGGAGACTAATGGATCATCATATGTTAGTCTGGTTGAAGGAATGTTAATTGGGAGTCGACTGGTATCATAGAAATGCTTCTTCTTGTCATTCCTTCCATTTAATAAAATAAAATTATCCTTAGAACATAAATTTCAAATAATATATGCATAAAGAAGAGAAATGATAAAATATGCATAGTACTGAAAAACAAAATATATGTATATTTGATAATAAATGAATTCACATATTACATTAGTTGTTGATAAATTAATGGATGACTTCACTTACAATCATTTTTTCTTTTAATCATTATGTTTTCCTACTTTCAATTACATCATCTACCCCATCCACCCTAGAAAGAGTAATATATTAAATATCATGATGGAAAAATAAGTTAATTTATTGATTTTTATGGGATTCAATGCCATATGAACAAACTTTCACTTAATCACCCATATCATACAAGTATCTTTGTTTTATGTGATCAACTACACTCTACCCTTCATCCACGACATCTTCCACAAAATATAACATTTTTTCATGCAACGAAAAAGATATATGGATCATGTAACTCACATTCACAAAAATCAATCAAGTGAGATATGTTCATAAAAGTAAATGGTAAGGAATATAATTTAACACACATGGTAATATTGACCCATGTTCACTTGAATAAAACAACTAAAAATGACCGTTTTTGTTTAATTTAATAATACAAATCAATTTTACATAGTATCCCAATTGGGAACCTATATGTATACCACAATTCTGTGTTTTCAATCCCACTTATAGATTTACTATATTAAATTTAAATCCATTTACATCATAAGCATTGAGTTTTATAGCCATTTTTAGAGGACATTGAGCTGTAAACATCAAATATTCTAACAACCCATCCCAATTATCAGTATTCATGATATATATAAAGTAATATATATAATTATATTTATAAAATATTCTTCATCCTAATATCCATATTTATTGAAATATTTCTAAACATACACAATGTGAAACCATTATATAATATATTTATTAATATATTTTATTATATCATTCTCATTTCATGTATTAATTCCAAAATTCTTATCATTGAGTTAATATCATTCAATAGAATGCTTAAATTCCACTAAATAGTAAACATTAACAATCTATTTAACACAAATTCATGTTATGTTAATCAAAATATTTATAATGAAAAATCCCCTAAAAATGAAATTTTTTTGAAATAAGTTCAAAAATTATTACCCACATGTCATACAAAAATTAACATGTATAATTTTGGATTCCATATTTTTATTATAAGGAATCTTATTACCATTTTATCTCAATTGTCAAAACAAAAATGAATAATTTTACCATGAATGTTAATCTTTTAACACAAGACATAATATTCTATTATTTCTCATTTTCATGTCAATATTTTACTTTATCACACTTCTCTTGAGTCTTCATTTAATCCATAAAAACATGTTGAAATTACTCATTCAAGTCATGTCATAATTATTTTGAAATATATAAAAATTATATATTAAGTAATATAATTTCAAAACTACCCACTTGAAGGTTTAAAAACATACAGATTTATATTTTTAAAGGCATAAATTTTAAAAAATTACCTTACCCATTAAACACATTCAAATAATGTTTTTAAAATAATCTTCAAAAACCAACACCAATAACATCACATTAACTATGTCTGTGTGAAATTCTAAAATTCTCTCTCTAAATTATCAAAAAAGTTATCAAACTAGAATTCAATGTGATTATTAATTCAGGTGTCTCGAAATGCATTGTAAGTGTTCCTTATCAGACACCATATTTATAAAACTATTTAGTTATAATCACATATCAACACAATATTTTTATATTTTAATTATTATAATTATATGGAATTAGCATATATTGGTTCTATTATTATTGATATATTATGAATTCCCTTTAATGAATCCCTTTTCATAATCCATTACTTTTTCAAATAAAATTATTTGAAACTGAGGTATTAACATTTCGATTATCCTATTTACAACTTTAAATTGTAACCGATCCTTAAAGGTAACTCTAAGAAAATAGTTGATTTATAATATTATACATTCTTTAAATAAAATAAAAAATTATTTTCTCATTTATAAAACTCATCATAAATCATTCACCCTGTTGGTTATATAATAACTATGTGAGTGATGATGTTTAATTTTCACATAAACCTTTTATGTATTTTCATAAAAATTTATTTTTTATAGAATATAATATTTATAATCAATTAATATCATATTTAAAATTTTATAATGGAAATAAATTCCTTATAATAGTGATGTTAAAATTAAACAATCAATATTATTTTAATCATTTAAAATAATCTGATGAAGACTGACATTTGGATTTGGAACCTCATTGTGGAATATGTTAAAATATTTAACAATGTTGACTATGGAATGAAATGAAAATTATAACTTGACAATTTTTTATCTTATGAAACAATTTTATGGTGACCATCAATTATTATCATTATATCAAAATAGATTTTGAATCAAGAATTGAAAAAATAAAATGGACTCACACAATCACAATTAAACTAATAAATAAATTGTAAAATTGTAATACATTTGATAAAATGAATAATCGCGATGATATAAACATGAATATGGTTATGTAATAAATAAATAATTTATATAATTATATTACACAAATCTCACTTCTTTTGAAAATGACTATGAAGTTCCACATCAAAACAGCCAACAACACCCAAAAAAATTTAGTGGAGCCTAAAAATAAAAAAATAACTAATTTAATTTGATGAAAAATGGAAGAAAAAGATAAAACCCTACATTAAATAGGTAGAAAATTGTTACCTTTAATGAAATTCACCAGAATGGGTCTCAAATCACTCACCACAAACCATAATATACAAAAATTGACAAAAGAAACCACCCAAATCTGTTAGGCTTAGACCACAGGCTATTATGAACCAAAAATGGGAGGAGGATGAGAGGGAGAAGGGGGATCGGGGGAGTGGGGGGTAGTGGATAGGGGGATGGGGGCCAACAGTAAGGGGAAACATTGGGTAGGGGCAAGGGGGAATGGGGGAAGCATTGATGGGGGTGGGATGAATGTAAGGGGAGAGGCCTTGGGCTTGAGGATCAACGATGATGGGGAACAGGGAACTACTATTTGTGAAATGGGGGTCGCGATGAGGTGGAACATGGGGGTATCAATGGGAGAGGATAAAGGCTCGGGCTATGGCTTAAGTTCATGGAGGTGGGGGGGTGGATAAATGGAGAAGCGGAGAGGGGGCCTCTGGGAGTCGGGTAGGACGTGTGTTTTTTTAAAAAAATAAAAAGATTCAGTAGTTGTTTTGAAAATAACCACAACCAAAATACTTGAAAAAATTAGAATTTGTTTTTGAAGCTGCCACTATGACCTAGTTTTGTAGTAGTGACCCTAACAACAATAATTTTTTATATAGTATTATTGTACCAATGTGCATATACTGCTCTTTGGAAACCCATGTCGGATATGACTTTATCTTTTTCCAATAAATATGGTATTGTGTCTTATATTATATAATTCCATTGTCTATAAAAAATATTATAGTACATTAGTTATTTTCTATCTTTATTACCGATATATACATTATTGTTTAATAATTCATTAAATGTCGTATTTATTTTATTTAATTCTAATAAACCTCTATACTAGAATCGGAATACTATGTTTCTTGATTTTTCTTGTGAAAAGGATTCTTAAACCTTTGGTATTACCAGTTCTTATGGAGTTTAAGGTATGCATTTTTTTGTCCAGTAGCATTAACTTGCAGCTGCTAGATTTTTTGAGTGAAGTCTCATCTTCGAAAATCAAAATTTTATTTATACAATGCTTGCATATAATTTTGTAGCAAGCTATCTATGTATACACATTTTCTATTAAATACAGTTAATCCAGCCCCTCATTCTCATAATAACTCCCCAATAGTAGTAGGAATCCTTAAATACGGTTAATCGATCACCCCGAAAACATGGTTTTGTTCAAATTTGAATGATGTAAGGAGATTATGATATAATATCTCTTTGATGGTTTTATTATGACATTAAAAAAATGTAATAACTTTCTTTCTCAGAATCATGTATTATTTGATCACACTCACAACTGAATATGTAATAAATAGAAAGAACTCATCGCATTACATGTTCATATTATCTGTGCATTCATGCTTATTATTTTATGTGATCGCGCATATAAACTACACACACAAAACATAAAAACCCATGAAAATAGAATGACGACATGACCATTATCCAATACTAATGGCTGATCCATTGAATGAATAATAGATTAACATATACCCTAGAGATAACTCCTTCAGTCACATCTATTGTAACTCCAATTGCAGCACACACCCATCTAATGTGTCAAACACTTTTCTAGTCTGTCGCCAAATCATTGTGTGAATTACATCACTACTCATCTTCTTCGTTATAAAAAAATAATCACACATAGGGTAGGGGGTCTCATGAGTACAAAATATAAAAGATAAATTGGACATATAAGACCTTATACATATAATGATTCAAATAAGAAATGCTGATCGTCATTTATTAAACTCGTTATTAAAAACAAGAATTGAAATGGCTAAATAAATAAATACAGATAATACAAGCATTGGGCTATATGCAGATCATGATCAGTCTATATATATTAAACTCACTCATTGAAATTAAATTCATAAATAAATAATTAAACATTAAATAAATTATTTTTTAGGGAAATTTTATTGAATAAAAGATTCTATCTTACTTTTAATCCAAAAAGTTTCATCATTCAGTCCTGATATTAATTTTTTTTATTAAAAAATTTGAATTAATTATTTAATTTAATTTAACAACTCTGTTAAATTAATTTATTTTAGGGAAACTGAAAATAATTAATTTCAAACCAGACGTAAATTTTAATCATTCAATTTAATAGTAAAATTAAATTAATTATGTTAATTATTTATTGATTATAATAATTTTCCCATGCCCTAGACACCTTCTAAACACATTTTGGGTCATGGAAACCACGCATAGTCTCATACCTAGCCGTGAAAACACTGTGCATAGTGTTACATGCTAGGCTGGCCTAGGAAGGCCCATTCCATGTTGGTTTGATCTGCTCGGAATATTGTGGGGAAAGAAGGATAAACCCCCATAGTAGGGGCTAAATTGGGGTGGTAGGGGCGCATGTCATGCACATCAGGTGTGGACAATGCCGGTATGACCAAGGCAGTGGGGTGATTCATTCTACCAAAAGGGAAGGCGGTGAAAATTTTTGTGGGGCCACATGTATGGAATCCAAAAGCCGCAGAAGCAATAGTTGTGTAGAGGTTGGGAATGGTAGCTGAGCGACATGGGATCCCAGCTACACATAGGTTTCCGGTGCTAGGGCTAGCTGGGAGGGTGCATTAAAGATGGCATGCTGGCTGGATCTGGTGAGAACAACAATGTAAGGAAGACATGGTTGGTTGGTTAGTGAGATCTTTCGAAATGCACTTCGGGGTTCGCCAGGTCATGGTTGTCTAAGGCAGAAGGCACATTTTTCATGGGAATCTGGTGAAGGATGAGGGGTAGAAGTCAATTTTTTATGATAGCCTCTTGTGTGATGTTGTGGTAATAGAGAGTGGATGAGAGGGTGGCTTCACTGGTGTAGAGTGCCACGGGATCCATCTCTAGGCAGTCGGCTGGTATGAGGAGGTTCTGGTAGTTGATCCTCATTGATGAGGTGGAAGAAAACGGTTGCGGGAAAGTACCTCCACCAGCTATGCCTTTGAGTTATAATATCATATATATTAAAATTATATGTTCATAAAAAATGACACATAAATGAGTGATTTTAATTCATAATAATAATTTTGGATGACCAAAACTTGGCCATCCATCCTCAACATCAACACTCGTCTATGATGTTGGGACCAAAAAAATGCCCTATTCAAAAGTTAATGAAAATTTAATTTTTATTCTGTCTTAAAATGTTTCACACGTCACAGTCATAACAATTAAGGGAATCAGGGTGCATAATGGATGTTTGTGCACTGATGACTTAATTTTTTATCTAGTGATCAATGTAACAACATCATTGATGGAAAGTCACTACCTTGATTAAGCCCAAGGATGATATGTGAAGAAATTTATGAAAAAAAATTAAAACATAAATGTTTGGTTTGATCTAAATCGGCACATGACATCTACTTTTCAATAGTGATTTATGCTCAAATGATCCAAAGAAGAATCCCTCTAGATTATCCACACACACATCGGAAATCTGTGAGAGCAGCGATCATTGAATTCATGGTACTAAAATGGTGATCCAATGATGCCTTGGATATTCCAACAATCACCACATATTCAAACCTTTGATTCCTAAGGAATAGCTCAATGCAATCCACTAGATCAAGTTCTTCTCTCTCTAGAATGTGAAGGAGGAGATAAAATCTGTGAATATCTCATATTGAATAGTCCACAGGCAAGAACCCCTATCCTCATATGAATAGTGTGTTATGAAATTTCCTGGAAAAGGATCCTCGACAAAAAATATTTTTTGCAGACTATTAAAACAAAATATTATGAATACTGTACCGAGTCATAAATATCATTTATCTTTTTATCACATTATTATAATATAATTAATACATTATGTGATAAAACATGAGCCATTAA
The DNA here is from genome assembly GCA_963277665.1 of Viscum album. Classification (NCBI taxonomy): domain Eukaryota; kingdom Viridiplantae; phylum Streptophyta; class Magnoliopsida; order Santalales; family Viscaceae; genus Viscum; species Viscum album. The sequence goes on along the minus strand of OY728123.1, from coordinate 786,354,398 downwards.
CATGACTTTTTTCCCATATATATTAAATAAGCCCAAAATATTTTAAACTAATATTCATTCATATAATATTTTTCTTATATTTAATTTCAAACTAGAAAATACATTTAATAAATAAATTCTATACCAATTATTCAAAACTCAAATAATATGAATTTATTTATTAATTTGGTAATCATACATCGTTGGACAAATCTCATGTCCTAGTGGTTGTTCCCACCATGTGTTACATAAATATTCACCCGAATAGAGTATATTCTTGAATAAACTATTGTGTGTGAACCTCTAGGGCCTTATCTCGATAACAGTGAATATTATTACCTGACTAATAGAAAAATCTAGAAATCCATTGGACCCCTAAATAGATAAGGAGTAGTCATATCAAAGATAACCTACCTATGAACATGCACTGTGTAATATAATCTGTTTGTCTTTAGATATCTCATAAATTATGATGAACACTTATGTACTCATCCTTTATTACCTTATTTTTTGTTAATCTAACTAGACAGATTAACCCTTGACTATGTTACTACCATCCTGATCAACCTGGACAAATATATTACTTCCCCAACATCGAAAAAACAAATTCTATCTTGATCATTCAACCAATATCATACCACCAATGATGCATCCAACACAACCTACCTCACCCTAATTTCATTATAATGGTTTTTTCCATACAACCGAACATATGAGAAAATGGAACACACTAAAATTGAACACAATTTAGTAAATCAATACACTTTTCCATATATAGGAATAACTAATGGCACCCAAAACAAGTGGAGTTCCTATTGGCGTACCTATCCATAGGATCTCAACTACTAGAGATCATGGAATTAAAACATCATGATAAGAAGTCTCAATTCTTATAATCCTCTTGAACCTGATAGTAAAACATATATTGTATCTAATCAGTATTATGTATCTAGACCATATGACATATGTGTAATATTAATTTCATACTATCTCGAAGTTCTCATTATAGTCGTGGATCATCTATAACCCTATGATACAGTAATGAATCTATAAACATTACTATTAAATTGTGGACGCATGAATTCCTTCACTGAAATGGTAAGTGTAGATCATGCATATATCAATATATACATGAAATGGTAATCTAAATGAACTGTTAAATTTGGGTATAGGGAATTCAATTTTACCAAAACATCTTATAGTAATGTTATAATTGTCATATTACCAACAATAATAATTCCAAATAATCATAACGCAGAATGGAAATAATTCCCAATTGTCATAATTCCCATCATTCAAGTAATTTCCTTATATAATTCCAAAAAATTCATTCAAAAAATCCAAAAAATCATACTTATCATTTTTTTTATTTCAATATATCGTTTCCATGGATTTTATTATTCTTCTTATATATTATTCTTATTATAGTCGTGATTTTCAAAGGAGAATATGATCTAGGGAATATCTATATTGTAATTTTAATTTTTTTTATATTGTCAATTATTAATTATAGAAGTCTTAGTAAGTTTTAACTTTGATTTGTATTACATAATTTTTTATAAAAATAAGCTTATTTTCTCTATAATTTATTGGGTATTACATTCTCCTCCCTTATAATTATTTCATCCATCAAATTTAAATTCAATCCATGAAAAAAAATACCCTTTATCATTACATCATCATCTTCCCTTGTCACATATTTTATTAAATAATTCCCCTAAATAACCTTCACTGGTATAACGGTGTAATTTAAAAGAACATTCTCTATCTTATTAAGAATCTGATTCATATCATCATTTTATGAGAATTCATTCTCTAAATAATCTTAATCTGGATATAGATCATTGGAAGTTTTTTTCGTGTACTTCTATAAAGGCGATATGTAGAAGTGGTCATGCCTTTGAGACTAGTTGGGTGGAATGGGTAAATGATAATCCATAACTTCTATCATTTCTGATATTTCAAATGAAACAATACACCATGGACTTGGATTACATTTCTCCCCAATCAACATGACCTATTCCATGGGGATATACTTAGGAAGACATTTTCCCCTGTATGGAAATCAAGATCGTTCATTTAGTTATCAGGATAACTTTTCTGTCTACTTTAAGCATCCTATATATTTATCTGTATATTTAATATCTTGTATTATGTTTCTTATATATGAGAATCATCTAGTATTATTCTCTTCACCTATAGTATTTAAGGAACCCAATACCTATTACCAATCCCTAGAACTCCATCATTACCAATGTTAAACTTCGACAATTCCATATTCCTCACATATTCCATCCTTTTTTGTTGTACATTATCATCATGTTGGAATTTCATAATCCGCTATAATAAATAAGGTTGAGTAATTACATAAAATAATAGTTATTTTCACCTTATATTATAATACCCAAGTCTATCCTTACTAAATCCTAGAAAATTGAATAATTCTCCATCCTCATCATGAATGCGATATTGTGATTTTTTCTACTAAATGCATATGACACCATGTTTCCTTTCCATAGAGGAGAATATATAGCACATTCAAAATCAATGAGTAGCTTCAACCATCCCATTTTCCTAATATTTGGATAGTTTTGATTATATATATATATATCCCATTCTCTTGTGGTTAGTGCATTTATCACATCTCTCCCCCTGGAGATAATGCCTCTATATATTTAGTGAAAAGATCACTATGACCAACACCAAATCCTCAATTTGATAATTAAACTCATGTATTTTCATTTATTGAGATACTAATTCCACCACCCAATCCTTTTACATTTGAACTCATCCATGACCTTTACTTTATATATCCTTATAAATAAGAAAAACTTCTTTACTAGAGAGAAAATAAAATATTGGCGGCATTCTCAAAATTCCGATCAATTACTCAAAAATATATTCATATTCCTTCCCATATTTTAATTTTACCCCCTTAAATGTGAAAATGGTAATTTTATTATCTAATCAATTTACATTTATAATAAGTCTTTGATAGTATCTTAAAAAACCAATGAATCTACGTATTTTAGTTATACTTGTGGGACTTGATCATTTATTAATGACCTTAGTTTTAAAATGGTAAATATATATAATCATTAGAAAAAAACTTATGGAAGTTAAAATTCACATTTAATGAATTTACATTTAAATGATTTTTTATATTATTCATAAAAATGAATTATAAATGAGTACCATTCTTTCCATAAGTATAAAATAATACAATAATATCATCAATAAACAACACCACAAACATATAAAGATAATCCATGAGGAATATATTCATCAAATACATAAACACAGAGGGTGCATTATTTATCCGTAAAGTAATTACCATGAAATCATATCGATTATCAAGTGTATGGAAGGCCATATTTGTGATATCCACTTCCTTAAATTTTAACTGATGATAACCATGATAAAGATAAATCATCTATGAGTGTTGAAATCCTTGAAGTAGATCTAGGATATCATCAAAATGAGGAAATGAATACATGTTATTTATAGTGATTCCATTTATTTCCATATAATAAATATATAACCTCCTTAAACCATCATACTTATTCACAAATAAAATAAATGCTCCCCATGGTGAGAAACATTTATTAATGAAACATGTATCACATTTTTCAACTAATTTATTCTTCAACTCAACTAACTCTAATCAGTCCATTCTATAAAATTTCTTATATATTGGTTTTTCATCATTGATATGTTTAATAGAGATCTAATCTTTTTGATCTGGTGGAAATCGTGGTAATTCCTTATGAAATATATAAAAATATTATTTCACTATGGGTAAGCCTTCAATCCTAAAAATCAACATACCCATCATATAAGGAATTTCATCCATATCATGCCCAAATATTTAATTCATCTTAGAAACTAAGGGTCGTTTGAGAAAAGATTTAGGTAATAAAATATTTCCTTTAAAACAAGTAATACCATGCTCCCATTACTAATTCAATATTCGTTACCTATATAATAAACATAATAATTTTAATTTGAGAGTAAATCCAACCAAAACATTATATCAAGATTCTCCATGAATATGATGATTATATTTGAAAATAGACAACAAACATTTATTATAATTTTAATTACCCAATATATATATTTTTCAATAAAGGTAATATGTTTTAACAACTTTGGTTTTTATCATTTGACAGTTTTAATATTTCATTAAGTATTTATATAATTTTCCTCATAGTTAGTGAGGCTCTTTTCATATATTTGGACCCTTGAAACAATATATTAAAAATATTATATATATTAGAGAACACACATTCCTATTTTGAGGATTAATATAATTTTCATTGATCAAATTCTCAATGGAAATTTTAAGACAGTGGTTGTTTTCAAAACATGGGATTTTCCATAGGAATGACATTAGTTTGGTCATCATTATACATTTTGTTGAAGTGAATTCATTATAATTTCCATTCAATAAACTAAATGATTAATTTATTAAATTCATTAAACTAGCCATCCCCTCTATAACTTTTTTATGGAAATCCCCAATGGTTAACCACATAACCACTTGGACATTATAGGAGAAGAGATATATCATTATTTTCAACAAGATCTGGATCATGTATAAAAAAAGAATAATCAATGTGATTAATGAGACCAATGATAAATGTTGTAAAATCATAAAAAATATCACTAGTGAGCATATTCATTACCAAAACATTAATTGTTCTTGTGGTATGGATCATTATTTTGTGCATTTATTCCCATATGTTTTGTTTTTTGAGAATGGATTGAATATCTAATTAATTTATTGAATCTAATTTTCTTCATGACCAAATTATTTTATTTAACGTTATTTATCTAATTATCTATTTTTCATTGTTCTAGGTTTATTTCACTATTTTTGATTTCTGATATTGTGATAATTGGAAAGGATTTAATAGTCATTTATTATCTCCCTCTATTAATGTGCATCTCTCATCTATGTTCAATTATTTTCATCATTGGTCTGTAGGGTTAATGATTTGACATTTCTAAACTGGTTTTAGTGTGATCAAAACATTGGATTCGTAGAGATTATTCTAGTGACCTCATGGTAGAATTATTTTGGATGGATTTAGGCTTAATGATGGATTGTAGATGATGATTTCAAGTACGAGGCCCATTTTTGGTGATGGGAGGCATGATGATTCATGATTAGGCTATGCGAATCTTTATTTATTTCCACAAGTTATTGAGAATCAACCATTGATGGAGTTTCCCTTCATTGTTGGTGTAATGGGTGACAATACCGTGAGGATTTCTATGTATTGTGTGGATCTACTGAGAACATGAATACTGAGAAACCAAACATCACTATCTATGAAAATCCCAACTACACATCATATAATCTGAAAGAACACATTTTGTGTTCCTTAGTTCCATTCAGAAACTAGAGTTTTAGTGTGATTAAAATGTAAAATATCTTCTGCTTAGGGTCACACACTACAGTATACTACCCATGTAACTGAGTGGTGTGTTTTGGGCATAGGACTAGGGACCTAGTCGATTGGACATATTTGGACCCTATAGCAACACATTATGTAGAGGAAACTGGATAAACAATTCATATATAAATACGAACACGCCTAGGTCCTTGGATGAATCAACACACTCTATTCCCTGATACACATGTTATGTACTTCTCCCAAAATATTCTACCTTTTATATCTCTTTTATTAAGACTCTGATTTGGTACCATGAGTATCTAATTATAAGTTTACTTCCACATAGGACAAGATGGTGTCCATTATTTTGGAATCAGATATATGATGACAGGTGATATGAGTTGGATAATTCTTCCCATGTTGTTTGGATGATGGAAGTTATTTTCATTTATCATCAATGATATGATGATTTTGGTACACCCCTTACTCACCACGGTTAAGGTCACTTAAATCTTATATATAGGTTGAGTTCGTACTTCCCCATACTATAGAGAGTCCATGTCCTCTATCTATTGAGCGGTAATCCGTCGTTATCAAGATTTGACAGGCAAGAGGTCCTCCATTGGTGTGTTTTACTATGGTCATAGAATGCAGTAGCAAGGAGTGGGACATACATTTATATTCTTGTGAGGTGTTTAGAATCAGATATGGACCTTTATAGTTTTAGGAAGACACATCATCCTTATTTGGATTTTGAGATTGCGATTAATCTATTTTTTTTGGATTTCAGAATAATAATATCATGTGTTGAGTTATTTTACCTCATTTACAAATGGGTTTGTCTAACATTCTTATTCTATTGCTTCCCTATTGGTTTTCAGGGTTTCCTATTAATTATATTTATACTCACTCTGTAGAGGCATCTCTTGAAGGTGTTGTGTCTTATACAGATGGATGGTAGGTTGGTGGTAACCTTGGTAAACTTATTATTAGTGAAGAATATAATTATATAGAGTCACTACCCATGTTTTATGGTCAATCTCAGGGATAATGATCCAATAAATACTTATTTTTTCAGTTGAATCAATTTGGCACTTTTTTTTATACTTATCAGTTGAGTGATTATTTTTCAGTTTTACATTCATGGATACTTCTCTTCAATACTTTGATTAATTTTATATAGGTTTTTGAATGCATTATTTATACAATTTTATGGATTTCTGTGCGTTGTGCTTAGGTAATTTAGTCTATATCCCCCCATTTTAGTGATATTCCAGCTTAGCAATTATCTCCAACCACTGACCTACTGGAGTCAGGTTTGGGATGGCACTCTCTGATAAATACCATACTAGTTGAGGTCCAAGTGGGTTGGGTCATGACAGAGTGTTATCATAGTGGACTTATCCTAGGAAGGGATTTTAGAGTTATTTCTGTTGTTAATTTTGGTTTTGGGACTTCGAGAAATGATATTTATGTGATTCAAGTTTGGCTCTTAAGCTAGGAAACCTAGTGGTGGTGTGGTTGCCAACATATCCATACACCAAGCCTCTGACTACCCACTGGTTCAATCATCATATTGAGGCACTAGAAAAAAGGATGAAAATATGAAATGTGTCATATATAATTATGTATTTTTTATTCCATGTCCTTGTTGAGTCCTCTCCCCCGATATGTTCACCTATCTGGGGAGTGTCTTTTTAAATTTTATGGTTCCTCCATGATGATTGCAGGCTTGGATTCTAAGACACAACCGAGATGAAAATGACATGATCAATGAGATCTCAGTACAAGGACTTATTATTGAGTTTTTTCCTCCATGTAAACATAAATTATTACTTGCAACTGAATAACAATGTGCGGGCCCACCTCTAGTAGAACATACAGATGATTATCTATTTATTCTCTGCCTAACAGCTCTAATGGGCCATCGTCATGATGCAAGAAATATTGGTGGATTGTATGAGATTCTATAACAGATACCTAAAAAGATTCATGGTAAGATAAAACATCATTATTAAAGTATTATCTCGAGTCAGTGGTCTAAGTTTTATGTCTTGTACAGACCCTGCCCAATCAAAAGGTCACACTTGAAACCATCCTTCCTCATAGAGCATAAGGGAACTTATAGGAAATGATCACTCAAACCCATGATAAAGTTATTCTCTTTTGGATAGACATGATGTTCTTTTTCAATGATCATTATTATCTTTTTAGCTTATTCTCTATGTAGGTCCAATACCTTATTTAGTTGCATTAGAGGGATATATCAGTCATTATGTATACATCGAGGTTCCTCGAAATCACATGATACACTCTCAATATTGGGAATGATGGATACATGTATAAATGGATGTTTGAGTAATCCCTATATATAGATATCCATTTTAGTGTAGTCTATTTAGGAATTCCAACTTATGTTGGAGTTCTATAGTAATCTGTAGATACAAAGAGTTTTCTAGAAGTGGGGAATCAACAAATTGAGTACGAAAATGAAACATATCACCCATAAATTGATTTTTTTTTCTTTTTAGTGGGATCTTTATATATCTAGCATCCATTGGTAGTAGAGAATTATGTGGAAATATTTTATTAAGATTAATTGGGACTACCTTCAAGGCAGGAGATGAAATCCTACATCGACTCGCACCAAGGTACTACATCAGTGTATTCTATGACATATTGGAGGGGGCCTTCTAGGTAATGGGAGATGAGGGTATATTTGTAAGACAATAATTATAATGGATTTTTCATACCATGTGTGTCTTCCAAGTAATATCTAGTGTTGTTCGTTAAAAAAGATGACATGAGCTTCAGTCTATGTGTTCATTACAACTACATCAATCATGTTAATATAAAAAACATGCACATCTTAATATGGATCAAATACCTCTTAAAATAGTTTATGGGAATGAAATGGATCCCAAATATTGATCCTAGTTATAAATACAATTAGTTAACTATTTATAAGGATGATATTCTAAAGATGGTATTTCAATATCATTGTTTCGTACCAGAAGTGGTTGTAAAGTTATCTAATTATTTGGAATTCCTCACACTCATTAGGAGGTTTCTGATGGGTCTCATTCATAGAAATGAAAACACAAAATATTTCCAATTTCCATGATGAATTAGAGACATTTTGTTTAAGGAAAACAATCATAATAGTGTCTTTCAAATGACTCATGTGGACATCCATTGGCCATGTGGAAGGGAATTCAGGTTGACATCACCATATTGGGGGTAATTATTACCTACTCTGAGAATTTCATATAAATTTAATATGTTTTCATGATTCTTCCCAAATCCAAACACAATATTCATCACCCTTAATATTTTCATCTATTATCAACATTTGAATGTATGAATATCTATTTGTATCAGAGGTCATATGTCAAAGGACCCATCTATCTATATTAGAGGTTCTCCATCAATGGAACCATATATATATATATATATATATATATATATATTAGTTTCTCCATTTTGATTCGTTCATTATTTTGTGATGTAGGTTAGAATCCACATTGATGGGTACTCCAGAATTTCTTGATATCCAAGGAGATGGTTATTTCTTTGATGTTGGAATTGGTCTTCTGATAGGGTTTATTATTTATATTTGTGAATGTAATCAAAACCCATTTATTTTTGTTAAAATTAAATAGAAAAACCATACATTTAAGGTCATCTAAAAATAACTATACCATGTAGTTTAATGTCATGGGGCAAGAATATATAGGAAGAGGGTTCTGTAAAAATTATAATGTGGGGACTTATACATAGGATTTATTTTATGGTTGATTACCTGGAGAATATGGCTTAACCTGATGGGTTTGATCTTATAAATAATATATCCTTATGAATATAAATCTCATCAAGATTATGGCCTAATGAGGATGAGTTAATAGGACCCAAAAGGAATGTACCCTTTATGGTGGTGTTATGATATTATTAGAAATATAACCCAACAAATATGGTAACAGAACAAATATTTCCGAATTAAACCCCAAGGATTAATTTTATATATCCAATTATTATTATAATCAAAACCTACATAGTTTAGAAGGCTTGGAACTTACACCTAATAAGAATTCCTAATATACTATAATTTTGTTGTTTTATTTACATGACCAACAATGATTTAAAATACCTCATGGTTTAAGCTTGGTGTGAGAAAAAATATAATGTAAAAAACATATGATTTCACAAAATCATATTCATAAGGGGTATACACCAGAAATTGAACCCTAGGGATTGAACTTACTTCCTCATTACTGGTAAAAAGGAGATGGGTAATGGGAGGAAATGAGGGTATGAAATCCTACAATAAATTGTCGGGGCTTACTCTACGATAGATTCCCATGGTAATTTACTCCACATATACTAATGGATGTGGGTATGACTATACAGTGGTAGTCCGAAATAAAGACTATGTACATACACATTTTTATATTAATTCCAAATTGTGAACCCAAAAATAGGACTTAAAAGTCCATTTATAAGGAAATAAAGGCATGGATACCTCCATATTTTCTTCAAATATCATTTAGAACATCGGATATGAATATTGTTTCATAAATTGAAAGCCATCCCAACAGTTCCACCAATATTAGAATCCTCATTACCAAGGGTATTAATTAATGAAAATATGACAACCCTTTTCTTTATTTCACAATAATACATGATTTATTGCATAATATTCCACATAATTAAACATGGTTTATTGATAATTCTAGTTTTTTGGAATTAGTTACATTGCATAACTACTTAAAATGAGGAAAAACACCATCTTTATTGAAAACATCGTTAACATGATAACACATAAAACGACATGGGATAACCTGAGGTCATACAAATGAATCATGTGTGATATAAATCCAAGTAAGGGAATAAATATGGAATAAGGTAATACATGTAAGAAAATATGAAAATAAATGGAGAATAAAAGTATTGAGAATCATAAACATGAACAAAGAGACATTATATGGCATTATAATCATAAAGGAAACATAAAAATTTGGAAATAACTTATAACACTACGTTATAAAAATATGTCAATGATAACTGAAAAAATCGTGATGGACAATGCACCATAATGTAATTAGGCTCAATACATGTACCAAAATGACGTATCATGAGACTAAAAATTACCCAATGCATTGAGCTCTATATAATTCTAGGCACACCTATCACTTTAATTTCATTCTCATGCTTAAGTGTTCAACATAGATCATACTATATTAATTAATTAACCACAATATTTTGTTCCATGAGTAAGGAGTTTAGAATAAAAAGAAGTATGTCCCATTTTATGAAAATATAAGTGTATAAAGTTGAATACCCTTGATAGGAAATGGGAATGGTATTCACTATATAATTGTTTTGGTATGGAAAATTGTGGTGAAATTTCGGCAGCCTAATGAAATCACATAAAAATTCATAAAAATGGGTTTGACGAGAGAGAAAGGGTTATATCATCATTTGGATATAAAATAGGAAGTAATAGGAACATGAAAATATATATCCCAACATTAATAATTTCAAATATAAGTCATAATATAATAAAGACACTTGAATAAAGAAGATATGATGATGATCTCTTACTTCATTATGTGACTAAAAATGTTTGGGAGGAGCTTTTGGGGTGCTTGGGGAACCGTTATAGGACTCTAGAGGGGGTATGGTATAGTAAGGACGTTTTAAAAGTATTATGAGTGAAGTAATATTGGATATTCCGTTGGTTTATAATGGAAATAAGTGGGTAATTCTTTATCATTTCACAAACTTAGGGTTTTGAATCTATATAATAAAATAACCAAAACTATGAACCATACCATGGGGTTACCTATGGTTCCTACAAAATGGTATTTTTTTTAATTATTTTATAATTAATAGGTATGAACATAATAAAATAATACCCTTTCTTATGTGTAAGTCATTCATACTCTTAAAGAAATTATTTTAAAACATTAAAATATATTAATAGGTCTGGAGGATTCATAAAGGCTTTATAAAATTAATAAAACAAACCTAAAATCACATTATTTTAAATTAAAACCATATATTTGGTCTTGGATACAATTTATAGTGTCTATTATATCACTTTTTGGTCATTATGATGTTATAATACACACCATATTTTTTTTTGATATTAACATTTTACCTGAAAATTCAGCTCTAAGAAAATTATAAAAAATTGACTATTGGATAATTGAAATTATCTGATTCAAAATATAATATTCATTTTGTATAAATATTTTTTACATATTATTTTATTCATTTTTAAAATAAGAATCGATATTTGTTGAGAAATTATAAGTATTTTTTACAATAACATTTTTCAAACCCTTATAAAAATTACATTTGACATCAGAAACGTTATATGATAAATTATATTTAATAAAAAAAAATTAACAATAAAATTTTAGTAAAATATTATTTATTTCGAAAATACATTAATTAATCAAAATTAATTACTTAATTTAATTTGAGTGTTTCCCAAAAATACTTTTTTTGAGGTATCAAATTAAAAATAACTTATAAATTAACAATAATTGGACGAAACAATATTCATTATTTTACAAAACAAATGCCCACATTAATTTTTCTAGGTTCTTGATAAATATACCTTTAATACACCAGTAAACTCCCTAAGAGTAAGGTGCACAATGGTGATACTTTCACGGGGTGGTTTGGCAAAAATGTTATGGTCCATGATCTCAGTAAGCTTGAACTTCTCCCATAAATGGTTTTACACATGCTTGTTTCTTTTGGATCTTATCTTGGTATTGGTCAAGTTAAAATCCCATGGAATATATATCCATCAGAATCTCTATGAAATGGGAATTATAGGTTATAATTCAATTGGTTGAGTCTATGAATTCCATTTTCTTTGTCAATTAGTTTTTTTTGTAAAACCATATATTTATATCAATCATCTGATAATTGGTCACAATATAAATTATCAAATGTAATGATACATAGAGGTCATTTAAATCCAATAGGTTATATTAAATCAAAGGAAGTGAATGTTTTTTTCTAGAACCATATTACATAATAATACAATTAATTAAATCTTAGGGGAACATTTATTTATAACTGTTTGGTTTGTTACAATCTTCCCCTCTTCAGAAATTTCGCCCTTGAAATTTTTTTCCCACAAAAAAACTGACGGGGATAATTCTATTTCATAACTTCCTCTAGTTCCCACAAAGATTTTTCAAACTTGTGGTTTCTCCATAACAATTTTACCATGTTCCTTGTCCTATTTTGTATAACATTGTCTTTATGATCTAATATCTTTTGTTGGTCGGCGTGGATACTCAAGAGGGGGGTGAATTGAGTTCCAATTAAAATTTTCTGTTAAAAACAATGTTGATTAAAATCCCCCTATTTCAAAAACAGATTAAACTGTAGTGAATTTATACAGATTATAAAGGTTCAATTAGTTTCTCAAAGATTGATTAGTTATCAGTTAACTTAATCTTATGATTATATTAACTTTTGAAACTAACTTACTGGTCTATAATAAATATAAACACTTGTGAGTTTAACTATCAAAGTAGCTTTGAAAATAAATTATATTTCAAAGTAATAGCAGAGGAATATGAAATAAATATGTAGTATGGATATAGTATGTAGCTACAAACACAGATAATTAACCAAGAGGTTCAGTCTCAAGCCGAGACTTAGTCCTCTCAAAAGTTTATATAAAAATGATCCACACCCTGGATCGGGGTTAACAATAGTGAACACACTGTCCAGGTCACAAGACCTCTACCACAGTTCTGTGTGGGAAAACAAACAACAGCTTAGAGCTGTCCAGGTCTCATACAAACTCTACCACTATCCACAGTGGGAAATGAAGTATAAAAAGGTTTGCTAAGGATTTACAGATCATCCAGTGAAAGTACAGGAGTCAGTGTGTGTTTAATACAGCAGATAACACACACTGCTAAAAATGTAAAACAAATGTATCATAGAGCAGAGATGTAGAGTTTAGAAATGGCTCTGGTGATTTCAGTGTAGCTCTGGACTCTTTTTTATTTGGTCAGAATTTATTCTGAGTCCTATTCTCGTTTTTGTTTGAGAAGAAGAGTGTCGTATGCTTCAGGCTCAAAGGCAGTGATATGTAGTCGATGAAGTTCTTCAATGTTCTTTTGTATGCAAAGAACTCCTCTTGAGTAGGCTTGATTGTGTATGAGGTTCTGTTCTGATTGATTCTTCCTCCGCTTTCTTTTCCTCTGTATTCCTCTTTTGTTCTTCTATCAACCACACTTATCTTTAGCAGAGTCTTCTTGTATTTATATCACGTGCTTCGGAAGACATAAAAAGTTTCCTTTCCGCAGGTATGAGGTACGGTTTCCTGACATCCGACAACCTTTATAAATTATTTGACAGAGCATTAAAATATACCTAATATGACCGTTGTTTAGATTAAATAAAGATAAAGATAAAGAAATTCAAACAGTTGTTTATGATTATTGAAGAATCATGTGATCGGTAGGTCATCAGCATTAGTGAGTAATGATCGGTGACTCAGATAGATCAGCATCGGTGAATCAGACTGATCAGCATCGGTCTATCATCTGATCGGTGAGTCAGTTTGATCGGTGAGTCATTTGATCGGTGGCTCATTTGCATCAGTGAGTCATTTTCATCGGTGAGTCATTTGATCGATGAGTCATTTGATCAGCATCGGTCTGTCATCTGATCGGTGAGTCAGTTTGATCAACATCGGTCTGTCATCTGATCGGGGAGTCAGTTTGATCAGCATCAGTCTGTCATCTTATCGGTGAGTCAGTTTGATCAGCATCGGTGAGTCATTTGCATCGGTGAGTCATTTGATCGGTGAGTCATTTGATCAGCATCGGTCTGTCATCTAATCGGTGAGTCAGTTTGATCAGCATTGGTCTGTCATCTGATCGGTGAGTCAGTTTGATCAGCATCGCTCTGTCATCTGATCGGTGAGTCAGTTTGATCAACATCGGTGACTCATTTTGCATCGGTGATTCATTTGCATCGGTGACTCATTTTTCATCGGATCGGTGCGACCATTGTCCTTTGATATGCGATCAGTGCTTCCGATGTCTGTTGATATTGAATCGGTGCTTCCAAAATACTTTGTACGTCAATAAGAATAGAAAAAAATGTGATAACAGATTCATTAACAAATTGTAATTAAGTGTATGAGTAATCAAACCAGATTAAGCATTAATGGTATGTGATGAATTTTGATTATTAAAACATCAATCATAGACATGAAATCAACAATCTTCTAGAGGGCTCAACAATATCCCCCTTTTTGATAATCACAAATCATTATCATTAAATATAAATAATATGATATATCATTAATAAAAACATAATGAGAATTAAACCATAAGAAGAATAAATATAAAGAGATATATAAATCTCCCCCTTAATTTAGATTATCCATATATATTATACAGATTTCTCCCCCTGAGATATATACATCTTTTCTCCCCCATATATCTCTCCCATACATCTTTCTTCTCCCATAAAGAATTCTTTTTCTTCTCCCATAAAGTATTCTTGTTCTTCTCCCATAAAGTATTCTTGTTCTTCTCCCCCTTTGGGATGATCAAAAAGGAGGGAAAAACAGAGAAGATAAAGTGAAAGGAAAAGCAGTCAGCAGAGAGTATAGATAGAAAAATATTTGATAAAGTACAGACTATTTCAAGCAGCACATTGTTCACCCTATCAAAAACAATACACAGCTATTTGTTGGGATACAAAGGGGCTTTGCCTTTGTCTTTGGGATCAATAGTGGGTAAGTTTGAAGGCTTGGAGGCAGGCAGGTCTTGGCGAATCTGATGTGGTGGTAGGACAACTCGGGCAGGTGTAGGAGCAGGTGCCACAGAGGGTTGTTGGTGAGAAACAGGAGCTGATTGAGAAGCTTGCTGAGGGACTGATCTTAACTGAGATAGAGCTTGAGCAACAGATAGCTGATTTGGAGCTACATCAGAGTCACTGAGAGGTTCAGAAGTAGGAAGTACTATTGTAGTGGCATGTGCATGCAAATAGGGCTTCAAAAGATGAATAAAGTCCTGAATGACTTCTGCTCCATACTTCATAGCTTTTTCAAAATCATCTTTATTCTCCATGAACTGTGCCAAGGAAGGGATAAAATCTTGCAACGGATGAACTTGAGTTTTGAAGGCCTGAGTGACTGGAGGTAATTTCAGATTCTCTGCCAACACCTTGAAGCTTGCAGTCATCTAATGTTTTGTATAAATCTTGGAAAAGTAATTATCAACATTCTCTTTGATCTCTTGCAGAGCTTTCTTAGCATCGGCTGAATACACCAATGCCATCTTATGATTGTTATCACAGAGCTCATTCATCTTCCTCAAAGATTCTAAATCAAGAATTTGTCTAACATCAGCTAACTCATCATGCACAACTTCTCTTAGAGCTTCTAGCTCACGGGTAGTGATCTTGGTTACCTTGCCTGTACTGGCTTGGCCAACTATGTGAGTTAACTTATCTTTCAACTTCCTCAGGTCAGACTTGTTGAGATGTTCAATAAAATTCCTCAAAACTTCCATCATACCAGAGATGGTTTATCGGAATTCGCTTGATAGAGATACCAGGCCGGTGTGAAGATCTTTCATAGTCTGATTCAAAAAGGCTATTTGCCTTCCAATAAGTTCACCAGTATTGGCCAGGTCTGGCTTCACAGCATTAGATACTCTTTTTGAGAAGGCTTCCAATGAATGTTCAGAAACATGGAGAGACACTTGAGTAAGGGAATTAGAAATTTGTTCTCTAACTGTGGCTCTCACAGCGGTTTGCAATTCAATCTTAAACTTATCAAGATCAGCTTGAGAGATTCTAGAACCAGGTAAATTATCATTTATAGGATCAACAGCAGGAACAGACCTTGCTTCTCGTGGGAGGTTCCTCTTCACAGCTACTGCAGATTCTGGCATTTCTTCTTCGTCTTCAGAATATTCTAAGCCCAACATAGCATAACCAGGGTAGTCATCCCAAACACCAGCACATAGGGTGTATTTTGGTTTCTCATAGCTTGCTGTTCCACTGAATTTTGGTGAATCATCCTTGACATTGATATGTATTTATTGTACTGACTGAGGTGATTCTATTTGATGTTCAGAAAGACCATCCACTGGTCTGTTATCACCATCAACTACAGCCTCAACATCATCAGTACGTCTATCATCACTCTTCTCAGAAGCTTCACTGTGATATTCTTCAGTGTCAGAATCTTCTTCATCACCAAGAATAGGTTCTGATTCTGGTAGGGCTAAGGGTGGACTAGCAGGTCCAAATTCTATTCTTCTTTTGGGACTGGCAGTGTCAGGATCACTCCTATCATCAGGAGATGACATAATTCCTGCCTCAGTTGCAGCTTCTTCTTGCTCTTGGGTTTCGGTGGCCTCATCCTTTCCTTCTTCTTGCTCATCATCATCAGAATAAACTGGTTCCTCATTTGGTTTCAAGCCAGGGTCTCTCAAATCCGTTGGCCTCTTGCCATGATCTATGAGATTGTTGGCTTCATACAATTTTTCTTCATCTGCAACCCAGCACTTCTTCCATGGATTCCAATTGATTTTCATCCTCTTGCATATCTCTTTGTTGAGACAGAAGGTATGATCTGTTTCATTAACTTCATCATCTTCATCAATACATTCTAGATTCTTGAGCATGGTAGATATCATCTTTTAATAAAACAAGGTGGTGGCTTTCTTGGATGGTTTTACCATTTCAGCTATGTGTACCATCACATATCTACACAAATTGATCTTCTCATGTGTTTTCAGAAGAAACAACAGGAAAACATCATGGTACTTTACAGCAGCAAAATCTCCTCTCCTAGGGCAAAGTTGGTGCTGAATAAACTTGAAAAGAAGTCTACATTCACCATCTAATTCTAAAGCTGTGATTCTCTGTGACTCTCTGTTTCCTGTCAGAAGCTCCAGAGCTAATTCATAAGAGAAGTAATTAGATGTTGGAGGAATATTCCCAGCATAATCTTCATACTGACCTTTATGAGGTACGTTCAAGCACTCAGCCCACTGCTTAGATGAGAAGGATATTTTCTTTCCTTTTACCCCAAACGACATCCTGGCAGCCTCCACACCATCTAAAGTGATTTCCAGATTCATATAGAACTCATGTACCAGCTTCGGGTAGTCTATTCGAGAGTTGTCAGAAAACCAGTCTATCCATCCTTACGATTCAAGAACTTGCAGAAACAGTGACTTACTTGACAAAATCCACACAGAGCTTACTTCTTTTTCTACAGCAACAATCGGAGTTTCCAGGTTCGGATTTACTGATCGTTGAGAGGTACTACTCGACTCACCTCGAGCACACTTTGAAGGTACAGGGCTATCAGGTCCTTTTCTTGGTCTGTTTTGCTTAGCCATTCGAGGATTTTGGGAAGGCAGGAGTTCGAAGGTTCGAAGTAGAGGGGAAGAGAGGTTGAAAGGTTCGGCGGGAAATGAAAGGTCAAAGGTTTAGGGAGGATAAATAGCCTCGTATCATTTATTTTATCATTTAGGGTTCCCATAAAAAGTATAAAAGAAATTTACTAATTAATTACAATATAATAATAAAAAAAATACCGGTATGACAGATCCGTTGCACAGATCAGTTTCACAGATCGGTTTCACAGATCATTTTCACAGATCATTTTCACAGATCAGTTTCACAGATCAGTTTCACAGATCAGTTTCACAGATCAGTTTCACAGATCGGTTTCACAGATCAGTTTCACAGATCGGTTTCACATATCAGTTTCACAGATCAATCATACACAACTCTTGTTTAATAAATTTCATTCTTTCAGAGCATAAAGGCTTTGTAAAGATATCAGCTAATTGATGTTCAGAACTAATAAATTTCAAAAAAATATCACCTTTTTGATAATGATCTCTTAGAAAGTGATGTCTGACATCAATGTGCTTAGTTCTAGAGTGAGACACAGGGTTATTAGATATATTTATTGCACTAGTATAGTCACATTTAATTGAATCATGTTTAAGATCAAATCCATAATCCAATAGAGTGTGTTTCATCCACAGAATTTGTGCACAGCAACTACCAGCAGCTATGTATTCTGCTTCGGCAGTAGACAATGCAACTGAGTTCTGTTTCTTACTACACCATGATACTAGGGATTTTCCAAGAAAATGACATGTTCCAGATGTTCTCTTCCTATCTAACTTACATCCAGCAAAGTCATCATCTGAATAGCTAGTTAGGTTAAATGATTTTCCTTTTGGATAAAACAAACCTAAATTTATAGTATATTTATGATACTTAAAAATCCTTTTAACAGCCAGTAAGTGTGATTCTTTAGGATTATCTTGAAATCTAGCACACATACATACACTGAACATAATTTCTGGTCGACTAGCAGTAAGATAAAGTAAGCTCCCAATCATACCTCTGTAATTGGTTTGATCCACTGGTTTCCCAGCTTCATCTGTATCCAATTTACAGGTAGTACTCATAGGTGTATCACTTTCCTTAATACTATCCAATCCAAAACGTTTTAAAAGATCTTTTTTATATTTACTTTGATTTAAAATAATTCCATCTTTAGTTTGAAGAATTTGAAAACCAAGAAAATACTTAAGCTCTCCCATTAAGCTCATTTCAAATTCATTTTGCATAACCTTTGAAAAATCAGTACATAAGGAATTTTTAGAAGATCCAAAAATAATATCATCAACATAGATTTGTACTATTAATACATATTTTGAAATAATTTTTATAAAAAGAGTGGGATCAGCTACTCCTTTTGTAAATCCTTTTGAGATATGGAAGTTTGAAATCCTTTCATACCAAGCTCTTGGAGCTTGTTTTAAACCATATAAAGCTTTAGAAAGTTTAAAAACATGATTTGGAAAATGATGATTTAAAAAACCAGGTGGTTGTTCTACAAAAACATCTTCAACAATAAAACCATTTAGAAAAGTACTTTTGACATCCATTTGATATACCTTGAAATTCAGATGTGATGCATAGGAAAGTAAGATCCTAATAGCCTCTAATCTAGAAACAGGTGCAAAGGTTTCCTCATAGTCAATTCCTTCTTCTTGATTGTAACCTTGTGCAACTAGCCTAGCTTTATTTCTAATGATGTTTCCAGATTCATCAACTTTGTTTCTAAACACCCATTTTGTGCCTATGGTCAAAATGTCCTTAGATCTTTCTACTAATTTCCAAACTTTGTTTCTTTCAAATTGATTTAGTTCTTCTTGCATAGCCATTACACAAAATTCATCATTGATAGCATCATTGATATTTTTAGGTTCTAACTGTGAAAGAAAAGCTTGATGTTCAACCTGATTTCTTAGAGAATCTCTAGTCTGTGTTCCTCTATCTAGATTTCCTACAACAGCATCTAAAGGATGGTTCTTTAGAGTCCTAGATGGTCTTGAAAAGATAGGGCTAGAGATTTCAGATTCATCTACAGATTTAGGTTCAACAAAAGTAGGTTCTGGAGAATTTCCAGAGCTGGATGTTTTAACTATAGGTCCATTGTATTTATCATTGAGATTCAAACCAGAGAGATCATCTTCAAGAGAGATTTTAGGTTCATGTGGATCAGTTTCATCAAATTTGATATGAACAGATTCTTCCACACATTTGGTTCTTTTATTGAATACTCTATAGGCTTTACTAGAGATAGAGTAACCTAGGAAAATTCCTTCATCACTCTTGGATGCAAATTTGTCAAGATTGTCTCTAGTATTGAGAAAGAAGACTTTGCAGCCAAAAACTTTGAAGTAGTTAACCTTAGGTTTCCTATGGTTCCACAACTCATAAGGGGTCCTCTTAAGAACTGGTCTAATCAAGACTCTATTAATGACATAACAAGCTCTATTTACAGCTTCATCCCAAAAGTAAATAGGCAGTTCATATTCATTGAGCATGGTTCTAGCTATTTCTTGCAGGTTTCTATTTCTTCTCTCTACTACACCATTTTGTTGGGGTTTCCTAGGGGCAGAGAAATTGTGACTATAGCCATTGAGTGAGCAGTAATAATCAAACTCATGATTTTCAAACTCACGACCATGATCACTTCTCAGGGTCTTAATCTTGAGTCCACTATGATTTTCTACAGACTTGGAGTATTTAACAAAGTAAGAACAAGCTTCACTTTTGTGGGCTAGAAAATATACCCAAGTATATCTAGAAAATTTATCTACAAGAACATAGACATAGTGCTTCCCATTTAAACTAGAAACTCTAGAAGGTACAAATAAATCCATGTGAACCAACTCGAGAGGTTGAGAAGTTGACACTTCATTCTTTGATTTAAAAGAAACTTTATGTTGCTTTCCTTTTTAACAGGGATTACAAACTTTGTCTGATGGAAATTCAAGTTTGGGTAAGTCTCTAACTAAGTTCTTCCTATAAAGTTTTCTAAGTGAGTGTACATTGCAGTGTCCTAATCTTCTGTGCCAAAGCCAAGACTCTTTATGAAAAGCATTTAAGCAAGGAATATTCTGCTTAGCTAAGGAATCTAAATCAACAGCATAAAAATTTTCATTTCTTAAAGCAGAAAATACTAAAACATTTTTAGAGTTAAAAACATTGCAAGAATAATTTTTAAATTTCACATAAAAACCATCATCACACAATTGAGAAATGCTTAACAAGTTATATTTAAGTCCATCGACAAATAAAACTTCAGAAACCAAGATTGAATCAGTGTTACCAATCTGGCCAAAGACGGTGATTTTTCCTTTTGAATTATCACCAAAAGTGACAAAGCCTACATCAACTTTTACTAAGCTCTTGAAACATGAAAAGTATCCTGAAATATGTCTTGAAAATCCACTATCTAAGTACCATATCTTCTTGTGACAGATCTTCAAGCTGGTCTCCTTCAAAACAGATTTAGATGGAAGATGATTTTGGTACCCAGATCTTCTTGGGTCCAGACATGTTAGCCAATGATACTTTAGGTACCCATATTTGTCTAATGGGTCTCATATAATTTGCAGAATTAACATTCATTGAAAGATAAACCTTATTAGATCCATAACTATGAATATAACTGGTTGAGGCATATGAAGTTCCAGAAATAACTATCTTCTGTCCAGATTTAGGAATGAATCTAGTTTTGGAAACTTTTCTTTGTCCAGGTTGGTATCCTATACCAGTAGTATATCTAGGTGCAACTTGCTTTCCTATCATTTGTGTTAGAGTATTCTTTCCATTTGTGAACTTCTCTAAGTCTTTTCTGATTTGTTCATTAGACAATTTTAGTTCAGTATTCTCTTTAAGCAACTGAGCATTCTTTTCTACTTCTATATCCAGATCATATTTATTCTTAACACATAAAGCATACTGTTTCTTTAAGCCTTTATATTTATCTTTAAGCTCATTACAGGTTTCTTCAAGCATATCACAATATTCAAACAGTTCAGATTTAGACATGTTATAACATTCAGAATCATCTCCAGAATAATATGAATTTGAAGCAGGAGTTTCTGATGTTACCTCAGAAGTGTTTGTCATGAAACACATGTTGGCTCGATTCCTATCAGAGTCTAAAGATTCAGCTTCACTTGTGCTGTCTTCTGAAGCACTCCAAGTAGCCTTCATGGCTTTCTTGTACTTTTTATCCTTGTATTCATACTTCTTTCTGTATTTCAGCTTTGGAAAGTCTGTTTTTATGTGTCCTTTTCTTTTGCATTCATAACAGACAACTTCGTCTGATTTATCAGACTTCTTCCAATCCTTTTTCTAGTGTCCTTTGTTATCATACTTGCCTTTGTAGTTTGACTTTCTGAAAAACTTCTTCTTCCTATAGAATTTCTTAAATCTTCTAGCAATGTGTGCCATCTCAGCATCACTGTCAGAATCATTCTCACTTTCCTCACTACTTAAACTTTCATTGATAGCCTGAGGCTTTTCCTTATCCTTATTCTTTGATGTTGTAGTCTTGAAGGCAATAGACTTCCTTTTAGGTTCATCATCTTCTTCTTTATTTACTTTAAGCTCTTCTTCATACATCATCAGCTTACCAATTAACTCCTTGACAGGTAGTGTTCCAATGTCACAGGATTCTCTAATGGAGATAGAGGTTCCTCTCCATCTTTCAGGTAGACATCTCAAAATTCTCATGATTTTCTCCTTTGCTGGAACATCCTTTCCCAGAGAAGTCATTGTGTTGACAATTTCATTGAACCTGAGATACATATCAGAAATGGGTTCATCAGGCTTCATCTTAAAATTATCATACTTAATAGTATAGGTATTCAATCCCATCTCCTTAACATTAGTTGTTCCTTCATGAGAAACAGCTAAGGTATCCCAAATTTCATATGCAGTTTTACATGTTGAAATTCTATTAAATTCTTCATCTCCTAGAGCACAGTACAGAGCATTCATAGCTTTACAATTATTATTGTAAGCAGTCTTTGTAGGTTCATCCCAAGTAGATCTATCAGTACTGGGAATTTTATATTCAGCTTCAATGACAGTCCAAATATCAAAGCCCATACTTTCTAAGTGAATTTTCATTTTTAGCTTCCACTGAGCATAGTTGTTTCCATTAAAGAAAGGTGGCCGGTTAGTAGCAGCACCCTCAAGTCTATTATCCATGATATTACAAAAAGAATTTTAAAGAGATAAAAATTTAGAAATAACAGAAATTTTAAGAACTTTAAAATACAACTAAAATCACAGTTGAAAAACAGAGTACTTTTAGAAAATATTAACACCCTCTAATACCAAGTGTTGGTCGGAGTGGATACTCAAGAGGGGGTTGAATTGAGTTCCAATTTAAATATTCTGTTAAAAACAATGTTGATTAAAATCCCCCTATTTCAAAAACAGATTAAACTATAGTGAATTTATACAGATTATAAAGGTTCAATTAGTTTCTCAAAGATTGATTAGTTCTCAGTTAACTTAATCTTATGATTAAATTAACTTTTGAAACTAACTTACTGGTCTATAATAAATATAAAAACTTGCGAGTTTAACTATCAAAGTAGCTTTGAAAATAAATTATATTTCAAAGTAATAGAAGAGGAATATGAAATAAATATGTAGTATGGATATAGTATGTAGCTACAAACACAGAGAATTAACCAAGAGGTTCAGTCTCAAGCCGAGACTTAGTCCTCTCAAAATTTTATATAAAAATGATCCACACCCTGGATCGGGGTTAACAATAGTGAACACACTGTCCAGGTCACAAGACCTCTACCACAGTTCTGTGTGGGAAAACAAACAACAGCTTAAAGCTGTCCAGGTCTCATACAACCTCTACCACTATCCACAGTGGGAAATGAAGTATAAAAAGGTTTTATGAGGATTTACAGATCCTCCAGTGAAAGTACTGGAGTCAGTGTGTGTGTTTAATACAGCAGATAACACACACTGCTCAAAATGTAAAACAAATGTATCACAGAGCAGAGATGTAGAGTTTAGAAATGGCTCTGGTGATTTCAGTGTAGCTCTGGACTCTTTTGTATTTGGTCAGAATTTATTCTGAGTCCTCTTCTCGTTTTTGTTTGAGAAGAAGAGTGTCGTATGCTTCAGGCTCAAAGGCAGTGAGATGTAGTCGATGAAGTTATTCAATGTTCTTTTGTATTCACAGAACTCTTCTTGAGTAGGCTTGATTGTGTATGAGGTTCTGTTCTGATTGGTTCTTCCTCCTCTTTCTTTTCCTCTGTATTCCTCTTGTGTTCTTCTATCAACCACACTTATCTTCAGCAGAGACTTCTTGTATTTATGTCACGTGCTTCGGAAGACAAGAAAAAGTTTCCTTTCCGCAGGTACGAGGTACAGTTTCCTGACATCCGACAACCTTTTTTAATTATTTGACAGAGCATTAAAATATACCTAATATGACCGTTGGTTAGATTAAATAAAGATAAAGATAAAGAAATTCAAACAGTTTTTTATGATTATTGAAAAATCAAGTGATCGGTAGGTCATCAGCATTACTGAGTAATGATTGGTGACTCAGATAGATCAGTATCGGTGAATCGGACTGATCAGCATCGGTCTGTCATCTGATCGGTGAGTCAGTTTGATCGGTGAGTCATTTGATCGGTGACTCATTTTCATCGGTGAGTCATTTGCATCGGTGAGTCATTTGATCGGTGAGTCATTTGATCAGCATCGGTCTGTCATCTGATCGGTGAGTCAGTTTGATCAGCATCGGTCTGTCATCTGATCGGTGAGTCAGTTTGATCAGCATCGGTCTATCATCTGATCGGTGAGTCAGTTTGATCAGCATCGGTGAGTCATTTGCATCGGTGAGTCATTTGATCGGTGAGTCATTTGATCAGCATCGGTCTGTCATCTGATCGGGGAGTCAGTTTGATCAGCATCGGTCTGTCATCTGATCGGTGAGTCAGTTTGATCAGCATCGGTCTGTCATCTGATTGGTGATTCAGTTTGATCAGCATCGGTGACTCATTTTTCATCGGTGAGTCATTTTCATCGGTGACTCATTTTTCATCGGTGAGTCATTTTCATCGGTGACTCATTTTTCATCGGATCGGTGCGACCGTTTTCCTTTGATATGCGATCAGTGCTTCCGAGGTCTGTTGATATTGAATCGGTGCTTCCAAAATACTTTGTACGTCAATAAGCATAGAAAAAAATGTGATAACAGATTCATTAACAGATTGTAGTTAAGTGTATGAGAAATCAAACCAGATTAAGCATTAATGGTATGTTATGATTTGTGAATATTAAAACATTAATCATAGACATGAAATCAACAATCTTCTAGAGGGCTCAACATCTTTAATGGCTACTCCTCATTGAAAAGATCATTCCCCAATTATACCACCTATGGATTGAGTTCATATAAGGGTTTTGGTATATAATTCTCCAACTGGGATACATGTAATTCATCATATACTTGAGATATTCTAGGTGGGAGTACTAGTCGGTCGACCGACACTCTGATGTGATCAAGGATCTACAAGAGGATGATGTATCATAAACTATGATTTCCCTTCTTCCCAAATATCATTAATTTATTCCATAGAGATATATGAAAAAATACTATGTATCCAACACCAAACTATAGGTCTTATTTATGGTTGTTTGCATATATCTTTTGTCAGCTCTAAGTAACCGTGATGTGATACTGAAGTGTAACTCCACAATATTTTGATAATTTTTTTTGAAATTAATTTATCTTTTAAATATTTTTCATTTCACCTAAAACTGGAAATAGTTTTATATATATATTAAAATAATAATTCAAACATTCATTCAACATGCAGTACCAACTTGTCTTTCATTACACTCAGTACCAACATGGTGTTCCCTACAAGCAACACCAATTTGGCGTATAACGCAAACAAAATTGAGTTTCTGTGAAACATATATATATATATATATATATAATTAATTAAATTGGATAATTATGACCTAAAATGAACATTGTTATAGGAATAGTTATAAATACTTTAAAAATATTTTTTATAATTTTTTTATATAAATAAAACATATTGATAATGAAATATGAGATATTTGGTAATGTCCGTTTATGTTAAAAATATTTTTTTCTTTAATAGACTAGTTTTTAAATATAAAATTAATTTTAGACAAATATATAAATTTAATTTGAAAATATAAACATCGTTTTTGAACTTGGGATGTCAAAATTATCATAGGGTAAATTTTTGTTATTTTTCTGAGAAAAACTATTTTATTACAAATAGTGAAAATACTTGTTTTTAGTTAAAAATTGCCCTTTTTCCTAATTAATTATTAATTATAAATGATATTATAAAAACTTTTAAGGTAAAATTGGATAATTATTAAATATATTATTAAAATTTAATTCATTAGAATCAATTTCACTTTGAAAATGGTATATAAAATATTAAATTTTTTTTTGAAATGTTTCTTTCGTGAAACCCCCGTTATTTTGTCTCGTTTGCAGGAATATCACTAATCTAAATTTTTCCGCTTCTATGATGGGAATTTAAAAAATACTACATTGACCATTGAAATAAGTATAATATTTTGAGTCTAATAATTTCATGTTAATTTTTTACCAAAATGATTTGTAAAAGTGATTAAAATTAATAACAACAGCTAAGGCCAAATTAAGCTTAATTAGGGACTAATCCTTACAATTAAGGACCCAAATAACCTAAACACTTGTCCAAATCCCATTTTTTGTCCATATAGAATCTAGGAACCTTAAATTATTGTGTTTTTAATGTTTTTTACATCTTTTTTTAGGAAATAACTTGTGCACACCAAACTTGGTTCTAAAAATTCTAAGTGAGCCTTTTCCTTCCTTATAATTGGACACCACCTCTACCCATTCCTCACCCCTATCAAACCTTTTAAGATCGTCAAATATCTACCCAAAAATCCTACCAAAAATCCTACCTTTGTCCATGAAGCTTCACTTTGGGTAGAAAGATTCCCAAGGAATCATTTTGGTACAATCCAAAAGGAATTACACAATTTTGAGGTAACATCTTCTCTCAAGCTCCTTTCATTTATTTCCCTTATTCGACCCTTAAACTCTATTTATTACATTATTGTGTGAAAAAAACATGTATAATCAATACACTAGGATTTTTTTGTTCAATGTTTCTGACCTATACATACACACACCTCCATCTAATAGATTTTGAAGATACTGTTTCTATGTATGATGAACTACTACCTCATGAAACAATGATTATTCTTTTCTCCTTTTCCACCAATCATGGTGGCTATTATGATGGAAAATATATTTATATATGTCATATATTATATTTAATATGTTTTTAAGCTTATTTATTCTTTTTAAAACACACAACTTTTTTTTCTTTCCATTTTGAGTTAATATGATAATCTCGTTTGAGGAAATGCAGACTATCCCCCATCAAAGCAATGTGATTAGTTGACACACATGGAATGTATTAGGAATGAATTTAATGAAAATTTATGATATATATGCTATATTAATTCTACTAGAATATAGTATATAAAAACATACATACATACAAATATATATATATATATATATATCATTTACATACTTTCATTCAATACGACAATAAAGATAGAAACAACGTTCATGCGTACGTATGACTTAACGTCTCCATTAACAGTGTATTTCATTTCATACTCCTCTATTTTATAGATTATTATAATTAAAATAAACTATATATACCTGATATTTATATCATGCTTTACATTCTGGAATAATGATATATGTATAAAGACAAAAAATGTAACAATTTAAGACACATGCGAATAAGAAAGTAAATTTTACCGGGAGTGAAGCGTTAACATGACATCATTAACAAGTGGGTAATATAATGTTATAATAAAACCTTATCTGGAAATATATATAATAATTTTATTCATTAAAATATTTATAATAACTATATATTTATTTTTTAGGAATCTTGAATGAGTACGGAGAGAGTCAAGATATAAGGTTAGGGGATTTCATCTCACTTTTAATTTCTATGAGATTCATGTTATGATTTACACTCTTTATTTTTTTTTGGTGTATGTACTGACCAATATTATATTATATGTATCTTATAATTAAATTTATGATTATTCACATGTCCATTTTATGATCCTTCTTTCATGGGTTTTATGTTTCCAAAGTTACCAAATCTGTAAAATAGTTTTGTCTCAATTTTCATTCTTTGAGACTCATGTTTTATTATGCACCTAAAATAATTTTTCAATGTGTATATACATAAATTTTAGTTTTTATATAATGAATATAAACATTTTCATGATATTTTAAGCTTCATGTAATTTTATTTATTACATGGAGAGTACGATATCAAGTTACCAATTTATAATAGTTTATTGGGACAATCACATCAGGTTTTGAGATTGTTTTTGTTTATGTTTCAGTTAATGAAATATTATGATACATATCTCAATTAAATTCCTGAATTTTCTTCTCCTATTTTAATCCATGATATACTCATGTAATGGAAGCATTTTTCTACTCTTTGTTCTAAATTATAGTTAATAGTTTTTTTTAAGAAATCTTGAATTTACCATCCCTTCTGTCGGATATCTATTTTTTTTAAAGTGTTTCCAAGAATATTATACCATTATCCTATGTGATTTAAAATATATGTTTTCCATTTTTTTATTTTAACAATATCTTCATGTTAATATTCTTTTCTCGTTCGAAATAAGGAAATTTTTCTATCCTATTTAACGTGCAAAATGAATGTTGTTGTTTACTTAGTTTGACATGTACATATTTACCCACAGTTATTCCATTGAAGATTCGTTTTTATATTTTTAAAAGGTTAATATTTAAGAAATTTTTTAAAATTAATTTTCAAGTAAAAATATTTTCAAATTTTTTTTAATTCACCTTTATATGTTTTCAAGGTATTTTCTAAGAAAATTATTTTTAAATGGTTTTATGTATTAACATGACTTTTTTAAAGAAGGAAGATTATTTTACTGAAGAACTTTTTTTGAAAGATATTTAAAAACTATTTTATATATAATATGACATCCATGTATGTTACTCACATGTTTTTTTAAATTATCATATGGTTCAATTCATATCCTTTTTATGAATGGGTTACTCATAATGTCATGGTCTTTATAGAACCTATTTATCTTTCACAGGTTATATGTTTATAAAATCTATTTCTCTTTCACGGGATATGATTTGGTAAAATGGTTATGAAACATATCTATTTTACATAGGTTATGTTTTGATGAAATGTTAATAATAACAATTTAATTTTATGGGTTTTGATTTGATGTTTATAAAACATATATATTTTTACGGGTCATGATATGATTAATGTTTTATTATCCTATGGCACAGGTGTGAATGATTTTACTATGACATGGGCGGACCTATATCTCTCTCCAATGAATTGGGTAATGATATTTGGTATATGATATCAAAGGTTAAATGGGTTTTATCCTAAGAATAAAAAGAAATAGGGTGTATGGGTTGTAGCCCAAGCCCAAAAATAAAGATGGTGTATGGGTTGTAGCCCAAGAATAAATGAAATAGGGCACATGGGTAGTATCCCAATCCTGAAATCATTAAGGCACATGGTTTTTAGGCCAATCCTAAAAGAAATATGGAACATAGGTTGTAGACCATTTCTGGAAACATGTAGGTACATGTGTTGTAGCCCAAGCCTAAAATAAAGTGGGTACATGGGTTTCTAGCCTAATCCCGAATTAGGTACAAGGTGAATATCCCAAGCCTAACATGTTATAAAGGTCTTGGTAGGTATCCCTGACATAAATGTTTCTATTCTTATATGTATGCCACAAATTCTATGAATTAATCCTTAGTAATGATTTCATGGATCATGATGTTTATTTCCTTATGATTCATGTCTTATGAACTACCAAGATTTATCAAATAACTCATGTATACGACATTTGATATGCAGGGTATGACCTCATAAATCTATGATCGCATTATTATACTATTATGTTTAGGTTTATGCTTACATGTCTCAGTTTTTTTCCATTACTGAGCATATGAGCTCACCCCTTTCTTATGTTTCCTTTATCCAGGTTATGAAGAAATTTTTTATGTAGAAGTAATAAAGGTGGATATTTTTATGGGAGATGTTGATGATATTTCACTAGGATAAAAGATTTTGTATCCATGATTCCAAATAATCTAAACTATTACTATCTTCTGAAATGTATTTTTGTAATGTATTGGATATTCATCAAAAAAGTTTTAATATCCATGTATGTTAATCTTGGGTCTCTATATGAATTGTATTAGCCTTTTAAACAATTTCCTTGAGCATTATAGGAACTATAAGTGCTTATTCTCCAACTTCATCCAAACATGGAGTTTTTTTACACCTCTTACCATAAAGGGATTCAAAGGAATATGTTTGGAAGCATGATTGGAAATTGTTGTTGTATGAGAACTCAACCTAAGGTAAATTTTGATCTCATCTTCCTTTGAAGTCAATCGGGTATACTCTAAACATTTACACAAGTGTCTAGATTATCTACATAGACTAGACATCAGTTTTAGGATGACATGCCATACTAATGTTCGACTTAGTGTTTATAAAATGATGGAGAATTTTCTAGAACATTTAAGTAAATATTGGATCTCAATCAGATATAATATATTGTGGTACTGTATAGAGCCTCACCACTTATTTCAGGTATATACATGAAATATAGTCAAGTTAGAATTCCTCTCAAATTCAGATAATGTGGTTTATATTTGTAATATGATCTATAACAAGCCATATAGCATTGTTTCCTCTATACATCTTCGGAAGTCTGGTGGCAGATTCCATGGTGATGTTTTCCCATTTCCATGTTGGTATGGGTAATTGTTTCATTATCCCCTTGACTTTTTCCTTTCATCTATAACATGTTAAAATACCTGGATCTTTGATGTATATTCTATGATATCATTCATTATATTGTCCGACCAATCGTTCTCTCGTCGATCTCAATACATATTTGTGCTACTTGGGTGAATAGATAATGTTAAACTATGCACATTATTTAAAATATCTCTCTTTATCTCTTCATTGGATGACATACATAGTTATGACCCAAATATCAAAACATCCACTTTATTAACATTAAACTTTGTGGATTTACTTTTTTATAGCTTCCACATTCTTCTGAATTACCATATCATTAATTTGAGCATCCTTTATCCTCTTCAGAAGGGATGGTTGAGTAATCATTTGTAAAGGTATTTATGGAGTTTCATCATTTATTATTCCCATGTACATCCTATTCCAGTATAAGAAGATCATATCCCCCTCAATTCACATCAATGATATAATTGATGGATCCTTTCTACCTAGAGTGTCTTCAACTTTTTTCACTTTTAAAGGATGGTAGTGAATTGATCAGTCATAGTCCGTGATCATATCTAACTGTCTTCACTGTCACATTTTCATCTCATTACGTTTGAATATATACTGAATTTTTTTTGATTCGTATATATATCACAATTCTCCTCAAAGAGATAATGCCAAAATATTTTTAACGTAATGTTCATTGTATCTAACTATAGATCCTGTGTTGGGTAGGTTTGATCGTGAAATTTATACTACCTTGAAGTAGAGTATATCAATTTATCATTTTTCATTAACACACGACCAAATAACTTCTTAAAATCATCACTGAATATCATTAAAACTTATCCCCTTTTGGGTAGTGTGAGAAAATGTATAGTGACATGACTCTTTTTCATCTCCTTGAATCTCTTTTCACACTCTTTATTTAAAGAAAAAATTACTCCCTTCCAACTTATCAGGGTGATAGGGTCTCAAAATCAGGATTAATTTTCCACAAATTGATGATAATACCCAGATAATCCAAGGAAACTATGGATATCTGTCACATATATTGGCCTCAACCATCCTAAAATATCTTTAGTATTTAAAGGGTCCATTGATATCTCGTTTTTTATGATGATATACCCCAAAAATTATACTTCCTTCCACCATAAATAAAATTTTATTAACATGGATAAAATATTATCCTTTCTTATGGTCTTTAACATATTGGTCAGATTCTCATCACACTCCTCCTTGATTTGGGACAATATTAGAATACCTCCTATAAAGCCTACAATTTTTTTTTTGAGGTAATCTCTAAAGACACTATTCATAATGTCCATTAATATTTTTGGAGAATTTTTAATTCTGAATGGAATTACAATAATCTCATAGTGATCATACCTTGTACAAAAAGTAGTCTTCGGGATGCCCTCCTTAATCACCCTAACATTATAATATCTCAACCGCATATCCACTTTGGAGATGCATTATTCTCTACATAGCTTATATAAAAATTTATCAATAGGTGTTAGAGGATACTTTTTCTATATAATGATTTTTTTGAGATCACGATAATCAATGAAAATGTGTATTGACCCATTCTTCTTCATCAAAAAGAGGAATGGTCCACCCTATAGGGACACAGTTTGGTGTATGAACCATTTATCTAGATTCTCGTGAAGTTCATTCTTTAGTTTGTCAGGATCCACAAAATATATTATATATAGAGTCTTGGATAATGGTAATTCCCTAGTTATAAGCTCAATTTATAACTAAAACCCTCATCTAGGAGGAAGAGCAGACAATTTTTTAGGAAATAGAATAGCATATTCCCTCATAACGGGAATCAAATAAAGGATGATATTTTCCATAGAATCAATAATTTGAGCTTGATATTATTTATTGTATGTAAATAATATCCATTCCTGAGATGTCAATGATAAATAAGATTCATCCATCTCCTAGTATTTGTATAGATTCAGGGGTTGCCAACGAGCCCATACCCAAATGGTAAAGGCTCTTTCTTGCATCCATGTGACCCAGGTTCAAAACCGGGTGGAGGAGAATTTCTAGGGTACTGTAGCTGGCACTGTTCGGTACTGTAGCATCCAGACTATTCACCTGATTTGGGCTTTCGGGCCACCGGTTTGAGCCTACAGGTCTCAAGGCCTTCAGGCCATCAAAGGCCTTCAGGCCACAGGGATTTTGGGGCATTGAGGACAATAAAGTAGCCTAGTTCACACAGAGCAGGCCCCAGATGAGGATCAAAGCACCAGTAGCAATCACCATAAGTAGAGCTAACCAGATTGGAAGAAAGAGAGGGTATGGAAACCGCTATTAGGACCATCCACCATGCATCTTTGTACTGGGCAATGCTAGCCGATCAGCAATGTAGGTGGGGAGCTAAAGGAAATCAATGATGCAGAAGCTGGGGAGGGTCAATTCTAGTGGGTTGCACCTACAGGTCATGTATTGGGCATTGTAAGCCTCTGGGCCTTCGGGTCATGTATTACGGGTCATGTAGGGCCTTCTTCCTTGGGCCTACGGGTCATTTACGGGTTCCCCTTCAACCCTTAAAGGAGGAATATCTATAATAAAATAAAAAGAAGGCCTTCAGGCCATTCAGGGGATAGAATCAGGGGTTGATTCGTGATACAGAGAGTGATTTCATTCTCATGGAAATTTATATTGGATCTATATAGTGAAATCCAACCCATATTGATAATTATATAAAATTCCACCAAAGGGAGTGTGACAAGGTAATCTGGGAAGTTTATCCCATAAATTTTGGAAGGGGATGAGTTATATATCAGAGATGCAATAATTTACCTAATCTTCATTTTCAATGAAATCTCCAATTCCATGATTTGTTCTGGTTTTTTAAATTGTTATACTAAACATTCATGATATGAAGGAATTCATTGAACCAAAATAAAAAAATTAAATTTTCTATTCTTGAATGAATAACTACTCTATCGATCATCAATTGATTATCAGGATCCACCACCATGGTTTGGATGGAAAAACCTTACCCTTGCTACCTTAGAGGTTGTTGGTTGTCACCAAAAACCCATATCTTAGTTCATTGGTTTTCAAAGTGCCATAGTTATTTGTATTTGAAGAAATGAAAAATGAACTGATGATTCACCAAAGCTTTCCTATCCTCAAATGTATTAGTGGGTTTCACCTTTTCGAAATCTTTAGCAAGGTGCCCTTCCTTCCAACACAGAATAAATTTACTCATTCCCCATAGGGACATTCTAAGGTTCTTCTTTCGACATAGTAGACAAGTGAGATGTATAAATTTATTGGAACTATTATATATTTCCATTAGGATGTAAAAATTAAACTCCAATTTTAACTTCTTATCCCCGTGATACCCTTGAGATTCATCGA
Source organism: Viscum album (assembly GCA_963277665.1). Taxonomy (NCBI): domain Eukaryota; kingdom Viridiplantae; phylum Streptophyta; class Magnoliopsida; order Santalales; family Viscaceae; genus Viscum; species Viscum album. Next base: position 786,320,335 of record OY728123.1, on the reverse strand, counting down.
TCACCATTTCAATTATGAGGAAACATCAAACAATTCCTTATAGATATCATGTTAAGGTTGATTCCCTAGAACCAATTTCAATGTACTTTATGATAACCTATATTCATAATTTTTAATATTAATAAACTCTTTATCACATCAGGATTTTTCTTATGCATAACATAGTATGTGATAATGTCCTAAGAGTAGTCGTCGCACTAAAATGGTCATAGGAGTTCCTCGCTATGATGAGAACCTGGAAGTGCTATGACACTATTTTTTAATTTATATTCTACAGTCGGATTTGAAAATTTATGGGACACAAATTGTACAAGCTTTTAGGGGTGTAAAATTATAGGAAATTGAGCCACCTTATCATAGTGTACACCCGTGGTAATATCCAGAAGGATATTATGAGAATGAGACTGACTAGTAGGAGATCAACATTTATATGTGTAATTATATGTTCTTATCCATAGACGTGTGTATTGTTCCTTATAAATTTAGATTATTATTAACAAGTATTGTGAGTCATGTATTTTTTTGTATTAACAGGAATCATGATGAAAAATGTTCATGGTGAGGTAGGATATGTTAGTTGTGTCACAAGTAATATTTAATTAATAAATAAGAAGAGAAATAATTTTTCACTTCAATTCTTTAATAGAAGTTGATATCTCAGGACATTTGATGGAAATTATATAGCCTAAATAAATCCATGTCCATGGTTTACAATAGGAATGATTAATTTTTTGGAATTCAAAGAAAGAGACACTGAGTACATAGGTTGATGGCACCAACATACAACCTACTTGATTTCAAATATCGTGATTAGAATATAATATTACACTATAAGTATTTGTATGAGGTATCATGTTGTTGTGGCATTATAATCAATCTATATGGGATTCATGGAATGTTTCTAGACATTGAACATAAAATTTAGGCTACTTCGCATAATGCCAATGAGAAAGGGGCATAGAGGGTCACACACTAAGAGTCTCCATAATCGCACTTAAATAACAAATTATATTTATTATTTAGAAAGTTGAATAAATATTATTCCTGTATGTGGTTTAATAATAATTCATGTATGCTCGATCCCATATAAATATTTATTTTCTATTTATTGAATATAATATTTATATATTTATTGTAAAATAATGTAATCATATTTATTTAATTAATAAATTTTCATACTTCAAGGCCTGATAGAACATATAGAGGAATGGTAGATTGAGTTTAATAGTTAAGTGAGAAATAATAAATATTGAATATTAATTGATTAAATAATATTTATTTTAATTTACATGTTAAGAAAATTCCCTGAAAAAATAATATTCTTTTATTTTTTGACATGGGGTTCCGTAAAAATTAGAAAAATAATAAAGGGGTCTTCTGATATTATTTGATTTTAATTTGAGCGATATATAAACACAATTATTTTATTTTCTCAATAAACCAATTTTTTGGGGGTTTGTGCACAACATATTTGGAGAATCCTCTCAAGACATAGAGAACTCCCTTATCTAAGAACTATCTTAATAATGGAGAGAAAACATCCTTCACCCCCAAATCCTGAGTCAGGAGAGATCCACAAGAACTATTTTGAAGTGGCACTCAATCCGATCAACGAAGGGCGATGAATGAACAATGATCTATTGTGATATCACTCTAAGATTCCTACTACGACATTCATAGATTTTAGAGCACATTTGGATCACCGCTAGAGGGAATCTACCTTGATTCCTACAATGCAACAGTGGAACAATATTGATCTATTTTCAGATCCATCAATGAAAAAATAATTCCAACAAATTTTTGCTTTATTTAATTAAATTAATTATAAATAATATATAACGATACACTATCTTGGTTTTGGAATTCTATCATCTATCTATATTCATTGATTCAATTCAGTAGATCATGATGTTTGTAATTGTGTAAATCTCATATTGATCATCAATCATGGAAAGAAGAAATGTTGGGTAGGACCCATCAAGCGCTTCCGCAATTCCTAGAACCAATAAGTGGAATCGATGGGATCACATAATTATGTATAATTTTTTATAGATTTTTTATGAATGCAAATTTTTTATTTATATTTTAAATTATTTTTTATGTTGTTCTGTTAATCCGAATTGTGACATCTTCTTCTTCCTCCCTCCTATTTCATAGATCTAATCAATGTGATTAATTTAATGAACTAAATAAAATAAAATAACTCATATAGACGTGACAAGGATTATGGCTAGATAACTCATGAGAAGCGCCATATAGCTAGGGTTACATGTCGTGCACTTGTGTTTAATGAAACGTGAATTAATTTGGAAATTAATTAAATGTGTTTGCATTGGGGACACATGGTGTAGTTAATTCTTACACTGTGTATTGATCAGGCCATCCTGTCACATGGTCAGTAGAATTACATGTCATGTAGCCTACGTAAACTACATGTAGTCCCTTTGAGTCTTATATAGTCTATGTGTTTTTTACATGGAAAACCTAACTAGTGACATATAACTCAGAGTCTACACACTGTATAGTCCTTTTTACATGTCATGTACTCTCTTTTTATGAGGTAAGATTTACATGTTGAGTCACTGGGTGTGTACCTCAGATAGATGGTGAGATATGTACACGACATGTAGATCTCCAGTACACATTGTGTACTTATTCCAAATTATGGATATTTATAATTTATTAATTATACTATGTAAACCTTGAGACATGTTCTTGTGTGTGGTCTGTAAGTTGATAGGAAACGACATGTGATGTGTTTTAATATATATGTGTGTGAGTCTGTGTGTGTTTGTATTTAATAGTATGAGTTGTGTTGCAGTTGTTACTATACATGCATTGAAGCATAACATGTGACTGAAAAATTGTAATCTGTCTAATCATTAAGTTGATAGTACACACCATGGAAATACGTGATATGTTGTGACTGCACTCTGTCACAAAATTAAAACTGCATACAATTATAATTCATATTAGGTGGATTGGTATAGGTATTCATTTTGTTTCCTCCAATGTATATTTAATGCACATGGTTAATTTGAAATAAATTTATTTAATTTTTTAAAAATTATAATTGATTAGAATCTCAAGGAAATTTGAATGAGAATTAAGATAAAATAATTGATTAATTAAAGATGATTAATAACTGATTCGAGAACAATTTATCATAAATAAGAATGATTAAGAATTCAATGCTTTTTTTATAAAATTTCTAATTCACTACATTCATATGTATGATAATTATCATAGACCAGAAATTTTTATGTGATTGGTTTCATTTAATTTATTATTAAATTAAATTTTTGGTGCCTTGCAAAAAAAATTAAATTGTCTGTATGCATGCCTTCTCTCCTCCTATTATGTAGGGCCTGCATGCCTATTGTTTCTTTTATATAAACCATTTTCCCTCACCTGTGTGTGAGTAAAATCATATGTAATAGATGGAGCTACCAATCTAATGGAGATGGTTCAATTTTGGAGTTGATGTGAAACTAATCCAAGAGAGATACATTCATGGACATTTGAAAAGCTGCAACAAAAACCTTATTTGGTTCAAGGTGTCTTTCCCCTAGGTCAATGGTTAGTTTATCAACCACTGGATTAACTAACCATTAGTAAATGGTCATGATTATACAACTTTATTATTTTATTTATGTCATGTTTCATGGTTATTTCATTATGGATGTTTTGTCACAATCACATAATTTAATGAAATTAACAAGCATGCAAGATATAACTAAAATAATTTTTTTATGCTAAAATATTATCTAATACATGGTTAATCACTTAGCTGAATCCATTTGATATTAAAAATAATGTAATAAACATAATAATTTTAATTTTACACATAAAAGGATAAAATCCCTTAATTATATACATAAATATGATATATCCTCCCACTACATCAAAGAAAATCAAAACATAGTTCCAAGTGGTTGACCAATGAAATTTAGGGTGCCTTAAATTATCATGGAATTATAACTTGATGTTTTGGGTTGACATAAATGAGGTCACATAAATGTTTTACTTCCAAATATGAACATGGTGTAACGGAGAATCAAAGGTTGAGTAAATCCAATTTAAGGATTTTGGGATTGGGGAGTCCACTCAGCAGATTTATAAAAAATGAGTTAATGTAGTTGCCATTTCGAATGCCTACATAAAACCATTCATGTTTCTTGACTAAACAAGTTTATGGTAATGATAATGGGAATATGGATCCTTTCTACTAGGATTCTCAAGAAACGTGATATTCTGAAACCAATGGAGAGGACTATTGTGTTTCGATAAAATAGTGGGAGACTAATTATAAAATATTTATTTATTTTTATTAATTTTATCAGATAATGTAGTAAAATTCTGAGTAACTTATTTTTAGAAACAAAATTAAAATGACATAAAACATATCATTGTTGTTAGGTCCACTATGTCAAATACCCTGAGAGGGGGGTGAATCAGGGTATGACAAATTAAAACTACCCCTTTTGATCTTATTTCATTGTTAAAAAAACAATATTCTCTCTCTTTGTCATAGAAAAGTTTTAACAGAAATTAAAGCATGCATGAAACACAAGAAATTTAGCTTTGTTTCCCTCACTAGGCTTTGTCCAAGGAGAATATAATGGAATTGTTTTGAAGTACCAAATCCAATAAAAGTGCACTGTTATTCACAATGTTTAGAGTGGAATCACTATCCCTCCTAGTTTACAACCAATCACAATTTAAAATCTCACTACTCTCTCAACTAAATAGTGTTAACTTCTTCTTCATAAGATCCACCCATAGTTTATAGACTTGTAGGTCCCTTAAGTATCTCAAATGAAGGCATCCTCCACTATATGTAGATTCTCTATTGATGTTCCACATTCATCCACTAATGAATACCACTTTACCATAGGTGTACTGGGAAAATGAAAATATTTCATAAAACCCTTATTGAGCCTTTCACACAAAATTAATAACTTGTGCTCAAGATTTAACTTTTGTCATGATACACACTTTTCATGCAACATCAATCTTACACGCAACTCAAATATTACATGCAACTTCCTCAGCTTGCGCATAACTCTAATTCATTCATGAAACACCCTTTACTTGAAGTTCCTACATGATTAAGAGCTCGGATTTCCTCTAAGTCGTTAGATTATTCTAATGAGGGTCTAACCTGTTATGTCTAGGCATCGATGAACCCTGTGCAGAAGATTCAACCCATATCCCAAAATCCTCTTTGATCATGCAAAACCCAATTTGACGTCGCATTGGGCGTGCAAGATTCTTTCATGCAACCTCATCTTTCACAAACATTTTCAAATCATTCGCACACATCATTTAATTTCCTTATTTCAACGTTCATATATTGAAACATGACTTTCACGCAATTTTCCAAAACACCTTCAATATTGTTCACTACTTTATTTTCCAAAAACTCATTTATCCATTTTCTGATTTCGAGGCCCAAAATTTTGGCAAACACTAGAAAACAATGCCACATTGGATATGTTCTTTCTATACCGCCTCTAGACATTCCCTTCCTTTTTCATGGTTCTTTGTCAACATGGATTGACAAAAATATCTCTATAACTCAACAAATCTTCAAAGAAACCATCTTTTTCAATATACACAATCAACCCAAAAATTATTTAATGCTACATTGTGGGATTTTTTCCAAAAAATGTGATCCATACAAGAGAAGGAAAATCTTTTCATCGGAAAAACATCCCGTGAATGGAAAATGTGCCCACGATTCTTCCTTGACCAATAAGTGAGATTATATGTGCGAGAAGAAACTTTTCATAAATCCCATTGAAATGAGTCTAGTGATGAAGAGTTATCACTCTATGAGAAAAATTTGGATGATTCCATGGATGTTCACTGTTTTATGGTATCATCCAAGTCCAATGATATTTTGAAGTAATAGGAGTACATGGATGTGTATAGCATGATGTCTCACCTTTGGGATCTCTATCGAGAGAAGGAGAGACAAAAGATGTACAATATCTCTAATGGTTTGTTCATAATTAATATTGGCGAGTCTTATCCAGCTGGGCCTCATGTATTCATTATTATTAGCTACACTGACTGATTATATATCTTATGGATTAAATTATTAGATGAGTTTCTTATAGTTCTCGTACATTCATCTCTACCCAACACCATCTCTAGTTTTATTATAAATTACAACATAAAAAATAATGAGAATAGTATGTTTAACCTCTTACTTTGATTTTACAAGAAGTTAAGGACATGGTTTGTGATAAACCTGTGGTACTTATGGTGAATAGTAAAATAAAAAATAAGGAATAAGGTTCAAGAACTTTAAATATTCTAAATCACTTGAGCTCCTTCCTTCCATGAAGTTGAAGATCCAGAGGAAAGGGAAGGAAAAGGAGGCAGTATGTTTTTTGGGTGGTAAGCCAGGACACTGGAATAGGGAATGCACCCAGAAGCTAGGGGAAGCTAAATTTTTATTCGTTATCGAGTTTAATTTTCCATATCTACACATTCGGTATTAGATATATATTATGGTACTCATATATCTATCCCAATGATGGATCCAAGTATATTCTGAACGATTTCTAGAGGATATTGTGATTTGAGAGTTTCTAATGGTACAAGGATGGTTTCACTATCCATTGTACACTACCACCTTTGATTACCAAAGTGAGTGATTTTTGTTTCAAAATATTTTTATTATGTACCTACAGTTACAATGAACATAATTTCTATATCATTCCTAGATGAAGATGGAATTATTTTCAAGATTGGTAATAAAAGTTGTTTATTTTATAAGGAAAACATATGTTGTGGTATGGAACATTTAAATAATATTCTCTATGTATTAAATTTTGAGAACCAATCATTTTCAATTGATAATGAATCTTGTTCACAAAAATCATATAATATCTAGCTTTCACATCACTATCATAGTAATCTAAACAAGAAGATTCTGAAAAATCTTTTCAAAGATGGTTATTTAGACTCATCTAAGATAAAACCACATGATATATGGAATTCTTATTAACAAGAAAATATGAACAAATTACTATTTGGTTGATAGGGTTAAAGGGGAACATATCTACTAGTATTGATACATAATAATTTGTGTGGACTATTTCCAGTAGAATCTATTGGTGGATGGCGCGACGACCCTCCTCGAGCAAGGTGGGTTGGATGAAGATTCCTGTTGCTGTGGAGTGCTATTCGTGGATTCCCTCTGGCTGTGGAGATGCACTATGGACGTCGGTGGTTTCTGGTTCAGTTCTACGGGTGTAAGACCGGTCTCCGTCGATGGCATACTCTTCGGAGCGCTCCTGGTTCTGTTCTCTGCAGCTCGCGGTTGCCCCCCGGTGAGTCTCTCAGCGTTTGAAGTCTTCGATCATGTGTCCGCGGTTTGGGGGTTCCGACTCTTCTCAGGTGAGTTCGGGGGGCTCTGTTGTGTCTGATGTGGTCGATCTAGTCAGTGGCGGTGGGATCTTTGGTTTCAGGGGATTGCTCGCGGTGTTTTTCGTTCGTGGTTTGTTTCGGTGCTTGGTGAATCCTTTTCTGTCTTTGTCGATCTGGTTTTGTTTAGTTCGTTTTAGGGTTTTCTTTTCCCTAATGGATTTGGTGCTCTGCCCTCTGTATGGCGGTGGTGTTGTGTGGTTTGTGTGGTTCTTCGTGGTTTTGCGTATGGATGGTTTTCGGAGGGGTTGTGAGGCTGTTGGACCCGTCAAGGTCGACGACGACGGTTTCAGATTGGTCTTTTCCGGCGACCGGTGGGATACTGGGCAGGTGATGGCGACGGCGGTCTGGACGACGTCGATGGTGATGCGTTTCTTCTATGGAGGTGTGGTCAGAGATAATGCCGGTGTTGGTGCTCCGGCGACGACGGTGAAAAGCGTTGATGTCTGTGGTAGTTCCGAGAAGCTTCATGATGATGGTGACTGGTGGATTTTTTCGACGTCGGCCGGATTTGCGGTGGGTGAGCGTTTTCCACGCTACGCGGTTCGAGGCGGCTCGTGGATCAAGCCGAAATGATGGCGTTTGATGCGCTGACTGGAAAGTGGAAAGCGGGTGAAGTTTGGGTTTCTTTATTTTTGAAATTTTCGGTTTTTGGTGTAATGGTTTGGTTTATAATTGACTATGTTTGGTGGGGACTTTTGATTGGGTTTGGGCAAGATGTTCGCCCTCATCCATCTCCTTATTTACTGCACTTTTTATTTCTTTTAATAAATGGTCAGAGGTTATTCCTCTGACTGAACTTTCCTGGTATAGAATCATCTTTAAAAGAAGATAAACAAGATTTTATCGGATCAAGGTGGTGAATATCTTAACAAAGAGTTCATAAACTATCTATGAGATTTTTGGATTCGATCTTAACTTAACCCACCATACAAACCACATAGGTATAGTGTTAGTGTAAGGAGGAACCGTTCCATGTTAGACATGGTAAGGTCTATGATGAGTCATGAATATCTTCCATTATCCTTCTAGAGATATTTATGAAAAAATGCAGCATACACATTAAACAAAGTACCAACTAAAGTGGCAAATGGAATTCCCTTCAAGGTATGAAGTGGAAAGAAACCCATTTTGTTCACACATGTGTATGGTGTTGTATGGAATTTGATAAGGCCTTCGTAGGGAAAAAACAGGTACCATAGGGAACAAAGTGTATCATTATATGATATCATAAGGAAAGAAAGGGATAATACCCATAGAAACCCTCAGATAAATAAAGTGGCTATCTATAGAGAGGATGTTTCTCTTGAGATGGATAAAATCCTCAAAAAGTATAATGGGAGAAATATTTACTTCAATGAAGTTAATTATCAAGATGCACAAGAGTTGGTATAAGATGCGATTCCACAAGTCCCTATGGAAGAATTAGTTCATGAAACACAAGTACTCCAAATGAGCATAAGATATGTAAGAGAAACATATAGATATGGTTTTCTATTCAACGAAGATGGTGACCCAATATTGATTGATAATGATTGTTTCCCTCTGGAAATGGGGATGATCTCATTGATTTACTATTTAATCATTTCAAGCGGTTTCTAACTGGTTTATTCGTAGAACCAGAACCAACCAATGATTCCATATCCATTTGAACCTACTTTCCAAAGGTAGGCGATCATTAGTTGTGGACTGATGAGGATTAGGATTTTTCATTAGTTGAGAGGCTGGGAGTTCAGACTCATAACACCTTTTTGAGGGGAATTATTGTCTACTATGGGACTCTCTTTATAGATTTATGTTATGTTCGTGAATCCTTATTACATTACCAAGTATTAAAATGAGATTTCCTTTAGATATGACAATCAATGATAAATATGAATGAAATTTTGAGAATCTATTATATGTATTCGAGGTTCTTAATCAATTGAGAATCATCTGTGTTTGTTTAGAGATTCTTAGTCAATGGTATCCCTTAATACATTATGTAAAAGTCTCTTGGTTATTATGATAACCATGCTGGTTTTAAATCCACTCAGCGGGGTACTTGAAGTTTATTGTCATTCAGAAGGACATAGATCATTTCGGAGTTGGGATCGCACCCGAAGATGGGATACCTACATATCCTTGTTTAGAGATGGAATCAGAACCCACGTAGTTCGATTAAGGGAGTATGATGTTTATGGAAGATTGATGGCTCAATGAAAGATGTCATGATTTCATTTACAAAATAAGCTCAAGTGAGTCATGCTCGGTGTGATAAACAAGAGGTATTGGTAACACCAGACAACTATGCCACGAAAGATGCAATGATGTGGGGATTATGCATGTATAACTGCCCAAAAGAGATGAGGATTAAGATTTACTTCAGGAAATAAATCCAGAAACACGGTCCATAAAGGTATATGTGCTTCATAGATATATGGATACTATAATCTTGGGGCTTACTCCTGATGAAGATACCCAAGTTAGGAGGGGACTTATGATTGGGTTTTACTCCTGATAAAGAATCCCAAATCAAAAGGAATTATGACTGGTCAAGAGGAATTAAGACTATGGCTTACTATTGAAAAGAGGCCCAGGTTAAAGGGATTTGAAAATTAAGGGACCTGACTCTTACTCCTAGGGAGGATTCCCATATTTGAGACTGGGGCTTACTCCGGAAAAGGAATCCCAGGTTTAAGAGAAATATGGTTGGGGCATACTCCTGAGGAGGATGCCTATATTTGGGAACTTTAAGACTGGGGATTACTCCTATGGAGGATGCCCATATTTGAGACTTTAAGACTGAGGCTTACTCCTAAGAAGGATTCCAAGATTAGGGGACTTGGGGCTTACTCCTAAGTAGGATGCCCAAAATTAATGAGAATTTGGATTGGGGCTTACTCCTGAAATGAAGGCCCAGGTTAAGGGGTTATCTCATCTTAAAGTATGAGGTTGGATGAATGAAATCTCAATCTCTAGTGACATAAAGATGTGTAAATCACTAGGTTTTGAGACATGTTCCATGGAATTTCTTTCAGATAGGGAAGTCAATCAAGAACACATCCATAAATGTCTTTGAAGATTATCTTGAATATTGAATCTTGAATTGGAGAGGTGGAATGGAATAAGAGAGATGATATGGGCAGGAAGGGCAACCAAATATAGAAGGGCGCGCAAGTCCTTGGGGGTCGTGTAAGTACTGCATGGGCTCACAAGTCTTGGTCACACATGTATACTTGCGCGACACCTATATACTAGGGATACGGTTAACCAGTAGAGTAATACTTGGGTGATACTTGACCAATGCCTTTAGAATTATCCCGAGGTACTTCCAGAATATGGGCGTGCAAGTTTCAATGAGTAGGTAAGGAGGTGCGCAAGTGTGTCCATTTTCCTTAAGGGTAAAACACTTAGGCGTTCATGTGTTAGTGAATTATAACACTTAGACCTTATTATTCTGGGTTATCCCTTCCATTCTAGGTAATGAATTACCTTAGAAGTGTTCGGAAGACTTGAATAAGAGACTTGGGCGTTCAGAGCACTGTAACTGAATTCTGGAAAAAAAATATACACTCTTGATGGGGGGTCCACAGGGGTATTTATAGGCTGGAGAAGACCCTCAGAGGTTTTCAAAGGGGGCGTGCAAGTCACCTACACGGCCATTTGGGGGGGCGCAAGTATACTTGCGCGACCATACTGGAACTTGCGGAACCTATGGGAAATGTTCTCCTTGTTCATCCCATTCACTTTTTTTGAAGTTTATTCAAAGGATGAATCTTCTTTGTTTGAGTTATTTCCCTTTTAATTTCGTTTAGACTCTTTGATGAAAGGAGCGTCAACAAAAGTCCCCCCTCACAGTTGGATCCAAAAAGGAATGAGGATTTGACTCTGAGGAAGACGAGAAACAAAAAGAAATTAGGGTGTGCATAGTATGGCGTGCAAATGGGCTTCCGGCACACAAGGTCCAGTGCACAGGGTCTGGCGTGCAGGGGTACGGCCTTGTCTATAAATAGATGGCCTCACATGGCGCAAAGCATCCAGCTCTCTCTTGTTTTTTTACTCTCGGTGTGCAAGTGGACTCCCAGCTTTCGCTCATTCATGATTCTTGTTTCTTGTGTCGCGCTTCTATTAAGGTATTTGGACTTTCATGGTGATACCTGCGCACCCATTACTTTCACGAGCGAAGGAGACTTGCGCGCCAACTATGGGACTTGCGCGCTTAAATGCATTAGCCAATTTTTCAAATTCCTTCATAAATTTTATGAAAAATTAACTTACTTTTAAGAGTTAATTATTAATCTTTTGTGCAGATCCCATGGCTCCTAAGAGAATCAGAACGGCTAATGAACTGGAAAGAAAAAGAATTAATGATATGATGGACATCGTTGGCCATGATTACTATTCCATCTGTGAAAGTACTCTCCCAGAATTAGCAAAGTACTTGAAAAAACATCATATTAATTTCCCGCATAGTATATATCTGCCCCTGTATGGCCATGGTCATCTTCAAGATGTCAATATTCCAGAGGCAAAGAACTATCTCCCGCATTCATGGTTTTAGTCATATACCAACATTTCTTTAGCAAATACCTCAATTTTAGGAACATTTTCTAATGATGGAACAGTAAAAAAAGCCTATATAATGCATCATAGCTCATGTGCACCAGATCTGAAACCTCACAAACTTGAGTTGAAACCACATTGTTATCCCTAAATCTTTCGAAATTCACATATGGATCAATCCAAAGGCTTGTAGGAGAAATGGGAATTCCGTTCTGGAGGAGGGGTGAAGCCAACTTGGATGTTGGATTATTGGGTGCGACAAACTTGTGAGGAGTTTGTCGAGGATCTGTAGGGAGCTGCAATTTATGAAGACGTCATGGCCGGGCAGACGTATGTTTATAGGAATGATAATTTTTCCCCAGATTTGCTTAGCCGCTGCATCCCAGAATCTAATTCTTTCCATCTAACCCATGGAGAAGTACACATTAGTTTTTGTTATGTCTAAAAGATCTCAGGGGTTCCAATTTTGGGTGATATGTATGATGAATTCGTCCCTCCAAAGGAAAACTTGAATGATACGGAGAAGACTCCAGATTTGGTTCGAGAGTTATTGAAGATTTATCATAAGCTCAAAATCTCAAATATTTCAAAGACTCATTCTAGAAGGGATATTCATCCAGAGGAATGGATGGATGTGTTTCTCAAGAAGAAGAGGGAAAAGGGGCCCACCTGTACTCATCCTACTAGCGTCCCTAGAGCGGATAAGAGAGTTGCTCCTGGCATATTCTGGATGACTCTGGATGCAACATAGTTTGAGAAATGGGGGTATGAAGTGAAGCATAAAATCTCGGAGAAGACCCGTCTGGCCGGATTTTTCGCCTTATGGATCATTGTCTATCTTTTTCCAGTCATAGATTCGAAGGGATGCATCAGGCCAGGGACCTTCGTTATTGCATCCAAGTTGGCTATGAAGAAGATGGTGGGGTTGGAAACCCCAGTTTTGGAAAAGATTCATAGGAGCTTACTCCATGTCTATATGGGTAAGTCTCCTTTGAGATTGGTGGGACAATTCCATGTTTTATGGGGATGGATCTCCACTCACTTCTGAACATATGTTGTTCAGAACGGAATATAGATTCTTGGAAGTTCTTTCAGGCCATCTGTTCAGGCCTTCTCTGGAGTCTGTCCTTTGTCCCTCGATGCCTATGATATTAGGCCAAGGCTGGGTATGCATAAGGAATTCCACTTCTTTCCCTATGGAAATCCGCCGACAGGGCGATTTGTTGACGATGGATCAGCCAGCTTGGAACAAAGTTCTTACATGCTGGCCTGTAGAGATGGTGTACTGGCCACCATAATTGATGGTGAAATTATATGTGAGGCCTATGATCCATATCCATTTGCACTCCAATTCAAGTGTTTTTAGAAAACTGTTTTATCTCCTCCAGGGCACGTTAGTTCAGAGCTGCATCCAATGTGTTCCCGACAACAATGGTTGCTAATGGATATAGAAAGGAATGGGTATTTTTTGACTTACCAGATGTTGAAGCGGTAAGAAATTTGGCCATATGGTATGCTGAAAATATGATATCGTCATATCCTGAGGAAATATTGAATAAACTAGTTTATCAGGTGGGGAAGAAGAAGAGAACCATCGAGAGAGAAACAATTTAGGTGGCGGGTGATTCTTCCACTCCTGAAGCAGGTTCACTGAGTTCTTCAACTGAGGTTGATTCATCATATTCTTAGGAAATACAACATGTGTCAAAGCGGCCACATTCCTTATATAATACTCCTTTCATAATCAATAGTGAAACACCATCAACTTTGGGTGAGTTACTTTATTGAGGAAATTTAATTGCTAGTTACTCTATTGAGTAATATGTTTTCATTATCCTTTTATAGTTGTAGGAGATAGAAAAAAATTAAAGTCCAAGGATATAGGAACCTCTTCGTAGCCTTCTAGTATACCTACATATCTAAGACTAGAGGCCATCCAGACATTGCGACATGTATACTGTGATACTGAAACTATCTGGCTAGAGCTATTTGAAGGGCAATATCTTCCTGGAATTGGAACTCTCTAGGCTCCTGCAAATATTCATTTCAAGGATAACCCTATTGAAGTAAGAGTCTATGTCAAAAAGTTGAGGACCTATATACATTCCTTTGAGGATTTTATCCCTATCACCAAGCGAGTGAAGGAAATAATGGATCACGACACCATTGATGAGGAGTGGCATGAGTACGTGACTCTTGAAGATGTAAGTTTTCATTACTTATTTACTTTGCAACTCAATTTCAGTCAAATATTTTTTACTCAAGGAAATTGATTTCTTTATCCTACAGCTTTCAAGGAAAGGAACTACTGATGTTCATTCACCACATAATAGCCCTAGCGGTACATCCATCGGGTCTGCAGCTGAATCTGATCGCAAGTCGGGCGAGATATCTCCAGGATAGTAGGCCATGAATGTGGAGTTTTACATGGCCTTACATTCGAAAATTCAAGTAACTATAATGGAGACTACCGACACTCCCAAAAATCCAAAGGGACAAAGGCGTCAGAGGATGAAGTCCACAACTAAACACTTCATCAGTAGTGGTAAGTCCATCAGATAATCATGAGTCTTAAACCATGAAAAGATTTCTCATTTTCCTTGGGATTACAGGGGATTATTAAATTTTCCCCTCTGAGGGAGAGGACTGGTCCTCCTTTGAGGACCACAGATGGTGATGTGTAATAGTCACAAATTCAGGCTAACATGGCTGCTCCAAGAGAAGAGACAACATCTATTCCCAGTACTGCTCCTACTGCTGCTACAAGTATAGAAGAACCTGCTTCTAGAAATTTAACAATTATTCATACAAAGCTTCTTTAAATATTGAATGAAAACATCAACTATCTTCCTCTATGTGATATTTTAGGTATAACACCTCCACTAGAATCATTGGCAGCCACGAAAACCGAATATACCATCCATCCTGAAGAAGCTGTCCAGGGTCAGGGGGCGCAGAATGAGGGTCGCCAAGAAGACACGTCAAATGCTCCCACTGGTGAGACTAACCAGTATTCTGAAATATCATTGGATGAAATTTTGAATCTTGTCATGTCTTTTGAAGAATTTTTTGATCATGCTATGTTATTATGAGATTTATAAGATCTTGGGCGTGACTGTTATCCTTCGTCTGGAAACTTTTTCGTATAAATTACACTTCTAATCATGACTGAAAATAATTTGCAGTTCCATCCAAAGAAGCTGATGATCTGCCAATGCCTGAAGAGGGTGTGGACATTGACGTGAACCCTACCATTGCATAAACATTATCTCAAGTAGAGATAAACCCAGTAAACCCTCCTGAGACCCATCTTGAAGATCCTGTTGAAACTGGGAAAGATGGGGAGGAGTCTTCTCAAGCTGTTGATCTACTAGTAGATAATGATTGTACAAAGTTTTCAAGATAGACAACCAACTTTTATTGTTCTATGAAACTAACCCTACTTTTAATTGATCAAATAGTGATATAAACATCAAGGGCTAGATCTGGAGGTGAAATCTCAACTTATTCCCAAATAGTAGTAGAAGGCGATGAAACCAGGGTCAGGGGGGAAGGAGCAGAACAGGGCACTTCCTTAAGTGCATTAATCCCAGATTACATGCCCCCCTGTGATGATGTTGTTGAATCAGACCTAGATGTGCTTATGGTTCTCAGCTTTTCACGACGCAAGGCATGGGACAACATATGGAAAATCATATCTGAAGTGCCTCTGGAAGAGCTGCCATCAAAGATTTCTCGATTGTCATCCATGTTCATCATGCTTGGACTTGGCGGTTTTGGATATGAAAAGATCCATGTCGTGGTGAAATAGGTCATTTTAAGAGGGGAACAAGAGAAAAAGTGACGTGAATATCTGACCAGGGTGATGTTGTCAGCCAACATCAGTGAATTTGAGGATGTTGTATCCCGAGCCAAGGCTGACTATGCTTCCAAAATGAAGGAGCTGAAGCATAAAATCAAATATAAAGTCATCTAGCAGATGAACCTCCAGAAACAGTTAGATGTTGTTACTGGGGAATTTGACCAACACAATAATTCATTGAAAGGAGCTCAAACGAATGGTATGAAGGCCATCGCGGATGCCAAGAAAGCACTCCATCAGGCTGAAAAGAGTGATGTTGGTCGGGTGTATGAGCTTAAATTAGCTATTGATAAAGCCTGGGATGTGGTTCATCAAGTGATGACTTATGTTAACAGCCTCTTGTAATTTCTTAGAAAAGAGAAGAGACTCCAATTTGTGTATTTCCTTCTACTTCTTGTGCATCAAATGGAAAGAGTGCTTTCATCTCCAATCACTTGTGCACTTATTTTCCTACTACCTGCTTTAGATTTTACCTATGCCAATGGGACTAGTAAGCATAGTTTGATTTTTTTTCAAGGATTATATAAATAACCCTACAGACTTTGAATCTTTTAATTTCTCAACATTACATAAATCATACAAAATGTATGTTAAGTGAGGTGGAACTTGTCTTTTATTCAGAGTTCTCTTTTCTTTTGTGGGCAGTTTAAAGTCATGCACATCGGACATTAAAAGGCTAATGTTTAATGTCAAAATATCTTTGACCGAATGGATTAAAAAAATTGACTCAATTCCTTGATAAATTGTTCGAAAACATATTACCACACTCAATTATGTGGTAAAATATGTAAAATATGACTTAAAAAAATTTGAATATGATGAATGATATGAAAAAGAGCTAAAAAGGCATTAGAAGAAGTAGTTCCCAAGAATGAAGTTACTATTATTTTACAAACCCGTTACGGGGTTGAATTATGCAGGGCCACCTAAGGTGATTGGATTCATAGTCAAATAAATAGTATCTTTTGGCCGATAGGTCTGTTATGTTGACTACTTATGCAAGGCCGCCTAAGGGAACGTGCTGCATAGTCAGGCGAAAGAACTCTTAGAAATTTACTTTTCTACTGCAAAGAAGCTAGTGAATGTTTATGGGGATTCAACTTTTCCAAAGTATAGAAATTTCTGTATGGAAAGAGGTACATGAATATGGAGAAGATATTTCTAAACAAGATTATCGAAGAACTGGATGAATATCACTCCTATGAAGGTCCGACCTAAATGTAGGGAAGGAAAATATAAACCATAGACTTGAATATTTTCATATCATGAAAAAGATTATGGGACAAATATATTATGGATGGCTATTTTTGAGGATCCCTACATATTTTCATTAAGACAAATAAGTAAAAAAAGGTTTTCCTCCAAATAATGAAGTTACCACTATTTAACAAATCCATTAGGGGGTTGAATTATGTAAGGCCGCCCAAGGGTGTTGGCTGCATAGTCAAATAATTGCATCTTTTGGCTGACAGGTCCATTATGGAAACTTGTTTATGCAAGGCCGCCTAAGGGCACGTGCTGCATAGTCAAACAAAAGAACTATCAGAAATTGGACATTTTGTGACTAGAAGTCAAAAAAACGGTTATGAAGATCTAAAAATATTTAACATTAGTATTATGGTACATAAAGATGGGTATTTTTCAATATATGCAGAGATACATAGATCAATGTTGACCATAATCATGTTGTGGTTGGGTCCTGAATTGAAATATTGGACTTCACTACGTATCCGATAAGAATGGGAATCAAGCCATACGTAGTTCTTGAACTACAGTTTAACATTGTGTGGGACAAAAGGATTGGAGATATTTGTTTAGGGTCATAGAGCTCAGACCATTATAATAAATACATAGTGTGTGTTTTCATGGGGACTTTTCAGCCAGGGGACTGAAAGTGGAATTTGGGGTTAGGCCCAAAAGACTTGGGGCTGGATTCGAGGGATAATCTAATGTTCCTACGTATCCCATAAGGATGGGAATCAAGCCCATGTAGTTCTATAAATACCCTCTGTACACATTTGGATCGTACATGTGAAGGGTGAAAGAGGACTTTAGTTCAATGATGGTTTAACCCAAGATAAGAGGTTTGGGCATTTCCATGTATGCACGTAGTCTTTGGTATATAACATGATGGAAAATAAATGTAAATAATGATTCCCTCTCAGGTGAGGGTATCAAAGAATATTATAGTTTATTGTCATACCGGACAAAAAATGATGTACAATTTAATGTCATATAGCAAGGACGAAGTTGATCCAATGTAAAGATATTGACTCTTGGGGTGGTTTCACAAATCAACATCGTACGAGATGGAGGTGAACCGATGTGAAGAGATTGGTTTTGGGCTTGAACCTTGGGAGGTTTCCTACATACCCAGCCTAGAAGGAGAGGATCAAAGTCCGCATATTACAATTAAAGAATGAATTTG
Organism: Viscum album; assembly: GCA_963277665.1. Lineage (NCBI taxonomy): Eukaryota > Viridiplantae > Streptophyta > Magnoliopsida > Santalales > Viscaceae > Viscum > Viscum album. Next base: position 786,302,060 of record OY728123.1, on the reverse strand, counting down.
TGATCAAGTTGTTCTTGGGGACAATGACCTAAAATGTGGTGATGGGACTTATGCGTGGTTAGCAGCCCATAAAAGGGTGTTATGGTTGAAGTTTTCTCTAAGCTCTCGTGATTCATACTCAGTGTGAGAAACAATTGATAGTAACAACCATAACGATGTACAGTTTAATTTAATATAGGACATATGAAGGGACTATGCAGTTTAAAGTCTTACAGTTAGGACTATTGGTGTTGCACAGTTTAATGTCATGTAGTAGGGACAAAATATAGTTTAACATCATGTAGGACGTATTAAGGAATTTCTGTACAGTTTAGCGTCATGTAGTTAGGACGATGGGGACAGTATAGTTTAATGTCACGTTGGACGAAAGGGTAACTGTGTAGTTTAACGTCATGCATTATGGACAAAAGAGGACACAGTTTAACGTAATGTTGGATGTATTATGAACTTTTTCATAGTTTAACGTCATGTAGGACGAGAAAAGGATGATAAAGTTTAGCGTCATGTTGTAAAAAGTGAGAATAGTTTAAGGTCATATTCATGGACCCTGGATAGTAGAGTTTAACGTCGTTTTGTACGTAAGGGACTTCTATACAGTTTAGCGTTATGTAGTTTGGACGTCAAAGTTTAACGTCATGTTGGATGTAAGTGCCAATTGTTTAATGTCATATGCATGGCCCATGGATGGTTATGCAGTTTAATGTCGTGATGAACATAAGGGACATCTAAATAGTTTAAGTTCATATTTATGGACCGTTAATGGTGTATATTGTGTTTATACAAAATACTTCTTCTGAATCTGGCATTGGTTGGAGTAGTGATGAGTTATCCATCCATTGAGATTAAATAATAAGCGCCATTGGAATAGACCTTATGTATTTAATAAGGTACTTCCCATTTTGGCACAGGTTTGGGAGGTTTCTATCCATGTATCATTGGAGTTCTGAGAACTAATACCAATTATCCCTGAACAAATGAATGAAGATGAACTTTTTTGTTGAAAGATCGTGCTATTCGATTATGATAGACTTCCTAGTTGTGCAGGGTGCACAATCTTTTCTCATCTAACCATTCCAATTCATCCAATATCTTTTCAAATTGTTCATCTGTAGATGATTGATCACTAATTTCTACTCTAAGTGAAGTTAGTTGAACTTCAATAGGCAAGACTGATTCTGTTCCATATACCAGTGAATATGGAGTTGATTGTGTTGTAGTGAGCGTGGTGGTCTGATAAGCCCATAAAGCATGAAAGAGTTTATCAGGATCTGACCTCTTATCTTCATCAACCATATTTTTCAGTATATTTGACAGAATCTTGTTGAAGGCTTCTATCTGGCCATTGGCCACTGCATGATACCGAGATGAATGATTACATTTGATTTTGTATTCTTGATACAACTTCTTCACCTCGGATGAACAGAAGTTGGTGACATTGTCCGTCAATATGGTATGAGGGACACCAAATCTGGTAATGATGTTTGACATGATGAATCTAAAAATGGTTTTAGAACTAACTTCCTTGAAAGGTATTGCCTCTGCCCATTTGGAAAAGAAGTCAGTAGGAGTAAGAATATACTTAAACTGCTTTGCTGTAGCTGAAGGGTAAGGTCCCACCACATTCATTCCCCAAGTGGAAAATGGACACGAGTATTTAGCTGTATGAAGAAACTCTGGAGGTTGATGAATGAAGTTGGCATGTACATGGCATGAATGACACTTCTTTGTGAAATAATGACAATCCTGTATCATTGAAGGCCAAAAGTATCCAAGCCTTCGAATCTGATCAGACAGTCTATGTCCAGACTGGTGGGCACCACAGAATGGGTGGAAGGATGGATACAAATAATTAGCTGTTATATGATTTTTTCACAATATAATGGTTTCGAGTGTGGTATTTTTAGTACCCCAAAACAATTTTTTAATGAGTAATAAATATTTTTTTCATTTGGTTTTTATTTTTATGTTAAACATAAACTAGTGATGATAATTTGTAAGAATGCCAGAAAAATTAAAACACTTTTATTAAACAAAACACTGATAAATGAAATTACTACCCCACTAATGACCTCAACTGGCCTAGAAAACTTATTGCAAGCCCATATAGCACCACAAGAAGACCTTCCATCAACATAATAAGACCAATTAAGTATCCTTCATCACATGGATACACCATAACAAAAAAAATAAATTGTAATAAGAATTGAAATGGTGGTGAGAATAAAAGAAATGTACAAAACTATATTTGAAATGGGAGGACAGACACTAGTTTTTTTATGACTTTGATACCCATAAATATGGGTATTTATATAACCCTTAAATCAACCATTGAAAGATTATAGTTGTTGATATTTAATTTAGTCATTGATGATTTTATAGTAGCCCTTTATTCTTTTCATTTTGAAACAATTGAAATATTTTACTGATTAATGATTTAAAGTATTTCTTCTATTTTAAAAAATAATTTATACTTAAGGGTATTTTACAAAAAGAATATATATATATATATATATATATATATCAACTTAATTAATATGAAGATAAAATATTTTTTCATCAATTGAGACAATGTTTTATTTCAACAAAAAAATTGGTTTTGAGCATGTAAGGGACACCTCAACTAGAGATGGAGGACCTTCAAGGGGTCAACCCTAGCCAGGGAGTTGTTGACCCATGGCTCAAGGAGGAAATCATGAAGAGGGTTAAGATGTGTGTATGGGGTGGCATGATCCAGGCATTGGTCATGCACCGGTGTGTGGGAGAGGGTACGCAAGGTTTGAGCCAAGGACTACGGCTAGGGTCCCGTGTATAAAGACCCCTTGGTGTTTGTGTTTATGTCATCAAATTAAAGAGATTCATGCTAAGACTTATAAGGGATCACATAAACATGTATGGTTTCAATGTGGAACACACTGGTTCACAGATCACCCCCCCCCCAACCTTCTTATATCATCGTGATCTTAGCCGTATAATCTTGTTGCGTGATATATTGGACGTCCACACTGGTTCACAGATCAACCCCCCCCCCCACCTTCTTATATCATCGTGTTTTTATCGACTGTCCGATATGGATTCACCTAATCTAGAACATTCATCCCTTTTAAAAATGTGTGATCACCCATAGAAATTTAATCATGCCTCGTCAAATATTAGTTATCCATTCTTTTTTAAAACATGTTGCCCATCCTGGACCATATGATCTTATATGCAACCCATCCGGGATATCCATTCTTAAGCTGCACGGACCCCCCCCCCTCTGCTAAAAATGTTTGGGTAAATCCTAACCCTTTGATCAGATCAATATTGATCTGAGCCATCATTTATTTTTTCCTTCTTCCTTATTGAGCCTCACCAATCTACATCACACCTTGTAGCCTACATCCCCCATTATCGCCACATTTCTATGATGCCTTATTTCCACCCTCATCATTGCCCCTTCAATTAATTCAAATAAAGCTGTTATTTTAATAAAAAAACCCCTATCCATGAATCAGATCCCCCCTCATGTAATGGATTTTATTATTTTCAATTGATTTTTATAATAATTTATATAATATATATATATATATATATATATAATTGTACATTTCTAAATCAATTTTCACATATGATATGTTATCTTGACTTAAAGGATGTGTTTCCAAAACCCTTTAGTTATAAGGGTGTGGTTTTGTTATAAAATGAATTATATATATATGTGTATGTATACATGTGTATACACACATATATAGACAAATATTTTTAGTATATATATATATATTATTATTAATGGTTTCTTTTGTTTTAAATCATATTTCTAAACTTTTCTGAAAATGTGAAAGTCTTAGATTTCAAGATGATGATATAAAATGGGGATGTATATAAATATTTCTTTCTATATATTTACATTTATGTGTATATACATGCGAATATACACATATATATCAACTCATTTTTGTATAAGCACATATAAGAGGGTTCTTGTTTTCAAAGAAAATCTTTTAAAAACTTTGGATGTAAGGGTTTCATGTTTTCAAACCATGTACATATATGTATATATATATATATGCATATATATATATATATGCAAATAAATATGAACACCTTAACTATAGTTATTATTTCCCATTTATATAGAATTTATAAATAGAATTTAACACCAATCAAACTTATGTTTAATAATCTATGTATGTTTAAAACTCTTTTATTAATCATGTCTACACATTTTCATGTGATAAATCATATAATTTTATGTGGAACAAGTTATTATTTTTTGTGAGAACATGCTTCTGCATCTCTTAACATGTCTTGCATGAATAGGTATGACCATCATCTAGCTCATGTGTGACATTCCAAGCATTATGTAGTCTAGAAAACACATATATCAATTTTTCATGCAATTAAGGTTTGAAAATAACAATGGGGATTTTCCAATCATGGGATTGTCCATAAAATGATTTTAAAACCATTCGGGGAAATGGTGAAGATATGCGAATGATTATTTTCTTTCGATGGAAATAATATTATATAATTATTTTGTAAATGATTTTGGGTAAGAAATAAGAAAGGAAGGTCCATGGGAAAATGTTTTAAAAATTGGCACTGGAGAAATATGTGACCTTATGGTGAGTGAACCCCTAAGTCCTAGAGATGAATAGTTTTCATATGTATGCTTTTTCATATAGTATATCATGTATTATTAATGACCCAAATAAATTAATATTTTTTAAGGAGAATTTCCAATGGATTTTCAACTATAAATATTTTTTAAAATACTAATTATATATATATTCCAGTATTTTTAAAAATTTATTGTATGTATTTATATTTATTTTCAAGAAATGTTATAAGGAATTATTGGGTGTTTAAAATCCCCTTACTGGGAAAAATTATTGCTCACCCTACATATTATAGATAATTTTTTAGGTTTAGAATACTCTCTAAGATGAATTTCTATTGTGGATCTTGTGCACTGAAGAATCTTATTTTATTTAATTTTAAACTAGTATAGTTTGCTATATTGTAAGTCATGTATCTAATTTTCCAGAACCTAGATTGGTAAAAGTTCCTCTATTAGAAAAAAAATGTTGTGTATTAATTAATGTTTATTTCATAGGGAAAAAGTACACAACATTTATAAGAGCTGATTCCATTATCTCAGGATCAGGTCTTTATAGTTGGTATCTGATGAATGGTTTAGATAATTCTGGAAATTTTGAATGAAAATGGTAATTTAAATATGCTTAAGGAATTCACTTTTCTTAAAATTTTCAAATGGAAAACTGGAGACTACCAACAAATATTTTTCTCTTCCCACTATGCTACTTGATACTATAATTTTAAAATCATCATTAAATGTATATCAGCCTTTTGCAAACCAATGATTATCTTGTAAACACCTCTACCATGAGTCTACCACATCAAACTTCCTTCATATCTTCCATGGATATTATTATGTTTATTTCCTCATGGAATGAGCACATCTTGACTTCTACTCACATAAAGGGAAATATTATAAATGACTCTTTATATATTTTACAATGTTTGAGAACTACTTATCCCTCTAGGATTTCCAAAAGGCTATAGAAGAGTGTGACCTCTATGCATCATATCTTTTCTAGATCTTGTAATATAGTATGTATGGGAGACATTATGATATCATACCCTTACACAATGAGGTAGTTTGTCTACTTTTTAATGACCAAGTCAATTTAATTACCTCTACTCTCTACACATCCCATTAAGAACTGTAGAGAAATAAATTCTATATAAATGAGTTTGAACCTACCTTCTCGAAGTATATTTGGGCCACAGAAATTGAACTTTTAAAAACAAACTTGGGAATCACTTTGGCTGGGATGAATAGTTCACATTTGTAGACTTGGTTATGGTATAACTTAAATTTTAACCTTTTAGTTAATGATATTTATCTTTTAAATTATTAACCGTTTTAATTAATTTATTTTAGTAGGGACATCAAGGCTGATATCAGAAGGGTTACTCTGGTGGGTTTTTTTGTTTTGTGAGTACAATTGAATTGTGAGAGCAGAATTCAATTAAGGGGGAGGTGGTGTAACACCCTGAAACAATGTTTTAATGAGTAATAAATATATTTTCCTCTGGGTGGTTATTTTTATTTTAAACATAAACTAGTTTTGATAATTAAAACGAACACAAGAAAAATGAAAACACTTTCATAAAAAAAGTTGATAAATTAAATTGTTGCATGACTAAAGACCTAAAATAGACTACAAAGCTTATTGAAAAACTATATAGCTCCATTTTAAGACCTCCCATCAGTACAATAAGATTTATTATGTAGCTTTAATTACCTGGATTGACCATAATAAAAAAAGAAATAGTAAAAAAATTAGAATGGTGCTGAGAATAAAAGGATTGTACAAAACCATATTTGAAACATGTGGAAAGAAGCTGGTGTTTTTTTTATCTTTTATACCCATAAACATTGTTATTTATAAGAAACACTTTCATTAAAAAATGTGGATAAATTAAATTGTTGCCCTACTAAAGATCTCAAATAGATTAAAAAACTAATTACAAGGCCATGTATCACCATAGGAAGACCTCCCATCAGCACAATAAGACCAATTAAGTATCCATCATCATCTAGATCCACCATAATAAAACAATAAACTATACAAATAATTGAAATTGTGTTGAGAATAAGAGGATTATACAAAACCATATTTGAAACATGTGGAAGGAAGCTTGTGTTTTTTTCGCTTTTTTACCCATAAACATTGGTATTTATAGAACCATAAAATTGACCATTGTAAGATTATATCCATTAAGATTTATAGTGACGATTGATGGTTTTCTAAAATAAATTATTTTCTTTTTATTTTAAAACCATTTAAATTTTTTAAATGATTAATGTTTTAAATCATTATTCTCTTTTAATGAAGAGTATTTATTCAAGAGGATTTTACAAAAATAATATATATATATATATATAAACTTAATTAAAATAATTTTAAAAAAAGTAATCAATTGAGAACCTATTTTATTTGGACAATAAAATTATTTTTCATCATGTAAGAGACACCTCAACTAGGGCTAGAAGACCCTCAATGGGTCAACCCTAGCCATAGAGGTGTCATCCTGAGGCCCAAGGAGGAACTCGATCAAGGGGTCAAGTCGTGTGTACATAGAGGCACGAGCTCAGAATTGGTCACACAAGTCACAGACTGGTGTGCAAGAGTGGGTGAGAAAGGGTTCATCCGAGGCTCATAGGCAGGGTCATGGGAATAAGGACCCCTTGGTGTGTGTGTTTGTCTCATCAAACACAAGCGATGCATGCTGAGCCTTATAAGGTATCCTCAAAACCCACGTTGTTTCGATGTATGATGTATATTTTTTGCGACTATTGATCTCAATTATACAATCTCACCATGCAATATCCTGTCCATATACAATGGTTAACTGATCGAACCCCCACCACCTTATTCTATGACTGAATTTTTATCGACCGTATGATCTGTTTTCACTTGATCTAGACCATTCAATCCTTTTAAAAACACATGATCACCCATAATTTTCTGATCCTACCCCATCTAATATCATGCATCCATTATTTTTTAAAACATGACACTCATCCTAGACCCTCCAATTGGATTTTCATCCCATCTTGGAAATCCATTCCTAAGTCGCACAAATCCCCCCCCACTAAATATATTATAGTTAATCCTAATACTTGGATCTTATCACGATTGATCTGAGTCGTCTATTCTTTTTTCCTTCTTCTTCTGCATTAAGCAGCACTAGTCTCTATCACACCATATAGCAGTTGGCCCCCTTCATCTCCACTTTCCTGTGATTCCTTCTTTCCACCCTCAACGTGCCCCTTTTATTAATTCCTATGAAGGTGTTATTTTAGCCCATAAACCCAATCTATGACTCAGATCCCCATCAATGTTTAAATTTTATATTTTAGGGGTATCAATCAAACCTTTTTTCTGCTGCATTGTGATAATAAATGTTTTTTCATAGATTTAGACAATTCGATTTTTCAATTATAAATTATACTAATTGAAACTCCGGTTCAATCATACCCTAATTTTCACACCTAATACGACCCGAATATCACACTACCAAGCATCCTCTTTTAGTTTCAAGAAACCCACTAACCACTTTGATTTATTTATTGTAAGGGGTTTTATTATTATCAATTTATTTATGTAAACATTTATAATATATATATATATATATTCAAAATTGTACCTTTATAAATCAAGTTTCACATATGATATGTTTTCTTGACATAAAGGATATGATTTTAAAACCCCAGAGTTGTAAAGGTGTGGTTTTGTTTATAATAAATATATTATATTTATGTGTATATACATGCATATGGAGAAATATATAGCCTAATGTTTTTAGTATATATATATCATTAATGGGTTCTTTTGATTTAAACCATATTTCAAAACTGTTTTGAAAATGGGAGAGTATTAGTCTTCAAAATGATGATAAAAGGGTGATGTATATATATTTGTGTATATATATATACATATATGTGTATATACATGAGAATATACACACATATATCAACACATTTCGGTATAAGCACATATAGGAGGGTTTTTTTAAAATCATAGCTTCGAAAACTTTCAGATTCAATGGTTTTATGTTTTTAAACCACATAAATATATGTATATATATGTGTATTTATATACACATATATATGCACACACACATATATATATTCATATAAATATGAACACCATATGTATTTTTATTCTTAATCATTTATTTATAATGTTTAAATTTTATTTAACACCCATTAAACTTGTGTTTAATGATCTGTGTAAGTTTAAACTCCATAATTCACCATGTTTACACATTTTCATGTGATAAATATTATCATTTTATGTATAGAAAGTTATTATTTTATGTGACGAAATGCATCTGCATATCCTGACTTGTCATGTATGAATAGGTATGTCCATCATCTAGCTCATGTGTGACATTTCAATAATTATGTAGTCTTTCATGCACATAAATCCTTGATTCATGAAATTATGTTTTTAAAATGATAATTTGTTTTTTCCAAGAATGAGATTCTCCATAATATTATTTAAAATATTTTTGAGTAAATGGTTATGTGATGATAGTGATTGTTTTATTTTTATGGAAATAAAATTATGTAAGTATTTTGGAAAAGATTTTGGGTAAGAAATAAGAACATCAGGTTCATGGGAAAATGTTTTCCAAATTGGCACTGGTGAAATATATGACTTTATGGGGAGTGAACCCATAAGTCTTAGAGATGACTAGGGGTCGTATGTGTGGTTTTTAATATGGTCTTCCATGTTTTATTAATGTCCCATGAAAATTATTTTTTTAAAGGATAATTATGAATATCATTTCAAGTATAATTATTTTGTGAAATAATTCTTTTCTATATATATACATATGTTCAATTATTTGTGAAAATCTATTTTATGTATGTATATTTATTTATAAGAAATGTTTTATAAAATTTTTTAGTTCTATAAAAAACCCCTTACTGGGAATAATTAATTCTCACCCTATATATTATAAACACTTTTACAGGTTTAGAAAACATTTCGTGATTAATTTTCAATGATGGATGATGTGAACTGAAGAATCATTATTTAATAAATTTTAAACCTTTATTTTTTGTTGAATTGAAAGTTATGTATTTAGTTTACCAAAATTAGATTAGTGAAAGGTACTCCGCTTTAATAAATGTTGTGTATTTTGTCAAGTTTCTTACATAAAAAAATAGTACACATCATTTATAAGAGTTGAGACTGCTAGCTTGATCTTGGGTCTTCACAATATTCAGGAGTGGTGATAGGACTACAATCAGCATAATGGGTTAAGAAAATGAATAAAAACATAAAAATCTTATAATATCATAGGATCCATTATATATAAACATAACTTCATCTAGAAGATTTATTATGGATGAATTTGATTATAATATTGGTTCGTAATAAAATAGATCACAGAGTATAATGTATTTGTGAAGAAAAATCAGGATGTATTTACCAATAATATTAGGATACTAACAATGAACATTGAATGTGAGTTATATAGAGGAATAGTTTTTGGGTAGTAACATATAAAGATACACTTAAAGTCTATAAGTTTATCAATTTTTATCTCTTTTCATAAAATTCTTCAAGAAGTAAACAATTGTTGTTCTAAAACCAAATATTTATATCCCATTTCTATAGAATAGATGTCTTTGCAATGGTAGTGATAATTTTTTATTTAATAATTATGGAAAAATCATCAGAATATGATCATAGAAATATATATAAATTTTCTTGATTGTGGTGGACTGATGAAAGGTTGAGACTAGGTTGTATGTGGTGGTATAAATATACGTTGTTTGCGTAGTTCAAATAGAGGAAGAATTAATGTGAGTTTATAATTCTAATAGTATTTGAAATTCTAGATGGTGGGCTTATAGATATAGTCATGTTCCAATTTTTTCAATGGATCTCTATGTATTAGTAGATCTGGGATTATTGGTCATTAGAGCTAGTGTCATAAAAATAAAATGACCATATTGAGTGATACCAAGGATATGGTACATGGAAAAAGCTGTTTATAGGACTTAAACAAAGTCACAAGATTATAATATTGAGTATATTTTATTTCAGATTAAATTTTCAATAGATTTCTATAGAGGGTTTCATGAACTCAATGAATTATCCTATAATAATTCTTGAGATATGGGTATTTGATTCTATAATGGGACATAATAACAAATTGGACTAAAATCCTCATGTGCATGAATTTGTACACAATTTCTACTCAAACTCACACGATCAGGAACTAACCTTGTGCCATAGGGAAAGCCCATTTATAATATTCATCACAATTTTTTCCCAAACATAAGGTTTAATAAACTACTAAAAATATCCATAAAAATAACTCATTAGAAAAAGTCCTATGAAAAATAAATGTTAAATTATAAAACCCATAAAAATTTAAAACACCGGAAAATAAAGCATAATTAATATTAGAGTAGCATGGGGGTATCATGATTATTAATCTCTTAATATTTAAGGAAAATAATTAAAAATGTAAAAATCAGAATAAAACATAAAAAATGAACCAATCATATATATTTTCATGCAATCTAATGGAAAAACATATATCCCTACCAGAAACCAAAAAATGGTTTCTAAATCACCATATTAGTGTTAACCTATCATATGTTTAGTTACAAATTAAATATGAATCAAAAGTGAGCACTAATCGCTACCTAATGAACTTTTATGGACACCCTCTCTATCTCTCTCTTCACTCCCAGCCACCTGAACTTCCATTAAAATTATGATGAAAATTAAACAGTGCTGTATATTTAAATTTAAGATTACTGCCAATAAAATTGTGTGTACTAAATTATTTTGATGTTTTTTGATTTACTTTCTCACTACCATCCATCTAGGAAATATCTCCAAGGAGAAATCTATTTTTATTCTTATATAATTAAATCAACAAATTCTATAGAGCAAGGACATTTTCATAATGAAACATTCTATGTGAAACTATTAATGAACGGGTCTTTTAATTCTAATACACTCCCTTTGAGAAAACATTGGTTTGTAATAACTACAACCCAGGTTATAAGGTTCTGTTTTACTCGATGTTAGGCTGAGGACCTCTGATGGTAATGGTCCCAAACCCATCGTGCACACATGACTAGGATGCTCCATCCAAGGTATATGACCAACAAGATCATCCTAGGTGACTGAGAAGGACTGTGCATGATTAACATCAAACAATTATTTTTTACCTATAAATAAAGTATCAATCATATTTTAATAAATATATATTAACATAGTGAAAAATGAAAATAATTTATTACAATGAAAAGTGAATTCATATCCCAACTTCTATGGCAGGATCATTAACATTACTCCAATTGGATTTTGTATGAACATTGAACCAATGTATTTTCAGGATAATTGGTTCCCTAAATTATTTTACAGTATTCAAAAAAGATAAATAAAAAATTTAATATATGTAATATGTAATTTTATATTATAAATATATAAACTAATGAAAATATTATCAAAAAAAATTCTAGTAAACCCCTTTGACCCAAATGTGTAAGGGATAATTTTTTTAACTCGACATTATGAAATTTTTCTTGTAACATCCTGAAATAAATAACATGTAATTTAATAGTAACATATGCAATGTCATCTCCCTGTCATTTGAATTTATATATGTAAAATGATATTAATATAATAATATATATTTCACTACCATGTGCTTCTCATGATGATGGCTATCAACAAAAACCATCCATTCCTCTCAAGTTACCCTCTTTGTGTAAAATATAATAATTATTCTGAGAGTTCAATTAATAGACATTGAATTCATTTGATAATCATCATTAAAAATCATTCTATTTCTTACACAAATTTTTAAATGCCCACTTTTGGATGATAAGTTCTACAGTGGTAGAGTGGAATAATGTCTGTACAAAGAGATTAGTTTTTAAAATAATATAATTTAATAACATAATGAAATTAATTTACACCACAATGTATTGAAATTACCTTCATCAAAAAATAAAATAATTCATTTTTTGAAGATTCAGGCACATGCCTCCAATCAGCATAGGTAATGGGAAGGGTAACTGGATCCACCACCAAATGTCTTAGAATAAAGCCAAATAATCCTACGGCATTATCAATGGGGACCCCATAATAGTCCAATGGGAAAAATATCTTCATTCCGTTCATATTTAGGACAACTTAACTATTTTTATTTCTTTCTATAGTAACATTTTATGATTCTTTAATGAAAAAATAGTTAGTTGTATAAAAATGTGAAATAACTTCAATCACATTAAAATTTATACCTGTAACTTCCATTTTCAAATATCCTCACAAAGAAACTGGAGTGGCAACTTGTTCCCTCACTATTGAACATGATTAATGTGGACACACAGTCTCAAATACTAATGGGATAAAGAAGGAGGGTGTATCAGACATTGAAGGAATGAAGGGTGTGGGAGACACTGGAGGTGGGTAGATGATGGATGAATCAAATTCTGTAGAGAGGGAGACTAATGGATCATCATATGTTAGTCTGGTTGAAGGAATGTTAATTGGGAGTCGACTGGTATCATAGAAATGCTTCTTCTTGTCATTCCTTCCATTTAATAAAATAAAATTATCCTTAGAACATAAATTTCAAATAATATATGCATAAAGAAGAGAAATGATAAAATATGCATAGTACTGAAAAACAAAATATATGTATATTTGATAATAAATGAATTCACATATTACATTAGTTGTTGATAAATTAATGGATGACTTCACTTACAATCATTTTTTCTTTTAATCATTATGTTTTCCTACTTTCAATTACATCATCTACCCCATCCACCCTAGAAAGAGTAATATATTAAATATCATGATGGAAAAATAAGTTAATTTATTGATTTTTATGGGATTCAATGCCATATGAACAAACTTTCACTTAATCACCCATATCATACAAGTATCTTTGTTTTATGTGATCAACTACACTCTACCCTTCATCCACGACATCTTCCACAAAATATAACATTTTTTCATGCAACGAAAAAGATATATGGATCATGTAACTCACATTCACAAACATCAATCAAGTGAGATATGTTCATAAAAGTAAATGGTAAGGAATATAATTTAACACACATGGTAATATTGACCCATGTTCACTTGAATAAAACAACTAAAAATGACCGTTTTTGTTTAATTTAATAATACAAATCAATTTTACATAGTATCCCAATTGGGAACCTATATGTATACCACAATTCTGTGTTTTCAATCCCACTTATAGATTTACTATATTAAATTTAAATCCATTTACATCATAAGCATTGAGTTTTATAGCCATTTTTAGAGGACATTGAGCTGTAAACATCAAATATTCTAACAACCCATCCCAATTATCAGTATTCATGATATATATAAAGTAATATATATAATTATATTTATAAAATATTCTTCATCCTAATATCCATATTTATTGAAATATTTCTAAACATACACAATGTGAAACCATTATATAATATATTTATTAATATATTTTATTATATCATTCTCATTTCATGTATTAATTCCAAAATTCTTATCATTGAGTTAATATCATTCAATAGAATGCTTAAATTCCACTAAATAGTAAACATTAACAATCTATTTAACACAAATTCATGTTATGTTAATCAAAATATTTATAATGAAAAATCCCCTAAAAATGAAATTTTTTTGAAATAAGTTCAAAAATTATTACCCACATGTCATACAAAAATTAACATGTATAATTTTGGATTCCATATTTTTATTATAAGGAATCTTATTACCATTTTATCTCAATTGTCAAAACAAAAATGAATAATTTTACCATGAATGTTAATCTTTTAACACAAGACATAATATTCTATTATTTCTCATTTTCATGTCAATATTTTACTTTATCACACTTCTCTTGAGTCTTCATTTAATCCATAAAAACATGTTGAAATTACTCATTCAAGTCATGTCATAATTATTTTGAAATATATAAAAATTATATATTAAGTAATATAATTTCAAAACTACCCACTTGAAGGTTTAAAAACATACAGATTTATATTTTTAAAGGCATAAATTTTAAAAAATTACCTTACCCATTAAACACATTCAAATAATGTTTTTAAAATAATCTTCAAAAACCAACACCAATAACATCACATTAACTATGTCTGTGTGAAATTCTAAAATTCTCTCTCTAAATTATCAAAAAAGTTATCAAACTAGAATTCAATGTGATTATTAATTCAGGTGTCTCGAAATGCATTGTAAGTGTTCCTTATCAGACACCATATTTATAAAACTATTTAGTTATAATCACATATCAACACAATATTTTTATATTTTAATTATTATAATTATATGGAATTAGCATATATTGGTTCTATTATTATTGATATATTATGAATTCCCTTTAATGAATCCCTTTTCATAATCCATTACTTTTTCAAATAAAATTATTTGAAACTGAGGTATTAACATTTCGATTATCCTATTTACAACTTTAAATTGTAACCGATCCTTAAAGGTAACTCTAAGAAAATAGTTGATTTATAATATTATACATTCTTTAAATAAAATAAAAAATTATTTTCTCATTTATAAAACTCATCATAAATCATTCACCCTGTTGGTTATATAATAACTATGTGAGTGATGATGTTTAATTTTCACATAAACCTTTTATGTATTTTCATAAAAATTTATTTTTTATAGAATATAATATTTATAATCAATTAATATCATATTTAAAATTTTATAATGGAAATAAATTCCTTATAATAGTGATGTTAAAATTAAACAATCAATATTATTTTAATCATTTAAAATAATCTGATGAAGACTGACATTTGGATTTGGAACCTCATTGTGGAATATGTTAAAATATTTAACAATGTTGACTATGGAATGAAATGAAAATTATAACTTGACAATTTTTTATCTTATGAAACAATTTTATGGTGACCATCAATTATTATCATTATATCAAAATAGATTTTGAATCAAGAATTGAAAAAATAAAATGGACTCACACAATCACAATTAAACTAATAAATAAATTGTAAAATTGTAATACATTTGATAAAATGAATAATCGCGATGATATAAACATGAATATGGTTATGTAATAAATAAATAATTTATATAATTATATTACACAAATCTCACTTCTTTTGAAAATGACTATGAAGTTCCACATCAAAACAGCCAACAACACCCAAAAAAATTTAGTGGAGCCTAAAAATAAAAAAATAACTAATTTAATTTGATGAAAAATGGAAGAAAAAGATAAAACCCTACATTAAATAGGTAGAAAATTGTTACCTTTAATGAAATTCACCAGAATGGGTCTCAAATCACTCACCACAAACCATAATATACAAAAATTGACAAAAGAAACCACCCAAATCTGTTAGGCTTAGACCACAGGCTATTATGAACCAAAAATGGGAGGAGGATGAGAGGGAGAAGGGGGATCGGGGGAGTGGGGGGTAGTGGATAGGGGGATGGGGGCCAACAGTAAGGGGAAACATTGGGTAGGGGCAAGGGGGAATGGGGGAAGCATTGATGGGGGTGGGATGAATGTAAGGGGAGAGGCCTTGGGCTTGAGGATCAACGATGATGGGGAACAGGGAACTACTATTTGTGAAATGGGGGTCGCGATGAGGTGGAACATGGGGGTATCAATGGGAGAGGATAAAGGCTCGGGCTATGGCTTAAGTTCATGGAGGTGGGGGGGTGGATAAATGGAGAAGCGGAGAGGGGGCCTCTGGGAGTCGGGTAGGACGTGTGTTTTTTTAAAAAAATAAAAAGATTCAGTAGTTGTTTTGAAAATAACCACAACCAAAATACTTGAAAAAATTAGAATTTGTTTTTGAAGCTGCCACTATGACCTAGTTTTGTAGTAGTGACCCTAACAACAATAATTTTTTATATAGTATTATTGTACCAATGTGCATATACTGCTCTTTGGAAACCCATGTCGGATATGACTTTATCTTTTTCCAATAAATATGGTATTGTGTCTTATATTATATAATTCCATTGTCTATAAAAAATATTATAGTACATTAGTTATTTTCTATCTTTATTACCGATATATACATTATTGTTTAATAATTCATTAAATGTCGTATTTATTTTATTTAATTCTAATAAACCTCTATACTAGAATCGGAATACTATGTTTCTTGATTTTTCTTGTGAAAAGGATTCTTAAACCTTTGGTATTACCAGTTCTTATGGAGTTTAAGGTATTCATTTTTTTGTCCAGTAGCATTAACTTGCAGCTGCTAGATTTTTTGAGTGAAGTCTCATCTTCGAAAATCAAAATTTTATTTATACAATGCTTGCATATAATTTTGTAGCAAGCTATCTATGTATACACATTTTCTATTAAATACAGTTAATCCAGCCCCTCATTCTCATAATAACTCCCCAATAGTAGTAGGAATCCTTAAATACGGTTAATCGATCACCCCGAAAACATGGTTTTGTTCAAATTTGAATGATGTAAGGAGATTATGATATAATATCTCTTTGATGGTTTTATTATGACATTAAAAAAATGTAATAACTTTCTTTCTCAGAATCATGTATTATTTGATCACACTCACAACTGAATATGTAATAAATAGAAAGAACTCATCGCATTACATGTTCATATTATCTGTGCATTCATGCTTATTATTTTATGTGATCGCGCATATAAACTACACACACAAAACATAAAAACCCATGAAAATAGAATGACGACATGACCATTATCCAATACTAATGGCTGATCCATTGAATGAATAATAGATTAACATATACCCTAGAGATAACTCCTTCAGTCACATCTATTGTAACTCCAATTGCAGCACACACCCATCTAATGTGTCAAACACTTTTCTAGTCTGTCGCCAAATCATTGTGTGAATTACATCACTACTCATCTTCTTCGTTATAAAAAAATAATCACACATAGGGTAGGGGGTCTCATGAGTACAAAATATAAAAGATAAATTGGACATATAAGACCTTATACATATAATGATTCAAATAAGAAATGCTGATCGTCATTTATTAAACTCGTTATTAAAAACAAGAATTGAAATGGCTAAATAAATAAATACAGATAATACAAGCATTGGGCTATATGCAGATCATGATCAGTCTATATATATTAAACTCACTCATTGAAATTAAATTCATAAATAAATAATTAAACATTAAATAAATTATTTTTTAGGGAAATTTTATTGAATAAAAGATTCTATCTTACTTTTAATCCAAAAAGTTTCATCATTCAGTCCTGATATTAATTTTTTTTATTAAAAAATTTGAATTAATTATTTAATTTAATTTAACAACTCTGTTAAATTAATTTATTTTAGGGAAACTGAAAATAATTAATTTCAAACCAGACGTAAATTTTAATCATTCAATTTAATAGTAAAATTAAATTAATTATGTTAATTATTTATTGATTATAATAATTTTCCCATGCCCTAGACACCTTCTAAACACATTTTGGGTCATGGAAACCACGCATAGTCTCATACCTAGCCGTGAAAACACTGTGCATAGTGTTACATGCTAGGCTGGCCTAGGAAGGCCCATTCCATGTTGGTTTGATCTGCTCGGAATATTGTGGGGAAAGAAGGATAAACCCCCATAGTAGGGGCTAAATTGGGGTGGTAGGGGCGCATGTCATGCACATCAGGTGTGGACAATGCCGGTATGACCAAGGCAGTGGGGTGATTCATTCTACCAAAAGGGAAGGCGGTGAAAATTTTTGTGGGGCCACATGTATGGAATCCAAAAGCCGCAGAAGCAATAGTTGTGTAGAGGTTGGGAATGGTAGCTGAGCGACATGGGATCCCAGCTACACATAGGTTTCCGGTGCTAGGGCTAGCTGGGAGGGTGCATTAAAGATGGCATGCTGGCTGGATCTGGTGAGAACAACAATGTAAGGAAGACATGGTTGGTTGGTTAGTGAGATCTTTCGAAATGCACTTCGGGGTTCGCCAGGTCATGGTTGTCTAAGGCAGAAGGCACATTTTTCATGGGAATCTGGTGAAGGATGAGGGGTAGAAGTCAATTTTTTATGATAGCCTCTTGTGTGATGTTGTGGTAATAGAGAGTGGATGAGAGGGTGGCTTCACTGGTGTAGAGTTCCACGGGATCCATCTCTAGGCAGTCGGCTGGTATGAGGAGGTTCTGGTAGTTGATCCTCATTGATGAGGTGGAAGAAAACGGTTGCGGGAAAGTACCTCCACCAGCTATGCCTTTGAGTTATAATATCATATATATTAAAATTATATGTTCATAAAAAATGACACATAAATGAGTGATTTTAATTCATAATAATAATTTTGGATGACCAAAACTTGGCCATCCATCCTCAACATCAACACTCGTCTATGATGTTGGGACCAAAAAAATGCCCTATTCAAAAGTTAATGAAAATTTAATTTTTATTCTGTCTTAAAATGTTTCACACGTCACAGTCATAACAATTAAGGGAATCAGGGTGCATAATGGATGTTTGTGCACTGATGACTTAATTTTTTATCTAGTGATCAATGTAACAACATCATTGATGGAAAGTCACTACCTTGATTAAGCCCAAGGATGATATGTGAAGAAATTTATGAAAAAAAATTAAAACATAAATGTTTGGTTTGATCTAAATCTGCACATGACATCTACTTTTCAATAGTGATTTATGCTCAAATGATCCAAAGAAGAATCCCTCTAGATTATCCACACACACATCGGAAATCTGTGAGAGCAGCGATCATTGAATTCATGGTACTAAAATGGTGATCCAATGATGCCTTGGATATTCCAACAATCACCACATATTCAAACCTTTGATTCCTAAGGAATAGCTCAATGCAATCCACTAGATCAAGTTCTTCTCTCTCTAGAATGTGAAGGAGGAGATAAAATCTGTGAATATCTCATATTGAATAGTCCACAGGCAAGAACCCCTATCCTCATATGAATAGTGTGTTATGAAATTTCCTGGAAAAGGATCCTCGACAAAAAATATTTTTTGCAGACTATTAAAACAAAATATTATGAATACTGTACCGAGTCATAAATATCATTTATCTTTTTATCACATTATTATAATATAATTAATACATTATGTGATAAAACATGAGCCATTAACATGACTTTTTTCCCGTATATATTAAATAAGCCCAAAATATTTTAAACTAATATTCATTCATATAATATTTTTCTTATATTTAATTTCAAACTAGAAAATACATTTAATAAATAAATTCTATACCAATTATTCAAAACTCAAATAATATGAATTTATTTATTAATTTGGTAATCATACATCGTTGGACAAATCTCATGTCCTAGTGGTTGTTCCCACCATGTGTTACATAAATATTCACCCGAATAGAGTATATTCTTGAATAAACTATTGTGTGTGAACCTCTAGGGCCTTATCTCGATAACAGTGAATATTATTACCTGACTAATAGAAAAATCTAGAAATCCATTGGACCCCTAAATAGATAAGGAGTAGTCATATCAAAGATAACCTACCTATGAACATGCACTGTGTAATATAATCTGTTTGTCTTTAGATATCTCATAAATTATGATGAACACTTATGTACTCATCCTTTATTACCTTATTTTTTGTTAATCTAACTAGACAGATTAACCCTTGACTATGTTACTACCATCCTGATCAACCTGGACAAATATATTACTTCCCCAACATCGAAAAAACAAATTCTATCTTGATCATTCAACCAATATCATACCACCAATGATGCATCCAACACAACCTACCTCACCCTAATTTCATTATAATGGTTTTTTCCATACAACCGAACATATGAGAAAATGGAACACACTAAAATTGAACACAATTTAGTAAATCAATACACTTTTCCATATATAGGAATAACTAATGGCACCCGAAACAAGTGGAGTTCCTATTGGCGTACCTATCCATAGGATCTCAACTACTAGAGATCATGGAATTAAAACATCATGATAAGAAGTCTCAATTCTTATAATCCTCTTGAACCTGATAGTAAAACATATATTGTATCTAATCAGTATTATGTATCTAGACCATATGACATATGTGTAATATTAATTTCATACTATCTCGAAGTTCTCATTATAGTCGTGGATCATCTATAACCCTATGATACAGTAATGAATCTATAAACATTACTATTAAATTGTGGACGCATGAATTCCTTCACTGAAATGGTAAGTGTAGATCATGCATATATCAATATATACATGAAATGGTAATCTAAATGTACTGTTAAATTTGGGTATAGGGAATTCAATTTTACCAAAACATCTTATAGTAATGTTATAATTGTCATATTACCAACAATAATAATTCCAAATAATCATAACGCAGAATGGAAATAATTCCCAATTGTCATAATTCCCATCATTCAAGTAATTTCCTTATATAATTCCAAAAAATTCATTCAAAAAATCCAAAAAATCATACTTATCATTTTTTTTATTTCAATATATCGTTTCCATGGATTTTATTATTCTTCTTATATATTATTCTTATTATAGTCGTGATTTTCAAAGGAGAATATGATCTAGGGAATATCTATATTGTAATTTTAATTTTTTTTATATTGTCAATTATTAATTATAGAAGTCTTAGTAAGTTTTAACTTTGATTTGTATTACATAATTTTTTATAAAAATAAGCTTATTTTCTCTATAATTTATTGGGTATTACATTCTCCTCCCTTATAATTATTTCATCCATCAAATTTAAATTCAATCCATGAAAAAAAATACCCTTTATCATTACATCATCATCTTCCCTTGTCACATATTTTATTAAATAATTCCCCTAAATAACCTTCACTGGTATAACGGTGTAATTTAAAAGAACATTCTCTATCTTATTAAGAATCTGATTCATATCATCATTTTATGAGAATTCATTCTCTAAATAATCTTAATCTGGATATAGATCATTGGAAGTTTTTTTCGTGTACTTCTATAAAGGCGATATGTAGAAGTGGTCATGCCTTTGAGACTAGTTGGGTGGAATGGGTAAATGATAATCCATAACTTCTATCATTTCTGATATTTCAAATGAAACAATACACCATGGACTTGGATTACATTTCTCCCCAATCAACATGACCTATTCCATGGGGATATACTTAGGAAGACATTTTCCCCTGTATGGAAATCAAGATCGTTCATTTAGTTATCAGGATAACTTTTCTGTCTACTTTAAGCATCCTATATATTTATCTGTATATTTAATATCTTGTATTATGTTTCTTATATATGAGAATCATCTAGTATTATTCTCTTCACCTATAGTATTTAAGGAACCCAATACCTATTACCAATCCCTAGAACTCCATCATTACCAATGTTAAACTTCGACAATTCCATATTCCTCACATATTCCATCCTTTTTTGTTGTACATTATCATCATGTTGGAATTTCATAATCCGCTATAATAAATAAGGTTGAGTAATTACATAAAATAATAGTTATTTTCACCTTATATTATAATACCCAAGTCTATCCTTACTAAATCCTAGAAAATTGAATAATTCTCCATCCTCATCATGAATGCGATATTGTGATTTTTTCTACTAAATGCATATGACACCATGTTTCCTTTCCATAGAGGAGAATATATAGCACATTCAAAATCAATGAGTAGCTTCAACCATCCCATTTTCCTAATATTTGGATAGTTTTGATTATATATATATATATCCCATTCTCTTGTGGTTAGTGCATTTATCACATCTCTCCCCCTGGAGATAATGCCTCTATATATTTAGTGAAAAGATCACTATGACCAACACCAAATCCTCAATTTGATAATTAAACTCATGTATTTTCATTTATTGAGATACTAATTCCACCACCCAATCCTTTTACATTTGAACTCATCCATGACCTTTACTTTATATATCCTTATAAATAAGAAAAACTTCTTTACTAGAGAGAAAATAAAATATTGGCGGCATTCTCAAAATTCCGATCAATTACTCAAAAATATATTCATATTCCTTCCCATATTTTAATTTTACCCCCTTAAATGTGAAAATGGTAATTTTATTATCTAATCAATTTACATTTATAATAAGTCTTTGATAGTATCTTAAAAAACCAATGAATCTACGTATTTTAGTTATACTTGTGGGACTTGATCATTTATTAATGACCTTAGTTTTAAAATGGTAAATATATATAATCATTAGAAAAAAACTTATGGAAGTTAAAATTCACATTTAATGAATTTACATTTAAATGATTTTTTATATTATTCATAAAAATGAATTATAAATGAGTACCATTCTTTCCATAAGTATAAAATAATACAATAATATCATCAATAAACAACACCACAAACATATAAAGATAATCCATGAGGAATATATTCATCAAATACATAAACACAGAGGGTGCATTATTTATCCGTAAAGTAATTACCATGAAATCATATCGATTATCAAGTGTATGGAAGGCCATATTTGTGATATCCACTTCCTTAAATTTTAACTGATGATAACCATGATAAAGATAAATCATCTATGAGTGTTGAAATCCTTGAAGTAGATCTAGGATATCATCAAAATGAGGAAATGAATACATGTTATTTATAGTGATTCCATTTATTTCCATATAATAAATATATAACCTCCTTAAACCATCATACTTATTCACAAATAAAATAAATGCTCCCCATGGTGAGAAACATTTATTAATGAAACATGTATCACATTTTTCAACTAATTTATTCTTCAACTCAACTAACTCTAATCAGTCCATTCTATAAAATTTCTTATATATTGGTTTTTCATCATTGATATGTTTAATAGAGATCTAATCTTTTTGATCTGGTGGAAATCGTGGTAATTCCTTATGAAATATATAAAAATATTATTTCACTATGGGTAAGCCTTCAATCCTAAAAATCAACATACCCATCATATAAGGAATTTCATCCATATCATGCCCAAATATTTAATTCATCTTAGAAACTAAGGGTCGTTTGAGAAAAGATTTAGGTAATAAAATATTTCCTTTAAAACAAGTAATACCATGCTCCCATTACTAATTCAATATTCGTTACCTATATAATAAACATAATAATTTTAATTTGAGAGTAAATCCAACCAAAACATTATATCAAGATTCTCCATGAATATGATGATTATATTTGAAAATAGACAACAAACATTTATTATAATTTTAATTACCCAATATATATATTTTTCAATAAAGGTAATATGTTTTAACAACTTTGGTTTTTATCATTTGACAGTTTTAATATTTCATTAAGTATTTATATAATTTTCCTCATAGTTAGTGAGGCTCTTTTCATATATTTGGACCCTTGAAACAATATATTAAAAATATTATATATATTAGAGAACACACATTCCTATTTTGAGGATTAATATAATTTTCATTGATCAAATTCTCAATGGAAATTTTAAGACAGTGGTTGTTTTCAAAACATGGGATTTTCCATAGGAATGACATTAGTTTGGTCATCATTATACATTTTGTTGAAGTGAATTCATTATAATTTCCATTCAATAAACTAAATGATTAATTTATTAAATTCATTAAACTAGCCATCCCCTCTATAACTTTTTTATGGAAATCCCCAATGGTTAACCACATAACCACTTGGACATTATAGGAGAAGAGATATATCATTATTTTCAACAAGATCTGGATCATGTATAAAAAAAGAATAATCAATGTGATTAATGAGACCAATGATAAATGTTGTAAAATCATAAAAAATATCACTAGTGAGCATATTCATTACCAAAACATTAATTGTTCTTGTGGTATGGATCATTATTTTGTGCATTTATTCCCATATGTTTTGTTTTTTGAGAATGGATTGAATATCTAATTAATTTATTGAATCTAATTTTCTTCATGACCAAATTATTTTATTTAACGTTATTTATCTAATTATCTATTTTTCATTGTTCTAGGTTTATTTCACTATTTTTGATTTCTGATATTGTGATAATTGGAAAGGATTTAATAGTCATTTATTATCTCCCTCTATTAATGTGCATCTCTCATCTATGTTCAATTATTTTCATCATTGGTCTGTAGGGTTAATGATTTGACATTTCTAAACTGGTTTTAGTGTGATCAAAACATTGGATTCGTAGAGATTATTCTAGTGACCTCATGGTAGAATTATTTTGGATGGATTTAGGCTTAATGATGGATTGTAGATGATGATTTCAAGTACGAGGCCCATTTTTGGTGATGGGAGGCATGATGATTCATGATTAGGCTATGCGGATCTTTATTTATTTCCACAAGTTATTGAGAATCAACCATTGATGGAGTTTCCCTTCATTGTTGGTGTAATGGGTGACAATACCGTGAGGATTTCTATGTATTGTGTGGATCTACTGAGAACATGAATACTGAGAAACCAAACATCACTATCTATGAAAATCCCAACTACACATCATATAATCTGAAAGAACACATTTTGTGTTCCTTAGTTCCATTCAGAAACTAGAGTTTTAGTGTGATTAAAATGTAAAATATCTTCTGCTTAGGGTCACACACTACAGTATACTACCCATGTAACTGAGTGGTGTGTTTTGGGCATAGGACTAGGGACCTAGTCGATTGGACATATTTGGACCCTATAGCAACACATTATGTAGAGGAAACTGGATAAACAATTCATATATAAATACGAACACGCCTAGGTCCTTGGATGAATCAACACACTCTATTCCCTGATACACATGTTATGTACTTCTCCCAAAATATTCTACCTTTTATATCTCTTTTATTAAGACTCTGATTTGGTACCATGAGTATCTAATTATAAGTTTACTTCCACATAGGACAAGATGGTGTCCATTATTTTGGAATCAGATATATGATGACAGGTGATATGAGTTGGATAATTCTTCCCATGTTGTTTGGATGATGGAAGTTATTTTCATTTATCATCAATGATATGATGATTTTGGTACACCCCTTACTCACCACGGTTAAGGTCACTTAAATCTTATATATAGGTTGAGTTCGTACTTCCCCATACTATAGAGAGTCCATGTCCTCTATCTATTGAGCGGTAATCCGTCGTTATCAAGATTTGACAGGCAAGAGGTCCTCCATTGGTGTGTTTTACTATGGTCATAGAATGCAGTAGCAAGGAGTGGGACATACATTTATATTCTTGTGAGGTGTTTAGAATCAGATATGGACCTTTATAGTTTTAGGAAGACACATCATCCTTATTTGGATTTTGAGATTGCGATTAATCTATTTTTTTTGGATTTCAGAATAATAATATCATGTGTTGAGTTATTTTACCTCAT
The DNA here is from genome assembly GCA_963277665.1 of Viscum album. Classification (NCBI taxonomy): domain Eukaryota; kingdom Viridiplantae; phylum Streptophyta; class Magnoliopsida; order Santalales; family Viscaceae; genus Viscum; species Viscum album. The sequence goes on along the minus strand of OY728123.1, from coordinate 786,276,129 downwards.
TTACAAATGGGTTTGTCTAACATTCTTATTCTATTGCTTCCCTATTGGTTTTCAGGGTTTCCTATTAATTATATTTATACTCACTCTGTAGAGGCATCTCTTGAAGGTGTTGTGTCTTATACAGATGGATGGTAGGTTGGTGGTAACCTTGGTAAACTTATTATTAGTGAAGAATATAATTATATAGAGTCACTACCCATGTTTTATGGTCAATCTCAGGGATAATGATCCAATAAATACTTATTTTTTCAGTTGAATCAATTTGGCACTTTTTTTTATACTTATCAGTTGAGTGATTATTTTTCAGTTTTACATTCATGGATACTTCTCTTCAATACTTTGATTAATTTTATATAGGTTTTTGAATGCATTATTTATACAATTTTATGGATTTCTGTGCGTTGTGCTTAGGTAATTTAGTCTATATCCCCCCATTTTAGTGATATTCCAGCTTAGCAATTATCTCCAACCACTGACCTACTGGAGTCAGGTTTGGGATGGCACTCTCTGATAAATACCATACTAGTTGAGGTCCAAGTGGGTTGGGTCATGACAGAGTGTTATCATAGTGGACTTATCCTAGGAAGGGATTTTAGAGTTATTTCTGTTGTTAATTTTGGTTTTGGGACTTCGAGAAATGATATTTATGTGATTCAAGTTTGGCTCTTAAGCTAGGAAACCTAGTGGTGGTGTGGTTGCCAACATATCCATACACCAAGCCTCTGACTACCCACTGGTTCAATCATCATATTGAGGCACTAGAAAAAAGGATGAAAATATGAAATGTGTCATATATAATTATGTATTTTTTATTCCATGTCCTTGTTGAGTCCTCTCCCCCGATATGTTCACCTATCTGGGGAGTGTCTTTTTAAATTTTATGGTTCCTCCATGATGATTGCAGGCTTGGATTCTAAGACACAACCGAGATGAAAATGACATGATCAATGAGATCTCAGTACAAGGACTTATTATTGAGTTTTTTCCTCCATGTAAACATAAATTATTACTTGCAACTGAATAACAATGTGCGGGCCCACCTCTAGTAGAACATACAGATGATTATCTATTTATTCTCTGCCTAACAGCTCTAATGGGCCATCGTCATGATGCAAGAAATATTGGTGGATTGTATGAGATTCTATAACAGATACCTAAAAAGATTCATGGTAAGATAAAACATCATTATTAAAGTATTATCTCGAGTCAGTGGTCTAAGTTTTATGTCTTGTACAGACCCTGCCCAATCAAAAGGTCACACTTGAAACCATCCTTCCTCATAGAGCATAAGGGAACTTATAGGAAATGATCACTCAAACCCATGATAAAGTTATTCTCTTTTGGATAGACATGATGTTCTTTTTCAATGATCATTATTATCTTTTTAGCTTATTCTCTATGTAGGTCCAATACCTTATTTAGTTGCATTAGAGGGATATATCAGTCATTATGTATACATCGAGGTTCCTCGAAATCACATGATACACTCTCAATATTGGGAATGATGGATACATGTATAAATGGATGTTTGAGTAATCCCTATATATAGATATCCATTTTAGTGTAGTCTATTTAGGAATTCCAACTTATGTTGGAGTTCTATAGTAATCTGTAGATACAAAGAGTTTTCTAGAAGTGGGGAATCAACAAATTGAGTACGAAAATGAAACATATCACCCATAAATTGATTTTTTTTTCTTTTTAGTGGGATCTTTATATATCTAGCATCCATTGGTAGTAGAGAATTATGTGGAAATATTTTATTAAGATTAATTGGGACTACCTTCAAGGCAGGAGATGAAATCCTACATCGACTCGCACCAAGGTACTACATCAGTGTATTCTATGACATATTGGAGGGGGCCTTCTAGGTAATGGGAGATGAGGGTATATTTGTAAGACAATAATTATAATGGATTTTTCATACCATGTGTGTCTTCCAAGTAATATCTAGTGTTGTTCGTTAAAAAAGATGACATGAGCTTCAGTCTATGTGTTCATTACAACTACATCAATCATGTTAATATAAAAAACATGCACATCTTAATATGGATCAAATACCTCTTAAAATAGTTTATGGGAATGAAATGGATCCCAAATATTGATCCTAGTTATAAATACAATTAGTTAACTATTTATAAGGATGATATTCTAAAGATGGTATTTCAATATCATTGTTTCGTACCAGAAGTGGTTGTAAAGTTATCTAATTATTTGGAATTCCTCACACTCATTAGGAGGTTTCTGATGGGTCTCATTCATAGAAATGAAAACACAAAATATTTCCAATTTCCATGATGAATTAGAGACATTTTGTTTAAGGAAAACAATCATAATAGTGTCTTTCAAATGACTCATGTGGACATCCATTGGCCATGTGGAAGGGAATTCAGGTTGACATCACCATATTGGGGGTAATTATTACCTACTCTGAGAATTTCATATAAATTTAATATGTTTTCATGATTCTTCCCAAATCCAAACACAATATTCATCACCCTTAATATTTTCATCTATTATCAACATTTGAATGTATGAATATCTATTTGTATCAGAGGTCATATGTCAAAGGACCCATCTATCTATATTAGAGGTTCTCCATCAATGGAACCATATATATATATATATATATATATATATATATATTAGTTTCTCCATTTTGATTCGTTCATTATTTTGTGATGTAGGTTAGAATCCACATTGATGGGTACTCCAGAATTTCTTGATATCCAAGGAGATGGTTATTTCTTTGATGTTGGAATTGGTCTTCTGATAGGGTTTATTATTTATATTTGTGAATGTAATCAAAACCCATTTATTTTTGTTAAAATTAAATAGAAAAACCATACATTTAAGGTCATCTAAAAATAACTATACCATGTAGTTTAATGTCATGGGGCAAGAATATATAGGAAGAGGGTTCTGTAAAAATTATAATGTGGGGACTTATACATAGGATTTATTTTATGGTTGATTACCTGGAGAATATGGCTTAACCTGATGGGTTTGATCTTATAAATAATATATCCTTATGAATATAAATCTCATCAAGATTATGGCCTAATGAGGATGAGTTAATAGGACCCAAAAGGAATGTACCCTTTATGGTGGTGTTATGATATTATTAGAAATATAACCCAACAAATATGGTAACAGAACAAATATTTCCGAATTAAACCCCAAGGATTAATTTTATATATCCAATTATTATTATAATCAAAACCTACATAGTTTAGAAGGCTTGGAACTTACACCTAATAAGAATTCCTAATATACTATAATTTTGTTGTTTTATTTACATGACCAACAATGATTTAAAATACCTCATGGTTTAAGCTTGGTGTGAGAAAAAATATAATGTAAAAAACATATGATTTCACAAAATCATATTCATAAGGGGTATACACCAGAAATTGAACCCTAGGGATTGAACTTACTTCCTCATTACTGGTAAAAAGGAGATGGGTAATGGGAGGAAATGAGGGTATGAAATCCTACAATAAATTGTCGGGGCTTACTCTACGATAGATTCCCATGGTAATTTACTCCACATATACTAATGGATGTGGGTATGACTATACAGTGGTAGTCCGAAATAAAGACTATGTACATACACATTTTTATATTAATTCCAAATTGTGAACCCAAAAATAGGACTTAAAAGTCCATTTATAAGGAAATAAAGGCATGGATACCTCCATATTTTCTTCAAATATCATTTAGAACATCGGATATGAATATTGTTTCATAAATTGAAAGCCATCCCAACAGTTCCACCAATATTAGAATCCTCATTACCAAGGGTATTAATTAATGAAAATATGACAACCCTTTTCTTTATTTCACAATAATACATGATTTATTGCATAATATTCCACATAATAAAACATGGTTTATTGATAATTCTAGTTTTTTGGAATTAGTTACATTGCATAACTACTTAAAATGAGGAAAAACACCATCTTTATTGAAAACATCGTTAACATGATAACACATAAAACGACATGGGATAACCTGAGGTCATACAAATGAATCATGTGTGATATAAATCCAAGTAAGGGAATAAATATGGAATAAGGTAATACATGTAAGAAAATATGAAAATAAATGGAGAATAAAAGTATTGAGAATCATAAACATGAACAAAGAGACATTATATGGCATTATAATCATAAAGGAAACATAAAAATTTGGAAATAACTTATAACACTACGTTATAAAAATATGTCAATGATAACTGAAAAAATCGTGATGGACAATGCACCATAATGTAATTAGGCTCAATACATGTACCAAAATGACGTATCATGAGACTAAAAATTACCCAATGCATTGAGCTCTATATAATTCTAGGCACACCTATCACTTTAATTTCATTCTCATGCTTAAGTGTTCAACATAGATCATACTATATTAATTAATTAACCACAATATTTTGTTCCATGAGTAAGGAGTTTAGAATAAAAAGAAGTATGTCCCATTTTATGAAAATATAAGTGTATAAAGTTGAATACCCTTGATAGGAAATGGGAATGGTATTCACTATATAATTGTTTTGGTATGGAAAATTGTGGTGAAATTTCGGCAGCCTAATGAAATCACATAAAAATTCATAAAAATGGGTTTGACGAGAGAGAAAGGGTTATATCATCATTTGGATATAAAATAGGAAGTAATAGGAACATGAAAATATATATCCCAACATTAATAATTTCAAATATAAGTCATAATATAATAAAGACACTTGAATAAAGAAGATATGATGATGATCTCTTACTTCATTATGTGACTAAAAATGTTTGGGAGGAGCTTTTGGGGTGCTTGGGGAACCGTTATAGGACTCTAGAGGGGGTATGGTATAGTAAGGACGTTTTAAAAGTATTATGAGTGAAGTAATATTGGATATTCCGTTGGTTTATAATGGAAATAAGTGGGTAATTCTTTATCATTTCACAAACTTAGGGTTTTGAATCTATATAATAAAATAACCAAAACTATGAACCATACCATGGGGTTACCTATGGTTCCTACAAAATGGTATTTTTTTTAATTATTTTATAATTAATAGGTATGAACATAATAAAATAATACCCTTTCTTATGTGTAAGTCATTCATACTCTTAAAGAAATTATTTTAAAACATTAAAATATATTAATAGGTCTGGAGGATTCATAAAGGCTTTATAAAATTAATAAAACAAACCTAAAATCACATTATTTTAAATTAAAACCATATATTTGGTCTTGGATACAATTTATAGTGTCTATTATATCACTTTTTGGTCATTATGATGTTATAATACACACCATATTTTTTTTTGATATTAACATTTTACCTGAAAATTCAGCTCTAAGAAAATTATAAAAAATTGACTATTGGATAATTGAAATTATCTGATTCAAAATATAATATTCATTTTGTATAAATATTTTTTACATATTATTTTATTCATTTTTAAAATAAGAATCGATATTTGTTGAGAAATTATAAGTATTTTTTACAATAACATTTTTCAAACCCTTATAAAAATTACATTTGACATCAGAAACGTTATATGATAAATTATATTTAATAAAAAAAAATTAACAATAAAATTTTAGTAAAATATTATTTATTTCGAAAATACATTAATTAATCAAAATTAATTACTTAATTTAATTTGAGTGTTTCCCAAAAATACTTTTTTTGAGGTATCAAATTAAAAATAACTTATAAATTAACAATAATTGGACGAAACAATATTCATTATTTTACAAAACAAATGCCCACATTAATTTTTCTAGGTTCTTGATAAATATACCTTTAATACACCAGTAAACTCCCTAAGAGTAAGGTGCACAATGGTGATACTTTCACGGGGTGGTTTGGCAAAAATGTTATGGTCCATGATCTCAGTAAGCTTGAACTTCTCCCATAAATGGTTTTACACATGCTTGTTTCTTTTGGATCTTATCTTGGTATTGGTCAAGTTAAAATCCCATGGAATATATATCCATCAGAATCTCTATGAAATGGGAATTATAGGTTATAATTCAATTGGTTGAGTCTATGAATTCCATTTTCTTTGTCAATTAGTTTTTTTTGTAAAACCATATATTTATATCAATCATCTGATAATTGGTCACAATATAAATTATCAAATGTAATGATACATAGAGGTCATTTAAATCCAATAGGTTATATTAAATCAAAGGAAGTGAATGTTTTTTTCTAGAACCATATTACATAATAATACAATTAATTAAATCTTAGGGGAACATTTATTTATAACTGTTTGGTTTGTTACAATCTTCCCCTCTTCAGAAATTTCGCCCTTGAAATTTTTTTCCCACAAAAAAACTGACGGGGATAATTCTATTTCATAACTTCCTCTAGTTCCCACAAAGATTTTTCAAACTTGTGGTTTCTCCATAACAATTTTACCATGTTCCTTGTCCTATTTTGTATAACATTGTCTTTATGATCTAATATCTTTTGTTGGTCGGCGTGGATACTCAAGAGGGGGGTGAATTGAGTTCCAATTAAAATTTTCTGTTAAAAACAATGTTGATTAAAATCCCCCTATTTCAAAAACAGATTAAACTGTAGTGAATTTATACAGATTATAAAGGTTCAATTAGTTTCTCAAAGATTGATTAGTTATCAGTTAACTTAATCTTATGATTATATTAACTTTTGAAACTAACTTACTGGTCTATAATAAATATAAACACTTGTGAGTTTAACTATCAAAGTAGCTTTGAAAATAAATTATATTTCAAAGTAATAGCAGAGGAATATGAAATAAATATGTAGTATGGATATAGTATGTAGCTACAAACACAGATAATTAACCAAGAGGTTCAGTCTCAAGCCGAGACTTAGTCCTCTCAAAAGTTTATATAAAAATGATCCACACCCTGGATCGGGGTTAACAATAGTGAACACACTGTCCAGGTCACAAGACCTCTACCACAGTTCTGTGTGGGAAAACAAACAACAGCTTAGAGCTGTCCAGGTCTCATACAAACTCTACCACTATCCACAGTGGGAAATGAAGTATAAAAAGGTTTGCTAAGGATTTACAGATCATCCAGTGAAAGTACAGGAGTCAGTGTGTGTTTAATACAGCAGATAACACACACTGCTAAAAATGTAAAACAAATGTATCATAGAGCAGAGATGTAGAGTTTAGAAATGGCTCTGGTGATTTCAGTGTAGCTCTGGACTCTTTTTTATTTGGTCAGAATTTATTCTGAGTCCTATTCTCGTTTTTGTTTGAGAAGAAGAGTGTCGTATGCTTCAGGCTCAAAGGCAGTGATATGTAGTCGATGAAGTTCTTCAATGTTCTTTTGTATGCAAAGAACTCCTCTTGAGTAGGCTTGATTGTGTATGAGGTTCTGTTCTGATTGATTCTTCCTCCGCTTTCTTTTCCTCTGTATTCCTCTTTTGTTCTTCTATCAACCACACTTATCTTTAGCAGAGTCTTCTTGTATTTATATCACTTGCTTCGGAAGACATAAAAAGTTTCCTTTCCGCAGGTATGAGGTACGGTTTCCTGACATCCGACAACCTTTATAAATTATTTGACAGAGCATTAAAATATACCTAATATGACCGTTGTTTAGATTAAATAAAGATAAAGATAAAGAAATTCAAACAGTTGTTTATGATTATTGAAGAATCATGTGATCGGTAGGTCATCAGCATTAGTGAGTAATGATCGGTGACTCAGATAGATCAGCATCGGTGAATCAGACTGATCAGCATCGGTCTATCATCTGATCGGTGAGTCAGTTTGATCGGTGAGTCATTTGATCGGTGGCTCATTTGCATCAGTGAGTCATTTTCATCGGTGAGTCATTTGATCGATGAGTCATTTGATCAGCATCGGTCTGTCATCTGATCGGTGAGTCAGTTTGATCAACATCGGTCTGTCATCTGATCGGGGAGTCAGTTTGATCAGCATCAGTCTGTCATCTTATCGGTGAGTCAGTTTGATCAGCATCGGTGAGTCATTTGCATCGGTGAGTCATTTGATCGGTGAGTCATTTGATCAGCATCGGTCTGTCATCTAATCGGTGAGTCAGTTTGATCAGCATTGGTCTGTCATCTGATCGGTGAGTCAGTTTGATCAGCATCGCTCTGTCATCTGATCGGTGAGTCAGTTTGATCAACATCGGTGACTCATTTTGCATCGGTGATTCATTTGCATCGGTGACTCATTTTTCATCGGATCGGTGCGACCATTGTCCTTTGATATGCGATCAGTGCTTCCGATGTCTGTTGATATTGAATCGGTGCTTCCAAAATACTTTGTACGTCAATAAGAATAGAAAAAAATGTGATAACAGATTCATTAACAAATTGTAATTAAGTGTATGAGTAATCAAACCAGATTAAGCATTAATGGTATGTGATGAATTTTGATTATTAAAACATCAATCATAGACATGAAATCAACAATCTTCTAGAGGGCTCAACAATATCCCCCTTTTTGATAATCACAAATCATTATCATTAAATATAAATAATATGATATATCATTAATAAAAACATAATGAGAATTAAACCATAAGAAGAATAAATATAAAGAGATATATAAATCTCCCCCTTAATTTAGATTATCCATATATATTATACAGATTTCTCCCCCTGAGATATATACATCTTTTCTCCCCCATATATCTCTCCCATACATCTTTCTTCTCCCATAAAGAATTCTTTTTCTTCTCCCATAAAGTATTCTTGTTCTTCTCCCATAAAGTATTCTTGTTCTTCTCCCCCTTTGGGATGATCAAAAAGGAGGGAAAAACAGAGAAGATAAAGTGAAAGGAAAAGCAGTCAGCAGAGAGTATAGATAGAAAAATATTTGATAAAGTACAGACTATTTCAAGCAGCACATTGTTCACCCTATCAAAAACAATACACAGCTATTTGTTGGGATACAAAGGGGCTTTGCCTTTGTCTTTGGGATCAATAGTGGGTAACTTTGAAGGCTTGGAGGCAGGCAGGTCTTGGCGAATCTGATGTGGTGGTAGGACAACTCGGGCAGGTGTAGGAGCAGGTGCCACAGAGGGTTGTTGGTGAGAAACAGGAGCTGATTGAGAAGCTTGCTGAGGGACTGATCTTAACTGAGATAGAGCTTGAGCAACAGATAGCTGATTTGGAGCTACATCAGAGTCACTGAGAGGTTCAGAAGTAGGAAGTACTATTGTAGTGGCATGTGCATGCAAATAGGGCTTCAAAAGATGAATAAAGTCCTGAATGACTTCTGCTCCATACTTCATAGCTTTTTCAAAATCATCTTTATTCTCCATGAACTGTGCCAAGGAAGGGATAAAATCTTGCAACGGATGAACTTGAGTTTTGAAGGCCTGAGTGACTGGAGGTAATTTCAGATTCTCTGCCAACACCTTGAAGCTTGCAGTCATCTAATGTTTTGTATAAATCTTGGAAAAGTAATTATCAACATTCTCTTTGATCTCTTGCAGAGCTTTCTTAGCATCTGCTGAATACACCAATGCCATCTTATGATTGTTATCACAGAGCTCATTCATCTTCCTCAAAGATTCTAAATCAAGAATTTGTCTAACATCAGCTAACTCATCATGCACAACTTCTCTTAGAGCTTCTAGCTCACGGGTAGTGATCTTGGTTACCTTGCCTGTACTGGCTTGGCCAACTATGTGAGTTAACTTATCTTTCAACTTCCTCAGGTCAGACTTGTTGAGATGTTCAATAAAATTCCTCAAAACTTCCATCATACCAGAGATGGTTTATCGGAATTCGCTTGATAGAGATACCAGGCCGGTGTGAAGATCTTTCATAGTCTGATTCAAAAAGGCTATTTGCCTTCCAATAAGTTCACCAGTATTGGCCAGGTCTGGCTTCACAGCATTAGATACTCTTTTTGAGAAGGCTTCCAATGAATGTTCAGAAACATGGAGAGACACTTGAGTAAGGGAATTAGAAATTTGTTCTCTAACTGTGGCTCTCACAGCGGTTTGCAATTCAATCTTAAACTTATCAAGATCAGCTTGAGAGATTCTAGAACCAGGTAAATTATCATTTATAGGATCAACAGCAGGAACAGACCTTGCTTCTCGTGGGAGGTTCCTCTTCACAGCTACTGCAGATTCTGGCATTTCTTCTTCGTCTTCAGAATATTCTAAGCCCAACATAGCATAACCAGGGTAGTCATCCCAAACACCAGCACATAGGGTGTATTTTGGTTTCTCATAGCTTGCTGTTCCACTGAATTTTGGTGAATCATCCTTGACATTGATATGTATTTATTGTACTGACTGAGGTGATTCTATTTGATGTTCAGAAAGACCATCCACTGGTCTGTTATCACCATCAACTACAACCTCAACATCATCAGTACGTCTATCATCACTCTTCTCAGAAGCTTCACTGTGATATTCTTCAGTGTCAGAATCTTCTTCATCACCAAGAATAGGTTCTGATTCTGGTAGGGCTAAGGGTGGACTAGCAGGTCCAAATTCTATTCTTCTTTTGGGACTGGCAGTGTCAGGATCACTCCTATCATCAGGAGATGACATAATTCCTTCCTCAGTTGCAGCTTCTTCTTGCTCTTGGGTTTCGGTGGCCTCATCCTTTCCTTCTTCTTGCTCATCATCATCAGAATAAACTGGTTCCTCATTTGGTTTCAAGCCAGGGTCTCTCAAATCCGTTGGCCTCTTGCCATGATCTATGAGATTGTTGGCTTCATACAATTTTTCTTCATCTGCAACCCAGCACTTCTTCCATGGATTCCAATTGATTTTCATCCTCTTGCATATCTCTTTGTTGAGACAGAAGGTATGATCTGTTTCATTAACTTCATCATCTTCATCAATACATTCTAGATTCTTGAGCATGGTAGATATCATCTTTTAATAAAACAAGGTGGTGGCTTTCTTGGATGGTTTTACCATTTCAGCTATGTGTACCATCACATATCTACACAAATTGATCTTCTCATGTGTTTTCAGAAGAAACAACAGGAAAACATCATGGTACTTTACAGCAGCAAAATCTCCTCTCCTAGGGCAAAGTTGGTGCTGAATAAACTTGAAAAGAAGTCTACATTCACCATCTAATTCTAAAGCTGTGATTCTCTGTGACTCTCTGTTTCCTGTCAGAAGCTCCAGAGCTAATTCATAAGAGAAGTAATTAGATGTTGGAGGAATATTCCCAGCATAATCTTCATACTGACCTTTATGAGGTACGTTCAAGCACTCAGCCCACTGCTTAGATGAGAAGGATATTTTCTTTCCTTTTACCCCAAACGACATCCTGGCAGCCTCCACACCATCTAAAGTGATTTCCAGATTCATATAGAACTCATGTACCAGCTTCGGGTAGTCTATTCGAGAGTTGTCAGAAAACCAGTCTATCCATCCTTACGATTCAAGAACTTGCAGAAACAGTGACTTACTTGACAAAATCCACACAGAGCTTACTTCTTTTTCTACAGCAACAATCGGAGTTTCCAGGTTCGGATTTACTGATCGTTGAGAGGTACTACTCGACTCACCTCGAGCACACTTTGAAGGTACAGGGCTATCAGGTCCTTTTCTTGGTCTGTTTTGCTTAGCCATTCGAGGATTTTGGGAAGGCAGGAGTTCGAAGGTTCGAAGTAGAGGGGAAGAGAGGTTGAAAGGTTCGGCGGGAAATGAAAGGTCAAAGGTTTAGGGAGGATAAATAGCCTCGTATCATTTATTTTATCATTTAGGGTTCCCATAAAAAGTATAAAAGAAATTTACTAATTAATTACAATATAATAATAAAAAAAATACCGGTATGACAGATCCGTTGCACAGATCAGTTTCACAGATCGGTTTCACAGATCATTTTCACAGATCATTTTCACAGATCAGTTTCACAGATCAGTTTCACAGATCAGTTTCACAGATCAGTTTCACAGATCGGTTTCACAGATCAGTTTCACAGATCGGTTTCACATATCAGTTTCACAGATCAATCATACACAACTCTTGTTTAATAAATTTCATTCTTTCAGAGCATAAAGGCTTTGTAAAGATATCAGCTAATTGATGTTCAGAACTAATAAATTTCAAAAAAATATCACCTTTTTGATAATGATCTCTTAGAAAGTGATGTCTGACATCAATGTGCTTAGTTCTAGAGTGAGACACAGGGTTATTAGATATATTTATTGCACTAGTATAGTCACATTTAATTGAATCATGTTTAAGATCAAATCCATAATCCAATAGAGTGTGTTTCATCCACAGAATTTGTGCACAGCAACTACCAGCAGCTATGTATTCTGCTTCGGCAGTAGACAATGCAACTGAGTTCTGTTTCTTACTACACCATGATACTAGGGATTTTCCAAGAAAATGACATGTTCCAGATGTTCTCTTCCTATCTAACTTACATCCAGCAAAGTCATCATCTGAATAGCTAGTTAGGTTAAATGATTTTCCTTTTGGATAAAACAAACCTAAATTTATAGTATATTTATGATACTTAAAAATCCTTTTAACAGCCAGTAAGTGTGATTCTTTAGGATTATCTTGAAATCTAGCACACATACATACACTGAACATAATTTCTGGTCGACTAGCAGTAAGATAAAGTAAGCTCCCAATCATACCTCTGTAATTGGTTTGATCCACTGGTTTCCCAGCTTCATCTGTATCCAATTTACAGGTAGTACTCATAGGTGTATCACTTTCCTTAATACTATCCAATCCAAAACGTTTTAAAAGATCTTTTTTATATTTACTTTGATTTAAAATAATTCCATCTTTAGTTTGAGGAATTTGAAAACCAAGAAAATACTTAAGCTCTCCCATTAAGCTCATTTCAAATTCATTTTGCATAACCTTTGAAAAATCAGTACATAAGGAATTTTTAGAAGATCCAAAAATAATATCATCAACATAGATTTGTACTATTAATACATATTTTGAAATAATTTTTATAAAAAGAGTGGGATCAGCTACTCCTTTTGTAAATCCTTTTGAGATATGGAAGTTTGAAATCCTTTCATACCAAGCTCTTGGAGCTTGTTTTAAACCATATAAAGCTTTAGAAAGTTTAAAAACATGATTTGGAAAATGATGATTTAAAAAACCAGGTGGTTGTTCTACAAAAACATCTTCAACAATAAAACCATTTAGAAAAGTACTTTTGACATCCATTTGATATACCTTGAAATTCAGATGTGATGCATAGGAAAGTAAGATCCTAATAGCCTCTAATCTAGAAACAGGTGCAAAGGTTTCCTCATAGTCAATTCCTTCTTCTTGATTGTAACCTTGTGCAACTAGCCTAGCTTTATTTCTAATGATGTTTCCAGATTCATCAACTTTGTTTCTAAACACCCATTTTGTGCCTATGGTCAAAATGTCCTTAGATCTTTCTACTAATTTCCAAACTTTGTTTCTTTCAAATTGATTTAGTTCTTCTTGCATAGCCATTACACAAAATTCATCATTGATAGCATCATTGATATTTTTAGGTTCTAACTGTGAAAGAAAAGCTTGATGTTCAACCTGATTTCTTAGAGAATCTCTAGTCTGTGTTCCTCTATCTAGATTTCCTACAACAGCATCTAAAGGATGGTTCTTTAGAGTCCTAGATGGTCTTGAAAAGATAGGGCTAGAGATTTCAGATTCATCTACAGATTTAGGTTCAACAAAAGTAGGTTCTGGAGAATTTCCAGAGCTGGATGTTTTAACTATAGGTCCATTGTATTTATCATTGAGATTCAAACCAGAGAGATCATCTTCAAGAGAGATTTTAGGTTCATGTGGATCAGTTTCATCAAATTTGATATGAACAGATTCTTCCACACATTTGGTTCTTTTATTGAATACTCTATAGGCTTTACTAGAGATAGAGTAACCTAGGAAAATTCCTTCATCACTCTTGGATGCAAATTTGTCAAGATTGTCTCTAGTATTGAGAAAGAAGACTTTGCAGCCAAAAACTTTGAAGTAGTTAACCTTAGGTTTCCTATGGTTCCACAACTCATAAGGGGTCCTCTTAAGAACTGGTCTAATCAAGACTCTATTAATGACATAACAAGCTCTATTTACAGCTTCATCCCAAAAGTAAATAGGCAGTTCATATTCATTGAGCATGGTTCTAGCTATTTCTTGCAGGTTTCTATTTCTTCTCTCTACTACACCATTTTGTTGGGGTTTCCTAGGGGCAGAGAAATTGTGACTATAGCCATTGAGTGAGCAGTAATAATCAAACTCATGATTTTCAAACTCACGACCATGATCACTTCTCAGGGTCTTAATCTTGAGTCCACTATGATTTTCTACAGACTTGGAGTATTTAACAAAGTAAGAACAAGCTTCACTTTTGTGGGCTAGAAAATATACCCAAGTATATCTAGAAAATTTATCTACAAGAACATAGACATAGTGCTTCCCATTTAAACTAGAAACTCTAGAAGGTACAAATAAATCCATGTGAACCAACTCGAGAGGTTGAGAAGTTGACACTTCATTCTTTGATTTAAAAGAAACTTTATGTTGCTTTCCTTTTTAACAGGGATTACAAACTTTGTCTGATGGAAATTCAAGTTTGGGTAAGTCTCTAACTAAGTTCTTCCTATAAAGTTTTCTAAGTGAGTGTACATTGCAGTGTCCTAATCTTCTGTGCCAAAGCCAAGACTCTTTATGAAAAGCATTTAAGCAAGGAATATTCTGCTTAGCTAAGGAATCTAAATCAACAGCATAAAAATTTTCATTTCTTAAAGCAGAAAATACTAAAACATTTTTAGAGTTAAAAACATTGCAAGAATAATTTTTAAATTTCACATAAAAACCATCATCACACAATTGAGAAATGCTTAACAAGTTATATTTAAGTCCATCGACAAATAAAACTTCAGAAACCAAGATTGAATCAGTGTTACCAATCTGGCCAAAGACGGTGATTTTTCCTTTTGAATTATCACCAAAAGTGACAAAGCCTACATCAACTTTTACTAAGCTCTTGAAACATGAAAAGTATCCTGAAATATGTCTTGAAAATCCACTATCTAAGTACCATATCTTCTTGTGACAGATCTTCAAGCTGGTCTCCTTCAAAACAGATTTAGATGGAAGATGATTTTGGTACCCAGATCTTCTTGGGTCCAGACATGTTAGCCAATGATACTTTAGGTACCCATATTTGTCTAATGGGTCTCATATAATTTGCAGAATTAACATTCATTGAAAGATAAACCTTATTAGATCCATAACTATGAATATAACTGGTTGAGGCATATGAAGTTCCAGAAATAACTATCTTCTGTCCAGATTTAGGAATGAATCTAGTTTTGGAAACTTTTCTTTGTCCAGGTTGGTATCCTATACCAGTAGTATATCTAGGTGCAACTTGCTTTCCTATCATTTGTGTTAGAGTATTCTTTCCATTTGTGAACTTCTCTAAGTCTTTTCTGATTTGTTCATTAGACAATTTTAGTTCAGTATTCTCTTTAAGCAACTGAGCATTCTTTTCTACTTCTATATCCAGATCATATTTATTCTTAACACATAAAGCATACTGTTTCTTTAAGCCTTTATATTTATCTTTAAGCTCATTACAGGTTTCTTCAAGCATATCACAATATTCAAACAGTTCAGATTTAGACATGTTATAACATTCAGAATCATCTCCAGAATAATATGAATTTGAAGCAGGAGTTTCTGATGTTACCTCAGAAGTGTTTGTCATGAAACACATGTTGGCTCGATTCCTATCAGAGTCTAAAGATTCAGCTTCACTTGTGCTGTCTTCTGAAGCACTCCAAGTAGCCTTCATGGCTTTCTTGTACTTTTTATCCTTGTATTCATACTTCTTTCTGTATTTCAGCTTTGGAAAGTCTGTTTTTATGTGTCCTTTTCTTTTGCATTCATAACAGACAACTTCGTCTGATTTATCAGACTTCTTCCAATCCTTTTTCTAGTGTCCTTTGTTATCATACTTGCCTTTGTAGTTTGACTTTCTGAAAAACTTCTTCTTCCTATAGAATTTCTTAAATCTTCTAGCAATGTGTGCCATCTCAGCATCACTGTCAGAATCATTCTCACTTTCCTCACTACTTAAACTTTCATTGATAGCCTGAGGCTTTTCCTTATCCTTATTCTTTGATGTTGTAGTCTTGAAGGCAATAGACTTCCTTTTAGGTTCATCATCTTCTTCTTTATTTACTTTAAGCTCTTCTTCATACATCATCAGCTTACCAATTAACTCCTTGACAGGTAGTGTTCCAATGTCACAGGATTCTCTAATGGAGATAGAGGTTCCTCTCCATCTTTCAGGTAGACATCTCAAAATTCTCATGATTTTCTCCTTTGCTGGAACATCCTTTCCCAGAGAAGTCATTGTGTTGACAATTTCATTGAACCTGAGATACATATCAGAAATGGGTTCATCAGGCTTCATCTTAAAATTATCATACTTAATAGTATAGGTATTCAATCCCATCTCCTTAACATTAGTTGTTCCTTCATGAGAAACAGCTAAGGTATCCCAAATTTCATATGCAGTTTTACATGTTGAAATTCTATTAAATTCTTCATCTCCTAGAGCACAGTACAGAGCATTCATAGCTTTACAATTATTATTGTAAGCAGTCTTTGTAGGTTCATCCCAAGTAGATCTATCAGTACTGGGAATTTTATATTCAGCTTCAATGACAGTCCAAATATCAAAGCCCATACTTTCTAAGTGAATTTTCATTTTTAGCTTCCACTGAGCATAGTTGTTTCCATTAAAGAAAGGTGGCCGGTTAGTAGCAGCACCCTCAAGTCTATTATCCATGATATTACAAAAAGAATTTTAAAGAGATAAAAATTTAGAAATAACAGAAATTTTAAGAACTTTAAAATACAACTAAAATCACAGTTGAAAAACAGAGTACTTTTAGAAAATATTAACACCCTCTAATACCAAGTGTTGGTCGGAGTGGATACTCAAGAGGGGGTTGAATTGAGTTCCAATTTAAATATTCTGTTAAAAACAATGTTGATTAAAATCCCCCTATTTCAAAAACAGATTAAACTATAGTGAATTTATACAGATTATAAAGGTTCAATTAGTTTCTCAAAGATTGATTAGTTCTCAGTTAACTTAATCTTATGATTAAATTAACTTTTGAAACTAACTTACTGGTCTATAATAAATATAAAAACTTGCGAGTTTAACTATCAAAGTAGCATTGAAAATAAATTATATTTCAAAGTAATAGAAGAGGAATATGAAATAAATATGTAGTATGGATATAGTATGTAGCTACAAACACAGAGAATTAACCAAGAGGTTCAGTCTCAAGCCGAGACTTAGTCCTCTCAAAATTTTATATAAAAATGATCCACACCCTGGATCGGGGTTAACAATAGTGAACACACTGTCCAGGTCACAAGACCTCTACCACAGTTCTGTGTGGGAAAACAAACAACAGCTTAAAGCTGTCCAGGTCTCATACAACCTCTACCACTATCCACAGTGGGAAATGAAGTATAAAAAGGTTTTATGAGGATTTACAGATCCTCCAGTGAAAGTACTGGAGTCAGTGTGTGTGTTTAATACAGCAGATAACACACACTGCTCAAAATGTAAAACAAATGTATCACAGAGCAGAGATGTAGAGTTTAGAAATGGCTCTGGTGATTTCAGTGTAGCTCTGGACTCTTTTGTATTTGGTCAGAATTTATTCTGAGTCCTCTTCTCGTTTTTGTTTGAGAAGAAGAGTGTCGTATGCTTCAGGCTCAAAGGCAGTGAGATGTAGTCGATGAAGTTATTCAATGTTCTTTTGTATTCACAGAACTCTTCTTGAGTAGGCTTGATTGTGTATGAGGTTCTGTTCTGATTGGTTCTTCCTCCTCTTTCTTTTCCTCTGTATTCCTCTTGTGTTCTTCTATCAACCACACTTATCTTCAGCAGAGACTTCTTGTATTTATGTCACGTGCTTCGGAAGACAAGAAAAAGTTTCCTTTCCGCAGGTACGAGGTACAGTTTCCTGACATCCGACAACCTTTTTTAATTATTTGACAGAGCATTAAAATATACCTAATATGACCGTTGGTTAGATTAAATAAAGATAAAGATAAAGAAATTCAAACAGTTTTTTATGATTATTGAAAAATCAAGTGATCGGTAGGTCATCAGCATTACTGAGTAATGATTGGTGACTCAGATAGATCAGTATCGGTGAATCGGACTGATCAGCATCGGTCTGTCATCTGATCGGTGAGTCAGTTTGATCGGTGAGTCATTTGATCGGTGACTCATTTTCATCGGTGAGTCATTTGCATCGGTGAGTCATTTGATCGGTGAGTCATTTGATCAGCATCGGTCTGTCATCTGATCGGTGAGTCATTTTGATCAGCATCGGTCTGTCATCTGATCGGTGAGTCAGTTTGATCAGCATCGGTCTATCATCTGATCGGTGAGTCAGTTTGATCAGCATCGGTGAGTCATTTTCATCGGTGAGTCATTTGATCGGTGAGTCATTTGATCAGCATCGGTCTGTCATCTGATCGGGGAGTCAGTTTGATCAGCATCGGTCTGTCATCTGATCGGTGAGTCAGTTTGATCAGCATCGGTCTGTCATCTGATTGGTGATTCAGTTTGATCAGCATCGGTGACTCATTTTTCATCGGTGAGTCATTTTCATCGGTGACTCATTTTTCATCGGTGAGTCATTTTCATCGGTGACTCATTTTTCATCGGATCGGTGCGACCGTTTTCCTTTGATATGCGATCAGTGCTTCCGAGGTCTGTTGATATTGAATCGGTGCTTCCAAAATACTTTGTACGTCAATAAGCATAGAAAAAAAATGTGATAACAGATTCATTAACAGATTGTAGTTAAGTGTATGAGAAATCAAACCAGATTAAGCATTAATGGTATGTTATGATTTGTGAATATTAAAACATTAATCATAGACATGAAATCAACAATCTTCTAGAGGGCTCAACATCTTTAATGGCTACTCCTCATTGAAAAGATCATTCCCCAATTATACCACCTATGGATTGAGTTCATATAAGGGTTTTGGTATATAATTCTCCAACTGGGATACATGTAATTCATCATATACTTGAGATATTCTAGGTGGGAGTACTAGTCGGTCGACCGACACTCTGATGTGATCAAGGATCTACAAGAGGATGATGTATCATAAACTATGATTTCCCTTCTTCCCAAATATCATTAATTTATTCCATAGAGATATATGAAAAAATACTATGTATCCAACACCAAACTATAGGTCTTATTTATGGTTGTTTGCATATATCTTTTGTCAGCTCTAAGTAACCGTGATGTGATACTGAAGTGTAACTCCACAATATTTTGATAATTTTTTTTGAAATTAATTTATCTTTTAAATATTTTTCATTTCACCTAAAACTGGAAATAGTTTTATATATATATTAAAATAATAATTCAAACATTCATTCAACATGCAGTACCAACTTGTCTTTCATTACACTCAGTACCAACATGGTGTTCCCTACAAGCAACACCAATTTGGCGTATAACGCAAACAAAATTGAGTTTCTGTGAAACATATATATATATATATATATATAATTAATTAAATTGGATAATTATGACCTAAAATGAACATTGTTATAGGAATAGTTATAAATACTTTAAAAATATTTTTTATAATTTTTTTATATAAATAAAACATATTGATAATGAAATATGAGATATTTGGTAATGTCCGTTTATGTTAAAAATATTTTTTTCTTTAATAGACTAGTTTTTAAATATAAAATTAATTTTAGACAAATATATAAATTTAATTTGAAAATATAAACATCGTTTTTGAACTTGGGATGTCAAAATTATCATAGGGTAAATTTTTGTTATTTTTCTGAGAAAAACTATTTTATTACAAATAGTGAAAATACTTGTTTTTAGTTAAAAATTGCCCTTTTTCCTAATTAATTATTAATTATAAATGATATTATAAAAACTTTTAAGGTAAAATTGGATAATTATTAAATATATTATTAAAATTTAATTCATTAGAATCAATTTCACTTTGAAAATGGTATATAAAATATTAAATTTTTTTTTGAAATGTTTCTTTCGTGAAACCCCCGTTATTTTGTCTCGTTTGCAGGAATATCACTAATCTAAATTTTTCCGCTTCTATGATGGGAATTTAAAAAATACTACATTGACCATTGAAATAAGTATAATATTTTGAGTCTAATAATTTCATGTTAATTTTTTACCAAAATGATTTGTAAAAGTGATTAAAATTAATAACAACAGCTAAGGCCAAATTAAGCTTAATTAGGGACTAATCCTTACAATTAAGGACCCAAATAACCTAAACACTTGTCCAAATCCCATTTTTTGTCCATATAGAATCTAGGAACCTTAAATTATTGTGTTTTTAATGTTTTTTACATCTTTTTTTAGGAAATAACTTGTGCACACCAAACTTGGTTCTAAAAATTCTAAGTGAGCCTTTTCCTTCCTTATAATTGGACACCACCTCTACCCATTCCTCACCCCTATCAAACCTTTTAAGATCGTCAAATATCTACCCAAAAATCCTACCAAAAATCCTACCTTTGTCCATGAAGCTTCACTTTGGGTAGAAAGATTCCCAAGGAATCATTTTGGTACAATCCAAAAGGAATTACACAATTTTGAGGTAACATCTTCTCTCAAGCTCCTTTCATTTATTTCCCTTATTCGACCCTTAAACTCTATTTATTACATTATTGTGTGAAAAAAACATGTATAATCAATACACTAGGATTTTTTTGTTCAATGTTTCTGACCTATACATACACACACCTCCATCTAATAGATTTTGAAGATACTGTTTCTATGTATGATGAACTACTACCTCATGAAACAATGATTATTCTTTTCTCCTTTTCCACCAATCATGGTGGCTATTATGATGGAAAATATATTTATATATGTCATATATTATATTTAATATGTTTTTAAGCTTATTTATTCTTTTTAAAACACACAACTTTTTTTTCTTTCCATTTTGAGTTAATATGATAATCTCGTTTGAGGAAATGCAGACTATCCCCCATCAAAGCAATGTGATTAGTTGACACACATGGAATGTATTAGGAATGAATTTAATGAAAATTTATGATATATATGCTATATTAATTCTACTAGAATATAGTATATAAAAACATACATACATACAAATATATATATATATATATATATCATTTACATACTTTCATTCAATACGACAATAAAGATAGAAACAACGTTCATGCGTACGTATGACTTAACGTCTCCATTAACAGTGTATTTCATTTCATACTCCTCTATTTTATAGATTATTATAATTAAAATAAACTATATATACCTGATATTTATATCATGCTTTACATTCTGGAATAATGATATATGTATAAAGACAAAAAATGTAACAATTTAAGACACATGCGAATAAGAAAGTAAATTTTACCTGGAGTGAAGCGTTAACATGACATCATTAACAAGTGGGTAATATAATGTTATAATAAAACCTTATCTGGAAATATATATAATAATTTTATTCATTAAAATATTTATAATAACTATATATTTATTTTTTAGGAATCTTGAATGAGTACGGAGAGAGTCAAGATATAAGGTTAGGGGATTTCATCTCACTTTTAATTTCTATGAGATTCATGTTATGATTTACACTCTTTATTTTTTTTTGGTGTATGTACTGACCAATATTATATTATATGTATCTTATAATTAAATTTATGATTATTCACATGTCCATTTTATGATCCTTCTTTCATGGGTTTTATGTTTCCAAAGTTACCAAATCTGTAAAATAGTTTTGTCTCAATTTTCATTCTTTGAGACTCATGTTTTATTATGCACCTAAAATAATTTTTCAATGTGTATATACATAAATTTTAGTTTTTATATAATGAATATAAACATTTTCATGATATTTTAAGCTTCATGTAATTTTATTTATTACATGGAGAGTACGATATCAAGTTACCAATTTATAATAGTTTATTGGGACAATCACATCAGGTTTTGAGATTGTTTTTGTTTATGTTTCAGTTAATGAAATATTATGATACATATCTCAATTAAATTCCTGAATTTTCTTCTCCTATTTTAATCCATGATATACTCATGTAATGGAAGCATTTTTCTACTCTTTGTTCTAAATTATAGTTAATAGTTTTTTTTAAGAAATCTTGAATTTACCATCCCTTCTGTCGGATATCTATTTTTTTTAAAGTGTTTCCAAGAATATTATACCATTATCCTATGTGATTTAAAATATATGTTTTCCATTTTTTTATTTTAACAATATCTTCATGTTAATATTCTTTTCTCGTTCGAAATAAGGAAATTTTTCTATCCTATTTAACGTGCAAAATGAATGTTGTTGTTTACTTAGTTTGACATGTACATATTTACCCACAGTTATTCCATTGAAGATTCGTTTTTATATTTTTAAAAGGTTAATATTTAAGAAATTTTTTAAAATTAATTTTCAAGTAAAAATATTTTCAAATTTTTTTTAATTCACCTTTATATGTTTTCAAGGTATTTTCTAAGAAAATTATTTTTAAATGGTTTTATGTATTAACAGGACTTTTTTAAAGAAGGAAGATTATTTTACTGAAGAACTTTTTTTGAAAGATATTTAAAAACTATTTTATATATAATATGACATCCATGTATGTTACTCACATGTTTTTTTAAATTATCATATGGTTCAATTCATATCCTTTTTATGAATGGGTTACTCATAATGTCATGGTCTTTATAGAACCTATTTATCTTTCACAGGTTATATGTTTATAAAATCTATTTCTCTTTCACGGGATATGATTTGGTAAAATGGTTATGAAACATATCTATTTTACATAGGTTATGTTTTGATGAAATGTTAATAATAACAATTTAATTTTATGGGTTTTGATTTGATGTTTATAAAACATATATATTTTTACGGGTCATGATATGATTAATGTTTTATTATCCTATGGCACAGGTGTGAATGATTTTACTATGACATGGGCGGACCTATATCTCTCTCCAATGAATTGGGTAATGATATTTGGTATATGATATCAAAGGTTAAATGGGTTTTATCCTAAGAATAAAAAGAAATAGGGTGTATGGGTTGTAGCCCAAGCCCAAAAATAAAGATGGTGTATGGGTTGTAGCCCAAGAATAAATGAAATAGGGCACATGGGTAGTATCCCAATCCTGAAATCATTAAGGCACATGGTTTTTAGGCCAATCCTAAAAGAAATATGGAACATAGGTTGTAGACCATTTCTGGAAACATGTAGGTACATGTGTTGTAGCCCAAGCCTAAAATAAAGTGGGTACATGGGTTTCTAGCCTAATCCCGAATTAGGTACAAGGTGAATATCCCAAGCCTAACATGTTATAAAGGTCTTGGTAGGTATCCCTGACATAAATGTTTCTATTCTTATATGTATGCCACAAATTCTATGAATTAATCCTTAGTAATGATTTCATGGATCATGATGTTTATTTCCTTATGATTCATGTCTTATGAACTACCAAGATTTATCAAATAACTCATGTATACGACATTTGATATGCAGGGTATGACCTCATAAATCTATGATCGCATTATTATACTATTATGTTTAGGTTTATGCTTACATGTCTCAGTTTTTTTCCATTACTGAGCATATGAGCTCACCCCTTTCTTATGTTTCCTTTATCCAGGTTATGAAGAAATTTTTTATGTAGAAGTAATAAAGGTGGATATTTTTATGGGAGATGTTGATGATATTTCACTAGGATAAAAGATTTTGTATCCATGATTCCAAATAATCTAAACTATTACTATCTTCTGAAATGTATTTTTGTAATGTATTGGATATTCATCAAAAAAGTTTTAATATCCATGTATGTTAATCTTGGGTCTCTATATGAATTGTATTAGCCTTTTAAACAATTTCCTTGAGCATTATAGGAACTATAAGTGCTTATTCTCCAACTTCATCCAAACATGGAGTTTTTTTACACCTCTTACCATAAAGGGATTCAAAGGAATATGTTTGGAAGCATGATTGGAAATTGTTGTTGTATGAGAACTCAACCTAAGGTAAATTTTGATCTCATCTTCCTTTGAAGTCAATCGGGTATACTCTAAACATTTACACAAGTGTCTAGATTATCTACATAGACTAGACATCAGTTTTAGGATGACATGCCATACTAATGTTCGACTTAGTGTTTATAAAATGATGGAGAATTTTCTAGAACATTTAAGTAAATATTGGATCTCAATCAGATATAATATATTGTGGTACTGTATAGAGCCTCACCACTTATTTCAGGTATATACATGAAATATAGTCAAGTTAGAATTCCTCTCAAATTCAGATAATGTGGTTTATATTTGTAATATGATCTATAACAAGCCATATAGCATTGTTTCCTCTATACATCTTCGGAAGTCTGGTGGCAGATTCCATGGTGATGTTTTCCCATTTCCATGTTGGTATGGGTAATTGTTTCATTATCCCCTTGACTTTTTCCTTTCATCTATAACATGTTAAAATACCTGGATCTTTGATGTATATTCTATGATATCATTCATTATATTGTCCGACCAATCGTTCTCTCGTAGATCTCAATACATATTTGTGCTACTTGGGTGAATAGATAATGTTAAACTATGCACATTATTTAAAATATCTCTCTTTATCTCTTCATTGGATGACATACATAGTTATGACCCAAATATCAAAACATCCACTTTATTAACATTAAACTTTGTGGATTTACTTTTTTATAGCTTCCACATTCTTCTGAATTACCATATCATTAATTTGAGCATCCTTTATCCTCTTCAGAAGGGATGGTTGAGTAATCATTTGTAAAGGTATTTATGGAGTTTCATCATTTATTATTCCCATGTACATCCTATTCCAGTATAAGAAGATCATATCCCCCTCAATTCACATCAATGATATAATTGATGGATCCTTTCTACCTAGAGTGTCTTCAACTTTTTTCACTTTTAAAGGATGGTAGTGAATTGATCAGTCATAGTCCGTGATCATATCTAACTGTCTTCACTGTCACATTTTCATCTCATTACGTTTGAATATATACTGAATTTTTTTTGATTCGTATATATATCACAATTCTCCTCAAAGAGATAATGCCAAAATATTTTTAACGTAATGTTCATTGTATCTAACTATAGATCCTGTGTTGGGTAGGTTTGATCGTGAAATTTATACTACCTTGAAGTAGAGTATATCAATTTATCATTTTTCATTAACACACGACCAAATAACTTCTTAAAATCATCACTGAATATCATTAAAACTTATCCCCTTTTGGGTAGTGTGAGAAAATGTATAGTGACATGACTCTTTTTCATCTCCTTGAATCTCTTTTCACACTCTTTATTTAAAGAAAAAATTACTCCCTTCCAACTTATCAGGGTGATAGGGTCTCAAAATCAGGATTAATTTTCCACAAATTGATGATAATACCCAGATAATCCAAGGAAACTATGGATATCTGTCACATATATTGGCCTCAACCATCCTAAAATATCTTTAGTATTTAAAGGGTCCATTGATATCTCGTTTTTTATGATGATATACCCCAAAAATTATACTTCCTTCCACCATAAATAAAATTTTATTAACATGGATAAAATATTATCCTTTCTTATGGTCTTTAACATATTGGTCAGATTCTCATCACACTCCTCCTTGATTTGGGACAATATTAGAATACCTCCTATAAAGCCTACAATTTTTTTTTTGAGGTAATCTCTAAAGACACTATTCATAATGTCCATTAATATTTTTGGAGAATTTTTAATTCTGAATGGAATTACAATAATCTCATAGTGATCATACCTTGTACAAAAAGTAGTCTTCGGGATGCCCTCCTTAATCACCCTAACATTATAATATCTCAACCGCATATCCACTTTGGAGATGCATTATTCTCTACATAGCTTATATAAAAATTTATCAATAGGTGTTAGAGGATACTTTTTCTATATAATGATTTTTTTGAGATCACGATAATCAATGAAAATGTGTATTGACCCATTCTTCTTCATCAAAAAGAGGAATGGTCCACCCTATAGGGACACAGTTTGGTGTATGAACCATTTATCTAGATTCTCGTGAAGTTCATTCTTTAGTTTGTCAGGATCCACAAAATATATTATATATAGAGTCTTGGATAATGGTAATTCCCTAGTTATAAGCTCAATTTATAACTAAAACCCTCATCTAGGAGGAAGAGCAGACAATTTTTTAGGAAATAGAATAGCATATTCCCTCATAACGGGAATCAAATAAAGGATGATATTTTCCATAGAATCAATAATTTGAGCTTGATATTATTTATTGTATGTAAATAATATCCATTCCTGAGATGTCAATGATAAATAAGATTCATCCATCTCCTAGTATTTGTATAGATTCAGGGGTTGCCAACGAGCCCATACCCAAATGGTAAAGGCTCTTTCTTGCATCCATGTGACCCAGGTTCAAAACCGGGTGGAGGAGAATTTCTAGGGTACTGTAGCTGGCACTGTTCGGTACTGTAGCATCCAGACTATTCACCTGATTTGGGCTTTCGGGCCACCGGTTTGAGCCTACAGGTCTCAAGGCCTTCAGGCCATCAAAGGCCTTCAGGCCACAGGGATTTTGGGGCATTGAGGACAATAAAGTAGCCTAGTTCACACAGAGCAGGCCCCAGATGAGGATCAAAGCACCAGTAGCAATCACCATAAGTAGAGCTAACCAGATTGGAAGAAAGAGAGGGTATGGAAACCGCTATTAGGACCATCCACCATGCATCTTTGTACTGGGCAATGCTAGCCGATCAGCAATGTAGGTGGGGAGCTAAAGGAAATCAATGATGCAGAAGCTGGGGAGGGTCAATTCTAGTGGGTTGCACCTACAGGTCATGTATTGGGCATTGTAAGCCTCTGGGCCTTCGGGTCATGTATTACGGGTCATGTAGGGCCTTCTTCCTTGGGCCTACGGGTCATTTACGGGTTCCCCTTCAACCCTTAAAGGAGGAATATCTATAATAAAATAAAAAGAAGGCCTTCAGGCCATTCAGGGGATAGAATCAGGGGTTGATTCGTGATACAGAGAGTGATTTCATTCTCATGGAAATTTATATTGGATCTATATAGTGAAATCCAACCCATATTGATAATTATATAAAATTCCACCAAAGGGAGTGTGACAAGGTAATCTGGGAAGTTTATCCCATAAATTTTGGAAGGGGATGAGTTATATATCAGAGATGCAATAATTTACCTAATCTTCATTTTCAATGAAATCTCCAATTCCATGATTTGTTCTGGTTTTTTAAATTGTTATACTAAACATTCATGATATGAAGGAATTCATTGAACCAAAATAAAAAAATTAAATTTTCTATTCTTGAATGAATAACTACTCTATCGATCATCAATTGATTATCAGGATCCACCACCATGGTTTGGATGGAAAAACCTTACCCTTGCTACCTTAGAGGTTGTTGGTTGTCACCAAAAACCCATATCTTAGTTCATTGGTTTTCAAAGTGCCATAGTTATTTGTATTTGAAGAAATGAAAAATGAACTGATGATTCACCAAAGCTTTCCTATCCTCAAATGTATTAGTGGGTTTCACCTTTTCGAAATCTTTAGCAAGGTGCCCTTCCTTCCAACACAGAATAAATTTACTCATTCCCCATAGGGACATTCTAAGGTTCTTCTTTCGACATAGTAGACAAGTGAGATGTATAAATTTATTGGAACTATTATATATTTCCATTAGG
Organism: Viscum album; assembly: GCA_963277665.1. Lineage (NCBI taxonomy): Eukaryota > Viridiplantae > Streptophyta > Magnoliopsida > Santalales > Viscaceae > Viscum > Viscum album. The sequence goes on along the minus strand of OY728123.1, from coordinate 786,248,328 downwards.
ATGTAAAAATTAAACTCCAATTTTAACTTCTTATCCCCGTGATACCCTTGAGATTCATCGATCACCATTTCAATTATGAGGAAACATCAAACAATTCCTTATAGATATCATGTTAAAGTTGATTCCCTAGAACCAATTTCAATGTACTTTATGATAACCTATATTCATAATTTTTAATATTAATAAACTCTTTATCACATCAGGATTTTTCTTATGCATAACATAGTATGTGATAATGTCCTAAGAGTAGTCGTCGCACTAAAATGGTCATAGGAGTTCCTCGCTATGATGAGAACCTGGAAGTGCTATGACACTATTTTTTAATTTATATTCTACAGTCGGATTTGAAAATTTATGGGACACAAATTGTACAAGCTTTTAGGGGTGTAAAATTATAGGAAATTGAGCCACCTTATCATAGTGTACACCCGTGGTAATATCCAGAAGGATATTATGAGAATGAGACTGACTAGTAGGAGATCAACATTTATATGTGTAATTATATGTTCTTATCCATAGACGTGTGTATTGTTCCTTATAAATTTAGATTATTATTAACAAGTATTGTGAGTCATGTATTTTTTTGTATTAACAGGAATCATGATGAAAAATGTTCATGGTGAGGTAGGATATGTTAGTTGTGTCACAAGTAATATTTAATTAATAAATAAGAAGAGAAATAATTTTTCACTTCAATTCTTTAATAGAAGTTGATATCTCAGGACATTTGATGGAAATTATATAGCCTAAATAAATCCATGTCCATGGTTTACAATAGGAATGATTAATTTTTTGGAATTCAAAGAAAGAGACACTGAGTACATAGGTTGATGGCACCAACATACAACCTACTTGATTTCAAATATCGTGATTAGAATATTATATTACACTATAAGTATTTGTATGAGGTATCATGTTGTTGTGGCATTATAATCAATCTATATGGGATTCATGGAATGTTTCTAGACATTGAACATAAAATTTAGGCTACTTCGCATAATGCCAATGAGAAAGGGGCATAGAGGGTCACACACTAAGAGTCTCCATAATCGCACTTAAATAACAAATTATATTTATTATTTAGAAAGTTGAATAAATATTATTCCTGTATGTGGTTTAATAATAATTCATGTATGCTCGATCCCATATAAATATTTATTTTCTATTTATTGAATATAATATTTATATATTTATTGTAAAATAATGTAATCATATTTATTTAATTAATAAATTTTCATACTTCAAGGCCTGATAGAACATATAGAGGAATGGTAGATTGAGTTTAATAGTTAAGTGAGAAATAATAAATATTGAATATTAATTGATTAAATAATATTTATTTTAATTTACATGTTAAGAAAATTCCCTGAAAAAATAATATTCTTTTATTTTTTGACATGGGGTTCCGTAAAAATTAGAAAAATAATAAAGGGGTCTTCTGATATTATTTGATTTTAATTTGAGCGATATATAAACACAATTATTTTATTTTCTCAATAAACCAATTTTTTGGGGGTTTGTGCACAACATATTTGGAGAATCCTCTCAAGACATAGAGAACTCCCTTATCTAAGAACTATCTTAATAATGGAGAGAAAACATCCTTCACCCCCAAATCCTGAGTCAGGAGAGATCCACAAGAACTATTTTGAAGTGGCACTCAATCCGATCAACGAAGGGCGATGAATGAACAATGATCTATTGTGATATCACTCTAAGATTCCTACTACGACATTCATAGATTTTAGAGCACATTTGGATCACCGCTAGAGGGAATCTACCTTGATTCCTACAATGCAACAGTGGAACAATATTGATCTATTTTCAGATCCATCAATGAAAAAATAATTCCAACAAATTTTTGCTTTATTTAATTAAATTAATTATAAATAATATATAACGATACACTATCTTGGTTTTGGAATTCTATCATCTATCTATATTCATTGATTCAATTCAGTAGATCATGATGTTTGTAATTGTGTAAATCTCATATTGATCATCAATCATGGAAAGAAGAAATGTTGGGTAGGACCCATCAAGCGCTTCCGCAATTCCTAGAACCAATAAGTGGAATCGATGGGATCACATAATTATGTATAATTTTTTATAGATTTTTTATGAATGCAAATTTTTTATTTATATTTTAAATTATTTTTTATGTTGTTCTGTTAATCCGAATTGTGACATCTTCTTCTTCCTCCCTCCTATTTCATAGATCTAATCAATGTGATTAATTTAATGAACTAAATAAAATAAAATAACTCATATAGACGTGACAAGGATTATGGCTAGATAACTCATGAGAAGCGCCATATAGCTAGGGTTACATGTCGTGCACTTGTGTTTAATGAAACGTGAATTAATTTGGAAATTAATTAAATGTGTTTGCATTGGGGACACATGGTGTAGTTAATTCTTACACTGTGTATTGATCAGGCCATCCTGTCACATGGTCAGTAGAATTACATGTCATGTAGCCTACGTAAACTACATGTAGTCCCTTTGAGTCTTATATAGTCTATGTGTTTTTTACATGGAAAACCTAACTAGTGACATATAACTCAGAGTCTACACACTGTATAGTCCTTTTTACATGTCATGTACTCTCTTTTTATGAGGTAAGATTTACATGTTGAGTCACTGGGTGTGTACCTCAGATAGATGGTGAGATATGTACACGACATGTAGATCTCCAGTACACATTGTGTACTTATTCCAAATTATGGATATTTATAATTTATTAATTATACTATGTAAACCTTGAGACATGTTCTTGTGTGTGGTCTGTAAGTTGATAGGAAACGACATGTGATGTGTTTTAATATATATGTGTGTGAGTCTGTGTGTGTTTGTATTTAATAGTATGAGTTGTGTTGCAGTTGTTACTATACATGCATTGAAGCATAACATGTGACTGAAAAATTGTAATCTGTCTAATCATTAAGTTGATAGTACACACCATGGAAATACGTGATATGTTGTGACTGCACTCTGTCACAAAATTAAAACTGCATACAATTATAATTCATATTAGGTGGATTGGTATAGGTATTCATTTTGTTTCCTCCAATGTATATTTAATGCACATGGTTAATTTGAAATAAATTTATTTAATTTTTTAAAAATTATAATTGATTAGAATCTCAAGGAAATTTGAATGAGAATTAAGATAAAATAATTGATTAATTAAAGATGATTAATAACTGATTCGAGAACAATTTATCATAAATAAGAATGATTAAGAATTCAATGCTTTTTTTATAAAATTTCTAATTCACTACATTCATATGTATGATAATTATCATAGACCAGAAATTTTTATGTGATTGGTTTCATTTAATTTATTATTAAATTAAATTTTTGGTGCCTTGCAAAAAAAATTAAATTGTCTGTATGCATGCCTTCTCTCCTCCTATTATGTAGGGCCTGCATGCCTATTGTTTCTTTTATATAAACCATTTTCCCTCACCTGTGTGTGAGTAAAATCATATGTAATAGATGGAGCTACCAATCTAATGGAGATGGTTCAATTTTGGAGTTGATGTGAAACTAATCCAAGAGAGATACATTCATGGACATTTGAAAAGCTGCAACAAAAACCTTATTTGGTTCAAGGTGTCTTTCCCCTAGGTCAATGGTTAGTTTATCAACCACTGGATTAACTAACCATTAGTAAATGGTCATGATTATACAACTTTATTATTTTATTTATGTCATGTTTCATGGTTATTTCATTATGGATGTTTTGTCACAATCACATAATTTAATGAAATTAACAAGCATGCAAGATATAACTAAAATAATTTTTTTATGCTAAAATATTATCTAATACATGGTTAATCACTTAGCTGAATCCATTTGATATTAAAAATAATGTAATAAACATAATAATTTTAATTTTACACATAAAAGGATAAAATGCCTTAATTATATACATAAATATGATATATCCTCCCACTACATCAAAGAAAATCAAAACATAGTTCCAAGTGGTTGACCAATGAAATTTAGGGTGCCTTAAATTATCATGGAATTATAACTTGATGTTTTGGGTTGACATAAATGAGGTCACATAAATGTTTTACTTCCAAATATGAACATGGTGTAACGGAGAATCAAAGGTTGAGTAAATCCAATTTAAGGATTTTGGGATTGGGGAGTCCACTCAGCAGATTTATAAAAAATGAGTTAATGTAGTTGCCATTTCGAATGCCTACATAAAACCATTCATGTTTCTTGACTAAACAAGTTTATGGTAATGATAATGGGAATATGGATCCTTTCTACTAGGATTCTCAAGAAACGTGATATTCTGAAACCAATGGAGAGGACTATTGTGTTTCGATAAAATAGTGGGAGACTAATTATAAAATATTTATTTATTTTTATTAATTTTATCAGATAATGTAGTAAAATTCTGAGTAACTTATTTTTAGAAACAAAATTAAAATGACATAAAACATATCATTGTTGTTAGGTCCACTATGTCAAATACCCTGAGAGGGGGGTGAATCAGGGTATGACAAATTAAAACTACCCCTTTTGATCTTATTTCATTGTTAAAAAAACAATATTCTCTCTCTTTGTCATAGAAAAGTTTTAACAGAAATTAAAGCATGCATGAAACACAAGAAATTTAGCTTTGTTTCCCTCACTAGGCTTTGTCCAAGGAGAATATAATGGAATTGTTTTGAAGTACCAAATCCAATAAAAGTGCACTGTTATTCACAATGTTTAGAGTGGAATCACTATCCCTCCTAGTTTACAACCAATCACAATTTAAAATCTCACTACTCTCTCAACTAAATAGTGTTAACTTCTTCTTCATAAGATCCACCCATAGTTTATAGACTTGTAGGTCCCTTAAGTATCTCAAATGAAGGCATCCTCCACTATATGTAGATTCTCTATTGATGTTCCACATTCATCCACTAATGAATACCACTTTACCATAGGTGTACTGGGAAAATGAAAATATTTCATAAAACCCTTATTGAGCCTTTCACACAAAATTAATAACTTGTGCTCAAGATTTAACTTTTGTCATGATACACACTTTTCATGCAACATCAATCTTACACGCAACTCAAATATTACATGCAACTTCCTCAGCTTGCGCATAACTCTAATTCATTCATGAAACACCCTTTACTTGAAGTTCCTACATGATTAAGAGCTCGGATTTCCTCTAAGTCGTTAGATTATTCTAATGAGGGTCTAACCTGTTATGTCTAGGCATCGATGAACCCTGTGCAGAAGATTCAACCCATATCCCAAAATCCTCTTTGATCATGCAAAACCCAATTTGACGTCGCATTGGGCGTGCAAGATTCTTTCATGCAACCTCATCTTTCACAAACATTTTCAAATCATTCGCACACATCATTTAATTTCCTTATTTCAACGTTCATATATTGAAACATGACTTTCACGCAATTTTCCAAAACACCTTCAATATTGTTCACTACTTTATTTTCCAAAAACTCATTTATCCATTTTCTGATTTCGAGGCCCAAAATTTTGGCAAACACTAGAAAACAATGCCACATTGGATATGTTCTTTCTATACCGCCTCTAGACATTCCCTTCCTTTTTCATGGTTCTTTGTCAACATGGATTGACAAAAATATCTCTATAACTCAACAAATCTTCAAAGAAACCATCTTTTTCAATATACACAATCAACCCAAAAATTATTTAATGCTACATTGTGGGATTTTTTCCAAAAAATGTGATCCATACAAGAGAAGGAAAATCTTTTCATCGGAAAAACATCCCGTGAATGGAAAATGTGCCCACGATTCTTCCTTGACCAATAAGTGAGATTATATGTGCGAGAAGAAACTTTTCATAAATCCCATTGAAATGAGTCTAGTGATGAAGAGTTATCACTCTATGAGAAAAATTTGGATGATTCCATGGATGTTCACTGTTTTATGGTATCATCCAAGTCCAATGATATTTTGAAGTAATAGGAGTACATGGATGTGTATAGCATGATGTCTCACCTTTGGGATCTCTATCGAGAGAAGGAGAGACAAAAGATGTACAATATCTCTAATGGTTTGTTCATAATTAATATTGGCGAGTCTTATCCAGCTGGGCCTCATGTATTCATTATTATTAGCTACACTGACTGATTATATATCTTATGGATTAAATTATTAGATGAGTTTCTTATAGTTCTCGTACATTCATCTCTACCCAACACCATCTCTAGTTTTATTATAAATTACAACATAATAAATAATGAGAATAGTATGTTTAACCTCTTACTTTGATTTTACAAGAAGTTAAGGACATGGTTTGTGATAAACCTGTGGTACTTATGGTGAATAGTAAAATAAAAAATAAGGAATAAGGTTCAAGAACTTTAAATATTCTAAATCACTTGAGCTCCTTCCTTCCATGAAGTTGAAGATCCAGAGGAAAGGGAAGGAAAAGGAGGCAGTATGTTTTTTGGGTGGTAAGCCAGGACACTGGAATAGGGAATGCACCCAGAAGCTAGGGGAAGCTAAATTTTTATTCGTTATCGAGTTTAATTTTCCATATCTACACATTCGGTATTAGATATATATTATGGTACTCATATATCTATCCCAATGATGGATCCAAGTATATTCTGAACGATTTCTAGAGGATATTGTGATTTGAGAGTTTCTAATGGTACAAGGATGGTTTCACTATCCATTGTACACTACCACCTTTGATTACCAAAGTGAGTGATTTTTGTTTCAAAATATTTTTATTATGTACCTACAGTTACAATGAACATAATTTCTATATCATTCCTAGATGAAGATGGAATTATTTTCAAGATTGGTAATAAAAGTTGTTTATTTTATAAGGAAAACATATGTTGTGGTATGGAACATTTAAATAATATTCTCTATGTATTAAATTTTGAGAACCAATCATTTTCAATTGATAATGAATCTTGTTCACAAAAATCATATAATATCTAGCTTTCACATCACTATCATAGTAATCTAAACAAGAAGATTCTGAAAAATCTTTTCAAAGATGGTTATTTAGACTCATCTAAGATAAAACCACATGATATATGGAATTCTTATTAACAAGAAAATATGAACAAATTACTATTTGGTTGATAGGGTTAAAGGGGAACATATCTACTAGTATTGATACATAATAATTTGTGTGGACTATTTCCAGTAGAATCTATTGGTGGATGGCGCGACGACCCTCCTCGAGCAAGGTGGGTTGGATGAAGATTCCTGTTGCTGTGGAGTGCTATTCGTGGATTCCCTCTGGCTGTGGAGATGCACTATGGACGTCGGTGGTTTCTGGTTCAGTTCTACGGGTGTAAGACCGGTCTCCGTCGATGGCATACTCTTCGGAGCGCTCCTGGTTCTGTTCTCTGCAGCTCGCGGTTGCCCCCCGGTGAGTCTCTCAGCGTTTGAAGTCTTCGATCATGTGTCCGCGGTTTGGGGGTTCCGACTCTTCTCAGGTGAGTTCGGGGGGCTCTGTTGTGTCTGATGTGGTCGATCTAGTCAGTGGCGGTGGGATCTTTGGTTTCAGGGGATTGCTCGCGGTGTTTTTCGTTCGTGGTTTGTTTCGGTGCTTGGTGAATCCTTTTCTGTCTTTGTCGATCTGGTTTTGTTTAGTTCGTTTTAGGGTTTTCTTTTCCCTAATGGATTTGGTGCTCTGCCCTCTGTATGGCGGTGGTGTTGTGTGGTTTGTGTGGTTCTTCGTGGTTTTGCGTATGGATGGTTTTCGGAGGGGTTGTGAGGCTGTTGGACCCGTCAAGGTCGACGACGACGGTTTCAGATTGGTCTTTTCCGGCGACCGGTGGGATACTGGGCAGGTGATGGCGACGGCGGTCTGGACGACGTCGATGGTGATGCGTTTCTTCTATGGAGGTGTGGTCAGAGATAATGCCGGTGTTGGTGCTCCGGCGACGACGGTGAAAAGCGTTGATGTCTGTGGTAGTTCCGAGAAGCTTCATGATGATGGTGACTGGTGGATTTTTTCGACGTCGGCCGGATTTGCGGTGGGTGAGCGTTTTCCACGCTACGCGGTTCGAGGCGGCTCGTGGATCAAGCCGAAATGATGGCGTTTGATGCGCTGACTGGAAAGTGGAAAGCGGGTGAAGTTTGGGTTTCTTTATTTTTGAAATTTTCGGTTTTTGGTGTAATGGTTTGGTTTATAATTGACTATGTTTGGTGGGGACTTTTGATTGGGTTTGGGCAAGATGTTCGCCCTCATCCATCTCCTTATTTACTGCACTTTTTATTTCTTTTAATAAATGGTCAGAGGTTATTCCTCTGACTGAACTTTCCTGGTATAGAATCATCTTTAAAAGAAGATAAACAAGATTTTATCGGATCAAGGTGGTGAATATCTTAACAAAGAGTTCATAAACTATCTATGAGATTTTTGGATTCGATCTTAACTTAACCCACCATACAAACCACATAGGTATAGTGTTAGTGTAAGGAGGAACCGTTCCATGTTAGACATGGTAAGGTCTATGATGAGTCATGAATATCTTCCATTATCCTTCTAGAGATATTTATGAAAAAATGCAGCATACACATTAAACAAAGTACCAACTAAAGTGGCAAATGGAATTCCCTTCAAGGTATGAAGTGGAAAGAAACCCATTTTGTTCACACATGTGTATGGTGTTGTATGGAATTTGATAAGGCCTTCGTAGGGAAAAAACAGGTACCATAGGGAACAAAGTGTATCATTATATGATATCATAAGGAAAGAAAGGGATAATACCCATAGAAACCCTCAGATAAATAAAGTGGCTATCTATAGAGAGGATGTTTCTCTTGAGATGGATAAAATCCTCAAAAAGTATAATGGGAGAAATATTTACTTCAATGAAGTTAATTATCAAGATGCACAAGAGTTGGTATAAGATGCGATTCCACAAGTCCCTATGGAAGAATTAGTTCATGAAACACAAGTACTCCAAATGAGCATAAGATATGTAAGAGAAACATATAGATATGGTTTTCTATTCAACGAAGATGGTGACCCAATATTGATTGATAATGATTGTTTCCCTCTGGAAATGGGGATGATCTCATTGATTTACTATTTAATCATTTCAAGCGGTTTCTAACTGGTTTATTCGTAGAACCAGAACCAACCAATGATTCCATATCCATTTGAACCTACTTTCCAAAGGTAGGCGATCATTAGTTGTGGACTGATGAGGATTAGGATTTTTCATTAGTTGAGAGGCTGGGAGTTCAGACTCATAACACCTTTTTGAGGGGAATTATTGTCTACTATGGGACTCTCTTTATAGATTTATGTTATGTTCGTGAATCCTTATTACATTACCAAGTATTAAAATGAGATTTCCTTTAGATATGACAATCAATGATAAATATGAATGAAATTTTGAGAATCTATTATATGTATTCGAGGTTCTTAATCAATTGAGAATCATCTGTGTTTGTTTAGAGATTCTTAGTCAATGGTATCCCTTAATACATTATGTAAAAGTCTCTTGGTTATTATGATAACCATGCTGGTTTTAAATCCACTCAGCGGGGTACTTGAAGTTTATTGTCATTCAGAAGGACATAGATCATTTCGGAGTTGGGATCGCACCCGAAGATGGGATACCTACATATCCTTGTTTAGAGATGGAATCAGAACCCACGTAGTTCGATTAAGGGAGTATGATGTTTATGGAAGATTGATGGCTCAATGAAAGATGTCATGATTTCATTTACAAAATAAGCTCAAGTGAGTCATGCTCGGTGTGATAAACAAGAGGTATTGGTAACACCAGACAACTATGCCACGAAAGATGCAATGATGTGGGGATTATGCATGTATAACTGCCCAAAAGAGATGAGGATTAAGATTTACTTCAGGAAATAAATCCAGAAACACGGTCCATAAAGGTATATGTGCTTCATAGATATATGGATACTATAATCTTGGGGCTTACTCCTGATGAAGATACCCAAGTTAGGAGGGGACTTATGATTGGGTTTTACTCCTGATAAAGAATCCCAAATCAAAAGGAATTATGACTGGTCAAGAGGAATTAAGACTATGGCTTACTATTGAAAAGGAGGCCCAGGTTAAAGGGATTTGAAAATTAAGGGACCTGACTCTTACTCCTAGGGAGGATTCCCATATTTGAGACTGGGGCTTACTCCGGAAAAGGAATCCCAGGTTTAAGAGAAATATGGTTGGGGCATACTCCTGAGGAGGATGCCTATATTTGGGAACTTTAAGACTGGGGATTACTCCTATGGAGGATGCCCATATTTGAGACTTTAAGACTGAGGCTTACTCCTAAGAAGGATTCCAAGATTAGGGGACTTGGGGCTTACTCCTAAGTAGGATGCCCAAAATTAATGAGAATTTGGATTGGGGCTTACTCCTGAAATGAAGGCCCAGGTTAAGGGGTTATCTCATCTTAAAGTATGAGGTTGGATGAATGAAATCTCAATCTCTAGTGACATAAAGATGTGTAAATCACTAGGTTTTGAGACATGTTCCATGGAATTTCTTTCAGATAGGGAAGTCAATCAAGAACACATCCATAAATGTCTTTGAAGATTATCTTGAATATTGAATCTTGAATTGGAGAGGTGGAATGGAATAAGAGAGATGATATGGGCAGGAAGGGCAACCAAATATAGAAGGGCGCGCAAGTCCTTGGGGGTCGTGTAAGTACTGCATGGGCTCACAAGTCTTGGTCACACATGTATACTTGCGCGACACCTATATACTAGGGATACGGTTAACCAGTAGAGTAATACTTGGGTGATACTTGACCAATGCCTTTAGAATTATCCCGAGGTACTTCCAGAATATGGGCGTGCAAGTTTCAATGAGTAGGTAAGGAGGTGCGCAAGTGTGTCCATTTTCCTTAAGGGTAAAACACTTAGGCGTTCATGTGTTAGTGAATTATAACACTTAGACCTTATTATTCTGGGTTATCCCTTCCATTCTAGGTAATGAATTACCTTAGAAGTGTTCGGAAGACTTGAATAAGAGACTTGGGCGTTCAGAGCACTGTAACTGAATTCTGGAAAAAAAATATACACTCTTGATGGGGGGTCCACAGGGGTATTTATAGGCTGGAGAAGACCCTCAGAGGTTTTCAAAGGGGGCGTGCAAGTCACCTACACGGCCATTTGGGGGGGCGCAAGTATACTTGCGCGACCATACTGGAACTTGCGGAACCTATGGGAAATGTTCTCCTTGTTCATCCCATTCACTTTTTTTGAAGTTTATTCAAAGGATGAATCTTCTTTGTTTGAGTTATTTCCCTTTTAATTTCGTTTAGACTCTTTGATGAAAGGAGCGTCAACAAAAGTCCCCCCTCACAGTTGGATCCAAAAAGGAATGAGGATTTGACTCTGAGGAAGACGAGAAACAAAAAGAAATTAGGGTGTGCATAGTATGGCGTGCAAATGGGCTTCCGGCACACAAGGTCCAGTGCACAGGGTCTGGCGTGCAGGGGTACGGCCTTGTCTATAAATAGATGGCCTCACATGGCGCAAAGCATCCAGCTCTCTCTTGTTTTTTTACTCTCGGTGTGCAAGTGGACTCCCAGCTTTCGCTCATTCATGATTCTTGTTTCTTGTGTCGCGCTTCTATTAAGGTATTTGGACTTTCATGGTGATACCTGCGCACCCATTACTTTCACGAGCGAAGGAGACTTGCGCGCCAACTATGGGACTTGCGCGCTTAAATGCATTAGCCAATTTTTCAAATTCCTTCATAAATTTTATGAAAAATTAACTTACTTTTAAGAGTTAATTATTAATCTTTTGTGCAGATCCCATGGCTCCTAAGAGAATCAGAACGGCTAATGAACTGGAAAGAAAAAGAATTAATGATATGATGGACATCGTTGGCCATGATTACTATTCCATCTGTGAAAGTACTCTCCCAGAATTAGCAAAGTACTTGAAAAAACATCATATTAATTTCCCGCATAGTATATATCTGCCCCTGTATGGCCATGGTCATCTTCAAGATGTCAATATTCCAGAGGCAAAGAACTATCTCCCGCATTCATGGTTTTAGTCATATACCAACATTTCTTTAGCAAATACCTCAATTTTAGGAACATTTTCTAATGATGGAACAGTAAAAAAAGCCTATATAATGCATCATAGCTCATGTGCACCAGATCTGAAACCTCACAAACTTGAGTTGAAACCACATTGTTATCCCTAAATCTTTCGAAATTCACATATGGATCAATCCAAAGGCTTGTAGGAGAAATGGGAATTCCGTTCTGGAGGAGGGGTGAAGCCAACTTGGATGTTGGATTATTGGGTGCGACAAACTTGTGAGGAGTTTGTCGAGGATCTGTAGGGAGCTGCAATTTATGAAGACGTCATGGCCGGGCAGACGTATGTTTATAGGAATGATAATTTTTCCCCAGATTTGCTTAGCCGCTGCATCCCAGAATCTAATTCTTTCCATCTAACCCATGGAGAAGTACACATTAGTTTTTGTTATGTCTAAAAGATCTCAGGGGTTCCAATTTTGGGTGATATGTATGATGAATTCGTCCCTCCAAAGGAAAACTTGAATGATACGGAGAAGACTCCAGATTTGGTTCGAGAGTTATTGAAGATTTATCATAAGCTCAAAATCTCAAATATTTCAAAGACTCATTCTAGAAGGGATATTCATCCAGAGGAATGGATGGATGTGTTTCTCAAGAAGAAGAGGGAAAAGGGTCCCACCTGTACTCATCCTACTAGCGTCCCTAGAGCGGATAAGAGAGTTGCTCCTGGCATATTCTGGATGACTCTGGATGCAACATAGTTTGAGAAATGGGGGTATGAAGTGAAGCATAAAATCTCGGAGAAGACCCGTCTGGCCGGATTTTTCGCCTTATGGATCATTGTCTATCTTTTTCCAGTCATAGATTCGAAGGGATGCATCAGGCCAGGGACCTTCGTTATTGCATCCAAGTTGGCTATGAAGAAGATGGTGGGGTTGGAAACCCCAGTTTTGGAAAAGATTCATAGGAGCTTACTCCATGTCTATATGGGTAAGTCTCCTTTGAGATTGGTGGGACAATTCCATGTTTTATGGGGATGGATCTCCACTCACTTCTGAACATATGTTGTTCAGAACGGAATATAGATTCTTGGAAGTTCTTTCAGGCCATCTGTTCAGGCCTTCTCTGGAGTCTGTCCTTTGTCCCTCGATGCCTATGATATTAGGCCAAGGCTGGGTATGCATAAGGAATTCCACTTCTTTCCCTATGGAAATCCGCCGACAGGGCGATTTGTTGACGATGGATCAGCCAGCTTGGAACAAAGTTCATACATGCTGGCCTGTAGAGATGGTGTACTGGCCACCATAATTGATGGTGAAATTATATGTGAGGCCTATGATCCATATCCATTTGCACTCCAATTCAAGTGTTTTTAGAAAACTGTTTTATCTCCTCCAGGGCACGTTAGTTCAGAGCTGCATCCAATGTGTTCCCGACAACAATGGTTGCTAATGGATATAGAAAGGAATGGGTATTTTTTGACTTACCAGATGTTGAAGCGGTAAGAAATTTGGCCATATGGTATGCTGAAAATATGATATCGTCATATCCTGAGGAAATATTGAATAAACTAGTTTATCAGGTGGGGAAGAAGAAGAGAACCATCGAGAGAGAAACAATTTAGGTGGCGGGTGATTCTTCCACTCCTGAAGCAGGTTCACTGAGTTCTTCAACTGAGGTTGATTCATCATATTCTTAGGAAATACAACATGTGTCAAAGCGGCCACATTCCTTATATAATACTCCTTTCATAATCAATAGTGAAACACCATCAACTTTGGGTGAGTTACTTTATTGAGGAAATTTAATTGCTAGTTACTCTATTGAGTAATATGTTTTCATTATCCTTTTATAGTTGTAGGAGATAGAAAAAAATTAAAGTCCAAGGATATAGGAACCTCTTCGTAGCCTTCTAGTATACCTACATATCTAAGACTAGAGGCCATCCAGACATTGCGACATGTATACTGTGATACTGAAACTATCTGGCTAGAGCTATTTGAAGGGCAATATCTTCCTGGAATTGGAACTCTCTAGGCTCCTGCAAATATTCATTTCAAGGATAACCCTATTGAAGTAAGAGTCTATGTCAAAAAGTTGAGGACCTATATACATTCCTTTGAGGATTTTATCCCTATCACCAAGCGAGTGAAGGAAATAATGGATCACGACACCATTGATGAGGAGTGGCATGAGTACGTGACTCTTGAAGATGTAAGTTTTCATTACTTATTTACTTTGCAACTCAATTTCAGTCAAATATTTTTTACTCAAGGAAATTGATTTCTTTATCCTACAGCTTTCAAGGAAAGGAACTACTGATGTTCATTCACCACATAATAGCCCTAGCGGTACATCCATCGGGTCTGCAGCTGAATCTGATCGCAAGTCGGGCGAGATATCTCCAGGATAGTAGGCCATGAATGTGGAGTTTTACATGGCCTTACATTCGAAAATTCAAGTAACTATAATGGAGACTACCGACACTCCCAAAAATCCAAAGGGACAAAGGCGTCAGAGGATGAAGTCCACAACTAAACACTTCATCAGTAGTGGTAAGTCCATCAGATAATCATGAGTCTTAAACCATGAAAAGATTTCTCATTTTCCTTGGGATTACAGGGGATTATTAAATTTTCCCCTCTGAGGGAGAGGACTGGTCCTCCTTTGAGGACCACAGATGGTGATGTGTAATAGTCACAAATTCAGGCTAACATGGCTGCTCCAAGAGAAGAGACAACATCTATTCCCAGTACTGCTCCTACTGCTGCTACAAGTATAGAAGAACCTGCTTCTAGAAATTTAACAATTATTCATACAAAGCTTCTTTAAATATTGAATGAAAACATCAACTATCTTCCTCTATGTGATATTTTAGGTATAACACCTCCACTAGAATCATTGGCAGCCACGAAAACCGAATATACCATCCATCCTGAAGAAGCTGTCCAGGGTCAGGGGGCGCAGAATGAGGGTCGCCAAGAAGACACGTCAAATGCTCCCACTGGTGAGACTAACCAGTATTCTGAAATATCATTGGATGAAATTTTGAATCTTGTCATGTCTTTTGAAGAATTTTTTGATCATGCTATGTTATTATGAGATTTATAAGATCTTGGGCGTGACTGTTATCCTTCGTCTGGAAACTTTTTCGTATAAATTACACTTCTAATCATGACTGAAAATAATTTGCAGTTCCATCCAAAGAAGCTGATGATCTGCCAATGCCTGAAGAGGGTGTGGACATTGACGTGAACCCTACCATTGCATAAACATTATCTCAAGTAGAGATAAACCCAGTAAACCCTCCTGAGACCCATCTTGAAGATCCTGTTGAAACTGGGAAAGATGGGGAGGAGTCTTCTCAAGCTGTTGATCTACTAGTAGATAATGATTGTACAAAGTTTTCAAGATAGACAACCAACTTTTATTGTTCTATGAAACTAACCCTACTTTTAATTGATCAAATAGTGATATAAACATCAAGGGCTAGATCTGGAGGTGAAATCTCAACTTATTCCCAAATAGTAGTAGAAGGCGATGAAACCAGGGTCAGGGGGGAAGGAGCAGAACAGGGCACTTCCTTAAGTGCATTAATCCCAGATTACATGCCCCCCTGTGATGATGTTGTTGAATCAGACCTAGATGTGCTTATGGTTCTCAGCTTTTCACGACGCAAGGCATGGGACAACATATGGAAAATCATATCTGAAGTGCCTCTGGAAGAGCTGCCATCAAAGATTTCTCGATTGTCATCCATGTTCATCATGCTTGGACTTGGCGGTTTTGGATATGAAAAGATCCATGTCGTGGTGAAATAGGTCATTTTAAGAGGGGAACAAGAGAAAAAGTGACGTGAATATCTGACCAGGGTGATGTTGTCAGCCAACATCAGTGAATTTGAGGATGTTGTATCCCGAGCCAAGGCTGACTATGCTTCCAAAATGAAGGAGCTGAAGCATAAAATCAAATATAAAGTCATCTAGCAGATGAACCTCCAGAAACAGTTAGATGTTGTTACTGGGGAATTTGACCAACACAATAATTCATTGAAAGGAGCTCAAACGAATGGTATGAAGGCCATCGCGGATGCCAAGAAAGCACTCCATCAGGCTGAAAAGAGTGATGTTGGTCGGGTGTATGAGCTTAAATTAGCTATTGATAAAGCCTGGGATGTGGTTCATCAAGTGATGACTTATGTTAACAGCCTCTTGTAATTTCTTAGAAAAGAGAAGAGACTCCAATTTGTGTATTTCCTTCTACTTCTTGTGCATCAAATGGAAAGAGTGCTTTCATCTCCAATCACTTGTGCACTTATTTTCCTACTACCTGCTTTAGATTTTACCTATGCCAATGGGACTAGTAAGCATAGTTTGATTTTTTTTCAAGGATTATATAAATAACCCTACAGACTTTGAATCTTTTAATTTCTCAACATTACATAAATCATACAAAATGTATGTTAAGTGAGGTGGAACTTGTCTTTTATTCAGAGTTCTCTTTTCTTTTGTGGGCAGTTTAAAGTCATGCACATCGGACATTAAAAGGCTAATGTTTAATGTCAAAATATCTTTGACCGAATGGATTAAAAAAATTGACTCAATTCCTTGATAAATTGTTCGAAAACATATTACCACACTCAATTATGTGGTAAAATATGTAAAATATGACTTAAAAAAATTTGAATATGATGAATGATATGAAAAAGAGCTAAAAAGGCATTAGAAGAAGTAGTTCCCAAGAATGAAGTTACTATTATTTTACAAACCCGTTACGGGGTTGAATTATGCAGGGCCACCTAAGGTGATTGGATTCATAGTCAAATAAATAGTATCTTTTGGCCGATAGGTCTGTTATGTTGACTACTTATGCAAGGCCGCCTAAGGGAACGTGCTGCATAGTCAGGCGAAAGAACTCTTAGAAATTTACTTTTCTACTGCAAAGAAGCTAGTGAATGTTTATGGGGATTCAACTTTTCCAAAGTATAGAAATTTCTGTATGGAAAGAGGTACATGAATATGGAGAAGATATTTCTAAACAAGATTATCGAAGAACTGGATGAATATCACTCCTATGAAGGTCCGACCTAAATGTAGGGAAGGAAAATATAAACCATAGACTTGAATATTTTCATATCATGAAAAAGATTATGGGACAAATATATTATGGATGGCTATTTTTGAGGATCCCTACATATTTTCATTAAGACAAATAAGTAAAAAAAGGTTTTCCTCCAAATAATGAAGTTACCACTATTTAACAAATCCATTAGGGGGTTGAATTATGTAAGGCCGCCCAAGGGTGTTGGCTGCATAGTCAAATAATTGCATCTTTTGGCTGACAGGTCCATTATGGAAACTTGTTTATGCAAGGCCGCCTAAGGGCACGTGCTGCATAGTCAAACAAAAGAACTATCAGAAATTGGACATTTTGTGACTAGAAGTCAAAAAAACGGTTATGAAGATCTAAAAATATTTAACATTAGTATTATGGTACATAAAGATGGGTATTTTTCAATATATGCAGAGATACATAGATCAATGTTGACCATAATCATGTTGTGGTTGGGTCCTGAATTGAAATATTGGACTTCACTACGTATCCGATAAGAATGGGAATCAAGCCATACGTAGTTCTTGAACTACAGTTTAACATTGTGTGGGACAAAAGGATTGGAGATATTTGTTTAGGGTCATAGAGCTCAGACCATTATAATAAATACATAGTGTGTGTTTTCATGGGGACTTTTCAGCCAGGGGACTGAAAGTGGAATTTGGGGTTAGGCCCAAAAGACTTGGGGCTGGATTCGAGGGATAATCTAATGTTCCTACGTATCCCATAAGGATGGGAATCAAGCCCATGTAGTTCTATAAATACCCTCTGTACACATTTGGATCGTACATGTGAAGGGTGAAAGAGGACTTTAGTTCAATGATGGTTTAACCCAAGATAAGAGGTTTGGGCATTTCCATGTATGCACGTAGTCTTTGGTATATAACATGATGGAAAATAAATGTAAATAATGATTCCCTCTCAGGTGAGGGTATCAAAGAATATTATAGTTTATTGTCATACCGGACAAAAAATGATGTACAATTTAATGTCATATAGCAAGGACGAAGTTGATCCAATGTAAAGATATTGACTCTTGGGGTGGTTTCACAAATCAACATCGTACGAGATGGAGGTGAACCGATGTGAAGAGATTGGTTTTGGGCTTGAACCTTGGGAGGTTTCCTACATACCCAGCCTAGAAGGAGAGGATCAAAGTCCGCATATTACAATTAAAGAATGAATTTGTGATCAAGTTGTTCTTGGGGACAATGACCTAAAATGTGGTGATGGGACTTATGCGTGGTTAGCAGCCCATAAAAGGGTGTTATGGTTGAAGTTTTCTCTAAGCTCTCGTGATTCATACTCAGTGTGAGAAACAATTGATAGTAACAACCATAACGATGTACAGTTTAATTTAATATAGGACATATGAAGGGACTATGCAGTTTAAAGTCTTACAGTTAGGACTATTGGTGTTGCACAGTTTAATGTCATGTAGTAGGGACAAAATATAGTTTAACATCATGTAGGACGTATTAAGGAATTTCTGTACAGTTTAGCGTCATGTAGTTAGGACGATGGGGACAGTATAGTTTAATGTCACGTTGGACGAAAGGGTAACTGTGTAGTTTAACGTCATGCATTATGGACAAAAGAGGACACAGTTTAACGTAATGTTGGATGTATTATGAACTTTTTCATAGTTTAACGTCATGTAGGACGAGAAAAGGATGATAAAGTTTAGCGTCATGTTGTAAAAAGTGAGAATAGTTTAAGGTCATATTCATGGACCCTGGATAGTAGAGTTTAACGTCGTTTTGTACGTAAGGGACTTCTATACAGTTTAGCGTTATGTAGTTTGGACGTCAAAGTTTAACGTCATGTTGGATGTAAGTGCCAATTGTTTAATGTCATATGCATGGCCCATGGATGGTTATGCAGTTTAATGTCGTGATGAACATAAGGGACATCTAAATAGTTTAAGTTCATATTTATGGACCGTTAATGGTGTATATTGTGTTTATACAAAATACTTCTTCTGAATCTGGCATTGGTTGGAGTAGTGATGAGTTATCCATCCATTGAGATTAAATAATAAGCGCCATTGGAATAGACCTTATGTATTTAATAAGGTACTTCCCATTTTGGCACAGGTTTGGGAGGTTTCTATCCATGTATCATTGGAGTTCTGAGAACTAATACCAATTATCCCTGAACAAATGAATGAAGATGAACTTTTTTGTTGAAAGATCGTGCTATTCGATTATGATAGACTTCCTAGTTGTGCAGGGTGCACAATCTTTTCTCATCTAACCATTCCAATTCATCCAATATCTTTTCAAATTGTTCATCTGTAGATGATTGATCACTAATTTCTACTCTAAGTGAAGTTAGTTGAACTTCAATAGGCAAGACTGATTCTGTTCCATATACCAGTGAATATGGAGTTGATTGTGTTGTAGTGAGCGTGGTGGTCTGATAAGCCCATAAAGCATGAAAGAGTTTATCAGGATCTGACCTCTTATCTTCATCAACCATATTTTTCAGTATATTTGACAGAATCTTGTTGAAGGCTTCTATCTGGCCATTG
Organism: Viscum album; assembly: GCA_963277665.1. Classification (NCBI taxonomy): domain Eukaryota; kingdom Viridiplantae; phylum Streptophyta; class Magnoliopsida; order Santalales; family Viscaceae; genus Viscum; species Viscum album. The sequence goes on along the minus strand of OY728123.1, from coordinate 786,228,646 downwards.
GCCACTGCATGATACCGAGATGAATGATTACATTTGATTTTGTATTCTTGATACAACTTCTTCACCTCGGATGAACAGAAGTTGGTGACATTGTCCGTCAATATGGTATGAGGGACACCAAATCTGGTAATGATGTTTGACATGATGAATCTAAAAATGGTTTTAGAACTAACTTCCTTGAAAGGTATTGCCTCTGCCCATTTGGAAAAGAAGTCAGTAGGAGTAAGAATATACTTAAACTGCTTTGCTGTAGCTGAAGGGTAAGGTCCCACCACATTCATTCCCCAAGTGGAAAATGGACACGAGTATTTAGCTGTATGAAGAAACTCTGGAGGTTGATGAATGAAGTTGGCATGTACATGGCATTAATGACACTTCTTTGTGAAATAATGACAATCCTGTATCATTGAAGGCCAAAAGTATCCAAGCCTTCGAATCTGATCAGACAGTCTATGTCCAGACTGGTGGGCACCACAGACTCCTGCATGCACTTATTTCATGACAGCCATTGTCTCTTCACCATCAATGTATCTGAAGAGAACTCCATCAAAACCACATTTTTAGCGAAATTGGTCTAGGTGATCTGGGCTATCATAAAGAGTAAAATTTACCACATGTCACCGTAGTCGTTGTTTCCATGCTCTATCAGGTGTAAGTGTTCTACTTTGAAGGTATTCCCTGATAGGTGTCATCCATCCTGTAGTATGACAATATGGTTATAGAATGGGACTAATTTCATTGATCTCCTATGTTCTGGTTTGACATAAGGTGAAATTGTACGACGGTGGGCAATACTGATGGTTTTCTTGTCCCGATCTGGATTTTCCAGAGCTTTGGATATATTAGCCGGTGCATCAGCTTGATCATTTTGTGGTCGCGGAACATAAGAAAATGTCAGTTCCGATGGGAATTCTGCCATTAACTCTCTAACGTTATCATATAAAGGGATTAGTTCTTCTTTTCTAATTACATACTCCCCATTGACTTGTTTGATTACCAGGTCTGAATCACCTTTCACCTTTATGTGATTCACTTGTGCTTGAAGCACAAAATCCAATCCTGCAATAAGAGCTTGGTATTCCGCTTCATTATTTGTACCGCCTCCCAAAAATGAGAAAGAATATGGTAGCAATGACTTTTCCGTGGAAATGAGTACAACTCCTAACCCAACATTGTTGAACTTAGGATCTTCCATTTTCCTCCCTGTTGGACTTCTGGAAGCACCATCAAAGTACATTTCCCATGTTTAGAGACTTTCTTGAATAGAGAAGACTTCCTCATCCGGGAGTTCAATATCTGAAGATTTATTTTCCACTAAAGGGTGTTTAGCCAGGAAATCAGCCAGAGCTTGGCACTTTATTGCATTTTGAGACACATATTGAATATCAAATTGCTGCAAGATAACTTCCCACCTTTCTAGACGTCCTGTAAGCATTGGACAACTAAGGATGATTTTGAGCGGGTTATTGCGAGATACCAATTGGACCTCGTGATGTTTCAGATAGTGTATCAACTTCTGAACTGCAAATATTAATGCTAGGAAACATTTCTCAATACTTTAATATTGGGTTTCTACTTCAAGCATAGTCCGACTGAGGTAGTAGAGGCTGTTTAATTCCCAGCATCATTCTTCTGAACAAGAAAGGCAACAAATGATCTCTCTAAAGTTGTCACGTAGAGGATAAGTGGCCTTCCTTCAATAGGTGGAATGAGTACCAGTGGACTCAAGATTTATTTCTTGAGAATATCGAATGCTTCATGACATTCTTCAGTCCACTGGTAAGTGACTCACTTCTTCATCAATTTGGTGAAGGGTAAACATTTGCCTGCCAAATTGGCGATGAAATGCCAAATATAGGTGAAATGTCTTTGAAGTCCTCTTAATTCATTCAAATTTTGAAGAGGTGACATGCCAAGGATTGTCTTGGTCTTCTCAGGATTGACTTCAATACCACGATGGCGTAAATCAAAGCTGAGAAATTTTCCTGAGTTACCCCAAAAGAACATTTTAAGGGGTTAATATTTAAATTATGTTGTCGAAGATTGCGTAATATGACTTCCAAATCAGCCAAGTGATTATAATGTTGTTTTTATTTGACCACCAAATCGTCCACAAAACATTAGACAAACTTCCCTAAAAATGGATTGAAGATACGATGCATGGCACGCTGATATATTGCGCCTGCATTGTTTAGGCCGAAGGGCATTACCCAGTAGCAAAATGCACCATGAGGGGCTCTGAAAGCTGTAGATTCCTCATCTTCTGGAGCCATTTGGATTTGATTATATTCTTAATATCCATCCATGAAGGAAAGTTCTTCATAGCCAGCTGTTTCATCATTTAAATGTTCTGTAATCAGAACTGGAAAACCATCCTTAGGTCAATGCTGATTAAGATCTCTGAAATCGATGAAAACACTAATTTTTTCATTCTTCTTCTTAACAGGGACAATATTATCCAACCACTTGGGATATTGAACTTCTCTGACAAACTTATCTTTGATAATCTTATCCACTTTAGCTTCAATTTTGGAAGAATATGTCGGATGTGTTCTTCTCGCGGCTTGCTTAAATCCTCGATGTTCTTCTGGTAAACCCAAATGATGAGTACCAACATCAGGATCAAGACCTGGAATCTCAGTATAGTTCCAAGAAAATATATTTTGATTTTTTTTAGAAATGAAATATACATCTCTTTTTCTTCAAGAGTCATGGCCACACTGATTATAGTGGGGCGTGGATCTTCTTTTGTACCCAAATTGATTTCTCTGAGTTCATCCACGGTGGTAGAGATACCCTCTTCATATGCTGGAGGAGCATCCCTGAGATATTCCTCTTCTTCTTCAACCTGTGATATTTCTTCCGTTTATACATGCATAGTAGATGATGAAGCAGAATTTCCATGATCAAAACAGATGTTAAAATTTGAACATCTTGAAGAAGAAGCTTCCATTTCTGACCCAATTGATGATGAAGGGTCTTCCCTGGGAAATAAAGAGTAAATTATGGATTGAGAATCAGAATAATTGTTCACCTTTTATGTTTCTATATCTTCTTCTGACCTGATTGGCGAAGTATATACTTGTTGGATTTCAGCAGATGAAATGAAGACATCTCCATTTGAGCTTTCATCACTGCCTGGTGGATCGCCAATTTCTCCCATGTTGTCTGGCTCAATTTCCATAATTGACATTATGAATCTTTCCATAATAGTATTTTGATTTGGGTCTATCCTGTCAATTTGACTGATAGGAAACACATAATTTGTACTCACATTCACAAATGGGTTTACTGGAATCATTTCCAAACCATATAGAGCATTAACTTTGGTAATCTCTTTTTTTTGGATTCCTCCATTCCCTTTATGTGATAGAATTCTGCCACAATGTATTGAGATTCACATGTCTTGAACGGGGCCTTAACACCATACAATGTCCCAACTAGACCATCGAAAAAATATTTGGGACATTGATGGTATGATGAACGGATAACCGCATGTTGATATAGACAGGGTCTTCCAAGAAAGATGTTGAAGGCCGAGTCTTGATCAACAACCATGAAATCTGAATTGGATATAAGATCTCCAAACTGAATTCTGAGTGTAATCTCTCCCAGTGGTTCTTGTTCATTTTTATCATATCCTTGTAACATCATAGATGATGGAGATAAATCAGATTCTGTGAGGCCCAATCGACGAAGTGTACGAATGGGCATGAGGGTGACTCGGGAACCATTATTAATGAAAGCTCATCGGTTGTATACACTATTGACCTTTCCAGATAAGTATAAAGGTCTAATATGTCCATGCACGACATCATCTTCATCTTCATCAGTAAAAGATATTATTGAATGGAATTTTGCAAGATTATTCTCTATATGGTAGAATTTAGCTGCAACAATTTCAGTTTCAAACTCCTGAGGACTTGACAAAGCCTTGATGAGTGCCTCTCGAAAATCTTTTTACAGATTCAAAGCATCCAGAATTGATAACATGGCCAGTAATTGGACCAGGTGTTTCAATATATCATTCTTTTGATCCAAAGGTCTTCGTTTCCCAACAGGAACATGTGGTTTAGCAGGTTCCTTGGAAGTTGATGCTTTGGAATTTGATGCATCTTGTACTAGGATAGGATTTGGTAATACTTTTAGATTGGCAAGATTAGTGAGATTATATCCATTTACTTGTTGAGAGGATGAAGGTGGAACCCCAACTAATCCTCTTGAATAACTTTTCCAGGATTGAATTTGCTATTGGTGGAAGAACTTGCTTGTTCTTGCTTAGATCGCCGAAGGGCTCTACCACGAGTTTCTGCTGCGTACATAGTTCTAGAAGGGATAGAAATGGAAAAGTGTATTCTGGGGTATCCACGTCTTCCTTTGTATCCCAGACCCCTGGAACTTCCTCTAATTCCTCTGTTTGATGTAGGGAATTTAGGCTCATCGAAATCGAAACTTTTATTGGAATAAGGATCTATTAATTGAATCATATTAACAGAACCGACGATCAACTCTTCATCCGATGAAAACTTTTCCTGATTAGCATGTTTATGTTGTTCCGTTTGGTGGGGAGGTGCTCGTTTCTTTGAAGTAGATGGAATAAAATCCGCCAAAGTCAAAGACAACTTAGGCTTTGACACATACTCATCTTCTTCTGATTGTTCCTCTTTCTTTGAATTGTGTCCTTTATTTGAATATTTTCCCTCTAATGAAGAGGGGTTTTCCTGCGGCATTTATGGCAGAAGGCATAATTGGTTTCTTCAATTGTGTCCTCAAAATAGCATGAGTTCATTTGATCGTCGTTCTGACCATCCAATCATCATATTTTTGTGCATTTTTGTTCTTAACTTCTTACCACTCGCCTTCCTCCTCTGGAACTGTAGCAGTAACACATGCTACCTGAGCTGAAGAACCTTTCAGTTTAACTTGTCCCAAATCGACCATTTTTTGTAGGAGGTACATGAAAACAAAATACTCATGAATGGGATCCCCCAACATTTGATGAAATGGGAAATAGTTGGGACAATCTTCATCTCCTTCATTGTTTGGCCTCTTGGGCCTTGGCAATTGAACCAAATTATTTTCCAGATCCAAAATGAAATAACAAAGAACTTTTTCATTTCAGAAAGAGTAAAATTTTCTTTTAAAATATTCAAATTGTTTTCCTATTTGACCATCTTGACAAAAAAGCCTCTGTTGTTGGTGCTCAGGAGGTGGAGCCTTTCGAGAAGATGAAGTTTTTGAAGTAGAAGCATGTATAGGTGCTTGTTTAAGAATAAATGTAGCAGTTTCTGCTCACCCATTTTCCTTACTGGTGCTGATGAAATTATATGAGATTTATCAATAGTCTTTATAAGAGAATATTCAATCTGTTGAGCGATTTAAGTAAGGTCTAGAAACCCTCCTATGTATGTCACAGGGATCAACAGTGTGCATAATTCTTCACGCATATTTTCCACACAGATTGGCAACAGTTTTTTTTGAGGGAGTGATAAGATTAGGGAATATGTTAATCCCTTCCAATGAGTAATGAAATCTGAGACCCTTTCATTCTACCTTTTCTTACAGTTTGTAAGATCAAAAACTGTTGACTTTTTCACTGTTGAGCTGAAATGGAGAAGGAATTTTTGATGGGGATCTTCCCATCTGGAAATTTACCGGGATTGCAAGATTGTATACCAAAAAAAAGATGGTCCTTGCAAGGTTTGCACGAAGCATCTGAGTTTCACTACTTCTTGTTGTTCTAGAGTTCCCATCATAGGATCGCAACAAGACACGTAATGCGTCAAATGCTGTTCAGTATCTCCTGATCCATTGAAAATAGGGAATAAAGGTTCCCAAAACATGATGGGGGAGATATTGAATCTACCCATTCAGGGTAAGCTCTCTTTTCTGGATGAACCTATGCATGCTTCCCTTCCATAGTCTCTAACCAAGATGTTAATGAATCAATGGTAGTTATTAAATTTTGAGAAACATCTGGTTGAACTTGGAATTGGGTAGGTGAAATAATTAGAGTCTGGATAGGTATGGTGGCTGGTACTGCAACTGATGGTAGTACCACCGATTGTTGTTACACTTGACCCGTAGTATTAGACCTGTGAGGGTGTACTGATAGAGGAGGATATTCATGATCCATCTCAGTAGTTTTAACAAATTCCCTTGGCTGACTGACTCCAGCACGCTTAAGAGGAAGACTACCTTGATGTAGTTCTGCGTTCAACCTCTTAATTTCCTTCATTTCTGCCTCTTGTTGCGCAAATCATTGCTCTAGTGAGAGCGATAGGCCTTATCCAGAGGAAGGATATGTATCCTGATTCTTTCCCTTCCACTTGTTTGATCCCTTTCGGAGAGGGGGAAGTGGGTTATTTGAAGGAACACCTAGATTTTTGGTAAGCCTTTGATTTTGTGTACGCACACCTTCTTCATTTGTGTATGTGCGTATAACTTATTGAGCAGGAACATATTCATCTGATCCTTTTGAGTGAGCTTCATCTGGTGGATCAACAAAAATGGAATTGATGACATTAATTGATGCATAATTCATTCATCCCTTCTATCTGCATTCCTACGATATTGTCTTATTCCATGTCTTTGATGAGACATTGCCTTTTGTTGATTTGATCACTCAGGAACATCTTGGCGAACCGTAATTTGGAGAGAATCTCCTAATAATTTGGATCTTCATTCTTCATGTGGATTATTACCTATTCGATAGAAGACAGACTTTATTTGAGGGAGGAATTGAGGATTTGAAAAAGTCCACAGTCTGGTGGATTGGGGATCTTCCTGCTGTTCTTTCCCAACTCCTCGAATCCTATTTTTTGATTCCAAGGGTTGGGTTAAAATATTCCCTAGTCTAGCAAGCTGGTGTGGCTCCTGACAATCTATGTCTGAGGCTTTCTTAAAAGATCTCCTTATCTTGCAGACCATATTCTGGAAATTAGCTGGATGCATCAATCGACATCCACTTTTATCACTCGTTTCAAAAGACCGTTGGATGATTTCTAACACATCTGTCACTTGATGATGTGCTTGCCCCATACGAGAGGCCTGTTCAATATTCTCGTTTTCTTGATGCAGGAGTAATTAAACAACTTGGTCTCTATATTCTTGATTTTGAGAAGAACTAGTTGAGGCATGTTCTTGGGAAAGCATTTGATTACAAAAAAAACCCATTGACTGTGGCCGACCACAGGCAATAACTTTGCATGAGACTATTTTCGGTAGGCATTGCTGACTGGGCAGTACAGTGAAATGTAGCGCTCCATGAACACCTCATCCCCTTATATGAATACCAGATGGGGAATTGGAAATTAACTGGCACAATTTTCTTAGTGTGACATGGAATGAACAAGGAATGGTTCTCTTCTTCTTTTCAGCATTCGGATATCGAGACACTGATAGAGATGCCAAATCAATCTGACGTTGTAACCCTTCTATTATCTTAACATGATTTTCATATTCATCATAAGATAATAATTTCTTTTTCAACTGACAAATAATTTTCTATATGTTGAGACGAATTACATGAATTCCATCATCCGTCAACATATTTGGAATGTCAAACTGAGAGTCAGCCAGAGGCCAAAACATGGATAGAACTTTAAATTTTTCCAGTTGTTTTCTCATGTTCAGCATTTCCTCTATATAATTCAATGAAGATTCTTCAACCTGATTAGACCAGAGATGGTGCTTCCTTGTTGCTTCATTGGATTCAACAAGATTGGTATAGAAATCACTAATCAAACTAGAAGATTCATGGCTTAGGGGTGTTTCAGAGAATGACCTACACCATGGGCTATCTTCTAGGTGATAAAGGATTTAACCTGCTAATGGTAAAGCATCAGACATGATTGGCATTAATTTTCAAGTTCCTCAAGATAAGAGGGATTTCTTGTCACTACATTTTCTTCGGAAGAATTTTCCAGACAATGTGAATTACTACTGCAGAGAAGGATTTCGAAGATAAATTCATTATCATGGGGAAGAACACCATAGTGGGTTACCGAAAAAGATAAAACATTTTTCTCCTTGATCTTCTGACCACACAGAGGGTTCTTGTTTCTCTCATCTGAAGATGAAACTTTGAGATCGACCGAATTGAAACAAAGCAAGCCTTCATGAGGAAGTGTCTGGTGCAGACCTTTAGAATTAATGTTCCCAATATTGGGAACTGAGAGAGTAGAGTCATGGATTCCAACAGATAACTGTCTGAGGGTTTCAAGAACTCCAGCATTGAGGAAGGCCTCGTTACAAATTGTCTCTTGATCTCTTGACTGTACAGGGCAGGTATTATTCTTTGAAGCCTTATTACTCACCTTAGAAACCACTTGTTGACGAAAGTGGCTACTCTGAGGAGGTGTATGTGCCTTATCAGGAGAGATGGCCATGTTAGGCTGACAATCTCCACTCAAATCAGGTGTATGTCCCTGACTTGGTTATCCATATGATATGGGGGAGTACGCCCCACAACCCTCTTGGACTGAAATAGAGGTGTGTATCTGCTCTGGAGTGAACTGTTTATGTGTCACTCCATTGGTAGGGATAGATTTTTGTGTCTTTCCCTGAGATGCTGCCGAATCTGTTATAATATCCTGGAAAGCATCCATAATATGAGTAGGGATTTTATTATGCTCTTTCACCATTGATAGAATATGCTTGGTGACTTCAGCTGCCGGAACAGGGATATACGTCCATTATGTGCTTGGAGTAGGTGTGTGTGTCGACTCTTGTCCTCCTTTTCCATTCAGTGAATCCTGACAGTACTCAAGTGTGGGGGAAGAGAGTTGAGTCTGCCTCCCATTTGTCACCGGAGCTTTCCGACTGACTTCTCCGAGTGCTACCAAGAGAGACTATTTGTAGGCTTTATCAATAATAGAAGGTGTATTTGCCTGCTGATTGCACTTCGCTGAACTTGGATGACGAGTTCCATCATATGTTGTTAGAAGAGCCTGCTGAATATCTGATGATGTATAAACAGGTATATGGTCCTACCAATAGTACTCCATTGGAATTGCATGAAGGGATTGGCATGATGCTGCCAGACGAGTCTGATGGACAGAGGAATTAAAACAGACTGGTGTTTGTGCCCCCTCGTTTCTTGCAACCAAGTTAGAATGGTGGACTTCTCCCGAGATGGCAGTGATGCGAACCTGCTCAATATTAACCAAATTTCGCCTCTCACGATTCATCTTTCCTGCTCGGGTTCGAGTAACCTGAGCCGAATGCCTGGAGTCGATACCCTCATCATATTGGTGGCGCACTGTCACATGAGTCTAGCGGCGATTATTGATGGGAGCCCTCGGGAAGGACTCATGTCTCCTTGAATTAAGGCCCTGAGGGACCTGCTCATTCATCTCTTCAGAATATGGGAGTGAATGGTGATTGTGTTTTGTGGATAACGACCTGAAACGGTTGGAGATGTTGGTTAGCACCGCCTACCTCTTGATCGCTGGTCGTCGCTGTCCTGATGACCAGTGTGAGTTGTTCACTTGGAGGGCTTGTCGAGCAGCCTCTAGAGTTGGAATAGTACCATTTTGATGGTACTCTTTAACCAACGCATTTGGTACCCAGTGTTGAAGACGCTGAGTATGTGATGTCATCCTCAGAGTGGATAACGATCCAGCAGGAGTATCAGCAGTGGCATTCACAGTAAAGGTTTTCGCAGCAGAGGTATTCAAATATGTGAACTTAAGAGAATACATTCTGGAAATGCAGAAGATCTTGGAAAAAATTTCATGTTTGATATAACATACATAATCAACATAAGTCCGGCCACTACAACTTTTGGAAGAACAAATATGTTATTGATTTTTTTGTTGGCCCTCTCATTGTGTTTTAAATAGGGGCCTAACAAATAAGTAGAATATCATTTTAACTTGGTTAAGGATTCATGTTGGGTTCATCATTTTTTGTTTCCCTCTGGAATTGGGGATGATCTCATTGATTCAAGATTCAAACATTCCAAGCAGTTTCTAACGGGTTTATTAATAGAACCAGAAACATCCAATGATTCCATATCCATTTGGACCTAATTTCCAAAGGTAAGCGCTCATTATTTGTTGACTGATGAGGCTTAGGATTTTTCATTGGTCAAGGGGATGGGAGGTCGGACTCATCACACCTTTTTGGGGAATTATTGTCTACTCTGGGACTCTATATATATATTTAAGTTATGTTCTTGAATCCTTATTACATTACCAAGTATTAAAATGATCTTTCATTTAGATCTGACAATCAATGATAAATATATATGAAATTTAGATAATCTTTTATATGTATTAGAGGTTATTCATCAATAGAGAATCATATGTGTTTGTTTAGATATTCTTAGTCAATGGTCTCCTATAATACATTATGTAAAAGTCTATTGGTTATTATGATAACCATGCTGGTTTTAAATCCACTCACCGGGGCACTTGAAGTTTACTGTCATTAAGAAGGACATAGATTATTTCAGAGTTGGGATCGAACCCACAGATGGGCTACCTACGTATCCTTGTTTAGAGAAGGAATTAGAACCCACATAGTTTGAGTAAGGGACTATGGTGTTTATGAAAGATTGATGGCTCAAAGAAATATGTCATGATTCCTTTTACACTGTAAGCTCACATGAGTCATGCTCGATGTGAGAAACAAGAGGTATTGGTAACACCAGAAAATTGTGCACAAAAGATCCAATGATGCGGGGCTTATGTATGTATAACTTCCCAAAATAGATGAGGATTATGATTTACATCAGGGATGAAATCCAGGAACATGGTCCATAAAGGTATATGTGCTTCATGGAGATTTGGATACTCTAATCATGGGGATTACTCCTAAGGAAGATACCCATGTTAGGAGGGGACTTATTAATGGGTTTTACTTCTGAGAAGGAATCCCAGATCAAAAGGAATTATGACTGGTCAAGAGAAATTAAGACTGAGGCTTAATCCTGAAAAGGAGACCGAGGTTAAAGGGATTTAAAAATTAAGGGACCAAGGGCTTACTCCTAATGAGGATGCCCATATTTAAGACTGGGGCTTACTCATGAAAAGGAAGCATAGGATTAAGAGAATTTTGGTTGGGGCTTACTCCTGAGGAGGAAGCCCATATTTGTGAACTTTAAGACTGGGGCTTACTCCTAAGGAGGATGCCCATATTTTAGACTATAAGACTGGGGATTACTCCAAAGGAGGATGCCCAAATTAGGGGACTTGAGGCTTACTCCTAAGGAGGAATCCCAAAATTAATGAGAATTTGGATTGGGGATTACTCCTGAAAAGGAGGTCCAGGTTAAGGGGTTCTCTCATCTTAGAGGATGAGGTAGAATGAATGAAATCTCAATCATTAGTGGCATAAAGATGTGTAAATCACTAGGTTTTGAGAGATGTTTGACATAATTCCTTTCAGATAGGGAACTCAATCAATAACACATGCCATAAATGGATTTGAAGAGTGTCTTGAAGTCTAAATCTTGAATAGGAGAGGTGGAACGACATAAGAGAGATGATATGGGCATGAAGGGAACCCAAAAATAGAAGGGAGTGCATGTCCTGGGGGGTCACGCAAGTACTGCATGGGTGCGCAAGTCTTGGTTGCGCATGTATACTTGCGCGACACCTATATTCTTGGGCGACGGTTAACTAGTAGAGTAATACTTTGGTGATCCTGGACCAAAGACATTAGAATTATCCCGATGTATTTCCAGATGATTGGCGCGCAAGTTTCAATGAGTAGGTAAAGAGGTGTGTAAGTGTGTCCATTTACCTTTAGGGTAAAACACTTAGGCATGCAAGTGTTAGTGAATTATAACACTTAGACCTTATTATTCTTGTTTATTCCTTCAATTGTAGGTAAAGAATTACCTTAGAAGTATTTGGATGACTTGAAGAAGAGACTTGGGCATTCAGAGCTCTGTATCTGATTTCTAGAAAAAAAATCCTCTCTTAATGGGGGGCCCACAAGGGTATTTATAGGCTTGAGAAGACCCTGGGAGGTTTTCAAAGAGGGCATTCAAGTCACCTACACAACCATTTGGGGGTTCCAAAGTATACTTGCATGACCATACTGGAACTTGCGCGACCTATGGGAAATGATATCCTTGTTCATCCCTTTCTCTTTTTTATGTTTATTCAAAGGATGAATCTTCTTTGTTTGAGGTATTTCCGTTTTCATTTCGTTTAGACTCCGTGATGAAAGGATCATCAACAATGATGGAACTCTCTCTTACAAGGAGATAGTAGACATATCAGAAGCCACATGATCACAAGAATCCATGTGTTCTTAAATAGATTCCATGTATCATAACCATGATTGGGTTATGGTTGATGGTCTAGTTGTTATAAACCCTGTTGGATGAAAATGGGTATTCAAGTAGAAAATTGATATATAAGGTAATGTAAAGACCTATAAAGAAAGGCTAGTGGCTAAAGGGTTTAAATAGCATCCTCGAATTGACTATGGTGAAACATTTTCACCAGTTTATATATTTAAATCCATTATAATTATACTTCATATAGTAGATTACCATGACTATGAGATTGGGAAGATGAATGTCACAACGTTATTCATTAATGGGAACCATCAGTAAGATGTCTATATAACACATCTAGAAGGATTCTCACTCTAGGTGATTCCAATAACATTCTAAAGTAATAAAGATCCATTTATGGATTTAAGAAAGAATCCAAGTCATAGGACATTCAATTTTATGAATCCATAATATAATTTCGTTTCTATAATGGTGAATGTGAGATTTGGGTTTACAAGAGGATTAGTGTAAATGTTTTTGTTATCCTAGTAGTATATGTTGATGATATAATACTTATTTTAATTGAAGTACCAGTATTACAGTAAGTTAAAGACTGATTAAACATGCGTTTTTCCATGAAGGACATATGTGAAAGGACAGTATTATAGGGATGAAGATCATTCATGATAGATTCAAGAGGCTTCTTGTACTAATTCAAAGTACATATGTTTACTAGATTCCAAATTGATTTAGTATGGAACAATCCAAGAGTGGATTTGTTCTAGTGTCACATGGTTTACATATTTCTATGAACACGTGTCCATAGACACAACAAGAGAAAGAGAGAATGATCAATATAACATAATATTCTATGATAACATCAATCATATTATCCATGTTATCTAATAGACTTGATGTAACTTATGCATTGATCATGGTAGGAAGATATCAAGAAGATCCAGGAGAACATCATTAGTCTAAAATTATGGATATCCTCATGTATCTGAGAAGAACTAAGGATATGTTCATGGTGTATGGGGAAAATAAGTATTTGGAAATCATATGTTATACAGATGCTAGTTTTTAGACTAATAAAAATGACTTAAATTCACTGTTTTGGATATGTCTTCTATCTCAACAGTGGAGATGTGAGCTAGAAAAATTCAAAGAAACCAATTATCATTGATTCTACAATGGAGTCTAAGAATATATTGGCTTCAAATTCATATGAGGAATCTTTTTGGATTCATAACATTGTCCAGGATATTGATGTGGTGCCTAGAAGTAATGACCTTATCATATTTTATTGTGATAATATTGTAGTTGTCGCTCTTGGAGAAGCGCCAAGGTCGCACCAATAGATATAGAACATTCATAAGAAGTATCACTTATTAAGGGATTTCATCAGAGGGTGAATTTTAATTAAGTAGAGTTCCCAAGGAATATAACATTGTGGACCCCTTGAATAAATTCTTATATCGGTAGAAGAATGAGTATCACATGGTGGATGGTGGATTGAAGGTTGTTATTAGTTGACTCTAGTACAAGTGCGAGGCTGTTAGAGTTGGTACCCTAGAAAAAACTTTGGTGTACATTATGATCAATTTTATTCATATTTTTGAAAATTAATAAACTTCTTATCAGATCATGATTATTAATTTTCATAATATAGTCGTGATAATTCCTTAACAGTAGTTGTCGCATTGAAAGGTAATAGTAGTTCCCTTCTATGTAGAGAACCTAGAAGTACTACAACAATATTCTTAAAATATATGTTTTATAGATGGATGATATTATTTGAGGGATGAAAATGATACATGATATTAAGGGTGGGGACACATAGGACTTTAATACACTTCTTGTCATGCACTCCAATGGTAATATCCAGTAGGATATTATGAGAACAAGACCTGGTAGTAGGAAATCCAAATTTATATGTGTAATTGGTTGTACCTATCTAGGGATGTTTTATTGTTCCTTAGACTTTAAAATTATTATTAATGAGTATGATGAGTCAAGTAATTTTATTTTTTTAATTATACCGTGATGACAACTGTTCACGATGAGGTAGGATATATTGGGTGTGTCATGAGTAATATTGAATTAATGAATAATATGGGAATAGATTTTTCCCTTCATCTCATTAAAGGAATTTGATATCTGAGGTCCTTTAATGGAAATGTTATATCCTAAATGAATCCATGGTCACAGTGTATAATTGGAAAGATCAATTTTTGGGAATTCAATGAAAAGAAAAATCAAGCACATAGGTTGACAGCACCAGCATGCAACCTGAATGATTTGAGATATCATGATAAAGGGATTATGTTACACAATCAGTGTTCGTATGATGTATAATTTCATTAAGACATTAAATTATTTCAATATGGGTTCCTTGACATGTTGTTAGATACTAACCTTGGACATTAGGCTTCTTCTCCTAATGCCACTAATAAAGAGTTGTAGAGACTCATGCACTTAGTGTGTCTGTAATCTCTGATAAATAATATATTATTATTTATTATTTAAAAATTTTCATAAATATTATTCATGAATTTGTTTTAATAATTATTCATGTATTATTTATCTCATATAAATATTTATTTTCAATTTAGTGAATATAATATCTATATATTTATTGGTGAATAATTAAGTGATATTTATTTAACAAATAAATATTCATTACATGAGGATCTATAAATATTATAGGGGGAATGGTGGACCAAGTTTAATGGTCAAGTGATAAATAATAAATATGGAATATTATTTGATTAAATAATATTTAATTAAATAATATTTAGTTTAATTCACAAGTTTATCACATGTCGAGAAATAATAATATTTTTATTATTATATTACAAGGGGTTTCACAAGGATTAAATATATAATAAATTGAAATTCTGTAATTATTATATTTTAACCTTAGTAATATATAAACCCAAGTATATTATTCTATCAATATTTTTTTTTCATTGTGAAAAATAGATTTGGAGAATCCATTCTAGACCTAGAGAGATCCCTTCTCTATGAAATCTCAAGAGAATGGATATTTATATTTTTACACATCCAACTATTGAGTCAAGAGAGGTCTAGATGAATGCTTTGGAAGCAGTTCTAGAGGCGATCAAAGGCGGATGACACAAGTGCTATGATTTTTCATACTTGGACATGGATATTCATATAGTTACATTATGGGTCTTTTATAAAAAGTGTGGATCAACACGAGAGTTAATATAACTTGATTACGACAATGAAATGTGGGAACAATACAGATGTGTTGTTAGATCCATCAATGAAGAATGAATTCTATCAACAAAATTATTTATTTAAATAAATTAATTATAAATAATAAGTGATGATCCTCTATCTTGGTTTCAACATTAAATAAATCATATATATTCTTTGATTCAATTATATATATCACGAAATTTATCATTTGGTAAATATTGGATTGATCATGGATCATGGAAAAAAGAAATTTTGGGAACAATCCATCTGACGTTTCCATTGCACCCAGAACCAAAATATCAAAGTCTTGGATCATTAGGGATTTTCATATACTACTATTTGTCCCAAAAAAACTAGTGTTTAACATTCAATTTTGGGCTATTGATAATTACATTGGCATATCATGAAAGTAGTGTGAAGTTTAACTTGATAAACCAAATATATTCAACGTATTTTGTTCTTGAGGGAAAGAAAATCCCATTACATATTAATCCAGATAGTCTAAGAAAACATTTTCTCAAATTGTTTTTCTATAATTCCTTCGAACTAATTTCTTTGATCTCTTCCCCATGATTTTTATTTTTGATCAATGCTCACCATTAATATGATTCTCCTTCCACACAATAAATTGCTAGTAGAACCTTATACTGCTCAAAATGTTGAATTATGGAGAAGATATTATCAATGGAGTTGATTTATTGTTTTTTTATTAAGGTATTAATTGATCCATTGAAATTAGGAGTCCTTTATTGAATAAAGATCCCAATTGTATCTTGTTAATTCTTTAGGGTGATTTGGGATCTCCTCTTGATCTCAATTTCTATTCATATCCTGATCCATCTGAGAGAGAATCATCACAAATTTCATGATTTATCCTCCCTTCAAGTTGGGTATCTCACTGGGGTAGTCATCACATTTCCCTTCACATTGATTTTTTACATGATTCCCCTTATTTACAACCACTTTATATAATAATGGAAAAATTAGGGATGAGTATATTTAAAATATTAAACACATAAATTTTAATCCAATGACATTAAAGAGATAACATATAAATTAATTTGTTTCCATAGTAGAATAATTTATAGTCTTCAATATATTTTATCCACGATCCATTTTCTAAAATATATTCTTATGGGTATTTGTTTCCCTTAATAATGGTTCATAATGAGATTATTAATTTAACAACACAGACGCTCCAGAGGGTCAAACTAGTGGTATAGTAAGGCCCATTATCATTAACCAATACTCAGTTGAGTCTATCTCAACACTGTATTTTCTAGTTTTACCCCTATGTACAACTGTTATAGAGACACATCCACTTATAGTATCCAGATGATGATGTATTTTCTTGAGAAAATACATACTAAATACTCACCAAAATTTGGGGATGTTTTATTTTACTCATTCTTATCCCCATTAATTTCTATATAGTTTTCTATTCCTAATCCCAAAAATAACTGAAATTTTCCTTTAATACCCAATATGAATACCATTCCCTTTATATCACATTAATATATGATTTATTACATAATATTTCACTTAAAAATTTTAGGAAGAGGGATAATTCTACTGTCTTTGGGAATTAGTTACATTACATAAAAACTTAAAACAAGGAAAAACATCATCCTTATTGAAAACTTCATTAACATACTCACACTTTATACTGCATGGGATAACATAAGGACATACATAAGAAATGGGTGATCTGTAAAGACCATTATCAGAATAAAAATGGAATGAGTTTATACATGTTATAAAATATTCATATAAATGCAGAATAATAGGATTCATAATAATAAACATGCATAATAAGATATGATATGGCTTGATAATCATAAAGGAAACAAGGAAAATATATCACTAACATAAAACAATGAATCATGAACATAGGTCTAAGGTAACTGCCAATAAATCCTGATAGAAAAATTCCCACAAAGGAATTAAGTTCACTACCCATCCCAACTATTGACACTCCTTTCGTCACAGATCGGAAAAGGGGAATATCTGAGCTCAAATTGATTCAACCTTTGAAGAAAACATCAAAAATCGACAAAGGGATGAACAAGGAAAACATTTCCCATAGGCCGCGCAAGTTCCTTCATGGTCGCGCAAGTGGACTTGCGCGACACAACTTGGCGCGCAAGTGACTTGCGCGACCTAAGTGGTAACCGCCCAGTAACTGCCCGGGGTCTTCTCCTGCCTATAAATAGACCCTGTGGGCCCCCCATTCGAGAGGATCTTTTTCCAGAAACTCAGATAAAAGCTCCCGACGCCCAAGTCTCTTCTCAAAGCTTCCGGAACACTGATAAGGTAATTTCTTACCTAGAACGGAAGATCTAAAGAGAGAGAGGAAGGCCTAAGTGTTGAAACTCATCAACACTTGCGCGCCTGAATGGCCAGCCCTTAAGGGAAGTGGCCACACTTGCGCGCCGCCTTACTCCTTCGATAGAACTTGCGCGTCCCTTTTCTGGAAAAACCTCAAGAGGATTCTAAAGGCTTTGATAAAGAGTCTCTCAAGTATTTTAATGCTGGTTGAAAATCGCACAAGTACCCCACATGACGCGCAGGTATACCTGCGCGACCAATACTTGTGCACCGCCGCATGACTTGCGAGCCCCTCAAGACTTGCGCGCCCCTTTCTTTTTGGTTCCCATCTTGCCTATTTCACCCCTCTTAAGCCATTACACCTTTCCTTTTAAGATTCAGTCTTCAAGACACTCTTCAAAGCCATTTATGGTATGACTTCTTGATTTGACATCCTTATTTGAAAGGAATTCTGTGGAATATCTCTCAAAACCTAGTGATTTAAATATCCTTATGTCACTAAATATGGAGAGTTCATTCATTAAAACTCATCTTTTAAGATGAGAGAATCCTTAACCTGGGTCTCCTTTTCCGGAATAATCCCCAGTCATAAGTCCTCTATTTTGGGCATCCTCTTCCGGAGTAAGCCCCAAACCAAGTCCCCTAACCTGGGCTTCCTTTTCAGGAATAAGTCCTAGTCATAATTTTGGGCATCCTTCTTAGGAGTAAGCCCCAAGTCCCTTAAATGTTTGGGCATCCTTCTTAGGAGTAAGCCCCAAACCTTAATTTCTTAACTTGGGAATCTTCCTCAGGGGTAAGCCCCAATCATAATCCTTTAATATGGGCATCCTTCTTAGGAGTAAGCCCCATGTCCTCTAATTTTGGGCATCCTTCTTAGGAGTAAGCCCCGATCTCAAATACGGGCACCCTCCTCAGGAGTAATCCCCAAACCTTAATCCTTAACCTAGGATTCCTTTTCAGGAATAAGTCCCAGTCATAAATCCCTTATCCTGGGCCTCCCTTTTTAAGAATAAGTCCCAGTCATAATCTTGGGTTTCCTTTTCAGGAATAAGCCCCAAGTCCCTTAAATTCTCTTTAACCAGTCCTAATTTACGTTTGATCTGGGATTCCTTCTCAGGAGTAAAACCCAGTTATCAATCCTCTCCTAATTTGGGTTTCCTGTTCAGGAATAAGTCCCAAGTTAGAGTATTCAAATCTCCATGAAGCACATATACCTTTATGGACCATGTTCCTGGATTTTCTCCCTAAAGTAAATCCTCTGGGCAGTCATACATACATAAGCCCCAAACCATTTCTTATGATTGCATCTTTCATGGCACAATTGTCTAATTTTTACCAATACCTCTTGTTTCTCACACCGAGCATGACTCACGTGAGCTTAGAGTGTAAAAGTAATTATGACATCCTTCTTTGAGCCATCAATCATAAACATCATATACCCTTACTCGAACTACGTGGGTTCTTATTCCTTTTCCAAAACAAAGGATACGTAGGTAGCCCATCTATGAGTTCGATCCCAACTTTGAAATAATTCATGTCCTTCTGAATGACAATAAACTTCAAGTGCCCCACTGAGTGTCTTTAAAACCATCCTGGTCATCATAATGACCAAGAGACTTTTATATGAATGTTTTGAAGGTTACCATTGACTAAGAATCTCTAAATAGATATAGATGATTCTCTATTAATGAAGAACCTCGAATACATATAAAAGACTCCCTATATTTCTTACATTTTTAATCATTGATTGTCAAAACTAAAGGAAAGATCATTTTATACTTGGTAATGTAATAAGGATTCATGAACATAACTTAAATCTATAAAGAGAGTCTCGGAGTAGACAATAATTCCCCTCAAAAAGGTGTGATGAGTCCGACCTCCCATCCTCTCGACCAATGAAAATTCCTAAGCTTCATCATCCCATAAGCTAATGAGCGCCTACCTTTGGAAAGTTGGTCCAAATGGATGTGGAATAATTGGATGTTTCTGGTTCTACGAACAAACCCATTAGAAACTGATTAGAACGTTTGAATCTCCCATCCAGGAGGTCATCCCCGAATTCCGTGTGAAACAAAAATGGTGAACCCAACGTGAATCCTTAACCATGTTAAAATGATGTTTTACCTATTTTCTAAGCCCCTATTTTAAGAGAGATAACAAAAACAATCATTGACATGTGTGCTCATCCAAAGGATGAAGTGGCTGAATTTTATCTTGATTACGTCTATTATATCAATATGGAACTCTTTTCCAAGATCTTCTGTATTTCCATAATGGCTGCTCTCAAATTCACATCTGTGAATACTGCTGCTGCAAATACCACTGCTGTTATTCCTACTGGATCGTCAACCGCTCTGAGGATGACATCACCTACTTAGCATCTTCAACGCTGGGTATCAAATGCGTTGGTTAAGGAGTACCATCAACACGGTACCATCCCAACTCTGGAGGCTTTCTGACATGCCCTCCAAGTAATCAACTCACACAGGTCATCCAGACAATGATGACCAGTGATCAAGAGGCAGGCAGTGAAGACTACCGTCTCCAACCGTTTCGGGTCGTTATCCCCGGAACACAATTTCCATTCACTCCCTTACTCTGAGGAAGTGAATGAACAGGTCCCTCAAGGCCTTAATTCAAAAAGACAGGAGTCCTTCCTGAGGGCTCCCATCAACAATCGCCGCCAGAATCATGCGGTAGTGCGCCCTCAACATGATGATGGTACCGACTCCAGGCATTCAGCTCAGGTTCCTCGAACCCGAGCAGGCAAGATGAACCTCCAGAGACGGAATCCGGTTAACAATGGGCAGGTTTTCATCCCTACCATCTCTGGAGAAGTCCACCAACCTAACTTGGTTGCGAACACCGAACAGGAACACACACCTGCCCGTTCTAATTCCGTTGTCCAGCATACTCATCTGGCAGCATCAAGCCAATCCCGCCAGGCAATTCCGGCGGAGTACTATAGGCAGGAACATACACCTGCTTATACATCATCAGTTAGTCAGCAGGCTCGCCTGACTATATATGATGGATCTCGTCAACCACGTTTGGAGAAGTGTAATCAGCAGGCATATACACCTGCTAATACTAATCAAGCCTACCAACAGTCTCGCTTGGTAGCGCACGGAGAAGTCAGTCGGAAAGCCCCTACGACAAACAGGAGGCAGACTCAACTCTCTGCCTCCACACTTGAGTACTTTCAGGATTCACTGACAGGAAAAGGAGGACAGGAGAAGGCACATACACCTACTCCAAATTCGGAAAGGACATATATTCCCGTTCTGGCGGCTGAAGTCACCAAACATATTTTGTCAATGGTGAAAGAGCAGAAGCAAATTTCTGCTCATATTCTAGATGCTTTCCAGGATATCATAACAGCTTCAGCATCATCTCAGGGAAAGACACATAAATCTATCCCTACTAGTGGAGTGACACATTAACAGTTCACTCCGGAACAGACACACACATCTGTTCCATTCCAAGAGGGTTATGGGGAATACTCCCCCATATCATACAGACAACCAAATCAGGCACATACACCTGATTTGAGAGGAGATCGTCAGCCTAACCTGACCATCTTTCCGGATCATGCACATACACCTGCTCAGAGAAATCACTTTTGTCATGAAGTGGTTTCTAAAGCGAGTAAGAAGGCATCTAAGAAAAATATTTGCCCAACACAGTCAGGAGATCAAAGGCCAATATGTAACCAGGCCTTGATCGATGCGGGAGTTCTTGAAGCCCTCAGACATTTATCTGTTGTAATTCAAGATTCTACTCCCTCAGTTCCCAATAACAGGAACATTAATTCTGAAGGTCTTCAACAGACACTTCCTCATGAAGGCTTGCTTCATGACAATTCGGTCAATCTGGAAGTTTCTTCTTCAGATGAGAGCCACAGGAACCCTCTATGTGGTCAGAAGACCAAGGAGCAAGAGATCTCATCTTTTGTTGTAACCCATTATGGTGGTCCTCCCCATGATGATGAATTTCGCTGCGAAAGTCCTCTCCGCAGTAGTGATTCACATTGCATGGAAAATACTCCCATGGACAATGTAGTGCCGAGAACGCCCTCTTATCTTGAGGCACTTGCAAATGCAAAACCAGTCATGTCTGATGCTTTATTTCTAGCAAGTGAAATACTTTCTCAATCAGAAGATAGCCCAGGGTGTAGGTCATTCTCCGAACCACCCCTAAGTCATGCATCTTCTAGTTTGATCAATGATCTCTCCACCAATATTGTTGAATCCGATGAAGCAACAAGGAAATACCAATTCTGGTCAAAACAGGTAGAAGAATCTTCATTTAATGATAAAGAGGAAATGCTGAACATGAGGAAAAAACTGGCAAAATGTGAGGTACCAGTCATGTTTTGGACTTTGGCTGACTCCCAGTATGACATTCCAAATATGTTGACGGAAGATGGAGTCCATGATATTCGTCTCAACATATGGAAAACTCTTTGTCAATTGAAGAAAAAGGTATTATCTTATGATGAATATGAAAATCATCTTAAGATAATAGAAGGGCTACAATGTCAGATTGATTTGGCGTCTTTATCAGTCTCTCGGTATCCAAAGGTTGAAAAGAAACAGAGAACCCTTCAACGTTCATGCCTTGACTCACTAAGAAAATTGCGTCAATTAATTTCCAATTCTCCATATGGTGTTCATATCAGAGGATGGGGTATTCATGGAGCACTACATTTCACAGTGCTTTCCAATCAGCAAAGCCCACCGAAAATGGTCTCATGCAATGTTATTGCCCATGGCCGGCCATAGTCAATGGGCTTTGTTCATAATAAAAAGCTTTATCAAGAACAGGCTTCAACTAGTTCCTCTCAAAATCAAGCATATAGAGAACAAGTTGTTGAATTGCTCCTACATCAAGCAGGTGAGAATATTGCACAATCTTCTCGTATGGAGAAAACACGTCATCAAATGACAGAAGTCTCGGAAATCATCCAACGGTCTGTTGAACCAGGTGATAAAAGTGGATACAGGTTATTGCATCCAGCTAATTTCCAAAATAATATTCGCAAGATCAAGAGATCTTTTAAGAAGATCTCAGACATTGTAGGTCAAGAGCCACCCCATCTTGCCAGACTGGGGACTCCTTTAACCCAACCCTAAGAGTCAACAAATGGGATTCGTGGAGTTGAGTGGAAGCAGCAGGAACATCCCCAATTCACGAGACTGGGGACTCTTTCAAATCATCAATCCCCTTCTCAGAGAATATCAGTCTTTTCTCGATTGGGGAAGAAGCCCCAAGAGGAACGAAGATCCAAATTATCAGGAGATTGCCTCCAAATTATAGCTCGTCAAGAAGTTCCCAAAGGATTAAATCAACAAAAGGAAATGTCTCATCAAAGACATGAAAGAGGAAAATATCACAGAAATGTTGATAAAAGGGATGCGATGCATTATGCATCAATCAATGTCATCAATACCGTTGTTGCTAATCCACCAGAGGAGACTCACTCAGGGGACTCAGATGAAGAGCATCTAGCTCAAGAAAATTTACACACCGATACAAATGAAGAAGGTGTGTGTACACGAAGTCAAAGGATTACTCAGAACCTAGGTAATCCACTTCCCTCTCTCCAAAACGTATCCAACAAAGGGAGAGGAAAGAATCAGGTTACATATCCTTCCTCTGGAGAAGGTCAATCACTCTCGTTAGAGCAAAGGTTTGCACAACAAGAGGAAAAAATGAAAGAATTATGAAGGTTGAATGCAGAACTACTTCAGAGTAGTCTTCTTCTTAAGAATGCTGAAGTCCGACAGCCGAAGGAATTTGTTGCAGTTACTGAGATGGATCAAGATTATCATCCTTTATCAGTACACCCTCGGAGGTCTAATCCCGTGGGTCAAGCGCAACAACGGTTGGCAGTGCTACCATCAGTTGCAGCACCAACCACCACATATGTCCAAGCTCCATTCATTGCACCTACTCAAGACCAGATTCAACCTGATGTTTCTCAAAAGTTAATAACTAGTATTGAGTCATTAACAGCTCGGTTAGAAACTATGGAAGGGAAAAGGGCACAAGTTCAACCAGAAAAGAAAGTTTACCCTGAATGGGTAGATTCAATTTCTCCTCCATCTAGTTTTGGAAACCCTATTTTCCCTACATTAAATGGATCGGGTGACCTTGAACAACATTTGATTCATTACGTGTCTTGTTGTGATCCTATGATGGGAACTCCGGAGCAGCAAGAAGCAGTGAAACTCAGATGCTTCGTGCGAACCTTGCAAGGACCAGCTTTTGTCTGGTATACAATCTTGCAATCCCGGTCAATCATCGGATGGGAGGATCTTCATCAAAAATTCCTTCTTCAGTTCAGCTCAACTTTTCCAAAAATGACAGTTTTCGATCTTACAAACTGCAAGCAAAGGGAGAATGAAAGAGTCTCTGGTTTCATTGCTCGCTGGAAGGGATTAACGTATTCACTGAGTTTAACACTCCCTCCGGAAGAGTTGTTGCCAATCTGTGTGACAAATTTGCGTGATGAATTACGCCCGCCATTAATCCCTGTGAAATACATAGGAGGGTTTCGAGACCTTACTTCAATCGCTCAGCAGATTGAAGATTCCCTTATACAAGATAAGGTTAAATCTCATTTAATTCCATCAGCTTCAGGAAGGAGAATGGGTAAAGCAGAAACTGCTACAGTTATGCTTAAACAAGCACCTGTACTTATTTCTACTTCAAAACCTTCATCTACTCGAAGGGCTCCGCCTCCTGAACGCCAACAACAAAGGCCGTTTCATCCAAATGATCAAAAAGATCAACGACGAAAACAATTTGAGGATATGAAGAGTAAAACATACTCTTTTCGAAATGATCAAGTTCCTGGTTACTTCATTTCAGCTCTGGAAAATAATTTGGTTCAATTACCAGTGTCCAAGAGGCCAAACAAGGAAGGAGATGAAGACCGTCCTAATTATTGTCCCTTTCATCAAATGTTAGGGCATCCCATATAGGAGTGTTTTGTCTTTAAAGACCTCCTGCAAAAGATGGTCGACTTGGGACAAGTCAAGTTGAAAGGTTCTTCGAATCAGGTAGCATGTGTTACTGCTACAGTTCTAGATGATGAAGGTGAATGGAAAGAAGTCAAAAGCAGAAATGCACAGAAGTATGATGATTGGATGGTCAAAAAGACAATCAATCAGACTCATGCCATTTTTCTAACACAATTAAAGAAACCAGTTGTGTCTTCTGCCATGAATATTGCGGTAAAACCCTCTTCGTCAGAGGGAAATTCTTCAAAGAAATGGCTTGATTAAATAAAGAAAAAAGATTCAGAAGAAGATGAGTATGTGTCAAAGCCTAAATTGTATTTGACTCTGGAAGTCATTATGCCATCTACTTCAAAACAATGGGCAACGCCCCATCAAACGGCACAGCCTAAATAGGCAAATCAGGCAGAGTCTTTATCAGACGAAGAGTTAATCTTTGGTTCTGTTTAATCTCGATGGATGGAGAACTCATTACTACTCCAACCAATACCAGATTTCTGAAGAAATATTTTGTATAAACACAAAATATGGTCCCTAGAACCATGATTCTTACAATTGGTTCATACAGCAATGGTCCAGTATGACCTTAATCTGCAACTTCGTCCAACATGACGTTAAACTGTAGGAAAGTCCCTTTTTTCATCCAACATGACGTTAAACTGTAGAAAAGAAGATGTCCCCGCAACATGACACTAAACTGTGCGGCACCAGTTTGTCCTTGCTATATGACGTTAGACTATACAGCAATGGTCCAGTATGACCATAAACTGAAACTTCATCCTACACGATGTTAAAATGTGAAAAATTTCCCTAAATGGTCTAGTATGACCTTAAACTGCAACTTTGTCCAACATGATGTTAAATTGTAGGAAAGTCCCTTTTTCGTCCAACATGACGTTAAACTATAGAAAAGAAGATGTCCCCGCAACATGAAACTAAACTGTGCGGCACCAGTTTGTCCTTGCTATATGACGTTAAACTATACAGAAATGGTCCTGTATGACCTTAAACTGCAACTTCGTCCAACATGACGTTAAACTGTAGGAAAGTCCCTTTTCCATCCAACATGACGTTAAACTGTAGAAAAGAAGATGTCCCCGCAACATGACACTAAACTGTGCAGCACCAGTTTGTCATTGCTATATGACGTTAAACTATACAGCAATGGTCCAGTATGAACTTAAACTGAAACTTCGTCCTACATGACCTTAAAATGTGAAAAAGTTCCCTAAATGGTCCAGTATGACCTTAAACTGCATCATCAACGGTCCATGCATATGACCCTAGTCTATTTTGCAAGTCTCTTACGTCAAGCAAGACGTTAAACTGTGACGTCCTAACTACATGACGCTAAATTGTATAAAAGTTCCTTATGTCCGGAAAGACGTTAAACTATATAATCATCAAAGGTCCTGTATGACCTTAAACTACACCACCGTCCAGCATGACATTAAACTGCACCATCCACGGTCCATGCATATGACCTTAAACTATTCGCACTTTCGTCCAACATGACATTAAACTGAAAAAAATTCCCCAATGCGTCCAACATGACATAAATGGTGTGTTATTTTTTCCTTACTGCATGACATTAAACTGCACATCCCCCCCTTTCATCCAATATGACGTTAAACTATATTTTCCCCATCGTCCTAACTACATGATGGTAAACTGTATAGAAATTCCTTGATATGTCCTACATGACATTAAACTGTATTTTGTCCCTGCTACATGACACTAAACTGTGCAGCACCAATAGTCCTAAGTGCAAGACTTTAAACTGCATAGTCCCTTTATATGTCCTACATGACATTAAACTATGCATTGTTAAGGTTGTTGTTACCTCTTGTTTCTCACACCGAGTATGAATCACGTGAGCTTAGAGAAAACCTCAACTGTAACACTTTCTTTAGGCCGCTAACCATGTATAAGTCCCAACAAAAAATTTTTTAGGTCGTTGTCCCCAAGAACAACTTGATCATTATTTCATTATTTAATTGAACTACATGGACTTTGATCCTTTCCCTCCAGGCTGGGTATGTAGGCAACCTCCCAGGGTTCAAGCCCAAAAACAATCTCTTCACATCGGTTCACCACCATCTCATATGATGTTGATTCGTGAAACCGCCCCTAGAATCAATATCTTTACATTGATTCACTTTCGTCCTTGTTATATGACGTTAAACTATACATCACTTTTTTCCGGTACGACAATAAACTACAATATTCTTTTATTTCGTCATTTGAGAGAGAACTATTATTGACATTGATTTTTTCAATTATGTTTCATTTCAAAAGACTGCGTGCATACATGGTAATACCTAAACTTTTTGCCTTAGGTTAAACCATCATTGCACTAAATTCCCCTTTCACCCTTCACATGTACGAACCAAATTTATACAAAGGGTAGTTCTAGAACTATGTGGACTTGATTCCATTCCTTATGGGATACGTAGGAACATTCGAGTGTCCCTCGAATCCAGTACCAAGACTTTTGGGACTAACCCCAAATTTCACTTTCAGTACCTTGGATAAAAAGTCCTCATGAAAACACACACTGTGTATTCATTATTATGGTCCGAACTCTATGACCTTAAACTAAGATCTCTCATACTTTCGTCCTGCACGATGTCAAACTGCATTTTAAGAACTACGTATGGCTTGATTCTCATTCTTATGAGATACGTAGTGAAGTCCAAAATTTCAATTCAGGACCCAACCACAACATGATTATGGTTATCATTGACCTATGTATCTCTATATACATTGGACAATACCCATCTTTATATGTTATAATCCTAACCTTAAATATTTTCAGATCTTCATAACCCTTTTCATGACTTTTAGTCACAAAAATGTCAAACTTGTGAGAATTATTTTTCCTGACTATGCAGTACGTGCCCATAGGTGGCCTTGTATAAACAGTCCACATAACAGACTTGGTAGCCAAAATATACTATTTATTTGACTATGCAGCCAATGCCCTTAGGTGGCCCTGCATAATTCAACCCCCTAACGGGTTTTTTGGATAATAGTAACTTCATTCTTGGGAAGAATACCTCTTTTTTCCTTATTTGTCTTAAATGATGGTATGTAGGGATCTACAAAAAAAATAGCCATCCTTAACATATTTGTCCCATGTCCTTTTTCATGATCTGAAAGTATTCAAGTCTATGGTTTATTCTTCTTCCC
The DNA here is from genome assembly GCA_963277665.1 of Viscum album. NCBI lineage: Eukaryota > Viridiplantae > Streptophyta > Magnoliopsida > Santalales > Viscaceae > Viscum > Viscum album. The sequence continues at coordinate 786,200,638 of OY728123.1, read as the reverse complement.
TACGTTTGGGTTAGACCTTCGTAGGAGTGATATTCATCCAGTTCTTCGATAATCTTGTCTGGAAATATCTTCTCCATATTCAAGTACCTCTTTCCATACAACAAACTCTATACTTTAGAAAATTTGAATCTCCATAAACATTCAATGGCTTTTAGCACTAGGAATGTAAATTTCTGAGAGTTCTTTTGTCTGACTATGCAGCACGTGCCCATAGGTGGCCTTGCATAAATAGTCCACATAACAGACTTGTCAGCCCAAAGATGCTATTTATTTGACCATGCAGCCAATGCCCTTAGGTGGCCCTGCATATTTCAACCCCCTAACGAGTCTTTGTCAAATAATAGTAACTTCATTCTGGGAAACTACTTCTTCTAATGCCTTTTAGCTCTTTTTCATATCATTCCTCAGATTCAAATATTCTTAGGCCATAGCTTACATATTTTCTCTCATACTTGAGTATGGTTATATGTTTTCAGAAAAATTTTCAAGGAATTGAATCAATTTTAATCCATTTTGGTCAAAGATATTTCGACCTTAAACATTAGCCCCTTTATGTCTGGCATGCATGACTTTAAACTTCCCACAAAAGACAAAAGAACTATGAATAAAATTCATGTTCCATCACATTTGCACGCTACCTTCTGCGCACTGAATACTTGCGCACCACCTTTTCCTTTGGATGTATTTTATTTCCTCAGAGTCAAATCCTCATTTCTTTCAGATCCAACTCTAAGGGGGGACTTTTGTTGACTCTCCTTTCGTCACAGATCGGAAAAGGAGAATATCTGAGCTCAAAGTGATTCAACCCTTGAAGAAAACATCAAAAATCGACAAAGGGATGAACAAGGAAAACTTTGCCCATAGGCTGCGCAAGTTCCTTCATGGTCGCACAAGTACACTTGCGCGACACAACTTGGCGCACAAGTGACTTGTGCGACCTAAGTGGTAACCGCCCAGTAACCGCCCTGGGTCTTCTCTTGCCTATAAATAGACCCTGTGGGCCCCCCATTCGAGAGGATCTTTTTACAGAAACTCAGATAAAATCTCCCGATGCCCAAGTCTCTTCTCAATGCTTCTGAAACACTTCTAAGGTAATTTCTTACCTAGAACGGAAGATCTAAAGAGAGGGAGGAAGGCATGAGTGTTGAAACTCATCAACACTTGCGCGCCTGATTGGCCAGCCCTTAAGGGAAGTGGCCACACTTGCGCGCCACCTTACTCCTTCGATATAACTTGCGCGTCCCTTTTCTGGAATAACCTCAAGAGGATTCTAAAGGCTTTGATAAAGATTTGCTCAAGTATTTTAATACTGGTTGAAAATCGCACAAGTACCCCACATGCTGCGCAGGTATACCTGCGCGACCAATACTTGTGCGCTGCCGCAAGACTTGCGCGCCTCTCAAGACTTGCGCGCCCCTTTCTTTTTGGTGCCCATCTTGCCTATTTCACCCCTCTTAAGCCATTACACCTTTCATTTTCAAGATTCAGTCTTCAAGACACTCTTCAAATCCATTTATGGTATGATTTCATGATTTGAATTCCTTATCTGAAAGGAATTCTGTGGAATATCTCTCAAAACCTAGTGATTTAAATATCCTTATGTCACTAAATATGGAGAGTTCATTCATTCAACCTTATCCTTTAAGATGAGAGAATCCTTAACCTGGGTCTCCTTTTCAGGAATAATCCCCAGTCATAAGTCCTCTAATTTGGGCATCCTCTTCAGGAGTAAGCCCCAAACCAAGTCCCCTAACCTGGGCTTCCTTTTCAAGAATAAGTCCCAGTCATAATTTTGTGCATCCTTCTTAGGAGTAAGACCCAAGTCCCTTAAATGTTTGGGAATCCTTCTTAAAAGTAATTTCCAAACCTTAATTCCTTAACTTGGGCATCTTCCTCAGGAGTAAGCCCCAATCATAATCCTTTAATATGGGCATCCTTCTTAGGAGTAAGCCCCAAGTCCTCTAATTTTGGGAATCCTTCTTAGGAGTAAGCCCCAATCTCAAATACGGGCATCCTCCTCAAGAGTAAGCCCCAAAACCTAATCCTTAACCTGGGCTTCCTTTTCAGGAATAAGTCCCAGTAATAAATCCTTTAACCTGGGCCTCCCTATTTAAGAATAAGTCCCAGACATAATCTTGGGTTTCCTTTTCAGGAATAAGCCCCAAGTCCCTTAAATTCTCTTTAACCAGTCCTAATTTACGTTTTATCTGGGATTCCTTCTCAGGAGTAAAACCCAGTTATCAATCCTCTCCTAATTTGGGTTTCCACTTCAGGAATAAGTCCCAAGTTAGAGTATTCAAATCTCCATGAAGCACATATACCTTTATGGACCATGTTACTGGATTTTCTCCCTAATGTAAATCCTCTGTGCAGTCATATATACATAAGCCCATAACCATTTCTTATGATTGCATCTTTCATGGCACAATTGTCTAATTTTTACCAATACCTCTTGTTTCTCACACCGAGCATGACTCACATGAGCTTAGAGTGTAAAAGTAATTATGACATCCTTCTTTGAGCCATCAATCATAAACGTCATATACCCTTACTCGAACTACGTGGGTTCTGATTCCTTTTCCAAAACAAAGGATACATAGGTAGCCCATCTATGGGTTCGATCCCAACTTTGAAATAATTCATGTCCTTCTGAATGACAATAAGCTTCAAGTGCCCCACTGAGTGGCTTTAAACAAGCCTGGTCATCATAATGACCAAGAGACTTTTATATGAATGTTTTTAAGGTTACCATTGACTAAGAATCACTAAATAAATATAGATGATTCTCTATTAATGAATAACCTCGAATACATATAAAATATTCTCTAAATTTCTTACATATTTAATCATTGATTGTCAAAACTAAAGGAAAGCTCATTTTATACTTGGTAATGTAATAAGGATTCACGAACATAACTTAAATCTATAAAGAGAGTCCCGGAGCAGACAATAATTCCCCTCAAAAAGGTGTGATGAGTCCGACCTCCCATCCTCTCGACCAACGAAAATTCCTAAGCTTCATCAGCCCACAAGCTAATGAGCGCCTACCTTTGGAACGTAGGTCCAAATGGATGTGGAATCATTGGATGTTTCCGGTTCTACGAACAAACCCGTTATAAATCGATCAGAACGTTTGAATCTCCCATCCAGGAGGTCATCCCCGAATTCCGTGCGAAACACCAACATTAAATCTAATGAGACTAGAAATTACCCAATTCATTGGAGCTCTATATAATTTTGGGTACACACATAACATTTATTTCATTCTCAGGCTTAAGTGTGCCATATAGATCCTATAACATATATTCATTAATAATTATATTTTATTTTGTGAACAAGGAGTTTGAAATACATACATATAGGAATTAATTCAAGGAAGTAAAAGGGAATAAATGGGAAAATCCTTTATAGGAAATGGGTATGGTATTCACCACACAATTGTTTTAACATGGAAAATCACAGTGAAATTTTAGCAGTATAATGTCGTTAGATAAAAATTTATAAAAATGGGTTGATGTGAGAAAAATTGGTCTATCATAAATTTAAAATAAAATTGGTTGTAATAGGGACATTTAAATATATATACAAACATTAGTAATTGGAAATATAAGTCATAAGATAATAAATAAACCTGAATAAAGAAGAGAAGGTGAAGATCCCTTACTTGAGTGTGTGATTCCAAATTATTGGAATGAGCTTCTTGATAGATTAGGGTAACCTTGGTAGGACTCTAGTGAGGTTAGGTAAGAGTAAGGATGTTCTCAAATTATTTTAAGTTAAGTGAAATGAGATCATGGGTGGGTTTAAACAGGAAATTCGTTTTGGACACTATATAATAACAATACCACAACCCCAAGACATCCCATATTTGTTTCCCATTTTTTATTCAAAATGGGAGTGGTTTTAATAATTTTATATATCCATGGGATGAAATTAATAAAATAATACCCTTGCTTATGTGGAAGTGGGTCATACTATTAAAGAAACTATTTTAGAAACATAAAATAAATTAATTCATTTGGAGGATTCATAATGGATTTATAAAATTAATAAAAATCATAAAATAAAATTATTTTAAAGTAAAAAATATATATTTTGTTGTATAAACACTTTATTCCTTATTACATCACTTTTGGGTCATTATGATGTCGAAATACACACTATATATTTATATGATATTCAATTGTTTACCTAAAAATTATACAATCTCGTGAAATTTGGAAACATTAACCTTTATATAATAAATACATTATGATTCAAAAAATAATATTAATTTTATCTAAATAATTTTATAAATATTTTCACATTAACTTTTTAAATAATAATCAACATTTATTGAGAAGTGCTGCTTTTTTTTAAAAAAATGTTTTCGAACCATTATAAATATTTCATTTGGATTAAAAAATTATATGATCATTTTATTTTAATTAAAATTATTTAGTAATAAAATATTATTAAAATATTATTTATTTCAAAAATAAATTATTCATCAAAATAAATTCTTTAATTAAATTGTAGTAATACCCAAAAATACAATTGGTGTTTTATTGTATCAAAATAAAAATAATATATAAAATAACTATTATAGTAGGAAAATATAACCATTATTCAATAAAAACTAATTTATATACAAATATTTCTAGGTTATTGATACATATCTCTTAAATAATCTAGAAAACCCCCCTTATGGTAAGGTGTATGATGATGGGACTTTCATGGGGTGGTTCGGCGAATATGGTTTGAGTTATGATCTTGATGAGCTTGAACTTCCCCAATAACTGGTTTCCCTCATGCTTAAGTTGTGGGGTATTAGGTTGGGATTAGTCAAGGGAATCTCCCAATTATTCTATCTCTCTCAGTAGCTCCAATAAATGGGGTTTATAGGGTACAATCCAACTGGTTTAGGCCATCACATCCATTTTCAATGTCAATTGGATTTGTTAAAACTCTATATTTATAATAATCATGGGATTACTATTTAATGGATATATAATCAATTGTAATGATTCTTAATGGTCATTAAATATTATAAAAAACAATTTCATATGTTTTCTATAACCTTATTACATAAGTCATTTAATAAAATCATAAGGGAAATTATATTTATAATATTTTGGGTCATTACAGTGAAAATCTTGAAGACATCGCCTACTAGGGATGTTAAATTGGGTGAATTATTTACCAATGTAATTCATGATTGAAAGGGAATATACTGGTGTGTTTGATACCCTGATCATAAATGTTCAGGGGGCTCAGATGAGGTCTTAATTTTTCCTTCCTCGGGTCTTTGTTTTGTTCAGAGAGAACCATTCTGAAACTTCAAAGTGGAGAAAAGATGATACAAAATTCTATTGGAGAGTGATGAAAAAATAAAGGTGAATACCCAAAGGTATCCCCTTATATATATATATATATATATTTTTTTTTATTATTTTAGATGGGTGATATCACTAAGGGGAACATCCCTAAATAAGTGTATGTGATAAAGGGATTCCATTTTAAAGGTGTATCCCATAGATGATGAATATGTGGTTTACCCCTTTAATGAAGAATATCCTTTTTGGGTTAAATCCATATGAATTGTGGACTCTCTTTTGGGGGACTTACCTTTCCCTTAACCTAATTTGATTACCAATTATTGGAGTAAGCTTCAAGAAATTGTAATTTCTTTCTCTCAATATTTTTCTTGTCTCCAGCTTGTTCGCCAATGTACTCCCACATTCTTGTTTTGTCCATCCCTTGATTTTGGGAAACAATTTAGTATTTATATTAGGTAAATAATAACAATTTTCCTAAAATGGTTGGAAACATAGAATATATAATTATATATGGTGAGACAATTTACACCTCGTCTATAAAGGAATTTTACTTCTTTTAGGATTAGAGAGACCTCCTCACACCATAAATTATTTTTTTTTGGGGGTAATTGAGTGGTAACCTTTTCCCATATATGATTTTTTGGGTATCTATGGGATGGAGTATATTTTTCATAGTATATATATGATTTTTAGAAAATGTTTTTTTTTTGTTTATTTGTGAACATAGAAAAATATACTCACATTCTCATTTTCCTAGTTTGTTTGTTGTCTTCTGAGAATATATCAATAGTTTATATGGATTCTTTATGAATGTTTCATGCCAAAAAAATTCCCCCCATTATAAATAAGTTTGATAAAAATTATAAAGAGACACTTATGAGGAAGAAACGTGGATTTATTGAGTACGTTGAGGTGTAAATATGGAATATGAGGAGGTAACATTCCTTTATATAGGTTTTGGATGAATTCATTATTCACATATCATGAAAAGACAATTTAAAGTTGGATATGATCTTGTGACCTAAGTTTACTTTCACATTTAATGGTACCATTGTGGTATAAAATTTTTGTGTACTCCTTAACTGGTATATATTCACATACCTAAGGTCTCAAGAACTATTGTTATTAGTCAATGGGTGGCTATTGTTTCACCTAATAGTATTAGAGATCAAGTAGCATGAGTGATATGCGTTTTTCATAGAGAATATTATGGCAGGTTGGTGTTTTTTATTTTCAAAATTTCTAAGATTGTATCATTTTATTTTTATTTTTATGATATATTTAATTATTATATTTGTAGTTAAAATGTATCATGAGATTATGCACCTATCTAATTTGATGCCTAAATTTGAAAGGAAAATGGTTGTTTCCCGAAATGTTAAGGCTGACCCTCAATACCATATTGTTTCTCATGGGGGGATCTCTAACACTCTTCATCGACAAGAGATCTTGGACTATAAAATTTTGATAATGCTTCCTCTATTCAAATTTGGATTCTAATACAACACTATGATCTTCATGAATTTTCAAACTTGCTATATATTTGGATCAAGGTTTTTTAAAATTGGGTTCATGCAAACATTTCAACCATAGGTCATATAATCCCATATTTATTTGACAAAAATAATTTATTTTTAATGGTTCTTCATGGACCCATTATATCTAGGATACTAATTATATGTCATTTCACAACTGATCCTTTTTTAACATTTCAATGGACAATTCCAATGAAGGATGGAGTTCAATGTGTACTTGTGGTCTGGTGGGAGCTTCTCTAATGAATAGGCTTTGTCTTAATATATTTATAAGAGCTTAAAAAAATTACTGAGTGATTTTAATTATATATTCTTATCCAATTAGTATGGATTTACCAATTTACGGTATGTATCCACAATGAAATTACCTAAATTTATCAACCACTGGTGTTCAAATATCAACACAATCCATCTACCATATTGTTAATTCAAGATTGTTTTGTTGGAAATTTATCAATTAGGAGGAACACCATTCCTTGTAAGGATGTATGATAAGTCCCCCTAGGTTTATAAACAAGATGAATATTGAATAGATTCCACCCATTGTGAGAGACTTATTAAATGAAATAGATAAGTCATTGGGAAAATATATTCATGCCCATTAAATTATTTCAATTAGCGACTGGGTAAAAATAATCATAAAACCTAGTTGGATAAGGAAAAGTGTTAGGTACACCAGGACCAACCCCACTCAATAGTCTCAATATGTTTAGGTAATATATCTAAATTCTATATAATCATGTCAAAATACCACATGGGGTGAAAATAGTTTACCAAATGTATCCATATATCTTCATTTAGTGGCGTTTTCCCAATGTTTCTAAAAATATGGATTTTCCCAGTCAGTGATTCTCATCTAGGTGTTAGGATCAATAACTATATGATGAAGGATACATTGTATAAAGGTAATTCCATTAACTTCATTATAAATACCCTCACACAGTTTCATAGGTTGATGGGTCACAGATAAGAATTAATGTCTCCACCTCACCTTGGTAGACCATTCAAGTGTATATATGGTTTGACAAAAGAACACCTTTGTTGTTACAAATATCAAAATAATATAATAATTCTTCATTTTATTTTTTCCCCAAAGTTAATTAATATTAATGATGTCCATACAATATCTGTTGGTGTTGGTGACACTATTATGATGCTAAAGAATCCTATTTTCTAGACATTAACTCCTTACATTATTCATATTAAAATAATAAGAGTCAATGGTGGAGGTACCAAGTAAAAATGTTCCTACATTATTTAATTATGATATAGTATTATGACCTCTAAAATATATGGAGATATCATTTGTGAACCTCACAAACCTTATAGTTTCACACTATTGATGTCATTTCATATTGGGTGAACATATATAGAGTTATATTTGTGGCATAGTATACATAGTCAAAATAGAGCTATCCTTTAGAGTTGTATATTTTTTTCATTGATACCCAAGGAGATCCTACATAGATATATCTCACATGAAATTAATAATATATATATATATATATTAAGGATGTTCCCTCATGGCACCAATATGCATCTCATTGAAAAACAATCAAGACATGTGTACTACTATAGAAGAAATTTCCTAGCACAAAACATGCTCTTATTCTTAGAAGAGGTTGTTTTATAATACTGTGGAAGGGCCAGGATTATTGATATATAAATCACTATGTATCCTATATTAATTTTAATCAATCCATATGGAGTTCTTTAATAAAATGTTACTAACAAATATCTAACTCAGATGTTGTGAAAATGGACATTTTGCTTCCAAAATGAGTCTATATATGAAATAACCTTTGATCAGATCCCCTATGTAGATAAGGTTCATAAAAAGTACATTAAATTTTTTTAATTCATAGATGGACCAACGTATAGGATCTTGGTGTCAATATGTATCCCATTATAATGAGAATAAATCCATATATATTTCTTAGAAAATTAATATAGACCAAGTAGATCATGATCATATGTGGGGAGGAAGAATTTGTTTCATAATGTGGTTGACCAAAGATGTAGGATATGGGAATCACTACATATAATTTTAAAAAAGTAATAAATTGATGTAAATTCCTAAAAAATAGTGTGTTAGGAGACTAACATTCAGAATGGCGGTCCTCTCTTGTGAAGGTCACAACAACATGTGGTTTCACACCATGCGGTTGGGACATAAAACATATAGTTTAATGCCTTGATATGAAAATTTATTGTTTTTATAGTTTAAGGATTCATAATATTGACCTATGGTGAACCTTTTATATAATTTCATCGAGGATAACTAAATTGGATTATGAGAAATTTTTTCTTTTGGAATCATACATTGGTAGGTGGTGTGATTCACTCCCTATCTACGGAAGTCATTGAACATTCAATATTGGTATAGCCTTTCTAAATGACATATGGTCCTTTCAATTTTAGTTATATTTCAATGAATTTTCCAAAGTATAGTAAGAATTCCTATAGTTGAAACAAGTTCTCTTTGGTGGAATGAATGAAGGAAAACATTCATGTTAAAAGATCATGTGATTTGGTTTTGGTGAACCTCTAAGAGGGAAGTGTGTAAAGGAGTTTCCCATCAATCCATTATAATTCATTTAATCTCTTTTGAGATTACTTATCTATGTATATCTATTCAAAATGGAAATTTAATGTGAAGGTAATTAGTCCAATATGTTATAACTAACTCTATCTCATATACAACTGAATATGGGGTTTCCTATATTGTAGTAACGGTTGTGGTATGATATCCCAAGAAGGCATGAAGAACCTTGTTGGGAAACAATTTCATATTATTCTCTACCAAATTATAGAGTAAGTTTTATAGATTTGTATTGAAAGACTATATCATCCCATTTATTTTAAAATGATAGTGAGATGAATGGTTGGATTCAGTTTCATACTGTTGATATGTCCTTTTAAATTAAAAAAACATAAATTTTTAATGTTTTCTATCAATATTGTTTGATATAAACCAGACTTAATGATGATATTCAACTTCACAAATTTTATGATGTTATTTTTCCTGAATTCCTCATGGGATATGGACTTTTCCGTTTTGGGGAAAATTTTGTAGTATTGAGGATGGACATGAACTACTTATTTATAGATAGAGAATATAGTTGAATGACATATTTTCCCCACAAATCAAATGGTTATGATTACTTGACTGTGTAACAAAATATTCTGGGTTCACAAATAATTCTTTCATGTATCTGATATAAATTTTACTTTTAGTGAATTTCATATAATCCACCATTATTGAAGGACACAAATATATAATCCTCCTGATGTTATGAGAAATGTTGATACTTAACTAATTAGCAATATATAGGCACCAATGTGGTCTTATTTAAAAACAACAAAAGTTTCCCCTTTATTAAGTCATCTAAAGAGAATTATATAGAATCCTCATTTAAAATAGACTTTAAAATTATTCAGGATGTTGAAAAGAGTAATGTTGGCTAAAAACCATCAAATTTTCTCTTTTCTCTCTCTTTTTGATATTAGAATCCGTATTTGGATATATTCCAATATGAGTGTCATTAAACCATTTTCATAATCATATTTTTTAAGGATTGATTTGACCTCATTTATTTCTTCCATGATGTTACCATTGAAGGAAAACACTATTTTATAGTGCACAATATTGATTTCTATTTTTCCTAGTCTAGATCTACTAAGGTTGATGTTGTATTGGATAATGCATCTACCTAGGAATTCTATGAGTTTTTAAAGTTTGTTAATGTTGGATATAAGTTTAATTACACCATCAACCATCTAACATAGTCAATAATCATAATCATCTCTTCCTTTCTAATGGTAAAATACACATTTATCTTCTTAATTACCAACTCTAACTCAACATTGTCTTTTAGGTGGTCCATTTGTATTTTCTATTAGAATTCAAAACATGTAATGAAGGATTGGTAGTTTTACTCATTGTTGGTGTAGCCATATTTCAATAGGAAGGACTATGGTAGAACATACTTTTCTTAATAGATAATAAGGACTTCCAAACTGTCTTTTCTGATATTGGGGTCTTCCATTTTCTTTCATGTTGGGAATCTAGAAGCACCATTGTAGTACTTCTCCCATGTCATAGGGAAATCAAGGATGGAGAATATTTCATCAACATGAAAATTTATATTCAATAGAACTCTTTTTGAAAAACAATTATTTATAAGTAAATTTACTAGTGAAATACCTTTTATTGTTTTTAATTATTTGAACCGAATATCATACTACTACAAAATGACATCTCATCATTCCAAGAATCTATTCAGCATAGGCCAGTTGAAGATATATTTGAGTGGGTCATTACACAATCCCATGTGTACATCACTATGCTATAGGTAGTGCCTCCGTTTTTTAATAATGAATATTTACACTAGGAATCTATTCTCGATAACATAATATCATGTATTAGTATCTACCATGGTTCGACTTAGATAATAGACATTGTTCTCATTTCACGTGTTATTGTTTTTTGTGATAAAATAACCTAGTGATAAATCTATGGATGTCACATATAGAAAGCATATATTTACTTCAGCATGAGTCCTTAACACTAGTGGACACAAACAATATTCATAGATATAGTCAAAGGCTTCCTGACAATCACCCGTTCCATGATAAGTGATTCCATGTTTCACCAACCCATTGAAGGGAAAACAAATTCCCATAATATTTTCTATGTTGCATAATATTTAATCAATGATTCACTAAATTCCAATCAACTCTTTAATTATTTAGGGAGGCGACATTTCAATGATGGACTTAGTCTTCTCATGATGAACATTAATACCATGATGGTTTAAAAATACAAGAAAAATTCCTAAGGTAACCCCAAAAGCACATTTCAGGGGATTAATTTTTATGTTATACTATCATAGCTTTCTAAAAATGAAATCAAGATCATCAAGATTCTATGAACACTTTATGGTCTTCACCAACAAGTCTTCGATGTAACACTCAAATAAAATTCCCATTAATGGTTTTCAAATGTGATGAATTCTATATTTGTATATAGTGTAATTGTTCTTTATACCAAAAGGAAACACCTTATAGAAGTATATTCCTAAGTTTTACTTAAAATTAATAGAATCCTTATCCTTATAGTCTACATGGATTTGATTATATCATGAATAGTCACCCAAAAAATAATAATCTTGATATCCAATAGTTGCATCGATCAAAATGTATGTAATTGGGACTGAAAAATCACTTATTGGAAATTGTTTGTGGAGATCATTAAAATTGATGAAAACATTAATCATACCATTATTCTTCATTACTAGGAAATTTTTGGTGATTCACTTTATGTATTTTCCCCTAGATTAAGTTGAATTTCATGAGATTATAAGTATTTTCATTAACCCTGTTAGCATGAGTTGGATTCATTATTTTGTCCACCTAATTGTAGAATTGTTGATCTTCTCGAAAACCTAGGTGGGTGGTGGATATATTAGAATCCATTCCTGAAAATACCATGTAATTATAGGTGATCATAGATCAATTGTACTTTAGAAAAGCAGTATATACCTATTTTCCTTCAGAATACATGGCCGCACTAATCAATATATTTCACTAATATTCCTATATTCGAAGATTTATTTTTTAGAGTTCATAAATTGTGGTAGAGACACCTCCCTAAAATTCTAGAGGGGTTCCTCAAAAATTCACTTCATGTTCTTCTTCTAATTATACACCAATATTAGGGGGGATGTCTGATGATGGGGGATATTCAAATCTAGAAGAAAAATTAATATCTTTAATTATATAAGATGGATTATGGGTATTCCCACTCTCCAATGAATATATAAGAGTTTTTTATGGATCAAATAATGATGTATAGGTCTTATGAAGCTTTTGAGATCGAATGATGAAATTTACACCTCGGGTGTTTCCCCTGTTGTGAGGATTAGAGACCACTTTATTACTATTGGGTATAGTTGATGTAAGTAATTACATTCAAGTCGATGAATATATAACCAAGTATGAACATGTATTTTTCAATTGGATGTTTGGTAAATTGTATTCATTTCCAATATCTTTAAGTGGGTTAGTTGAGGAATTTTTTGGATCATTTGGGGTAGTTACTCGAGTGATGTCATCAATGATGGGTTGTTTTAATTATCTTATGAAAAATATCGAATCAATTTAGTGAGTTTCCTGAGATTCGATAGAATATTTATCACAATTTAATGTCATGATTTTTCTATTGACATGATATTTGAGACATCGATGGAATGATTAAGTGAAAATTGAATGTTGATTCATCCATGGTATCCCTAGAAGGACGTTGAATTCTATATCATGTAGAATAGCCTAGAATATAGATTCAGATGAATGGTACAAAAATTGATTTTTATGTGTGATTCAACTGATTGGTTATTCAAACTATTGTCAAAATCTTAACGTGTTAGAGTGGAAGAGGACATGTAGATTTCACTATAACACAATCGATGTAGAATTCATACTATAATCAAATTTATTCCTGATCTATTTTCAATGAAATTTTTTATATGTTAATGTCATATAGCATTCCAGATACATTCAAGGATCTTAGGTATCCAAACATAAAAGTATCCACATTGCGTTATATGAAATAAATAATCACATAAAATTGAATAAGAATGATATCAATGTGATATAATTCATAAGTTGTAACCTCATATTTAAAATCATGAGTGTTTAGTTGAGATTCTACCGGTACTTTTCATAGATATTTTGATAAATTGAGAGCATAGGGAATGGAAAAAACTAAATGAAACCCTTGCTTGTTTTTTTAGGATTTCATATCTTTTAGCCAAATGTTTGTGATTTTAAACATGATTTTCTCCTTATAATTTTTTATATGTGTGGAGGCATTTGATGTAGGTGGATTAGGTAATTGAATAAAATTTTAAGGAACCCTTTAATTGGTGGGTTAGTGTAGAAACCTGTATTTTGGACTGGGTGATTTATTATGAGGGTTTTTGAACTTTTGGAAATTATTGAACGAGTAGAATTTGTAAAAAAGCATCAAAACATATTTTTTTCGAGAGCCGAAACACTATGATGTGTTTCATTATTCAAAGAAATTAAATTAATTAAACATAAAACTAAAATTTTAAACAAATTAAATGACAATTACATGGTAAAATAATAACAAAGAAATGCTTTAATAAATAATGATAATAATAATATAATTGTTATTATGTTGTTGTTATTATTATTGTGGTTATTATGAGTTTAATTTGGGGTTTTAAGAAAACATAAATAGATTCTTCATTTTCCTCCCTACCAGGCGCGACACCCATCTACCCCTTCTACCTTACGTGGTTTGACCCCAAATCCCTCTCCCTCTCTATGGCCACACCCCTCTTGGATGCAACCTACGTGTAGTGTTCCCCTCTTGGAAATGATCTCCAACAGGTATGATGCACCCATTGTGTGAATCCCTCTAGCAAGTGACCCCCTCTATGTGGCTCCCTCTCCAGTCGATCTCCTTCTCCTATTTCTTCATGATTTCTCACCGAATCGATGAGGTATGTTCCTCTCTCCCTTATCCTTCTAATTACTAACCACGATTTGGTCTCTCCTTCACCTTACAGAGTACATACGAACCTAGGGTTTGAGGGGTTGACCCAATTTCAATTTTCTTTTGGATTATAGATTTTTATATATATTATTCCTTGGTAAATTATTAGAGGTTTGTTATTCCTTTTCACCTTAATTTTGGGTTCCAATCGATGTTATAGTGGGGTTTGATCAATGATTTAGTGCATGCAGACATGTACTTAATGTATGTACATATATATAATATATTTGTAACACCACAAGATTTTGAAAATAAATATTGAATGCAGGAAGCACTAAGTCCCTAAAAATCAACACATTTTATAATCTGTCTATTTAACACAACTTTTCCACTACTATATTTCAAATTTTGAAAAACAATCATCTAGAGTTTTGATTAGTAAGTCATTTGGACTATGAAGGAACAAACATGATTTTTTTGAATAGTAACGCACCCTTATGAATAGTAATATGAATAGTAACATGACCCTTATGAATAGTAAATAATTATATTTTTTTAAATGTAATAAAATAATGGGATCTTAATTAATTTTTCAATGTGATATAAAACTAATTATATATTTAAAATTTTTATTTTTATTAATTAAATATGATTTTATTTAAAAATTAAATTAATAATATTTCAAAAAATATTTTAAAAAAATGGAGTTTTTTTGAATTCTACACATCGATAAATGGTTGGGGTGAATTTTGGGAATTTTTTGAAAATTCTTGAATTTTTGATGAATAGTGAAATACAGTAAAATGTCGTATATACAAATTATAAGTTAAATACACTATTTATTAAATCATGAGTGATTCAAGGAAAATTGGTTTGAACTCACATGCACATATTACTGTTAGGGGTCACATTAAAAAACAATATTGGTTTTCTTGAGGGAAATAATAAAATAATGAGTAAAATATTCAAAATTAACTCATCTTATCCACTATAACTCCCCTCACTACATGTTCTCTTCACTCCTCTAAGACATGAATATCCTAAAATTACTTGCCAAATACCCTTACCTAGTTACTCCCTACGTCCAGGAAGTTCGTTTTCTTTCAAAATAAAAAAACCCCTTCCATTAAGGAGGTTCTCAAGGATGTTATTTCAAGAGGTAAATCACCCTTATTTTTCATTTATTTTCATTTCAATTTGTCTTATTTTGTTATCCTATCCTCACCTCCTTTTTTCAAATGAACATGATAACTCCAATATCATATATATACTTTAATTATATCTTGTTAATGGAAGAAACATAATCAATATTCTTACACTCTCCCTTTTATTTTATAAACGAAATCAACATCCACGAGGTTCCAATTTATAACCTTCATGGACGATGAAGTTTTGTTCATCCATTTCTCCTTCATTAATGGTCATGAAACAATTTTTATGGTTGAAAAAGACTATAATATATGTATTATAGCCTAATTAATATTCAGTAACCAGTATACTTACAAATTATTAAATCATATTACCAAACCAGTTCCTAATAATCATAATATTGCAATAATAATCTAAGTGAATGCAATTAATATTTCATCTAATGATTCATACTATTTCCATCTAACCTAATGATAGAAATTACCATTAACACTAATGGTTTTTCATAATTGATATTTAATTTTAATTCTGGATATTTTCATCCATTCCACATGAACTCCAATACTTAAAAACAGGGGAGCCGATTATGAAAATCAAGAAAATAAACACTCTGAAACAACGAAATTCAATATAATAACCTATCAATAAGGACATAAATGAAATAGAAAAATATGATAAACTAAATACAAGTCTAATAGTTTCTGAAATAAATTATTCATAATTATAATTTCATATTCCATGGCCTCATTGTCAAGATAGGAACACATTCGGACTTAATGTAAGGGTTTTCGACCCAAACCTCCATTTTCTTTCGGATTACTTTTTTTGTCTAATTACCTTAATAAAATTATTATGTATTATTATTTACTCTTCATAAATTCTATTTTATTGTTATATATATGGTTACCAACCATAAAACTTAATTATTTTATGAATGGTTACACATTTTAAATGGAACATTCAAAATTATTTCTGAAATACAAGCCCTATTCAAAGGAATTTGTCAAATTTTTACATATTTTAAAGGGAACTCTATATTATTATTTTTTGAAACCATTACCTTTATAAAATAAAAATTTTATTTTTAAAATACTACATTACTTAATTTATAATATTATATAAATACTTTTCCAAAATAGCTATTCTATTCAAAATAAAAGAGCGTTTATTTCAAGAATCGCTCAATGATTTTATAAGATTATTTTCTTCTGTTTCATCACTCTTGTTTATTATTTTGTATTGTTTAAATAATTATTTTATGATATCATATAATACATTTAATTTTATGTTTTATGTCTAGTTTTTTGTGTGGATGTTCTATCCTAAAACAATTCACTAATTTACTATGAATAGTTAGTATTTAAGTTTAATGATTGGGGAAAGTAATTTACATTTCATATGTTAGTTTAAATATGAATATATAAGTTCTGTATGTTTATCACCCCTAATATGAGGAATTAATTGGAATTATTTGATGGGTGGGGCCCTCTATATCCCCTCGATGTATCAGTAGGTCTCATGGGACCAGTAGACGTGGACTTGGCCGAGGCCTTTCCCAATTTGAGATATGGTTTCGGTTGAGGCCTTAATCATTTTTAGACATCTTGGTCGAGGCCTAACA
Source organism: Viscum album (assembly GCA_963277665.1). Lineage (NCBI taxonomy): Eukaryota > Viridiplantae > Streptophyta > Magnoliopsida > Santalales > Viscaceae > Viscum > Viscum album. The sequence continues at coordinate 786,183,490 of OY728123.1, read as the reverse complement.
ATATATTTTAGAATTTATGGATTATACACATACATCATTATGAAGCTATTAATTTAAAGTTCATGTTGTTATTTGACTATTAGAATACCCACAATTATGTTTAATTATGGAATTATTTACTCAGGTCATATTCCTTCCATAATGTGTTCAAGTTTATTATTTTTAAAGGCATGTGTTTCAATTTTTCACCATGAATAATGTTTATGTTTATGATATATCATTCTATATATCTTAATCTTACTTGGCATTTGAGATCACCCCATTGGTGTGTTTTATTTTTCCAGGATATTAAGAGGTAATTTATGAATGACATGCTGAAATAACCTTAGAGTTATGGATCTTGTCAATAGAGTTTCAATGTTATATTTACATTCATGATGTAATATTAAAATTATATATGTATCTTTTCTTCTAAAATATACTAAACTACATGGTCCATTGGGATGCATATTTCTTGTTTATATGCCAATGTAATAAAATAAGGCACCAGCTCCGAGAAATTGGGGTCGGGTCCTTAATGTTGGCATCAAAGGAAGATTAGTAGAAAACCTGGAAACTAGATTTAGAAAATGTAGATTAGGGAAAAAATCCCTAAGTTAATCTTTTAGGATAAGCATTCAAGAGCATCTTCATATTTTAGTGAGTAATAGAATATGTGGATTTATCTAGAAATTACATCCCTATATGTATACTACAAGTGGACGTGTTTCTAGCACATATGTACCTAGGAGAGAAAAATCCGACAAGGAGTTTCAGGCTTGACCTGGGGTATCCTTGTACTATAAAATTGGCCTTACAACACACCTATTTTAACACTCCTGAGGGATATTATTAGGATAATTTATATTTTCTTTACAAGCTATTATGAAGGATTGAAATGTAAATTTTTCCATAAAGATACCATTTTTGTGATTGTGGGGTTATCCATGCATAGGATTTCATTTTATACTAAGTATTTTTCTATGTTATGATCATAAATTATGATTCATAACCTAATATAGTGTATACCATTATCTAGAAATGTAATATAGTGGAAGAAATGGGAACTGCATGAACATGTGTATCCCATGTAGGTATTTCCCTCCGATACAATATAAGGATGTTGTATCTGGAGATGCAACTGGCGCGGAGCAACTTATAACTATATTGGGATAACATACTCAGGTTATGAAAAATATCCTTACCCGTATGGAGCATCCGGATCCACCACATGGAGGAGAATTGTTAGATTGATTTATGCAACAAAAACCTCCATCATTCAATGGGACTACAAACCCATTTGTAGCTAAGAAGCAGATAACTTCCCTGGAGAAGATATTTATCGCTTCGGGATGACATGAAAGAGAGAAGGTCATCATGGAAGTTTATCTTCTATCAGGAGATACAGATCAGTGGTGGTAATTAATCCAAAACACAAAAGTGGAGGAATAGATAGATGATATGGAATGTAGGTATTTTAAGGAATTCTTCATAGAGAAATACATTCCTCATGAGCATCGAGGAGATATGGAAAAGGAGTTTCTATATTTGAAGAAAAAGAAATATTAGAATGATTTAATGTATAAAGGTAAATTCAAAAGGTTAAATAGACATGTTGTGGACTACATACCAAATCTAAAGAGAAAAATTTATTGATTCTCTGATGGCCTAAAGCCATTCCCTTGGCGGGCACTATTCTCCCAATTTCCACCTTGTGAATATTTCGGAAGGAAACACCATGGTTCCTGGTTAATGTGAAAATGAGTATTCCACAATTGTGGACAGAAATGTTGTCATGCTGGTGATTTCATGGGTAAGAAAGAAGCAATTAATGTTCAGTGCTATAATTGTTGGGATATGGGACGCTATGCTAATTATTTTCCAATGTTTGAAGGAGACATGCAACATAAAGGACAAGGGAGCATGGATAATCTTATGCGATCAAACCTACTGATATTGAAGTTTTTAATGATGTGGTGGTAGGTACTTTATTCATTTACTCAAACTTATAAAATGATTTATTTGATTCTATATCAATGCATTCATTAATATCTTCCATGTTTTCCATGAAAATTAGATATTTCCAATTTGATTTAATAAGGGAGTTTTCAGTAAAAACTCCTAAGATAAGTATCATTGCACTAATGTTGTGTCAGGAAGCCCCCCATTAAGGCATATAAACGTGTTTTATCTGCTGATTTTATTGCCATACCCATGATTGAATTTGATATAATCATTTTTATGAATTGGATTCCAAACCATGATGTTAAAATTTATTATAAGAAGAAGGAGGTTTCATTTCTTGAGGATGATGTGGAATACCTTATCTTTAGGGAAGAATCATCTCTATCTAATTCTCATCTAGATCCACCACAGTAGCTCTACTGAATTCAATTAATTGGTAGGAAGGTAATGCACTAACTATTGATTGGAAAATAATGTTCAAATAGGGGATGTATCTATTTTGGAAGAATATGTTGACGTCTTTCCAGAGGATTTACCTGGACATCCTCTAGAGCGAGAAATTTAGTTTCTGATTGACTTGATTATTGGTTCAAGGCCCATATCAAAGACCCCTTATAGAATGGCCACTGTGGAATTAGTGGAACTAAAGAAACAACTAGAGGAATTTAGTGATAATGTTTTTATTCTCCTTAGTGTTTCTCCATGATTTTCCCCTGTTCTTTTCGTTAGGAAGAAATATGGGTCTACAAGGTTATGCATTAACTACAGAGATATTAATGCTATAACAATAATGAAAATGTTTCCCTACCTCTCATTGATGATTTATTTGATCAACTTCATGAAGCCCAATATTTTTTGATGATTGAACTTCGTTCTACATATCATCTGTTTCTTGGTATAGTCTAAAAGTTATGAGGATCATAAAAATCACTTGTGCACTATTTTGAAGACTCTTTGAAGAAATGAATTATATGTGAAGTTCATCAAATGTGAATTTTTTCTCCAATCAGTTTCCTTTCTGGGCCACATTGTCTCTAAATATTTAATATATATTGATCCTATAAATAAAAAGGCTATGCAAGAATGTCCTACTCCAACAAACATAACTAAGGTACATGGTTTTATTGGTTTGGTAGGTTATTATCGGTGATTTATTCAGAACATCGCCTATTTAGCCTACCCAGTGACCAGCCTTACACGTAAATGGGTTATTTTTGTATGGAAAAAAGAATATGAGGACTGTTTCGAATAATTGATGATGACGTTAGTGAATGCTCTAATCCTAACCCAAGAATCAGGGAATGATGGGTTTGTGATCTATAGTGATGCATCAATGAAAGGTTCTGGTTGTGTCCTTATGCAGAATGATAGAGTTATTTCCTATTAATCAAGGCAGTTAAAAATTCCGGAAAAAAATATCCTACTCATGATCTTGAGTTAGCAGTAGTAATCTTTACTCTAATTATATGGATACATTATCTCTACGGGAAGAAATGTGAGATATATACGGATCACAAGAGTCAGAATTATATCTTCCCACGGAAAGAACTCAACATGAGTCAAAGGATATGGATCGAACTACTCAAGGATTATTATTGTACCATTCACTACTACCATGGAAAGGCAACACACAGTAGCTGATTCATTGACCAGGATGTATCTTGGAGTTTTCAAAAAAAAACGAGGATCGAGATGGATCATTTGTACATGGATCTAGTAAGGATGGACATTGGACTTCTCAAATATGGTGAAAATCATTACTTTTTCAAATGGTTTCCCAGAAATAATTATTACAAATAATTAAATTTTCTCATCCTAATGATGAGAAGCTTCAAAAGAAAATTATTGTTGTGAATGATGGGATGATGGATGACTTTTGGTGTGAAGATGGTGTTCTAAAATTTAGGAAGAGGCTTTGCGTTCTAGCTGTAGAAGAGATAAAAATGGAGTTATGTGATGATGCCCATAGTTCTATTTTCTACATACATCCTAGTAGTAGTAAGATGTATAGATATTTGAAGGAACATTTATGGTGGGATAACATGAAGATGTAAATTTCATATTATGTATCAAGATGTTTAGACTGTCAACAAGTGAATGCTCAAAGGCAGCATCCAAAAAGAGTCATGCAAACTCTACTTATTTCTATGTGGAAATGGGATAACATCATCATATATTTTTTCACTGTATTACCAAAATCACCAAGGAATAATGATTTGATATGGGTAATTGTTGATCTAATTACGAAATATGCAAATTTCGACTCTATAAGGAAGGATTTTACACTATCGTGCTAAACATGACTCTATATCAACGAAGTTGTGAGACTTCATGGGACACCTCTCTCAATTGTTTTTTATCATAAACATTGATTTATGTCTAAATTCTAGAAATGTCTTCAGAATGTTTTGGATACCGAACTTTGATTGTGTACTTCTTACCACCCGCAAACTGACAGGGAATCAGTGAGGACGATCCAAACCTTAGAGGACATATTGAGATCATGTTCACTTGACTTTCAAGGTATGTGGGATCAATATTTTCCCTTAGTGGACTTTTCTTATAATAATAGATTCCATTCTAGTATTCAAATGGCACCATATTAGTCAATGTACGGAAAGAGACGTCATACAACAACTTGTTGGGATGAAGTTGGGAAAAAGGAAGATGGTGGGCCCGGTGCTTGTGGAGGAATCAACAGCCAAGGTAAGGACTATTCAAGGCCATATCAAAATAGCACTATATAGAAAAAAGATCTATGCCGATAATCAAAATAAGTATATGGAATTTCAAGTGGGAGATCACATTTTCTTGAAAGTATCTCCATGGTAGGGAATTATAATATTTCGATAGAATGGGAAACTAAGCCAAAAGTACATTGGTCATTTTGAAATTCTGGAGAGAATTGGAACTATTGCATATCGTTTGGCTATGTTGCCTAGCTTTTCCAAAGTACACAGTGTCTTTCATGTCTCATTACATAGAAAGTACATGACATACCCAACACATGTCCTCACTTCTGAGGGTATAGAGTTGTAACCTGACCTATCATTCTGTAAAGAGAGTATCTAGAATATGGACACTAAAGGACAAGTGTTGAGGAATCAGATGACTCGACTAGTAAAGGTACTTGGGAGAAATCATAAAATCGAAGAGGCAACATGGGAGTCTGGGGAGCTTATGTAGAAAGCATAACCGAATCTTTTTAGGTAACATTTTTTAAATTTTGAGGATGAATGTTTTGTAAGGAGGGGAGAATGTAACACCCTAAGGTTTTGAAAAAAATATTCAACGCATGAAACACTGATTCCCTACAAAACACCACATTTTATAATCTACCCATTAAACAAAAAATTTCCTCTACTAAATTTCGAATTTAGAAAAAAGGTCATCTAGAGTTGGGATCAATAAATCATTTGGAGTCTCATAGAACAATCTTGATTTTTAATGAATAGTAACATACCCTTATGAATAGTAATATTAAAAGTTATATGACCCTTATGAATAGTAAATAATGAAATTATTTTATTTTCTTAAGGTAATAAGATAATGAGATCTTAATTAATTTTTTAATGTGATATAAACCTAATTATACCTTTAAAATTGTTATTTTTAGAATTAACTATGATTTTATTTAAAAATTAAATTAAAAATCATAAAAAAGTTATTTTTGAAAAATGTATTTCATTTTTGAATTCTATATGTCGAAAAATGGTTGGGGTGAATTTTTTAGATTTTTCTAAAATTCATGATTTTTTGATGAATAGTGAAATACGGTAAAATAACGTATATATAAATTATCCATTATATACACAACTTATGACATCATGAGTTATGTAAGGACACTTGATATTAATTCCCATTCAATTATTAGTATTAGAGGTCACATGAAACAACAGTACTGGTTGTCTTGAGGGAAATAATAAAATAATGATTAAAATATTCAAAACTCACTCCTCTCCACCGGTATAAACCCCCCCTCACTCCCTCTTCTCATCACTCCTCTATTCCCTAAATATCCTCAATTTTATGCTCAAGTACACTTCATTAGTTACTATCCACGTCCAATAAGCTCTTGGTCCTTCAAATATACCAAAACCCCTACCTTTAAGGAGGTTCCCGAGGAGGTTATTTCAAGAGGTAAATCACCCTTCTTTTTCATTTAGTTTCATTTAAATTTATCTTCTTTTCTTATCCCCTCCCCAACTCCTCTATCAAAAATACCATGAAAACTCTAGTATCATCTATATACTGAAATCATATCATGTTAATTAAAAAACTTCATCAATATTCTCACTCTCTCTCTTTTATTTTATAAACAAAATCAACGTCTATGAGGTTCTAATTTATAACCTTCGTGGACGACGATGTTTGGTTCTTCAATTTATCCTTCATTACTGGTAATGAAACCATTTTTATGGTTTTTTAATATTATAATATAATTATTATATCCTAATTAATATTCAGGAAACGATATACATACATATTGTTAAATCATATGACCAAACTAGTTCCTAATAATCCAAATACGACTAAAATAATCCAAGTGAATATCATTAATACTTCGTCTAATGATTCATCATCTTTACATGTAAAAAAATGATATAAATGATCATTAACACTTCTGTATGTTCATAAATAACATATAATTGTAATTCGGGATATTTAAATTCATTCCACCATAACTTTATTACTTAAAAAAGTGAACCGATTATGAAAATCAAGAAATCGAACACTCCAAAATGAAGAAATTCAATATTATAAATTACCAATAAGAACATAACTAAACTAAAAAGAATTATGATAAACTAAATAAATTTATAACAGATTATTAAATGAATTATTAATAAGAATAATTTAATATTTTAGGATCTTATGTTCAAGAGTGGAACACATTCGGACTTAACGTAAGGGTTTTCCACCGGAACCTCCATTTTCATTCAAGTTACTTTTATTGTCTAATTAATTTAATGAAATAATTATGTATTATTATATAATCCTCATAAATTCTTTGTGACTATTATATATATTTTTACCAACCACAATCCTTCCTTTTAAAATGAACTTTCAAAATTATTTCTGAAATACAAACCCAATTCAAGGAAATTTCTCGAAATACTACCCATTTTAAATGGAAATCTATAATATATATTTTTGAAACTATTTCCATTCTAAAATAACTCATTTTATTATGAAAATACTATCTTACTTCAGTTGTGGTTTTATACATATAATTTTCCAAAATAACTCTTCAATTCAAAATAAAAGTGCGTTTATTTCAAGAATCACTCAATTATTTTATAAGAGTATTTTCATCTATTTCAACACTCTTGTTGATTCTTATTTATAATTGGTCTTAATATTTCATGATATCATCTACCATATTTAATTTTATAGTTTATGTCTAGTTATATTGTGTATGTGCTAGCCAAAAACCATTAACCAATTTATTCTGAATGGTTAGTGTTTAAGATTAATGTTCGGGGAAAGTTATTTACATATCATATGTTAGATTCAATATGTATATATATGTTTTTTATGTTTATCCATGATCATATGAGAAATTCTTTAGACTTATTATGTTATGGGTGGGGCCCTCTAAAGCCCCTCAATGCATCAGTAGGTCTCATGAGACTGATAGAAATGGACATGGCCAAGGCCTTGCCCAATTTGAGAAATGGTTTTGGCTGAGGCCTTAATCATTTTTAGCTGTCCTCGCTAAGTGTAAGAACCTGGGTTTTTGAAACGGGTCAAAATCCCAACCCTGTTTAAATTTTTGACTTGTTTTTGAGGAAACTGGATTAAATGGTATGTTTCTGGAATTTTTCAGACTACACGCCATGTACTTTAAGTACACATCATGTATGTCTAGGCGAGTGGCCGACCGTGTACTCGCCAGGTACTTGCCGTGCGGGTGACTGTGTAGAGTTTCCTTACTACACGACGTGTATTTTTGAACATGCCATGTATACCGTCGACCGTGTGAAGCCATACATGGTGTGTAGGCCGTTGGCCGGGTAAGAACCAAGGACACACCGTGTTCCCTTTGGACACGCCATGCAGTCGGGCCGTGTATGAGGAATATACATGGTGTGTGGGAAAGTCGGTGAGGAAGGGAAGAGGAACCCATTACACACCGTGTAACCAGAGGTACACGCCATGTACTCATGTCGGCAGGTTCAGAAAGTATGTCGGAAGAATTGTTCCATCTTATGAACAGTTAAATGAACCATACACAGAGTGTAGTCCCAAAGTACACACCCTGTACTTTTTTCTCTTAAAACGGGTAGTAGCCTCGTATTGAGGAAGAGCCTCATATCCTCCGCCTGGATAAGCGAACCAGGTCGGCCGAACCTCCCTTCACATCCTGATCGTCCGTCCGAGACTCATTTTGATCAGTGATTAGTGCATTGGAACCCCCTCGATTTACCGCATTTTATACTGAATTGGTGGTTGTTACCGAAGGAGTAGCATTGTGCGAGTCTCAGGTAGGTGGTGCATACATCATTTTGTGTTTTTGTGGTAGTTTGGGTAACGCGGCTTCGGCGCATTTTTCGGAATTTTTGAGAAGGACCCGTTTTATTTTCTTTTTCATACTGTATTGTTTATGGGACCTCTGGTATGCCTTTTGGTATCCCCGGTTACCAGTTTGCGTGAGCGGGGCCGGGTGAGGGGTCGTGGCTCATCGGGGCATTTTGGCTGGGGAACGCCAAAATGGTTTTAATTGCAATATTATTGTGTTAAACTGTTAGTTTAAATTATTTAAGCCTGTTATAATTATTGGAGGCATTTAAGACCTCAGTTCTGGTATGGGACAACACCTGGTATAGTGCAATTCAACTGTTTAGTTTGTTTTGCTGGTCTATGTTTTCCTATTTAAACATGTTATATATGCAATTGCTGAATTGCATCTGTTGGATCCTTTGGGTTGTGTTGGGCTTGGCCCGGTTATGCTTGAGTGATGCTGATCACAGGTTGGGGCATTTCCCAGGTAACTTTGGCTGGTTTTGACCACGAGATTTGGCATCATGAACGTCGGTTTGAGGCAGTACGACTGTCAGGTTGGGCATGGCCTGAGTTACTAGGATGGCGAGGCCATCGGACTTGAGAGACATGGTCGCAGGGACATGAGGTGTCAGATGTTTTGGTGGATTTTGACTATTTGGGTGATTACAGCTCACCGGGACTTTGATTAGTGTGCACACAAAGATACTCTATGATGAGGTGGTTTTTACCACTCGTGTGGGTAGAGGCCCCCGTAGTCGCGGTTAGGTATTTTTTGGTTGGGGGTGTTTGCTGTAGAAAGCCACGTGGGAGGTGAGGAGCGTTCAGGAAATGGGCGTTCCTTCGGGACATCGGTACTTGAGACACAAGGTGTCAGGAGGCACATGGTGCCAGGTTACTATTTGTGGGCATGCCTTCGGGAAGTCGGTACTTGAGACATTGGGTGTCAGGAGGCACATGGTGCCAGGTTACTATTTGTGGGAGTGCCTTCGAAACATCGGTACTTGAGACACGAGGTGTCAGGAGGAACTTGGTGCTGGGTTACTATTTTGGGCGTGCCTTTAGGACGTCGGTACTTGAGACACGAGGTGCCAGGTGGCACACGGTGCCGGGTTACACGACAGAGATTCTGGAGTTGGCCGAAGCAGGTGACACTCCATGGTGGCTGTTGAGCACCAGTGGAGTTTCTATTTATTTTTTCATTGTACTGATTACTGCTTTCCTGGTAAATGCATGACTGCTTAAACACATATATTTGGTATGCACTATTGGGTGGTATCCTACTGAGATTTGCCTCACACCCTGTATGGTCCCTTCAGAATGCGTGCAGACATCATGGATTTATGTGCAGGAAAGGGGCCAGCTTCAGGAGCTGGGTTACGTTAGTTGTTGCATGGAGATGGTACAGACCTTGAGGTCATACCTAGCTGGGGTTTACCGTTGTGTTTACTTTTTTGTATCAGCATTCTTACTTGTTGTAGCTACTATTGGTTAGCCATCGACGCCCTTTTGTATGTTGACCTTCTTTGGATGAATGTTTTACTGTTCAGTAGTAGTTACATGTTATCAGCATGCTGTTGTGTTTATTTCCACTTCTGTTGTTATAATTATTGCTTCTGCTGTTTGTTGATATTGGATATGCTTCCGTTCTGTGGGTCTGGTTCGAGTCTGCTGAGTCTTTCTTTCCGCTGCATCTTTAGTGTTATACTCAGACTTGTACCCATACTATGATCCTCCGAGAGGGTATAGCCTCCCAACTCTATGTCATGACCCATCCTCGGGGCCCGTGCCGTGACTACCCAAAGCCCTCCTTCCATAGCACAGGGGCTGGAGACTAGCACCAAGGCATAAATTCCCGATAAAAAGGGAAGGCATTGCCTTTGTAAAGTAAACAAACGCCACAGAGCAAGCAAGCAGGAGAAGTAAACACTAAGTCAAATCTGGTACAACAGTAAGTGCAGAAAAGTATGTGGGCCAGTATACAAACCCAAAATGAAAGTGAAGTACAAATAGAAGGGAAAACAACAACTGAAAAAGTAAAGCCGCTGTAGAGACCCGAAGCCTGACGTACATAGACTTTACATTACTTTGCGGAATACTTAGAACATAACAAAAACACACACACAAGGATCGTAATAGTTTAGTGTCTTTGGAAACTCGGAACATAATCTTCTAATCCTGGTGAAAGATCTTCAATATCTCCCATAAAGATCTTCCCCTTTTTTTCTTACCTAAAACCTTTCTTTATATCCTGGGAAAAAGAAAACATAAAAGGGTGAGCTCAAATGCTCAGTAAGGGTAAACAAAAGAAATATCAATCACTTCATATTCATAAGAACATAACTTTTGAAAATCTTAACCTGCAAAAGAGATCATAATTTCATAATCTGGGATAACTCATGGTAGTGAAATGTATTCACAATAATCATAAATTAAAACATTAAACTTTGTGGCATACACACATAATCATAGAGAATCATTTCTTGTTAGTCAAGACTCATTGCCAAGACTATCTTAGTGGAAAAAGTCCCTTTCTGAATCGAGTAACCCTCGTTTCAGTCATGTTTCACTGAACCGGTATAACCTACCATTCCAGCCATGTCTATCTCATGAGATATAAAATCTTTACCCAATGCATTGGAGGGAGATATAGGTCCCACCCATCTTATAATGAATCCTTTCTTATGTGTGCCACATAATCATAAATCATACATCATCGCATAACACATGTAACAAAAATGTGATTCTTGAAACATCATGACATCATAATTCAATTCATATAAGATAAAGGAATTCATAAAAATAATTCCATCACAACATGATCAAATCAATGTAATAATAGGGATAAAAACAGAACCCTTTATTATCTTAGATGGAAAATAATTTTGAAAATCACTTGAACTCCATTCTTGAGGAAAATATCCTTTCTTCTTCAAAAACATTTTTCCTTTCATAACATGTCATACAACTTTAAAATAAAAGAAGTTGATTAAAAATAAACTTGAAAACTTGTAAAGGAAGCTTCTTGGAAACAATGTTTTAAAAATCCATTCATGCCGTATAAGTTAAAAAAAACATTCTTCGTACTTTTGTCGGAAAAGTCAAAAAGTACCTCGTATGAAAAAGCGACAAAAGATTCCTTTCATATTCTTTACTAAAAACTCACCGAAGAGTAAAATTGGATTTAAACTATTGTAAGTGGATGGAAACAATATTACATATTGAAGGAACATGGATGTGGATGATAAAATACACCCCAGTAAATACTTACGAATAAACAATCTCAGATAAAAATGAGATTGTGATATTTCCCTTACCTTAGGTCCAATTTGCTTCGTATGTGTCCGAACCTCATGTATAATGATTTAAATAATGTCATTGACTTATTACAGAATCATATTCATTGTTATGATATCATATATGGTTCACTTATGACATTATATTACCCGTTCTTTTGTAAATTCCATGTTAAAGAAGCGTTTTGGGTAAAATCGTTTCATTTATCGTAGGTGTTTTGACTTGTTGTTCTTGACATCATTATTACTTATATCATGATTTACATACTTCCAGAATATAAAATATGATTTATATATCATATATATTCAGTATATATATATATATATATAATAGATAGATAAATAAAATGAAAAACACCGTTCATGGAGACGGTAGTCCGTACGTACGCATGAACGCTGTTTTTCTTTCCTTATTGTCTTGAAATGGAAGTAAGTAGATGACATACATATGTATATATATACATAAATCCAGTAGCTTTATAATGTCATATATTTCATTATTATTTCTTATATATACATTATAATCATTCTTAAATGGTTAACATGGAGAATGAATCTCATCGCGTCGTGGAGACGGTAGTCCGTACGTACGCACGAGCGATGATATCATTTATATAAATATTGAATTGAATTGGAGTGGATTATACAATATATCAGAATCAATATGATGTTGTAATAACTATGTATAGTTATTCTTTACACCATTATACCCATCCATGTAAGGTGGTGGTGGAAAATAGATTACACCACGGCGTGGAGACGGTATTCCGTACGTACGCACGCGCGGTGATTTCTTTTTCCGTAGGATGGATAGATGGTGAAATAGGGTTGTTTCATACTTATAATAACATATCAGTATATGAGTGATACTTATGTTATTACTTCATAATGAAACAACCTAAGAAGAAGAAGTGGAAGAAGAAATAAAGATGAAAGAATTGGTAACGGTAATTACCTCTTCTTTGAAGTGCCTCTTTGAGACCTCCTCTTAGGGCACTAGAATTGGTCTTTGAGGAAGACCAGCACCTCTAGGATGTTGCTAGGGAAGTGGAGAAGAGATTTTGGCAGGGGTTGGAAGAGCTTGAGTTCTCAAATTGGTGTGAGGAGGAGGGGGAGGAGGTGTCCTTTTATAAGGGAGGAGAGGGGCACCTTAGGAATATCTCAAAATATTATTTTATATTAAAGTCAAAATCGGTTTATAATGGTTCCAAAGGGTATTATTTCGAATCTAAGGTGGGGATGGGTCGAAATCCTATCAACCAATAGAATTTAGACAAGTTTAGGATATTATTTTATCCTTATCAATTAGATTTAACTCTAAGTTAAATAATTTAACGTTTACCATGCCTTTTTGTTTTCTTTCACTATATGGTTAATAAACTTACTATAACATGCCAAACGAACCCCAAATTGTTTATTATTAATATATATATCCTTATCTAAGTCATTTGGCCGAACCTTAGATTTTTAGGAATACAATAACAATTAATAATATAATATTTGTTTTAAAAACTATTTTGTGTCAATATTGACACTATTTGATATATGATTTTTTTGAAAGTCATAACAGAATTAAATGTTCGAACCAAGTTGATTAAATCAACATTAATATATCATAGTAACCTAGAAAATAAGTGGAATTCATAAAAAATCTCAAATTACATTTATTTTGGTGTTTATAACATCAATTATGTCAATATTTCATTAATAAGATAATTACTGCATCATCGTTGTGTCATAAATAAATTAAATTATTTTATTTCTAAAAATTACAAATAAAATACCATCATGTATTAAATCTTTTTAGCTTTCTAATGAATATTTACAATCGAATATATCTTATGTATAAACCCATATTAAAAATGATTTACTTATTAAACTTTGATTTTAACTATTTTAACCTTTCTTTAAATAAATTAATAATAAATGTCCTAATCTAATCCAAGTGGGCCTAAATGGTCATATTTTATTACTAAGTTTGTTTTTGGTCGAATTACACTTGTCCAATAGAATTTGGACATGTGTTAGGGTAATAGTAATATCATATTTACCCTTAGTTACCCTATTTACTATTAACCGCGGTAAAAAAAGTAAAAAGTTACTATTCACCAAAAAATTATTTTCATCTCATTGAACCACATTTTAGTCCTTGATATTAACCGTGTCTCTCGGATTTTCGAGATTCCATTCACAGAAGCGGAAAAATTAAGTTTTATGAAAAATTCAGTTTTTTTAACTACCACTTAGTAGTTTCACTATTCATCAAAAATTGATGTTTTTCAGAACAATGCCAAAATTTCATCCTATGCTATATTTCATATTCTGAATTCAAAAATGAAATCTATTTTACCAAATTCATAACATAGAAGTTGCATTAATTAATTTTATAATTAAATCCTGCTGTTAAAATAAATAGCGTGTTTTTAGGAAACAATATATATCAAAAGATTGACACTTGATTATGTCTGGTTTAAATGAGAAATTACAACCAATGACCAACATTGTATTAAATTATAAAAATATATTCTAAATACACTTTAAAACCACTCAAATTAATAATTTATCACTATTAATTATTTCGATTAAAAAAGTTGTTTTTAATTATAATTTAGTAATTTTCACTATTCATCAGAATATGAAAGTTATCCGAAAAGTACCAAAATTTCACCTTAGGCTAAAATAGATACTCCGAATCCAAGAATGAAGTTCATTTTGAAAAATAAGATTTACAGAATTTTAAAAAGTGGTTATTACTATTCATAACGGCTAGTTTTAATAATATTTTAATAGCACATCGTTGTTTAGTGAAACTCGGTATTGCGTATTACACACGCTATCGAGGAAGGTCGCGATTGCGTGTAATGCAAGGCAAGACAAGGATGCGTGTTGTGAAAGATCCTTTTGGTGTAGCGTACAACACAAGACATTAATAAAATTAAAAAGAATATTTTTTTATAAAATCTTGGGCTGTTACATTCTACCCCCCTTAAAATGAATTTCGCCCTCGAAATTCGTCGGGGTTATAAATGGTTTACTATTTGAAAGTTTCTTTAATAGAAACCCACATCGTAAAAGGGAATACCAAAACTTGGCTTTAAAAACTAAAGTATGAAATGTAACTATTACCCAAATAAACTAATCACTGGGTTTCCACATAGGTGAAAATATGGATATGGAAGAGAAATCTAACCATCATGTTCTGATGAAGAGTGGTAGAGAACATGGCTATGGAAAATCCAGTAATCACAAATCCATAAATTTGTGACGATCTAAGGTACCATCTGATTCATCAGGTATAAGATCACTAGGACAACATTTTTGGTTTTCAAGATCATTTCCCTAAAGTTGAAAATTTGAATTAGAATAAATACTTACTTTATTTTGATACAATATCACTGTTGTTCGTGCCTTGAACAATTTCCACTTCATCTCTTAAATAAATGAAGTTGAATTTGTTATTCGTGAAGTGTTAGCAGATCATGTGATAGAATGATGGGTCATTCCATCTGTCTCAAACAAAAGGTTAGCAAAAATTATATGCATAAATCGATCTATAGTGAGATTAATCATATATGGTTCCTAAAATGGACTTATACTTCATATATCATACTGCTTAATATAATAAAACCAGTTTCTACTAAACAGGGACTTCCTGTAGGTCAGTGGTAGGCGATAAAGGCCAGTCGCACTTCGGTTGTGGGTTCGATTCCTACAGCCTTGTCCGAAGCGATGGGCTGTCGCCCGTCCTACAGGTTGTCCTTTTTCCAAAACTATATTACTATAACATCCCATCAATAATATCGAAAAAAAATTTCTATCCTTAAACAATACTAACTTACGTCCAACACAATCCATTCCAATCTTTAGGCTTATCCATAATACTGCAGTCCACTCTCATAACATAGTGAAAACAATTACCAGAGATTTAATATCATCGTTGATCCCCATATATCATAAGATATATTTTGTTGGTCACATTCCAAACATTCAAAGTCCTTAATCATGTATACTCTTGAATACCCATTGAACCTTAGTGAAAACTTGAATGCAGTTAAAAGTTAACACTTTACACATACCAAAATCCTCAAAATTATTTATACTCAAACCATGATATCACTTAGTCCTTATATCAATCATGAGCTCATGAATACTGTTAAACATTTCATTTTCTCGTTTTCTCTTCATTATGAGCATAATATCTCAATCACTTTGAATACCACATTAGACCAATACATAAATATTCCAATATTCCAAGATACAACATTATTTTGGAATCCCATTACATAAACACTTAATCATTCCACCACATCGTTGTCATATTCAACATTGCCAATAGTGATCGCATGTGACTTCCCTTTGTCCTTTGCCTTAAGAGGTTGCTCATGTCGATCATCACTAACCCTTGGATTAGGGCATTTATTAGCATAATGCCCCATTTCCTTGCACTTGAAGCATTGATGTGTTGGTTGTACGTTCTCTGCAGTGTTTGCTTTATTCACTTCATTAGAATCCCATTTTCCATTACTTCGACACTCAGCTGCTCGATGACCTTCTTTTCCACACTTAAAACATTTTCTAGTCCCTTTAAGACAATCTCCACCATGCTTCTTTCCACACTTTGTGCATAAGGAAACATTCATCTTCTTTTCACCATTATTCTGAGTTTTCTCCTTGAACTCCATCTTTCGTTTCTTGTCAAACCCATGAGATGGATATGTAACACCAACTTCTATTTCTACCTTGATAGCACAACGCACAATTTTTTCATAGCTACTGAAGTCTCTTATAGCTAATGCCCTTCGAAGACATGGTTTTAAGCCACTGAAAAATCGATCAACTTTACTTTCAGGTTGGATGATAATACCAGAAGCGTACCTTCCAAGTCTTGTAAAATTCGCTTCATAGGTACCAACAGATTCATCATCCGTTTGCTTTAGTTCAATAAACTCTTTCTCCATCTTTGTTCGGAGAATACGAGGGAAGTACTTATTGAAAAATAAGTTCTTGAACTCGTCCCATTCCATAGACTCAATTTCATCCCTTTGCCTCGTATTCTTAATAAGATTCCACCATTGATCAGCATCTCCTTCCAAACGATACACTGCTAGGATGACTTTATCATGTTCAGAACATTGAAGAACTGAAAATATCTTTTCAGTAGTACTGATCCATTGTTCAGCCACAAGTGGGTCAGAAGACCCACTGAAAGAAGGTGGACGTTGCCTCATGAAGGACTCAATAGAATATTGTTCCCTTCTCTGCTCATTTGGAAGTCCAGAATGATTCATAGCTTGTGTAAGTATAGTAATAAGATTTTGCACTCCATCTCCCATAACATTTGTTTGTTCAGGAGGGCAATCATTGCATTGTCCATTGCATTGATCAACACGGTTCCTTCGGGTTCCAGCCATCGTCTAAAACCCAAAAAGAATAGTGTGAGAGGAAAAAATCATGATAGGGAAAACAACATAATAAAGGGGGAGTACCTTCAATATCCAACATCTTAAGTTTAATTCTATGATCGTTAGAGTAATTCTATTACTATAACCTATACGTATACTTATCCCTAGGGACATCCCTAGACATACCTTAGAAATATCTCTAGGGATCTCACTAACGTTTTCGCATCCTAGTTTCCAAAGGTTGACTAAACCTTTCCTCTGATACCAACTGTAGAGACCCGAAGCCTGATGTACATAGACTTTACATTACTTTGCGGAATACTTAGAACATAACAAAAACACACACACAAGGATCGTAATAGTTTAGTGTCTTTGGAAACTCGGAACATAATCTTCTAATCCTGGTGAAAGATCTTCAATATCTCCCATAAAGATCTTCCCCTTTTTTTTCTTACCTAAAACCTTTCTTTATATCCTGGGAAAAAGAAAACATAAAAGGGTGAGCTCAAAGGCTCAGTAAGGGTAAACAAAAGAAATATCAATCACATCATATTCATAAGAACATAACTTTTGAAAATCTTAACCTGCAAAAGAGATCATAATTTCATAATCTGGGATAACTCATGGTAGTGAAATGTATTCACAATAATCAAAACTTAAAACATTAAACTTTGTGGCATACACACATAATCATAGAGAATCATTTCTTGTTAGTCAAGACTCATTGCCAAGACTATCTTAGTGGACAAAGTCCCTTTCTGAATCGAGTAACCCTCGTTTCAGTCATGTTTCACTGAACCGGTATAACCTACCATTCCAGCCATGTCTATCTCATGAGATATAAAATCTTTACCCAATGCATTGGAGGGAGATATAGGTCCCACCCATCTTATAATGAATCCTTTCTTATGTGTGCCACATAATCATAAATCATACATCATCGCATAACACATGTAACAAAAATGTGATTCTTGAAACATCATGACATCATAATTCAATTCATATAAGATAAAGGAATTCATAAAAATAATTCCATCACAACATGATCAAATCAATGTAATAATAGGGATAAAAACAGAACCCTTTATTATCTTAGATGGAAAATAATTTTGAAAATCACTTGAACTCCATTCTTGAGGAAAATATCCTTTCTTCTTCAAAAACATTTTTCCTTTCATAACATGTCATACAACTTTAAAATAAAAGAAGTTGATTAAAAATAAACTTGAAAACTTGTAAAGGAAGCTTCTTGGAAACAATGTTTTAAAAATCCATTCATGCCGTATAAGTTAAAAAAAAACATTCTTCGTACTTTTGTCGGAAAAGTCAAAAAGTACCTCGTATGAAAAAGCGACAAAAGATTCCTTTCATATTCTTTACTAAAAACTCACCGAAGAGTAAAATTGGATTTAAACTATTGTAAGTGGATGGAAACAATATTACATATTGAAGGAACATGGATGTGGATGATAAAATACACCCCAGTAAATACTTACGAATAAACAATCTCGGATAAAAATGAGATTGTGATATTTCCCTTACCTTAGGTCCAATTTGCTTCGTATGTGTCCGAACCTCCTGTATAATGATTTAAATAATGTCATTGACTTATTACAGAATCATATTCATTGTTATGATATCATATATGGTTCACTTATGACATTATATTACCCGTTCTTTTGTAAATTCCATGTTAAAGAAGCGTTTTGGGTAAAATCGTTTCATTTATCGTAGGTGTTTTGACTTGTTGTTCTTGACATCATTATTACTTATATCATGATTAACATACTTCCAGAATATAAAATATGATTTATATATCATATATATTCAGTATATATATATATATATATAATAGATAGATAAATAAAATGAAAAACACCGTTCATGGAGACGGTAGTCCGTACGTACGCATGAACGCTGTTTTTCTTTCCTTATTGTCTTGAAATGGAAGTAAGTAGATGACATACATATGTATATATATACATAAATCCAGTAGCTTTATAATGTCATATATTTCATTATTATTTCTTATATATACATTATAATCATTCTTAAATGGTTAACATGGAGAATGAATCTCATCGCGTCGTGGAGACGGTAGTCCGTACGTACGCACGAGCGATGATATCATTTCTATAAATATTGAATTGAATTGGAGTGGATTATACAATATATCAGAATCAATATGATGTTGTAATAACTATGTATAGTTATTCTTTACACCATTATACCCATCCATGTAAGGTGGTGGTGGAAAATAGATTACACCACGGCGTGGAGACGGTATTCCGTACGTACGCACGCGCGGTGATTTCTTTTTCCGTAGGATGGATAGATGGTGAAATAGGGTTGTTTCATACTTATAATAACATATCAGTATATGAGTGATACTTATGTTATTACTTCATAATGAAACAACCTAAGAAGAAGAAGTGGAAGAAGAAATAAAGATGAAAGAATTGGTAACGGTAATTACCTCTTCTTTGAAGTGCCTCTTTGAGACCTCCTCTTAGGGCACTAGAATTGGTCTTTGAGGAAGACCAGAACCTCTAGGATGTTGCTAGGGAAGTGGAGAAGAGATTTTGGCAGGGGTTGGAAGAGCTTGAGTGCTCAAATTGGTGTGAGGAGGAGGGGGAGGAGGTGTCCTTTTATAAGGGAGGAGAGGGGCACCTTAGGAATATCTCAAAATATTATTTTATATTAAAGTCAAAATCGGTTTATAATGGTTCCAAAGGGTCTTATTTCGAAGCTAAGGTGGGGATGGGTCGAAATCCTATAAACCAATAGAATTTATACAAGTTTAGGATATTATTTTATCCTTATCAATTAGATTTAACTCTAAGTTAAATAATTTAACGTTTACCATGTCTTTTTGTTTTCTTTCACTATATGGTTAATAAACTTACTATAACATGCCAAACGAACCCCAAATTGTTTATTATTAATATATATATCCTTATCTAAGTCATTTGGCCGAACCTTAGATTTTTAGGAATACAATAACAATTAATAATATAATATTTGTTTTAAAAACTATTTTGTGTCAATATTGACACTATTTGATATATGATTTTTTTGAAAGTCATAACAGAATTAAATGTTCGAACCAAGTTGATTAAATCAACATTAATATATCATAGTAACCTAGAAAATAAGTGGAATTCATAAAAAATCTCAAATTACATTTATTTTGGTGTTTATAACATCAATTATGTCAATATTTCATTAATAAGATAATTACTGCATCATCGTTGTGTCATAAATAAATTAAATTATTTTATTTCTAAAAATTACAAATAAAATACCATCATGTAGTAAATCTTATTAGATTTCTAATGAATATTTACAATCGAATATATCTTATGTATAAACCCATATTAAAAATGATTTACTTATTAAACTTTGATTTTAACTATTTTAACCTTTCTTTAAATAAATTAATAATAAATGTCCTAATCTAATCCAAGTGGGCCTAAATGGTCATATTTTATTCCTAAGTTTGTTTTTGGTCGAATTACACTTGTCCAATAGAATTTGGACATGTGTTAGGGTAATAGTAATATCATATTTACCCTTAGTTACCCTATTTACTATTAACCGCGGTAAAAAAAGTAAAAAGTTACTATTCACCAAAAAATTATTTTCATCTCATTGAACCACATTTTAGTCCTTGATATTAACCGTGTCTCTCGGATTTTCGAGATTCAATTCACAGAAGCGGCAAAATTATGTTTTATGAAAAATTCAGTTTTTTTAACTACCACTTAGTAGTTTCACTATTCATCAAAAATTGATGTTTTTCAGAACAATGCCAAAATTTCATCCTAAGCTATATTTCATATTCCGAATTAAAAAATGAAATCTATTTTACCAAATTCATAACATAGAAGTTGCATTAATTAATTTTATAATTAAATCCTGCTGTTAAAATAAATAGCGTGTTTTTAGGAAACAATATATATCAAAAGATTGACACTTGATTATGTCTGGTTTAAATGTGAAATTACAACCAATGACCAACATTGTATTAAATTATAAAAATATATTCTAAATACACTTTAAAACCACTCAAATTAATAATTTATCACTATTAATTATTTCGATTAAAAAAGTTGTTTTTAATTATAATTTAGTAATTTTCACTATTCATCAGAATATGAAAGTTATCCGAAAAGTACCAAAATTTCACCTTAGGCTAAAATCGATACTCTGAATCCAAGAATGAAGTTCATTTTGAAAAATAAGATTTACAGAATTTTAAAAAGTGGTTATTACTATTCATAACGGCTAGTTTTAATAATATTTTAATAGCACATCGTTGTTTAGTGAAACTCGGTATTGCGTATTACACACGCTATCGAGGAAGGTCGCGATTGCGTGTAATGCAAGGCAAGACAAGGATGCCTGTTGTGCAAGATCCTTTTGGTGTAGCGTACAACACAAGACATTAATAAAATTAAAAAGAATATTTTTTTATAAAATCTTGGGCTGTTACAGCCGCAACGCCGAGCTGTCCACTAGAAATCCATCCTGAAGGGTGAGAACAGATAGCCTCCTCTACTCCCCGGGTCTAGTCGACCGCTCCGAGTACGTCCCATTCAGTGGTCCACCTCTAGGTATCGTCCTGCTCTGCACGCCTCAAACACGATCAGCACTGTCCGTCGTCAGCAACCAACGCAACGTAGTGTGGGCATAGCCCGTGCAGGGGTGAGTATAAGCTACTCAGTAGGGACCCCGAGACCCCCGAAGGTCTCCCAAAATCCACAAAGGATAATCCACAAAGAAAAGATACAATCACGAAGTAACATCCGACACTGCTTAGGTATATTCCCATACATATACCTAAGTCATCAATTCTCGTTCGGCTCCATCATCCGAACCCATGTACAACCCAGTCCACACAGGAAAGCAAAACGTAAATCCACACAGGATAGCACAACACAATCAACAAAGGAAAGAAAATAGGATTTATCTCAAACAGGTATACTTCTTCGTATGACGATAGAGATGATCAGATATATCCACTGATTCATCTAAGTCGTCGGACCCACAAAGGATCGATAGGTACTAACCCCCGCAATGACCCAGGAAGGGTCTGACCCACACAGGATCGATAGGTAACTAACCCACGCATGACCCCGGAATGGTCTGACCCACACAGTATCGATAGGTAACTAACCCCTGCAAAGACCCACACAAGATCAGACCCACACAGGATCGATGGGTAACTAACCCCCGCAATGACCAAGGAAGGGTATGACCCAAACAGGATCGATAGGTTACTAACCCCCGCAAAGACCCACAGAGGATCGGACCCACACAGGATCGATAGGTAACTAACCCCCGCAAAGACACACACAGGATCGGACCCACACAGTATCTGTAGGCGCTGGCTCACACAGAACCGTTGAGCGCTGACCCACACAGGATCAGACCCACACAAGATCGGTAGCATTGATCCATGTAGGATCGCTGAGTGTTGTAGTTGTCGCCATCGAATCCACTAAGGATCTCTGTACAATCGTCGTCGTCATCACAGTCGTAAATGCAGCCAGCACTAGGGTTCCCGCACACAGCATGCTCGTTCGAGAGGGTCCACTCCATGAGCCATGAGGCAGATACATCAACTTATACATAGTCCATATTTAATATATCCAAAAGTTACGTATCTTCAACAGGAACTCAACGTCGTAGACGGCACGTCAATCGGACGCCCGGTCTGAATGTTATTGGCTTTTTTTGTCCCAGGGGCCCGGTTGGTTTTTAAGGCAAAACCAACCTGACCGTACTCCACCTGTGTCCAAACCTCAGGAAGAGTAAGCCAAAATATCCGTATCACTTAGAGGAATCCAACAAAGTTGACGGCACGTCAATCGGACGTTCGGAGCTTAAGATATGAGTGTTTTCGCTCCGAGGGCCCGGTTGGTTTCGTGTACGAACCAACCCAGCCGAACTCAAAGTATTCTGAAACATTGAGTGTGATATACTTTAACGACTATCTCGATCCAAGGATCGCATCACTACTGATGGTGCGTCGATCAGTGGCCTGTAGCACAAGTTATGGGCATCCGACCGGAAAAGATTCGGTATTAAGGGGTTCGGGGCCGGTCCGACCCGGCCCGATACCTTCGGGGTCGACCCGAACCGGGTCCGGGTCCGGCCCGCTTGGGCGCGGCCCGGCCCGGCCCGGACGGCGCAGCCCGACCCGGCCTGGGCACAGCGCCCCCAACGCGCTGGCCAGGCGCTCGGCCAAACGGCCGAGCCGTTTAGCGTGGGGGGGGGGGGGGGGCTGCCCCCCTGGTTGTAACTGCGACCCCCCTTTAATGGGGGCTGTTTTGCTGGCCGGCCGGGGGTTTGAACCCCCGACTTCCTCTTGTCCGGCCCGCCCGCCCTGGCCGGCCGGTTTCTGCAACCACGGGACCGGCGACGGCCGGTCCCCTCCCTGCTCCAACACCGGCGGCCCGGAACCGGCTGCCGGTCACCCTGCTCAACCGCGACCCAGAACCGACATCGGCTTGGTTCGTCTGGCACGGCGTGATGGCACTGCGCCCCTCCGCTGCGGCCCCGCTCCGGCCGCGGTGTCTTTGATTCTCTTTGACATGGCGCGACGACTTCACGTCCTTGTTCGATTTCACGGCGCGGCGCGACGGCGCCGCACATTCTTTACCGCACGATTCTGCGTGGTGCGTCGGCACCACACCATTTTGTTCCAATCCACCAAAGAACCATCAAGGACAAAGGAGGTGGGTCGGCCATGTTTGTGCAGTCCGGCCCCCCTCTCATTAATCGATAACATTTGGTCTTATTACACGAAGAACGTCAAAGTAGTATTTAAGAATCAAAAAAAAAACAAACCCCTACCTCGTGCGAGCTTGAATGGAGGTTCGTCGAATGAGGATTCATCATGGAAATACCGTCGCAGAACGAGAAATCATAGAAGGAGGAAGTCACGTCGGTGTCGCGGTACACAGCGTCACGTAATCGGTTTCCGAGAACTCGGCGTTCTTCGTCGGAGACCGATGTGTTCTACGCGTTCTTCGTCGAGGAGGAAGAAGTTCCTCAAGTCCTTAGTCTTTTCTCCAAAAAACTCCACCACAAGTTTCCAATCCCAAATAAAATAAGCTCACCTATTATTTTATTAACATAACATAGCTTTTGAATTTCAAGAGTTTGAAATTCAAACATCCACACTTAACTCACTTAATTAAAACAAAAGTTTTCAAAAATTAATGGTGAGTTGAGTGGGATTAAGATTATGAAGGGGTGGGGTTCGTGTGGGCCCCACCACCCTCATAACCTCTCTTGGGAATTTGGGTAGTTACCCAAATTCCACCCAAAGCCTTAAGCCACTTAATGAAAAATAAAAATTGTAGTTAAATTGTAAATTAAACTTCCACAATTTTTATCATCTTCTCTCGTGAAAACACAACTCCAGAACAGGTGTTCCTAAGCAATTACCAGCGCTGCGGTTCCATCGATGCCCTCGTAATTCGATTCCGAGCACGAGTTCAAAATATAGGAATTCCTTCTTGTTCGTTCACTGAACGTACCCGAGCTAAACTTCGGATATAAATTCCGGGCACACCGGGCCTCGGAATCAAGATCTGTCAGAAACTGTGTTCTCGTAAAATCCCAACGAAAATTAAGAAAAAATTTTCATTGAATTTTACGGGTCTTTACATTACTCCCACCTCAGGGCTTTATGTCCCCGTAAAGATACATCGAAGACTAGGGAAACAAATGTGGGTACTGAGCACGCATCTGAGCCTCCCGCTCCCAAGTTCTCTCGTGGAGGTTCCTGTGCTTCCATATGATGCCCACTAGAGGAATCGACCATCCACGTAGGACATGCTCCTATCGATCCTCGATCTCCACTGGGACCTCCGTAAAAGTCGCCCCATCATCAACGTCTAGCTCCCCATGGTCAATGATATGCGTCGGGTCGGGCACGTATCTCCTCAGCTGAGATACGTGGAAGATGTCTTGCACGCAGTGAAACTGAGGTGGTAGAGCCAGGCGATAAGCCACCTCACCGATCCTGCTGAGGACCTGGAAGGGTCCGATGAAGAGTGGAGAAAACTTGCCGCCTCGGCCAAATCTATGTAATCCACGTCGAGATGAGACACGCAAGAAGATGTGGTCGACATCCTCGAAATCTAGTGGCCTATGCCTCCAGTCAGCATAAGACTTCTACCGGCTCTAAGCTATCCTCATCCATTCTTGGATGACCTGGAACTTCTCTGTCGTGGCTTGGACCATCTCCGGTCACACAAGTGCTGACTCCCCAGGGTCTGTCCAGCACAAAGGAGATCTGCAAGGTCAGCCGTACAACGCCTCGTATGGTGACATCCCGATGGTGGAGTGGTAACTGTGGTTGTACGCAAACTCCACCAAGGGTAGGTGGTCCTCCCAGCTTCGACCAAAGTCGAGGACATATGCACGGAGCATGTCCTCGAGAGTCTGAATGGTCCTCTCCTTCTGACCATCCGTCTGAGGGTGAAAGGCTGTTCTCAGACGTAGCTGTGTCCCGAACGCCTCCTGCAAACCCTTACAAAGCTGGGAAGTAAAGCGAGCATCTCGATCAGAGACGATAGATGATGGCACACCATGAAGCCTCACAAACTCCTGAATGTAAATTTGTCCCAAAATCTCCACTGAGACCTTCTCTCTGAAGGGTAAAAAGTGTGCCGACTTGGTGAGTCGGTCGACAATCACCCAAATGGAGTCATGACCTCTGGAAGTGCGTGGAATTCCAGTCACAAAGTCCATAGATATGCCTTCCCACTTCCACTCCGGGACATCCAAAGGCTGTACCAAGCCTGCTGGTACCTGGTGATCTGCCTTCACCTGCTAGCAGGTGAGGCATCGAGAAACGAACTCTGCCACAACCTTCTTCATGCCTGGACACCAGTGCTATCATCCGAGATCCTGGTACATCTTCGCCACTCCAGGATGTACTGCCAAAGGAGAAGTGTGAAACTCTCTCAACACTTCCTCCCGTAAAGAAACTGGTACCAAGGTATGTCCTCTGAAAGGGACGTCATGCTCTGCTCCAAGGAGAAACCATCATGTTCCTGTCCTGAGGATATCTGTGCACTCCGTGTCTCACAGTCAGGGTCCCCATGCTGTGCCTCTCTGACCCACTGCAGTAGTGGAGGGGTGACTGTGAGAGACTGAAGGAAGGATGGTCCATCTCTATCCACACCTCTAGGGGCGCTGGTCAAACTCGGTCTCATCTCCTAGAAGCTCTGCTGCCATCTGTCTGACCACACAAAGGGTTTCCCCTTCCTCCTCAACGTTCTGCAAAGCTGCAATGATTTCTCCATTGACGAAAAGGGAAATCCTGTCTCATCCCCTAGATAAACCACGTTCCTTGCCTAATACAGTCAATCCCGTCATGATTAGTTAATTCATGGCATGGATGACGTCGTAAGGCCTCGACTCTGCTACCAAGAGATCCAACCGTTACTCTCACCTCCAAGGGTTGATTCACACTATTGGCATCAGTGTGTTGTCACTAGGTCTCCTCCAGTATGAATCTCGCAAGTGAGGGTCAAGTCAACAGTTTTTAACCGGCACCTCTTAGTATTAACAAACAAAAGAAAAGAAAGCAAATGTCACTATTGCAAGCGTCTTTTATTACTTCAACTCAAAGTACAAGATCACAAGGCAACACAAACCAAGAAGACAGAGGCATTATGGTCAAGGGCCTCTATGCCTGGAGCTAGTGCCACACTTGTCCACCCGCTTCCGGAGCTCCATGATCATAGGATTCATCTTCCTGAAGTTGTGCTCTCCCCTGAGGTCGGGGTGGACCTCATGGTGGTGGTGGTGGTAGAGCCTCAAAGCGTCGCCCACCACCTGCTGCTCGGCCAGCTCCTCTGCCTCGTCTTCCTGCTCCATACGGACCGCCACGGTCAAACCTCTACCTCTGTCTAGGTGGTTACTCAACCATATGCTGCTCCTCTGCATGGAGGGTCGGGCCGTCATAAGCCATGTGGCCCTGCCCGCCGTATGCATAACATTGTCTTCCACTCATAAGACTGGTTCTACAATGTGTGCCCTACACCTGTGAGCCAGTATCCTATGGTCATCCTCTCGTTGGCCTGGCCCACTTAGAACTCTGCGACATCTATCTACTGTCGGCTGCAGAAGACTCCGCCACGTGTTTCCCTGCAGTAGGTCTCGCCGCTGGTGCAGACTCAACCAGAAATCTCTCGATGAGAAGAGCTCGCTCCAGTACTCCTGTCTGAGTCGGAATGCTGAGGGAGATCAACGATGCTCTGATCTCATGCCTCAATCCCTACTTAAAGGTCCGGGCCCGAATGAATGGGTCCCGTACCATGTCGGTCGAGTAGCGCGAGAGATCATTAAATCTCGCCGAGTCCTGGGCGACTGTAAAGATTCCATGTCACAGCTCAAGAAGCTCCTGGATGCGCACCGCACGGAGGGTGGCTGGGATGAACTCCGAGCGGAAGAGGATCTCAAAGTCCATCTAGAGGAGAGATGCTTCAACGTGCACCTGGAGCATCAAGCTCCACCATCTGCCTGCTTCTGCATGCAGTAGGCTCGCTGCGAGAATCACCATGAGGTCTGCTGGTGTCCCCACTAACCTGAAAACTCTCACCACTGCCTCCATCCAGTCCTTCGCTGCCTGGGGGTCCGTCTCCCCGCAGAACCTGGGTGGTTGCTGGAGCTGGAACTCATGTAGTCCACTATGGTGTTGTGAATCGCAAGCGGCTGGGGCTAGAAGAATCAGTGGCTCGGCGGGTAGAGCTACGGCCGGTGCCTCTGCTGATAAAGGGCCATGCACCGAGGCCTCATCGCTCGGTGGGCTGTCGTCACGCACAACTCTCAGAACCCTAGCGGGCTGCCGTCATGGGGCCATCCTGAAAAGGAAACAGGTGCGCCACAGTCAGAACAGTATACCTGGTGAGATAACACAAAGTAATCACAAAGAAAACTTGAAACACACATGTAATCAATGTTTTTGTGCATTAAGTCAGAAATCAGAAGTCTGGGTTCTGGTATACGGATACGTCGGCCGCCGCACCAACATTGGACTCCCTGGACAGATAACCACACCCAATACGCTTAACACTATTGCTTCACATAGAAAAAGATCAGAGTCCCATGTTCTGTGGTATAACCTAACTCCTATTATACCAATCTGTCACGACCCGTCCTCGAGGCCCGTGCCGTGACTACCCCAAGCCCGCCTTCCATAGGCCAGGGGCTGGAAACTACCACCAAGGCGTAAATTCCCGATAAAAAGGGAAGGAATTTCCTTTGTAAAGTAAACAAACACCACAGAGCAAGAAAGCAGAAGAAGTAAACACTATGTAAAAGCTGGTACAATAGTAAGTGTGGAAAAGTAAGTGGGCCAGTATACAAACCCAAACTGAAAGTAAAGTACAACTGGAAGGGAAAACAGCAACTGAAAAATTAATGCCACAATGACGAGCTTTCCACTAGAAATCCCTCATGAAGGGTGAGAATAGATAGCCTCCTCTGCTCCTCAGGTCCATCCGACTGCTCCGAGTACGTCCCGTACAGTGGTCCACCTCTAGGTACCGTCCTGCTCCGCAAGCCTCATCCACGATCAGCGCTATCCGTTGTCTGCAACCAACACAATGTAGTGCGGGCATAGCCCGTGCAGGGGTGAGTATAAGCTACTCAGTAGGGACCCCGAGACCCCTAAAGGTCTCCCAAAATCCACAAAGGATAATCCACAAATGAAAGATACAATCACGAAGTAACATCCGACACTGCTTAGGTATATTCCCATACATATACCTAAGTCATCAATTCTCATTCGGCTCCAACATCCGAACCCATGTACAACCCAGTCCACACAGGAAAGAAAAACGTAAATCCACAGGGATAGCACAACACAATCCACAAAGGAAAGCAAACAGGATTCAGCTCACACAGGTATAATTCTTCGTATGACGATAGAGATGATCAGATATATCCACTGATTCATCTAAGTCATCAGACCCACAAAGGATCGATAGGTACTAACCCCCGAAATGACCCAGGAAGGGTATGACCCACACAATATCGATAGGTAACTAACACCCGCAATGTCCCAGGAAGGGTATGATCCACACAAGATCGATAGATAACTAACCCCCGCAATGACCCACACATGATCGGACCCACACAGGATCGATAGGTAACTATCCCCCGCAATGACCCAGGAAGGGGCTGACCCACACAGGATTGATAGGTAACTAACCCCCGCAAAGACCCACACAGGATCGGACCCACACAGGATCGATAGGTAACTAACCCCCGCAAAGACCCACACAGGATCGGAACCACACAAGATCTGTAAGCGCTGGCTCACACAGAACTGCTGAGCGCTGACCCACACAGGATCGGACCCACACAGGATCGGACCCACACAGGATCGGTAGCACTGATCCACGTAGGATCGCTGAGTGCTGTAGTTGTCACCGTTGAATCCACTGATGATCTCTGTACAGTCGTCGTCGTCGTCACAGTCGCAAACACAGGCACCACTAGGGTTCTCGCACACAGAAAGCTCGTTCGGCAGGGTCCGCTCCACGAGCCGTGAGGCTGATACATCAAATGACACATAGACCAGATTTGATGTATTCTAAAGTTCTGTATCGTCAACATGAACTCAACGTCGTAGACGGCACGCCAATCGGACGCTCGGTCTAAGAGTTATTGGCTTTTTCGTCCCAGGGGCCTGATTGGTTTTTAAGGAAAAACCAACCTGACCGTACTCCACTTGTGTCCAAACCTCATGCAGAGTAATCCAAAAGATCTGTCTCACTTAGAGGAATCCAACAAAGTCGACTCCACGTCAATCGGACGTCCAGAGCTAAAGATATGAGTGTTTCTGCTCCGAGGGCCCGGTTGGTTTCGTGTACGAACCAACCCGGCTGAACTCAAAATATTCTGAAACCTCGAGTGTTATATACTGAAACGACCTCCTCGATCCAAGGATTGCATCACAACTGACGGTGCATCGATCGGATGCTCATAGGACAAGTTATGGGCATCCGACCGGAAAAGATTCGGTATTAAGGGGTTCGGGCCCGGTCCGACCCGGCCCGATACTCTCCGGGTCGACCCGAACCAGGTCTGGGTCCGGCCCGCCTGGGCACGGCCTGGCCCGGCCCGGCCTGGGCACAGCTCCCCCATCGCGCTGTCCAGGCGCTCGGCCAAACGGCTGAGCCCTTTGGCATGGGGGGGGGGGGGGGGGGCGCCTGCCCCCTGGTTGTAACCGCGAACCCACTTTAATGGGGGCCATTTTGTTGGCCGGCCAGGGGTTTGAACCCTCGGATTCCTCTTGTCCGGCCTGCCCGTCCCGGACGGCCGGTTTCTGCCACCACGGGACCGGCGACGGCCGGTCCCCTACCTGCTCCGACACCGGCAACCCGGAACCGGCCGCCGGTCACCCTACTCAGCCGCGGCCAGGAACCGACTTCGGCTTGGTTCGTCCGGCGCGACACGACGGCGCCGTGGCCCTCCGCCGTGGCCCCTCTCCAGCCGTGGTGTCTTCAGTTCTCTTCGACGCGGCGCGATGGCGTCATGTCCTTGTTTAATTTCACGGCGCGGCGCAACGTTGCCGCACTTTCTTTACCGCACGATTCCGCGTGGTGCGTCGGCACCGCACCATTCCGTTCCAATCCACAAAAAAACCAACAATGATAAAGAAGGTGGGTCGGCCGTGTTTGTGCGGTCCATCCCCCCTCCCGTTAATCGATAGCATTTGGTCTTATTACACGAAGAACGTCAAAGTAGTATTTAAGAATCAAAAATAAAAATAAAAAACCCCTACCTTGTGCGAGCTTGAACAGAGGTTCGTTGAATGAGGATTCGTCGTGGAAAAACCGTCGCGGAAAGAGACGTCGAGGAAGGAGGAAGTCGCATTGGCGTCGCGGTACATGGCGTTGCGTAATCGGTTTCTGAGAACTCGACGTTCTTCGTCGGAGACCGATATTTTCTTTGCGTTCTTCGTCGAAAACGAAGAAGTTGCTCAAGTCCTTAGTATTTTCTCCCAAAAACTCCACCACAAGGTTCCAACCCCAAATAAAATAAGCTCACCTCTTATTTTATTAACATAACATAGCTTTTGAATTTCACGAGTTTGAAATTCAAACATCCACACTTAACTCACTTAATTAAAACATAAGTTTTCAAAAATTAATGGTGAGTTGAGTGGGTTTAAGAATAAGAAGGGGTGGGGTTCGTGTGGGCCCCACAACCCCCATAACCTCTCTTGGGATGTTGGGTAGTTACCCAACTTCCACCCAAAGCCTTAAACCACTTAATGAAAAATTAAAATTGTAGTTGAATTATAAATTAAACTTCCACAATATTTATCATCTTCTCCCATGAAAACGCAACTCCGGAACAGGTGTTCCTAAGCAATTACTGGCGCTGCGGTTCCATCGGTGCCCTCGTAATTCGATTCCGAGCTCCGGTTCAAAAGATAGGAATTCCCGCTTGTTCGTTCACGGAACATACCTGAGCTAAACTTCGGATAGAAATTCTGGGCACACCGGGCCTCGGAATCAAGTGCCGTCAGAAACTAATTTCTTGTAAAATCCCAAAGAAAATTAAGAAAACATTGTCCTTGAATTTTACGGGTCTTTACACTATTCTCATTCAGACCCTCTGTGCTAGTCGGCAGCCTTTGGCGTTCAGGGGAGGTGCACTTAAGGTAGTGACACCCAACCCGCTCGGCACTGTTCGGGTGGCTGGCTGGGTATGGGACGTTACAAAGTTGTATCAGAGGAGTTCTTGACAAAGATTTAGTAGCAGTGTTATTCTGGCTACTAATGAGATTGAGACTTCTCTTTTTATTTCTGCTGGTTTTACTATTGGGGATATGGTAGACTAGATATAAGTTGTGGTTACTGGGACTGGGTTTTTTAAATTGTGCTCAGGTGCCTGCAGCCCCAGGTATGAGGGATGGACCTAGTTTCCATGCGTGGGAATTGCTATTTTATTTTTCTCAGATTACAGTTTATATGATTTCCACCTCGGTGGCTCACATGGTGTGTGATGTTCTGCATTGTGATATGTGACCCTTGACCCGGTGTGGTAAGGGAGAATCGGACCTTGGCCCGGTATGGCAAGGCTTGTTGCTTGGCTTTTGATAGGCACATTTCTAGGGTATTTCAATTTCATAATTGCATGTATTCATTGTGAAGTGGTAATACCATGTGAATAAAATAAATCAATTTCCATGCTTTATCTACTTTGAAATGTAAAATGGTAAAATTTCTGATAGAATTGCTAGTTGTTGCAATGTGTATTCCATGCTTTATTTTTTTTGTAGAATTGCATGTGGCCAGGTTTTGGGTCTGACTCTTATGAGAGCAGGCAGGTACTATGGTTGAGGTAGTGTAACTGTCAGGATTGGGCGACTTGGTCGTCGGTTTGAGGCATCGTGAGTTTTCGGGATGGGCATGGCCTGAGGAACTATCAATACTTCGCTCTGTTGAGTGGGTAAGGAGGCCATTAGGCCGGGATTCCATGGGGCATGGGTTGTGGTGAGGGGGTGTAAGGGTAGTTGTTATACACTTCCTTCTACTGCTTTCCTTATCTGCATAAAATATATTGTTATATATATATATATATGAGTTGTCTGACCATTTATGGTATTCAGTGGGTTACTCCTTCACGGCTCGATGGAGTGGCAGGCAGGAGATGATACATCACTACTTGGAGGTCAGGCGTCAGGCAGCCGTGTTTTAGGACAGGTGCACGCCGTGGAGCTGCCCGAGGCTGAGTAGGACGGTGAGCCGATGACAGTTAGAGGTACACCACGGTGTGACTGTGATCTCCACGTTTCCTTTTTGGATTGACCTATAGAGGTATGTCTGTTTTGATTGCACGAGGTGCACATGATCTTTGTGGACTGACTAGATACTAGTAAGTGGGTTGGCACCATCTCGGGTGCATGATATATATATATATATATATATATATGAGATGTGTGGCATCGGGGAATCATGGATGCAGGTTACTTGAAGTGTCGTGGGCATCAGGGCATCGTGGATGCGGGTTAGTTGAGGTTTTGTGGGATTCAGGGCATCCTTGATGCGGGTTACATGAGGTGATAGGCACCAGGACCTCGTGGAGGCGGACACCGATGCAGTGTGGGATACTTTGGGTGTCAGAAGCGACACAGGAGCACCAATGAGGTACAGGGGCGATGATGCATCACGAGAGGATTTTGCTTCCGGAAAACAGGTTAGTAAACCCTGTTTGTTTTATGTTTTGTTGGGTTGCGACCGGGTAAGGCGATTCCTAAGGTGGGGAGCCCCATTGAGGAATTTAGCCGGAACCTTTGAGACCGGGGTAGTCCGAGTTGTTTAACTGGGATGGGTGTGTTCAGTGCCATCTCCGGGTTTTGTTTGGTAGCTCGGGGATGAGCTACATTAAGGTGGGGAGTTTGTAAGAACCCTGGTTTTTGGAACGGGTCAAAATCCCGACCCTGTTTAAATTTTTGACTTGATTCTGAGGAAACTGGATTAAATGGGAAGTTTCTGGAAACTTCCAGAATACATGTTGTGTACTTTAAGTACACGCCATGTATGTCTGGGCGTGTGGCCGACTGTGTACTCGCCAAGTACATGCCGTGCGGGTGACCGTGTAGAGTTTTCTTACTACATGGCGTGTAGTTTTGAACACTCCGTGTAGACTGCTGACCGTGTGAAGCCATACATGGTGTGTAGGCCGTTGGCCGGGTAAGAACCAGGGACACGCTGTGTTCCCTTTGGACACACCGTGTATTCGGGCCGTGTATGAGGAATATACATGGCATGTGGGAAAGTCGGCGAGGAAGGGAAGAGGAACCTAGTACACGTCATGTACCCAGAGGTACACGCCATGTACTCATGTCGACAGGTTCAGAAAGTAAGTCGGTGAAATCCTTCTATCTTATGGATAGTTAAATGAACCATACATGGCATGTAGTCCCAAAGTACACGCCGTGTAACTTCTTTTTTTCGCTTAAAACGGGAGTATCCTCGTATTGAGGAAGAACCTCATATCCTCCGCCCGGATACGTGAACAAGGCCGGCCGAACCTCCCTTCCCCTCCCGATCATCCGTCCGAGACCCGTTTCGATTGCTGATTAGTGAATTGGAACCCCCTCAATTTACCGAATTTTAGACCGAATTAGTGGGTGTTACCGAAGGAGTAGCATCGTGCGGGTCTCAGGTAGGTTGTGCGTACCTCATTTTGTGTTTTCGTGGTTGTCTAGGTAATGCGGCTTCGGCGCATTTTCAGGTATTTTTGAGTGGGACCCGTTTTATCTGCTTTTTCATACTGTATTGTTTATGGGACCTCTGGGATTCCTTTGGGTATGCATGGTTACCAGTTTGCGTGATCGGGGCCGGGTGAGGGGCCGTGGCTCATCAGGGCATTTTGGCTGGGGAACGCCAAAATGGTTTTAATTGCAATATTATTTTGTTAAACTATTAGTTTAAATTATTTATGCCTGTTATAATTATTGGAGGCATTTAAGACCTCAGTGCTGGTATGGGACATCACCTGGTATAATGAAATTGAACTATTTAGTTTGTTTTTCCGGTTTATGTTTTCGTGTTTAAACATGTTATATATACAATTGTTGAATTCCATCTGCTGGACCCTTTGGGGTGTGTTGGGCTTGACCCGGTTATGCTTGAGGGATGCTGATCATAGGTTGGGGATTTGCCCGGGTTACTTTGGGTGGTTTTAACCACATGATAGGCTATCATGGACGTCAGTTTGAGGCAGTATGACTGTCAGGTTGGGCATGGCCCGAGTTACATGGATGTCGAGGCCATCAGACTTGAGCGACATGGTCGTAGGGACACGAGGTGTCAGATGTTTTGGTGGGTTAGGAATATTTTGGTGATTACCGCTCATCGGGACTTTGAGTAGTGTGCACATAGAGATACTCTGTGATGAGGTGGTTTTGACCACTCGTGTGGGTAGAGTCCCCCGTAGTTGCGGTTAGGTATATTTGGTTGGGGGTGCTTGCCGTAGAAAGTCACGTGGGAGGTGAGGAGCCTTCAGGAAATGGGCGTGCCTTCAGAACGTCGGTACTTGTGACACAAGGTGTCAGGAGGCACATGGTGCCGGGTTACTATTTTTGGGCGTGCCTTCGGGACATCGGTACTTGAGACACGGGGTGTCAGGAGGCACATGGTGCCGGGTTACTATTTGTGGGCGTGCCTTCGGGACGTCCATTCTTGAGACACAAGGTGTCAGGAGGCACTTGGTGCTGGGTTACTATTTGGGGCGTGCCTTCAGGACGTCGGTACTTGAGACACGAGGTGTCAGGTGGAACACGATGCCGGGTTACACGACAGAGATTCCGACATTGGCCGAAGCAGGTGACACTCCATGGTGGCTGTTGAGCACCATTGGAGTTTGTATTTGTTTTTTCATTGTACTAATTTCTTCTTTCTTGGTAAATGCATGACTTCTTAAACACATATATTTGGTATGCACCGTTGGGTGGTATCCTACTGAGATTTTCCTCACACCCTGCATGGGCCCTTCCAGATGCATGCAGACTTCATGGATTTTTGTGCAGGAAAGGGGCCAGCTTTAGGAGCTGGGTTACGTTAGTTGTTGCAAGGAGATGGTATAGACCTTGAGGTCATACCTAGATGGGGTTTACTGTTGTGTTTACTTTTCTGTATCAGCATGCATACTTGTCGTAGCTACTGTTGGTTAGCCATTGGCACCCTTTTGTATGTTGATCTACTTTGGATGCATGTTATACTGTTCAGTAGTAGTTACATGTTATCAGCATGATGTTGTGTGTATTTCCGCTGCTTTTGTTATAATTATTGTTTCCGCTGTTTGTTGATATTGGATATGCTTCCGCTCTGTGGGTCTGGTTTGAGTCTATTGAGTCTTTCTTTCCGCTTCATCATTACTATTATACTCAGACCTGTAACCTTACTATGATCCTCCGAGAGGGTATACCCACCCAACTATACCCATTCAGACCCTCGCTGCTAGTCTGTAGCCTTTGGCGTTCAGGGGAGGGGCACCTAAGGTAGTGACACCCAACCCTCTCGGCACTGTTCGGGTGGCTGGCCGGGTCTGGGACGTTACACTAAGGCCTTGAAAATATATTTTAGAATTTCTGGAATATGCACGTACCTCATTATGAAGCTAGTAATTTAAATTTCATGTGGTTATTCTACTAGTATAATACCCATGATTATGTTTTATTGTGACATTATTTACTCAACTCATATTCCTTCCAGAATGTGTTCATTTTAATTATTAGTAATGTCATGTGTTTCAATTATTCACCATGCCAAATGGTTATATTTATGGTATATATTTTTGTATTTCTTACTCTTACATGGTTTTTGAGGTCACCCCTTTCTCATGTTTTATTTTCCCAGGATATGAAGAAGTAAGTTATAAATGACATGATGAAATAACCTAGGAGTTATGGATGCTTTCAAAGGAGTTCCTATATTATATTTACTTTCATGATGTATTGTTGTAATTATATTTTTTATCTTGTTTGCAAAAGCTACTAAAATACATTTTCCTTCGGGATGAATACTCCTTGTTTATATGCCAATGTAATAAAATATGGCACCGGCACCAGGCAATTGGGGTCTGGTCCTTACAATATATATATCCTCCATGTACATATTCCCTCATGGAGTGGGGAATACATAAATTGGATTAAGGATGTATATATATATATATATATATATATATAGAAGTGTGTGCATTTGAGCCAGAGA
The DNA here is from genome assembly GCA_963277665.1 of Viscum album. Classification (NCBI taxonomy): domain Eukaryota; kingdom Viridiplantae; phylum Streptophyta; class Magnoliopsida; order Santalales; family Viscaceae; genus Viscum; species Viscum album. The sequence goes on along the minus strand of OY728123.1, from coordinate 786,146,581 downwards.
CTATTTGAGTTAGAAAGTGTTGGCCTAGACATTCCATGAGTTAGAATCCACAACCTTTCTTTTAATTTAAAATACAGTAGTAGTTTATTTACTACATTTGATAAATTAGACTATATTCTGGAATGAACTACGTATTTTTTCTAAATAATTTTTATATTACAAAATCATTTTTTGTAATAAAACCCCTCCATCATAGGTATGCTTCCTTGAAACTAAAAAAGTAGTGAGTAGACTGTTATTTTTTCTTGGTTTTATGATCTGTGGTTTTCTTATGCTTTCACAGTTAGATGAAGTTGTTTTAAATTAATGTAATTTTGATTACTTAGTTATGATATTCTTCTACTTCCTTTCATGTTGATTCTCTTGGGTTAAATGGTTCTATTGAACTTATATTAAATTAAAGGCGGTGTGTACCCATGTGAAATAAATTAAATTGAATCATAATAAATGGATGTGTATACCCTTGTGATAATATTTAAATGTATATGGTCTAAAATTAAATTCCCTTAGTCATGAGTTTTATTATGAATATGAAATATATAATTTCTAGATTTGTTTAGTAATTGGATTTCCAAATATAATTAAATAATGAGAAGAATTAATTAAGGACTGATCGTTATGGAATTATTGGACTTTGGAACCGATGAACAAGATAATTAATTTGAGAATTAATTATAGAATTATTAGGAATTGATGATTTCGAAATGAATTGATGAATTGATTTTCAAGGATTGAATTGGGTAAATGTGGTTATAAATGTATATTGAGAATTGTGAATTTAAGATAGTTACTTAACATGTTAATTATGAAAAGATGAATCGAAAATTTGTGAAAATTAACCTGTAGATTAATTTTTACATATTAATTATGTTTATGGTTAATCAATTGCTGAATTGCTTAAAAGTGATGTGATTAATCAATTGGGTGATAGGCGTGACATTATACATACATGATATTCATGTAAGATTGATTTATGAGGTAATGTGTGAGCTTTATGATGTTCTACGTCACAAATTACTCCATGATATGGCCTCACATAAGAATAATTTCGAACTTCGATATGTGTCGAATTTGGTGCAGAGATATAATATCACCATTAATTAATTTGATCTCCAGCATGAGTTGAATCAGGTATTATTATATGATATTAAAAAGGTAATCCTTCATGTTTTAGTATTGAGGTATGGGTGTCCACGGGAACCCTGGAGTTATGAAATGATTAAATAAATAAAAAATAAAAATGTGATTACAGTTATTTATGCATTGTATATATACAGTTCTTGTCTAGACTCTTATTCTGACTATGCTCCAAAGTATACATCACCAATAAATTTCCCTTAGGAACCTAGAAGAGTTTTTATTTATTAATTCAATTTTGTTATTACTTCACTATACTTGTACACTTCTTAATTATTGTTCACTGCCTAGTTTGGGATAAACACTGGGGGGGTACTGGAAAATTGAGTTTTTATCTCACACCCTTCTTAGGAACCATTGGTACCCATGTAGACCGTATATTTACAAGATCTAAGATGATTATTTTATTAGCTTATACCAAGGGGTTAGGAGCAAAGGACTAAGTTAAAGCTCAAGATGATCCTAGAGATCCCCCATGGGGATCTGCTTTCTTTTTATATTTTTGCATTGTATTCGAAAACATGTTGTTTTTTTACTACTTTCAGATATGTATCATCATATGGAATTCATGCATTGTAAAACTGGCATTGGACTTTTTCTATATTCATTTGTTATTACAATTTTCCTCCAATACATTAGTTATTTCTTTATACTTCTTCTGCTGATTTTTCAGTTTTACTATCCATTTACCACTGTGCACTTTGATATTGAGTGTATAGTCTCCCCACTGAAGTACCTTTACACCCTCACTGCTAGTCAACAGACTATGATATATGGCGAGACACGTTTAAGGTCATGTGGTGACTTTTCTGACTACCAGTTCGATGGTATGTCAGGACTGGACTTTACAAAGTGGTATCATATGGTAATTTTTCCTTTGTCTTACTATTTGGGTTTGTATACCGACGATTTGGAATGTATAACTACTTGGTTAATAGCTATTCTTAGGAATTATCACCCCAAATATAGGAAATTACCATGTGTCTAGGGTTTAGAATTTATGTTTATATTGTTCGATGTTATAGTTGATATGATTTCCCCTTGGGTGACTGGTGTATTTTCTTCTGATTATTGATTATGAAAATTATTCAATATTTTACATGGCATAGTATAGAAGGGATGGAGAATTACATGAATCATATTATGAACTTATAAATTCACATTCCATGCATTTGACATGCCATGTAGTTTCATTAGTAGGATTCCTTTTAATTTGGATTTTGCGCCTTGGGTGTAATGCCCTGTTTTTTATTTTCATTAGAATTATTACTTGTATAACATGTTAGGTGATTATATTCCATGATTCGATGTTATATTATGTTTACATGTTACAAATTATGATAGCATGATAGATATTTTTTGATATTTAAATGACTGTGCGGGTGGAAATTGATTGGTTCTATTTACAATGGGAGCCAGTTTTAGTTTTAAGGTGTACGGGCACCTTATAACCGGGAAAAGGATAACTTTCATATTCAACCCATTGAAAAAGGGATATTAATGATAAAATGTTAAAAAGAATTTGTTTGATTAAATGGGATCAAAATGCCCTGGTAAAGTGCATGGGTGCTCTATGGATTTGTAGATGGCCACTAATATCACTAGACCATTATGTATATGAGAATATTTTACAGAATACCCCTTCGATGGCGTTTTAAAGATTTTCATGTTTAACAACTTATATTGGGGTTTATTTTTTAAGAACCCGAGATGATTAATGGGACCCTCTGATGTCACCTTTTTGTTAAAAATGTATTTAGATTCTAAATTTCATGTTTATGATGGAATGTCACTGAATGTTAAATGTTTAAAGAGGATGTTGGATATAGCTGGCTTATATTTCACATGGTTCATTGAATAAAACCCAAGTTCCATGTTGTGAAATAGTACTTGTGGGTTATTAAAATTCTTTGAAATGATTAATGGTTGAGATGAATTAATGAAATAGATTAAAATTATAACATTAAATGGTGGACTTTGATTAAACCCTCATAGAAGGGTAGTGTTAAATGTTTCCTGTAGCATGCCTTGGAACAGATATGTGAGCATTTATCCATAAGATATTTCATTTAGCAATGGATTTCATAAAAATGGAGCTCTCGACCCTAGTGATTTTGTTTTCTGTGACATAGTGATAGGTTCAACGTGTATGATTTGTAAGGGGCTAGCCCAAGGTAGGCAGGATTGTTAGACCTTGATACACCTTGATACCTCTATGATATTTTTGAGGTTGGAGTTGTCTGGGTGTCATCCTCCCTAGTAAGAATTCTAGGATTTAGAAAAAACCTTATTCGAATGGGTGGGCATTATATCTTGAACCCTTATATGGGAATAAGCATTGAGTAATCCTTGGTTCAGCAATTTATACATGCCTCTGGCATGACCATTTTTTTTGGAGGTTGTGTCAACGACTTTGTATTCCATTAGTGATGGATGAATCTATGTGTCTTCATCTGAGTTAATGGTTGTATGAGATGATGTGTTGTTTTATTTTGTGAATTCAGGGTTTTATGTGTTATCATATGTGATACCAATTGATCATTTAGTGATTTAACTAACTTTTTGAGTTTAGTTTGATCATTGAGTTATGTGATGTTGACAGAATTCTGGGGTCCACTCTAAAGTGGATTGATTGGGGCGTTAAGTATGTTTTTCACAATTGTTGGGACAAATTTTCAGGACACATATGTTTTGATAGACCAGTATGTTTAACTTTCATCATTCTTGGTAGATGTTTTGACATGGTGATTGTTGTTTGTGGAACGTCACATGTGCATAATGGTGTTTCTGAAATAGATTTCTTGCGAGAGGCTGGTCTTTCCTTTTGATGACTTGGACACTCCTAAGGTGGGGAGAATAACATTGGTTCTAGTATACCAATTAGTGCATGCTTGTAAACATGATCATGATGAGGTTGGTAGTATGTGAAACCCTTTAGAAAATTTTTTAGTCTGGTAAGAGGATTGGTGGTATGGTTTGAATGAACATTATTGCCCATGTGGGATAGCCATCTGGGTTATGTTGACGATTCATCAGTAGGTGAAGCCGAGTTTTTGAAAAGAATCGACTAGAAATATTTCGACTTATCTTCTTGGGGTTCTTTGGTTAACTCATAGTGTGCTCTTCTAGATGAGATGATGACCAGATCATGTCTCTAGTTGCATGGGCTCAGTTGAACACCACTTAGATGTTTGGGTTGTATTTTGAGCTTTGGCTCAGGTTTTAAAGGCTTAATCCCTAGGGCTTGTGAAATGTTCAAAGGTGCAGTTATCGTTTTGAAACACAACATGATCGTTCAAATGAGACTTTATGACCTTGTTAGGTTAGGTGATGTCGGCATAGATGTAACACCCCAGGTAAATAAGGAATATGACATTTTCATATTTATCCATATTTGTGAATAAAATATTAATATGACTTTAAAGGGGATGCTATGCTCAATGGCGTACCCAACACGCAACAATGAGTTTCTTGAGAATCTTACGTTGCACTCTAATAATAAAATAATATTATTCTAAATGGTAGTTAACATGTAGTCGTTGTAATGGCGGGAATGGATATAAATAACTAAAATATGATTATATATGTTCTTAAATATTTTTACATATATACAATAAAAGATAAAGGCTTAAAATAGGGAAAGAATTAAATTTTAGGCGTATATGCCCTAGTTTTCACTAAAGGTTCACTTGTCGCCTTTTGATGGGGAACCGTCATTAAATATAGTTTTGTTCACTCTTAAACATTCTTTTGGACCAAATAAAACTCTTATTAAGAATCGGGACATCAAAATTTACTTTGTGTAAATTTTTGGTATCTTTCCGATAAAGTTCATTTTTTTAATGAATAGTGTAAAATGTTGTATTTTAATTCAAAACCACTTTTTAATATAATTTATTTATATGATTAGATTATATTTTGAATTGGTTTTAAAGTTAAATTTGAAAATATTTTTACCATTAAATCCAATAGGGGTCATTGGAATCAATTTCACTTTGAAATCCGACTTAAATTAGCGTCAATCTTTTGATACTTATTGTTTCATAAAACACGCTATTTGTCATGACAGCGGGAATTAATTATTAAATTAATTAATTTGACTTATATGTTTTGAATTTTGTAAAACGGACTACATTTTTGAATTCAGAATATCAAATATAGCTTAGGGTGAATTTTTTGGATTTTTCTGAAAAACTTCAATTTTTGATGAATAGTGAAACCACTAAGTGGCACTTATAAAACTGATTTTCCGTTTAAATGAAATTTTGCCATCATTGTGTTTTGATTTTCAAAAATCCGACATACATGGTTGTCATTAATAAGTAAAATGTGGTTCAATGAGATTAAAATAATTTTTTGGTGAATAGTAACTTATTAAGTTTTTAATCGCGATTAATGGTAATTAGTGTAGTTTAAGGTAAAAATGATATTATAAGAATGTGAAAACACCATGACACTTGTCCTACACCTATTGGGTGAGTCATGGCCGACCAAGACAGGCCATGGTCCAACTTGGGGACCCAATGGAGCCACTTTATTTGGGAAATGACATAAATAACATTTTATTTAATGTAAAAGTAAAATTGACACAAACATGATATGTTTTACTAAGACAATTTTTAAGTGGGGTTATACAAGTCATAGTTTTGATTATAAATATTCATTGGAAAGCTAAAAAGATTTCCTACATCATAGTATTTGTTTTATAATTTTTAGACATTAAATAAATTAAATTATTTATGACATAATAATGATGCAGCGATGACATCATTATTTGACGATTTAAATAAAATGGAAAGATAATATAAAATCTATGAACTAAACATGTCCAAAACTTATTGGATGAGGGTATTTCGAAGCCTTATCACCTTATCCACGAATTATATCAATGTGGGACCTTTTGAAAACCAAACACATTTTCAAATAAAGTAATATTTCTTTACTTTCCAAAAGTGCCCCTCCTCTCCTCTTATAAAAGGCCCCCAACTCTACCTCATTTCACACACTCCTCAAGCCTTTTGCTCGGCCAACCCCTGCCCATTTACACTCTCCACATCCCTCTCCTCATCCTAGAGGATTCCCTTTGGGCAGAATCCTTTCAAAGGAAGCCTTTAGGCTCAAATCAAAAAGAGTTACACTTTTAAGGGTAATTCTTTCTCTCATGTTCATTTGTTTTATTTTGCTTCTCCAACCCCATAAACTCTTTTTATTTACTTCTTTTGTAACAAAACCAGTATCTTAAATATACTAGGATGTTGTTATAAGATTTATTCGAGCTACACTCTCACACAACTACATCAAATGGTTAAAGAACATACGGTTTCCGTGGATGGCGAAATTCTGCCTCCCAAAACGATGATTGTTCAATACTCATTTAACACCTTCAAAGGTGGCCATTATGATGTCACTATTTTTATATATGATATATAATATGTTTATTTTTTCCTTAAGCTTATGTTTTTTTTTCATTTTGGGCATACCTTTATGGTTTCCATTATGGGTAAACGCGATATCTTCATTTAAGGAAGTGCGGACTACCGCCCCCTCAAAGTGATTTGATTCGTTAAATACCATATGTGGGACGTATAAAGGATGGAACTATGATATTATATATGATATTATACTGTAATTATAATATACCTTTATATCATTATTATTCCATTCTATAAAATATGAAATAGAAATGAAAGTAGCGTTCATGCGTACGTACGGCTTACCGTCTCCATGAACGGTGCATTTCATTTCTTACCTCTAAATGATTATGTAATGTTATAAATGCATGAATGTACTGGATATATATGACATATATGATATCCAAATCATGAATATGATTCTGGATATAATAAACATTTGACCACACGAACAACATGTAATGGTAAGAAGTCCACTTTCGACTTAAGAACCAAATATCGACAAAACAAACATTATTAACTTAAATGTTTACATAATGTTTATAACATGGAAATAAGTGATATAATAGGAATAATGAACTAGAAAAAGGTTCTTAATAAAGTGGAAATTAACTCAAGTTTATTATTCAGGACGTTAAAGAACGATCGAGTCATGTCGGACCCGAGGTAAGGGATCTTACTCCTCTCTTTCTTTTTAAGTACACTCTTTTATGTAATTCCTTTTAAAGATCATCTTTCTTGTTATTGGGATGATCTTTTATATTAATACTACTCTAATTTTTATTTTCATGTGATGAGAGACCCTATTCTCTCTCATCAATCCATTTTGGATGTTTTTATTGGCACCGTTAGGCTGCCGAACTTTCGTAAGAGATCTAACTTCTCTCTTTATTTTTAAGTACTCTCCTTTATGTCACTTCTTTTACGCTCTTATTTGTAATGTTGGGGGATGTTATTTTATATTCCTCTTGCTGTACATTACATTTTAATGTGATGAGATACCCTATTTGATCTCATCAATCCATATTCGGAAGATTTATGTGGCGCCGTTAGGCTTTCGAGTTTTCGTGAGGTATTTTTCATCTCACTTTTATTCCCGTGAGATTTATGCTACATTTGCCACAAATTCCATTGAGTGGTGTATGTACTGCCCATTATTCTACTCTGTATGTAATATACTTTTTTTATGAGTATTTACATCAAAGACCTATTGTCTTTCTTTCATGGGGTGTATGTTTTGAAAGATACCCAAGTCGGTAAGGGAACCTTTCACCCTCCTCTTTTTTTAAAAGACTTCTTTTATTGGGTATTTTAATTTACATATTTTTATGTTGGGATATGTTCTCACACATCCTTATTAATGTAAATTTTATTTCCAAGTGATGAGATACACTTTTTATCTCTCATCAACTCATTTTGATGTGATGCCGTTAGGCTGTCAAGGGAACTTTTTAACCCAATTTCGATTTCTTTGGGTTCAACTTGTAGTCATTGAATATGTCATCCATTGAATATGTGTGAATGACCTTTTATTGTTTTTCACTTAATATCCACTTATATTGGGTGTATATATATTTGTCACACATATTTTTGAGATTTATTTGTCCTTAATTTAAGGATACCTTCTTTATAAGGGATTTCATCACATTTGACATTTCTATTGAGGGTTCATTGTTGTTATGCACCAATTCACTCTTATATGGTGTATATACTGTCTTTGGAGTATTATATCATGAATCCTTTTATTCTCATGATATTATAAAGTTCTGACTAAATGTTATTCCTCAATTATTGTATTCGAGTGTCTCTAATTTTGGTAAAACCCCTTTAACCAAAATATCATTTTAAATGTTTTAATTATTTTTTATTATTAATATCCATGTTTTCAAAATGGTTTTAAGGATTTATTTATATGGATATTAATGGTTTAAAATGTTAAAAGCATCAAGGTGGTATGGGACACTTTGATTCAAAAATCTCTTTATTAAATGTTTTAAATGGTTTTGGAAATGGTTTCTTTTTGAATGGATTCATTATTTCAATATCCTAAAATGTTATATTGTGATTGAAATGTGGAAATGTTATGTTTCCTTTATTAATGTTTATGTGATACGATTATGTTATGGTTCTTTGGCATTGTTATGAAGAACGGGTGGTTCCGTGATAAACTAAGGGCGGGTGAGCCCGATATAGCTCTCCAATGCATTGGGTAACGCGAAGGAGTGAAACGTTAAGGTTTCTCCGAAGAGATTTAGGGGATATACTGTGATGGGTATTCCAAACGTAACCAAGAGGGTTACTCCCTACATAAGAATGTTATGAATGCCTCAAGTTACCTTTATGTCTTATGTTTTCTATGATTTATTCATGATTTGATATGCCTATGTTTTATGGGTAAAGTATGATTTCATACTTATGTATATATGAACTCATGTTTTCTTTCCATATTTTTATAACCCATACTGAGCCTTTTATTCTCATCCCAAGTTTTTGAAATGTTTTTCTCAGGTCAAGGGAAAGGTACATGATGTGATGATAGGGTCGAGGATGTGTCAAGATAGAATCCATGATTCATTTTAAATATGTTTCCGTTGATGGGAAGAATGAATACTGTCTTTTATGTAACCACTTTGTTTAAATGTGGAATGTAATGCAAGTTTCATGATCTAATTCTCTAAAACTCTAAACCTGAAAAGATCCTCAATGTGTAATCTTGTAATAACTCAAGATTAAGTAAGGTTTATGGCTGGGGCCTTATAGTTGGTATCAAAGGTTGGTTTAGATAACTTTAGAGGTTAGGGTATTCTTTAAGCATAACTGACATTACCATAATGGTTAGGATTTCAAACAAGAGTCTTAGTTTTAGATAAATTGAATGAGTAAGTATATCTTATTGTTTATCTTACTCATTAGTGCATGATGGTTTTGTTGATATACTCACACTGACCTTTTTGGTTTTAGTAAATGGCTGGATCTAGCAGGCACCAAAGTAACAGTGGATGTGAAGGAAACTGTGACAGTGTTTTGAGCAAGCAACTGAATTATATGGGAGCTGCAATGAGAACTCTTGTGATTATCCTGAACCAACTATCTGGAGTCATGATTGACCACCTAAACCTTGGAGATTTCTCTAAGACATCATATATTCAAGAAACAAATCCCTTCGGAAGTACAGGTAATAATCATAAAGGTAAGTGTGTTCAAAAACCTATGTGTCAAAGATGTGGAAAGAAACACCTAGGAAAATATTTTGAAGGGACAGAAATATGCTATAGATGTGGAAATGAAGGTCATAAAGCAAGAACATGCCATGGAAAAAGGAAGCATCCAGTTGACTCGAGGAAAGGGAATGAAGTTCTTTCTGGGGGATCAATTGAATGTTTTAAATGTGGTGTGCATGGTCATTATGCAAACACATGTCCTATGAAGAAGTTTCGTGAATGGGGTCACCAAGAGCGTACCAATATTCGTTTACCAATACCTAATGCCATTCCGATTGAGGGTGAAGAAACTGATAATGACCAATCAAAGGTATGTACTATTTCATGACTATTGTTTTCCAATTTTGGAATCATAGGATATGATTCATGATTTTGTTTGTAGGAAAGAGGTATTTCGGAATAAGTTGGAAAGGAATGGATAATGGATAATGAAGAATGTTGAATGAATAAGATGTCAACATATAAGGGATTCAAGAGTTATGGTGAAATTCTTAAGAGTATTAAGTCTCTTTTGATGATGGGGTTACATTAGAAGACTTTTTATATTATGTGTAACCCTGATGTTTAATATAGGCAAATTTTATTCAAGTAATAGATATCTTTTCTTTTGTGGACATAGTTATAAAGAACAATTGGGTTTATATGATCCTTACTTTTGAGGTAATTATGGGTTACTATATGTTATGATGGAAAATGAAAGGCATGAGATAAACTTGAGGTTAAAATATGTTATGATCATCTTCGAAGATTTTATCTCATTTTGGGGAATGTTTTAAGAATTATATAGTTTTGTAAAAAGGACAACACGTAGACCGTGTGACATCCCGTCGCGTCGGACAAAGCCGCGGGAATCGAACCCACAACCAAAGTGTGACTGGTATTTATTGCCTACCACTAGACTACGTGAAGTCCCTGGTTAGTTTGACGGATTCTTTTTAGTTATATGATTTTATGAATTAAGATTAAATTGATTTTGGGTTATTTATGTAAATGATTAACCTATCATGGAGGATATGTGATTAGGTTAATTACTTTTCAATGCGAGACTTTAAGTGCAACTGATTTTGATTGGAGATAAATGTTACGATTTAACTTGGAAGACTATGTGACTAAATCCTTCAAATGTTTGGGTTTCAATCTTATATTGGTTTACTTTGATGAATTTTATGGACAAATTGTTTATCGGATGGTCCTCGTTGAACTTTGGGTTTTGTTGGACAAATTTTGGAGATTATGAATAGATTTTCTTTCTAATGGGTTATCCTTTTCTGGGTTATCTGATCTTGTACTAATATTTTGGGTTTTGGTTTTGGTTAAAGTCTATAGACGTGGGAAGTATGTAGTTCTTTTTTGTGGATTAGGTGATTCTCAAGAAGTTGATTATAGTACTCTTAATTTGAACAAGTGTTCCTAAATACTCGTCTTTTGGAAAAAAATATGAGTTTGACTAAGGAATCTAGTAAAATTTGAAAGTCAAAATGATAAGTGATTATGCTTCCTTATGAATAAATTCCTCAATAAAAAGTAAATTAAAACAAAAATGTTGTCTATTAACTTTTCCTACTGGGGAATCGAATACCGTTTAACCCATCACAAGTTTGTGATTTTCTCATGGTTAACTTTCTCCTAAACATGTTTCCTATCACTCTCCATCAGAACATGACCCTTTGTTTTTTCCTCCATGTCCATATTTTCATAATTGGAATCCTAGTATGGGTTAACTCGGGTGACCTTTGTACTTATCTTTCTTTATTTTAAAGTGATTGTTTTACCGACTCTTCTCTGATGTGGGACGTTCAAGGATGTTTCCAAGTGCAATTTTAAAATTGCGAGGACGCAATTCCCAAAAGGGGGGAAGGATGTAACACCCCAGGTAAATAAGGAATATGACATTTTCATATTTATCCATATTTGTGAATAAAATATTAATATGACTTTAAAGGGGACGCTATGCTCAATGGCGTACCCAACACGCAACAACGAGTTTCATGGGAATCTTACGTTGCACTCTAATAATAAAATAATATTATTCTAAATGGTAGTTAACATGTAGCCGTTGTAATGGAAGTAATGGATAGAAATAACTAAAATATGATTATATATGTTCTTAAATATTTTTACATTTATACAATAAAAGATAAAGGCTTAAAATACGGAAAGAATTCAATTTTAGGCGTATATGCCCTAGTTTTCACTAAAGCTTCACTTGTCGCCTTTTGATGGCGAACCGTCATTAAATATAGTTTTGTTCACTCTTAAACATTCTTTTGGACCAAATAAAACTCTTATTAAGAATCGGGACATCAAAATTTACTTTGTGTAAATTTTTGGTATCTTTCCGATAAAGTTCATTTTTTAATGAATAGTTTAAAATGTTGTATTTTAATTCAAAACCAATTTTTAATCTAATTTATTTATATGATTAGATTATATTTTTAATTGTTTTTAAAGTGAAATTAGAAAATTTTTTACCATTAAATCCAATAGTGGTCGTTGGAATCAATTTCACTTTGAAATCAGACTTAAACTAGTGTTAATCTTTTGATACTTATTGTTTCATAAAACACGCTATTTGTCATGACATCGGGAATTAATTATTAAATTAATTAATGTGAGTTATATGTTTTGAATTTTTTAAAACGGACTTCATTTTTGAATTCAGAATATCAAATATAGCTTAGGGTGAATTTTTGGGATTTTTCTGAAAAACTTCAATTTTTGATGAATAGTGAAACCACTAAGTGGTACTTATAAAACTGATTTTCCGTTTAATTGAAATTTTTCCATCATTGTGTTTTGATTTTCAAAAATCCGACATACATGGTTGTCATTAAGAAGTAAAATTTGGTTCAATGAGATTAAAATAATTTTTTGGTGAATAGTAACTTATTAAGTTTTTATATCGCGATTAGTGGTAATTAGTGTAGTTTAAGGTAAAAATGATATTATAAGAATGTGAAAACACCATGACACTTGTCCTACACCTATTGGGTGAGTCATGGACGACCAAGAAAATCCATGGTCCAACTTGGGGACCCCATGGAGCCACTTTATTTGGGAAATGACATAAATAACATTTTATTTAATGTAAAAGTAAAATTGACACAAACATGATATGTTTCACTAAAAAAAATTTTAAGTGGGGTTATACAAGTCATATTTTTGATTATAAATATTCATTGGAAATATAAAACGATTTCCTACATCATATTATTTTTTTTTATAATTTTTAGACATTAAATAAATTAAATTATTTATGACATAATAATGATGCATTGATGACATCATTATTTGACGATTTAAATAAAATGGAAAGATAATATAAAATCTATGAACTACACATGTCCAAAACTTATTGGATGAGTGTATTTCTACGCCTTATCACCTTATCCACGAATTATATCAATGTGGGACCTTTTGAAACCGAAACACATTTTCAAATAAAGTAATATTTCTTTACATTCCAAAAGTGCCCCTCCTCTCCTCTTATAAAAGGCCCCCACCTCTACCTCATTTCACACACTCCTCAAGCCTTTGGCTCGGCCAAACCCTGCCCATTTAAACTCTCCACATCCCTCTCCTCATCCTAGAGGATTCCCTTTGGGAAGAATCCTTTTAAAGGAATCCTTTAGGCTCAAATCAAAAGGAGTTACACTTTTAAGGGTAATTCTTTCTCTCATGTTCATTTGTTTTATTTTGCTTCTCCAACCCCCTAAACTCTTTTTATTTACTTCTTTTGTAACAACACCAGTATCTTAAATATACTAGGTTGTTGTTATAAGATTTATTCTAGCTACACTCTCACACAACTACATCAAATGGTTAAAGAACATACGGTTTCCGTGGACGGCGAAATTCTGCCTCCCGAAACGATGATTGTTCAATACTCATTTAACACCTTCAAAGGTGGCCATTATGATGTCACTATTTTTATATATGATATATAATATGTTTATGTTTTCCTTAAGCTTCTGTTTTTTTTCATTTTGGGCATACCTTTATGGTTTCCATTATGGGTAAACGCGATATCTTCATTTAAGGAAGTGCGGACTACCGCCCCCTCAAAGTGATTTGATTCGTTAAATACCATATGTGGGACGTATAAAGGATGGAACTATGATATTATATATGATATTATACTATAATTATAATATACATTTATATCATTATTATTCCATTCTATAAAATATTAAATAGAAATGAAAGTAGCGTTCATGCGTACGTACGGCTTACCGTCTCCATGAACGGTGCATTTCATTTCTTACCTCTAAATGATTATGTAATGTTATAAATGAATGAATGTACTGGATATATATGACATATATGATATCCAAATCATGAATATGATTCTGGATATAATAAACATTTGACCACACGAACAACATGTAATGGTAAGAAGTCCACTTTCGACTTAAGAACCAAATATCGACAAAACAAACATTATTAACTTAAATGTTTACATAATGTTTATAACATGGAAATAAGTGATCTAATAGGAATAATGAACTAGAAAAAGGTTCTTAATAAAGTGGAAATTAACTCAAGTTTATTATTCAGGACGTTAAAGAACGATCGAGTCAAGTCGGACCCGAGGTAAGGGATCTTACTCCTCTCATTCTTTTTAAGTACACTCTTTTATGTCATTCCTTTTAAAGCTCATCATTCTTGTTATTGGGATGATATTTTATATTAATACTACTGTAATTTTTATGTTCATGTGATGAGAGACCCTATTCTCTCTCATCAATCCATTTTGGAAGTTTTGATTGGAACCGTTAGGCTGCCGAACTTTCGTAAGAGATCTAACTTCTCTCTTTCTTTTTAAGTACTCTCCTTTATGTCACTTCTTTTAAGCTCCTATTTGTAATGTTGGGGGATGTTCTTTTATATTCCTCTTTCTGTACATTATATTTTAATGTGATGAGATACCCTATTTGATCTCATCAATCCATATTCGAAAGTTTTATGTGGCGTCGTTAGGCTGCCGAGTTTTCGTGAGGGATTTTTCATCTCACTTTTATTCCCGTGAGATTTATGCTACATTTGCCAAAAATTCCATTGAGTGGTGTATGTACTGCCCATTATTCTACTCTTTATGTAATATACTTTCGTCTATGAGTATTTACATCAATGACCTATTGTCTTTCTTTCATGGGGTGTATGTTTTGAAAGATACCCAAGTCGGTAAGGGAACCTTTCACCCTCCTCTTTTTTTAAAAGACTTCTTTTATTGGGTCTTTTAATTTACTTATTTTTATGTTGGGATATGTTCTCATACATCCTTATTGATGTAAATTTTATATCCAAGTGATGAGATACACTTTTTATCTCTCATCAACTCATTTTGATGTGATGTCGTTAGGCTGTCAAGGGAACTTTTTAACCCAATTTCGATTTCTTTGGGTTCAACTTGTAGTCATTGAATATGTCATCCATTTAATATGTGTGAATGACCTTTTATTGTTTTACACTTAATATCCACTTATATTGGGTGTATATATATTTTTCACACATATTTTTGAGATTTATTTGTCCTTAATTTAAGGATACCTTCTTTATAAGGGATTTCATCACATTTGACATTTCTATTGAGGGTTCATTGTTGTTATGCACAAATTCACTCTTATATGGTGTATATACTGTCTTTGGAGTATTATATCATGAATCCTTCTATTCTCATGATATTATAAAGTTCTGACTAAATGTTATTCCTCGATTATTGTATTCAAGTGTCTCTAATTTTGGTAAAACCCCTTTAACCAAAATATCGTTTTAAATGTTTTAATTATTTGTTGTTATTAATATCCATGTTTTCAAAATGGTTTTAAGGATTTATTTATATGGATATTAATGGTTTAAAATGTTAAAAGCATCAAGGTGTTATGGGAAACTTTGATTCAAAAATCTATTTATTAAATGTTTTAAATGGTTTTGGAAATGGTTTCTTTTTGAATGGATTCATTATTTCAATATCCTAAAATGTTATATTGTGATTGAAATGTGGAAATGTTATGTTTCCTTTATTCATGTTTATGTGATAAGATTATGTTATGGTTCTTGGGCATTGTTATGAAGAACGGGTGGTTCTGTGATAAACTAAGGGCGGGTGAGCCCGATATAGCTCTCCAATGCATTGGGTAACGCGAAGGAGTGAAACGTTAAGGTTTCTCCGAAGAGATTTAGGGGATATACTGTGATGGGTATTCCAAACGTAACCAAGAGGGTTACTCCCTACGTAAGAATGTTATGAATGCCTCAAGTTACCTTTATGTCTTATGTTTTCTATGATTTATTCATGATTTGATATACCTATGTTTTATGGGTAAAGTATGATTTCATACTTATGTATATATAAACTCATGTTTCCTTTCCATATTTTTATAACCCTTACTGAGCCATTTATGCTCATCCCAAGTTTTTGAAATGTTTTTCTCAGGTCAAGGGAAAGGTACATGATGTGATGATAGTGTCAAGGATGTGTCAAGAAAGAATCCATGTTTCATTTTAAATATGTTTCCGTTGATGGGAAGAATGAATAATGTCTTTTATGTAACCACTTTGTTTAAATGTGGAATGTAATGAAAGTTTCATGATCTAATTCTCTAAAACTCTAAACCTGAAAAGATCTTCAATGTGTAATCTTGTAATAACTCAAGATTAAGTAAGGTTTAAGGCTGGGGCCTTATAATAGATCCTAAAGGATTCTCTAGGATGAGAAGCTTTTAGATGGGTAGATTTTTGAAACCCATGATTTGGACCACGTGATTTTTATCAAGGGTTTTTGAACATTTGAAAATTATTAACATGGTGATTTTAAAACTGATCATTGAAAAATATTTTCTTTAGATCCAGAACACTATGATGCATGTCTTTATGGTTTTAGTTTCCAGTAGGACCTTCACTTTTGTGGTGAGCATTGATTTTGAACTTTAGTTTTGGTATTTGTAGACTTTTTTGTGTGTTTAAGTCTTAATGTCATGGGTTCCCAATTTCCTTTAAAATTGTTTGGAAATAATAAATTAATTTTCAGTCAAAAATATAATTCTCATTATTATTATTATTATTGTGAGTTAAATTTCAGGTTTAATGAAAACCTAAGGGAATCCTTCCCTTTCCTCCCTACTAGGTGTGAAACCTAGCTCCCCCTTCTCCCTCATGTGTTGCGACCCCATCTCCTTATCCTTCTCCATGGCCATACCCAATTTTGGCCCGACCTACCTGTATCACACCCCTCCTGGATGTGATCTCTAGTAGGTGAAACACACCCCCAGGCTGAAACCCTGCAGCGTGTGACCCACTATTCATGGATCCCTCTCTGGTCGATTTTCGTCATGGATTTCATCACAATTTTAGAGAAAATCAACGAGGTAAGGTCCTCTCCCCCTTCTCCATCCAATTTCTGACCATGATTTGGACTCTTTATCACCATAAAAAGTATGAACAATCCTAGAGATTGAGGGGTTGACCTGATTTCGGTTTTATTTTGGTTTTGCGTTTTGTGAATGGTCTTCTGATACCTATTCTTGTGGATTTTTTCAATCACCACTGAAGGCGATGAGGTTTGGCTAGATTTGAAATGTTGCCAATTGTTTTTGGTGAGTTTTAACCTTTTTTTATTCAATACCGCTTTAATTATAATTGGGGGTTTGTTATATATGAGTCCATGGTTAATTATTAGTGGTTCATTGGTCCTTGCTGTATTATTTTGGGGTTCTTATTGATTATAGAGTGGGTTTTTATCAAGGATTGATAACGTACATGCTTGTAGTTAAGGTATGTATATATATAATATATGTATGTCCAACATGTATGTATTCCCTCCTCAAACAAGGAATACATGAATTGGATTAAGGATGTAAATATATATATACATGGAAGCGTGTGTGTTCAAAATGAAAGTTGTTCAAGTTAGAAAACATTGGCTTGGCCATTCACTGAGGTAGGGTCCTCAACCTTACCTTTAATTTAAAAATTTAGGAGTTGTTTATTTACTAACGTTGATAAATTGTACTTTAATTCTAGAATGAGCAGCTTTTTTATGCTAAGTGGTTTTTAGAGGAAAAAATAATGTTTTTGTAATAAAAACCCTCCATCAGAGGTGCACTACCTTCAAGATAAAAACATAGTGAATAGACTATTATGTTTTCTGGGATTGAAGATATGTGGTTTTCCTACACTTTCCTAGTTCCAGGAAGTTATTTTAAATTGAAGGAACACGGTATGCGTATTTAAGAGTTTTTTATCCTCCCTTGCATGTTGATGGTCTAGGGTTAAATCGTTTTATTGAACATATATGGGATTAATGGGTGGGTATACCCATGTGGAATAAATAAATGTGAACTGTAATAAACTGGTGGGTATACCCGTGTGATAAAATTTAAATGTATGTGATCTAGAATTAAATTTCCATGGTTATGGTTTTGATTACGTATTTCCAATATTAAATTTCTATATTTGTTTACCAATTAGATTCCCATATATAATTAATTAATTTGATTAATTAATTAATGATGGATCATTATGGAATTGTGGGACTTTAGAACCTATGAACAATATATTTAATTTTAAAATTATTTATTGGATTTTGGGAATTAATGATTTGGGAATAAATTGATGAATTAATTATCAAGAATTGAATTGTGGAAATGTGGTTGTGATTGAATATTTGGAATTGTGAAAATAAGATAATTACATGACATGTTAATAATGAAAAGATGAATTTTAAATTGGTAATAATTAATTGGTAGATTAATTATTACATGTTAATTATATGAATGGTTAATCAATTACTGAATTGGTTAAAAGTGATGCGATTAATTGATTAATTATTGAATTAATTATGGGGATTAGATTAATTAATTTTGTGAATTAATTAATGGTTGTTATCGATTTAGTGCAAGACATTATATTCTTTGCATGTGATGATATACATACATGGTTGAATGAGGGCTAGACATGACATTATATTCCAATGATAAGTATATTGTTTTTTTGGGGTGTTAAAAACGATGTTCTACACTGGTGAATATGTGTGCAAAAATGTTTCTCTGTGTGAACCAATAATTTTTTGGGTGTTAGAAATGCCATTCTACACTATTTACTACATGAGCACAAATGTGAATGCATGTCCACAAATGGTTTTTGGGTGTTAGATATGGTGTTCTACAGCATATGTTTGTATACAGTAGTGACTTCGTGCACACAAATGGATTTTGGATTGATAGACCTAACATTATACACCCATGATAGGTATGTAAGATTGATTTATGAGGAAAAATGTGATTCTTATGACATTCTACGCCACATAGTACTCTAAGATGTATCCTTAGATGAGAATAATTTCAAACTATGGAATAAGTCGAATAAAGTTCTATGATATCATATCAGCTTTGAATAATTTGATATCTCACACCATTAGAAGTAGGTATTAATATTTGATATTACCTAGGGAATTAATTAGGCTCTAGTATGAGAAGAAGTTAGTATTGTGGTATGGGTGTCCACAGGAAACCTAGAGTTAAGAAATTATTAAATAAACAATAATTGAAAAAAGTGATAATAGTTATTTATGAATTATAAATATGTATATATACAGTTCCTGATCATAATCTTATTCCAGATATGATTTGAAGTAGGTATCATTGTGTGGTGTCCCTAAGGAATGTGGATGAGTTTTTGTTTACTTATTCAATTTTGTTATTAATTTTCTATACCTGCACAATACTTAATTATTGTTCATTTCCTTGTTTGGACTAAACTTCATTCGGTGCCAAACTACTGAGGTTTTATCTCACACCCTTCATGAGTTCCCTTGGTAACCTAGTAGAACATATATTTTTAGTAACTAGGTTGATTTATATATTAGCTTGTGTTGGGGAGTTATGAGCAAGGGACTAAGCTAGACCTTGGGATGCTCATGGAGATCGCCCATGGGGTTTTCCTCTCTATTATTATTTTTGTAATACATTACAAGGAATTTTATTTGTTTACTTATTTAATATATTAATAATCATATTTCATGTATTAATTATAAAATTGGAATTGTCCTTTTTCTATATTCAGTTGTTATTAAAATTTCCCTATGCTACTTTAGTTATTTCTTTATACTTCTTCTCTAGAATTACATGTTTTACTGTCTATTTAAAAATGTGAAATTGGAGATTGAGGATATAGTCTCCCCACTGTACTACATTTACACAATCACAACTAGTATATAGCCTCAACCATAAGGTGAGACATTATTAAGGAAATGTGGTGACCAGTCCAGCTATCGGTTCGATGGTAAGTCGGGTTGGGGTGTTGCAGTTATCCCGACTTGGTCTATCCGCTCACCTAGGTTGATCAGAATGTTATACATTTTTTAATATATAATTCAAAATAATTTCATTTGGATGAATCATGAAAGATGATAGGATGTATTTTTATTTCTTATGGACTCGCTGAAGTGCCTATATGTGGGTTTTGGAAATATATATAGCTTTTCTAGAGATGTGGCCGGGATATTGGTCTCATTCAGGATTATGCCTTCCTTAGTTTCCTTATTCCATACGACCTCTCCTTCTATTTCCTTAATTCATCATAAGGAACATGTGTTCAAAATCATACACATCCTAGGATAAGGGTTATATTAAATGAAATTTATTAATGGAAATGAACAGTAAATCTTCATTATATGAGAGTTATGTTTGGTGGGGTGATTCCCATGGTACCATTTGATTAAATGGTGACCATGCCCACAAATTTGTGACATGAATTAAGAGAGGATAAAGAATAGATTAATCATGGGTATGGTATCTTCTTCTTATATTTTACCTTCTCCTCACTGATTATTTCATCTCTTAGAAGATTTCCTATTGGGAGAAAGTAATGTCGATGAGGTTTGTTATACCATGAAAAACGATATTGGGGGAATAATAAATTGTTTTATCTTTTCCCATGGGATGGTATGGGTTTGATTGATTATCTTAATGATCATATAATCCTTTTACATAGGTAAATCCTTTTTTATACCCTCATTCCTTCCACATTTTCCCACTAAATAAATAGTAGAGGCACATTCTACTTTTTACGGCATTTACCCTATTTTACCTTCCTCGAACCATCCATCCTTTATAGAATTATCTTAAAAACAAATCAATCTATGTCGGTGTGGCCCACAATTCAGTGAAATGAGAAATAATTTGGCTAATCATTGAGATGAAATATATTAGGAATTTTAGGATCTAACATCACTAGTAAATTTTTTCCATGTATACAATAAATTATTGAGGAATATGTTCATATCAGAAAAAATAAAATTTATTCTCTTTTTCAAATTAAATATGTTTCTACTTATTTATCACATGATTGTGGTTCTTTTTCTATTATGTTTCCCATTTAGGAAGAGTTTTAACATGATATATAACATGATTTAGAGCTGGATCAGGCATAAGAGTGAGAGTAAGTGTGATTTTAGTTGTTTACACCTTACTTATTATCATTAATTGAGATTCTATAATTGGTTAAGACTTGGATTTGGTTCATCTGATAGAAGTTTCTAACAATTTTGGAACTATTTTAAGTTCCAAAAACTCACATGGATACAACATAGGAATGAGTATAATTTTCTTTTTTTCATAAATGTTTTCTATACAGAGACAAAACATATCATGTGGAGGAATATAAAAGTTTAGTTATTAATTCAAAACATTCCATATAGAAATAAAATATAATCCACTCTCATTCTATTAATTTTTTAATTTTATAGGATGGGAATTTTTTTCTTCTATAACATAGATCTAAATTGATAAATGAATTTATAAAAGTGTCCTCCCAATCCGTTAATCGACTTTGCCAAAAAACTGGTATACCAGAAAAGGGTTGGACATTTAATGATCAATATGAATCCCTTGAGTTTGGATACATATTTTTTCTCAAGAATTCCAATCATGGGGCCATACTAAGATATAAAATTCATCAATTGTTTTTCTGTATCTGTTGAGCCATTGTGGATTGGGAACATGGGATTCCCAATGTCTATTAGGGGAATCATTTCATCTTCCCATTTAAGGTAAGGCTTTATATCCATATATAGTAGTGCATTACAACATTCTATAGCTTCCTATTATCTTTTCAACGATTAATACTCTAGAAAATCTCTGTGGTGATGGGTGACTATGTTTGTATTTGAATAGGGGTGGTGACTGGTGTAGCCAAATATGTTTTTTCTAATTTTATTTGTGGTTGATTAATGAAATTGGTTAACTTAAGATAATTACTCTAAAATAGTTATGGATATTTCCCTATGGGAGGGAACTCCAAATTTCCAACTCCATTAGATCCATATCAATTGTTTTCCTGGATACCAGAATAAGATAGTTCCCTAGTTATATTTTTTCATTAAGGGTTCTTTCTATTGAGGGTGATCTACTATGAGAGTACAGTGAGGCTCTGTGTGAAGAACATACCCACCAGGTGTTTCATCACTATGTAATTCTATATTGAGTCTCTTTAGATCTTTCATACAATCCATATACTAGGAAAATCATTCCCCAAGTGTAAGAGGTTCAACATATTTAGGTAATGGGTTGTATGTATCCACAAATTTACCCTTTCCTATGATAGAAATCATATAAGTGGGTAGAAGATGAATATATGAGGGATACCCCAAAATTTTAGTAAGCCATTTATTTTTTGAATGCACACCCTATTCTATTTTTTTAGTGTGGATCACGTTTCAAATGGAAACATCATCCTGATGTTATCACACACTCTTTTAATGTTTATAGCATCTGTAGGGCCAATAATAATGTTTTTTACCGAAAAATACCGTATTTTAGGCACTGTATAACTATCATAAGGGTAGGAGGGTTATGCACCCTTAATGAATCCATTTAAAAAAGTCACAATATTTTGGAACTTTGTCCGGATTGATTTGTTTCATTGGCTTGAAAAATTTGGTAGGCCTTATCTATTCCTTCAAAGATTCACCAATATAAACTTTGTGGAGGGTAATATAAATATATTACCTTGAAAAAATCATTGTATACATTTAAAAAAAGATGTTTGGGTCATGAGATGAGTCAAATGATGATGATTCATTATATAATAAAACTCTTAAAATGAAAAATAATTACCTTTGTGGGGGGTGGGATGTGGGGGTAAAAATTCCGCCAACCCTGTGGGCTATGGCTTATCTTACTCCACTAATAATTTATTTTAGGCCATATTTGATGGAATTGATAGAGGTGTATATTCTATAAATCCACCCAACCATATGGGATAGAGATGATGTTGTATTTATGTAGCTTCAGGAATTTTGGTTTCCATATTGAACTTCTGTGTAATTGATCGATCTTGATTTTGTTAAAAGTCATCTTTTGAATGTGAGATACTTTCTTTTCAAGGAATTTCTATTAATAGATGATTTTATTTCCTTATTATATAATCATAAAAAAATTTAGATTCTTGATGAGAGATTCATTCAATCCCTCACTCTCATTGGTCTTGATTATGATGCCCCTAAAAACTTAATTAATAACATTATACTCTATAGCATGTATGACACGCAAAACCTTGCGCATAAGGTAATATACCGATACTTTATAATATATTTACTATTTAGAATATAATATATATATATTTCAATGCAGAAAACCTCGTGTTGGATTGTGTCACATACAAGAGAGACCTTACTCGATAGATTATGATACACGCAGGAGTGATCATCCTCTATTGTTTTCATTACATGTAATATCGAGTTTCACCAAATAAAAATGTATTATTAAAATATTGTAATTTAATATAATATGATATAACCATTCCAGTAGATTAGTGGTTATGAATAATATTAACTATCATATTAAATTTTATGGTCTATATAACTATAAATAAATAAACGTGTTATTGTTAATGGGAAATTAAAATAAGAACCAATAGGATATAAAATGAAATATTATTGTTTTTATGATTCCAATGGAGTTTTATCCAAATACACATAATTAATTATCATCAGTGAATTATTTTGTTGAAATATATATTTTATATTTTTAATCAAATATTTTGGATATTCATATTTAGATTTTATATTCCTATGAAAAGAATAATCCATATTTTGCACATAAAACCTATATTTTAATAAAGGAAATTTTACTGCCTTTTAATGGAGAACCAATTTTAAATTTTATTTATTAAAATTTAATTGATTTAATATTTAAAAATACACTTCTAATTGGAAATAGAATCATAATAATTATTTTAGGTTGAATTTTTGATACATTTCTAAGATATTTCATTTTTAATGAATAGTTAAAAATATTGAATTTTTGTTCAAAAATAATTTTTAATATAATTAATTTATAAGGTTAATTCTTGTTTTTTATTGTTTTTAAAGTGTAATCAGGAAATATTTTTCAAAATTAATACAATTTAGGTTATTGAAATCAAATTCACTTTGAAATTGATCAGTGAAAATGATTAAAATTAATTACAATTATTAAAGATAAATTTATCTCAATAATGGACTAAACCATTATCGTAAAGGCCCAAATGACCTATCCACTTGTACAACACCTATTGGATGTCCATAATTTTTCTGGTAACCTTCCATTATAGATTTTCGTTTTTTTCTTTTTTTAGGTAAGAACATTTTCACACCTAACGTGTTTCAAGAAAATCCAAGAGATTCCTTTTCATTCCCTATAAAAGGACACCACATCTCCCACTTCTTCACACCACTCATTCCTCTTACATTCGGCGATGAACAGCCCAAAAAGTCTCCCAATAGTCCTAATATTTACCATAAAGCATACCTTAGGGCATAAATCCTCCCAAGTAAACCTTTTGGTATTAACCAATTGAAGTTACCTGATTAAGAGGTAATTCCTTTTCTCATGTTTTTTAGTTTCATTTTGATTATACACTCCCTATACTCTTATTATTATATTAATACATGAAACCAAATCTTTTCATAAATATACTAGGATGTTGTTATGAAAATATTTTGACCAAAACTTACACACACCTCTATCTAAGGGGTAATAAGCATAGTGTTTCTGTGTACGGTGAATTATTTCCACACGAAACGATGACTGTTCAATTATCCTTTACCGCCTCTCATGGTGTCCATTGTTTTGGAAAATATATTTATATATAATATATTTCATTTATAATTTCGTTATTTTTCTATAATTTTTATTTATAACATACCTTTATTCTTTCTAAGTTGTGTAAATATGATAATTTCGTTTGAGGAAGTGTGAACTATTTCCCCCTCAATGCGATATAACACATTCATGCCACACATGGAACATATAAAGGTTGTAGTTAATAAATATATGTATCATATATAAAATAGATATTATAATTTAATTATAATATACATTTATATCATGTATTTTTCAATCATTTAATAAGACAAAGAAATGAAAGTAGCATTCATGCATACGTAAGACCTTTTGTTTCCATGAACGATGCACATCACTTATAATCTCCAAATATTATGGACTATTCTAAATACACATGTACTGAATATATAATATAATTTAATCATGTTTTACTATATTTATATTTTGAAACCAGGATATATTTAATAAAAATGACAAATAAAAAGGTAGAACATAGTCGACAAACTAATCAATTAACAACCAAAATAGTCAAAATAATGGAAGATTGTTAAAAAAGAGAAATAAGATATTAAAAGAAATTAATATATGATATTATAAATATAAAAAATGTTATTAATTAAATATAAAATTAACATAAGTTTATTTTAAAGGATGTTAAAGAACGTTCACCCAAATGTAAATTCAAGGTAAGGGATTCTGGTCTCATTTTCATTTCATGAGGCCTACTAAATTGTTGTGAACATGATTTCTTATATATGGTGTACAGAATTACATATTGACATATAATACCATGAATTATATTTTCTACATGATATCTTAATTTTTTAAATTACAGGTGGGTTTTCGAATTTACTTGTTACTACGATAGTATGGATTTTCTTATCACCTTTTAAATCTATTAGATTAATGTCATATTCACTACTTACATATTTTGTGTACTAAAAAATAATTAAAATTTTTATATATTATATGTCAAATATTATTATTATAATGATATTATAGGATTATTCTAATTTCATATCTTTCTAGTGATCATGATTTAAATGTTTCACAGTGGTATGGGACACATTGGAATATTTAAGTATTGTTATCATCAAGAATGTTTTTAATAAAAATTAATTCTGTGAGTGTTATCATTATATTGAAACAACCAATTTATTGTAATAATTTTAAATCATAAATTTAATTAAATATACATACTATCATACAATGGATAATGGTATTTCCTAAACTATACACCGTTATTCATACGGTGGTTACATTGAAAATTATTTGATTAATTGGAGAAGTATTGATAAATCCATATTTCTCATTCAATACAATTATTTGATAAGGCATGTTGGTTATTTTGAATATTAAATAAGTGGAATTATTTGGAATGTAAATGGAAAGTGGAGCTCAGACTTTTTATAGTTCATCAAAGCATCAATAGGTTCTCATGAGTTAAATAATTGTGAAAATGGGTTTACACCCTTAGTTTTAAACCATCTTGGGAATTGTATTGAAGGTAATTGTTCCTCATGTTCCTTGGAAATTATGTACTCTAAGAAAAAATTTCCATCATAGTAGTTTTAGTTGTTATTCATCCATGAGATTTTTATCAACATATCTATGGATACATTTCATTTCAGTTCATTGATTAAGGGAATGTGTTTCAGTATCTTACATTCCCATATTTATTTTTCCATATTTAGTTATTTCAATGGAATGTGTTTCCAGTTATTTTCCTTTCCATATTGACTATTCTTGTTGATTAATTATTTCTTATGTTATATTTTTCCCTTACTGAGCATTTGAGCTCACCGTTATTATGTTTCCTTCCTTACGTATCCAAGAAACGTACTATGAAATATATCCAAGAATATACTAGATGGATTAGTGTTATCCTCAAATTTGATTATTTTTTTAGAAGAATAATAATATGTTGTAATTAGTGTATCCATTCATAATAAAACTCTCATTTATATATTTGGTTTTCTAAGACTGCTAAACTAATCAGTCCTTTAGGGCTCAATTCATTGTAATCATGCCAATGTAATTGATAGTAGACACCGATTCTAGGTTATCTAAGGCTGGGTCTCTACAATTGGTATCAGAGGAAGTTTAGTAACACCATTTAGAAATATATGTAAGAAAACCTAGATTAGAAGACATAACACTATGGCAGAATTTGAGGATAAATATAGATGAAAATACTATATTTTTGGTAAAGTATATATTATGTGTGTATTCATATAAATACATACCTATTTGGGTACAACATGTGGACGTGGTTCTGGAATAGATGTACCTTGGAGTAACAACTCTGAAAAGGTGTTATGGGCCTGACATAGGGTAACCTAGCACCAAAAAATAGTCCTTAATACACACCTGGTTTGAAACTCCAAGGGAATATGCATAAGATAATCCACTTTTTCATGACAAACCATTATAAGGGATTTTGAAAATGAATAACCTAGGATAAAACTAAGGAGTTTTAGAATGAAGACAATTTTTCAATATTAGAAATCATACAAAATATATTATGGAAAATACATAGACCAATGAAAGACCTGTAATGAAATAATATTGAGGAAGTATTTATGTATTGAGGTTGTATTTAAAAACATTGTTAAAAGTATATTTAATGATTAAATTTCATGGATTTCCATTATATTTATTTTTGAAATTATATTAGTTAGGTTTTCAAAAAAATGATAACCTTTAAGATGGTTGAAAACCAATCAAATCCGGTAAGGTCATGGGTCTTCAACCCATGACCGAAGGATGATAAGGGTTTCATGCCAACCGCTGACCTACCTAATTTCCTTGTTAAATTTTCATTGTTTGAAGTAAAAATTTGACAAATAAATGTTAAAGATGAACTAGTAGTATCACTTTTGATGATTAGAGATTAATATATTAACCATATTGGTTTAGAGAATAGTGAAAATAAAATATTTAGACTTTTTAGACTTTTCTAGTCCTTAAGATCCATTAAAAGTTTCTTTTTATGCTTCAAGCATCAAAAGAAAAAAATTAATTATTGGTAATTAATTTCTCGTTGTAAAGGAATGAATTTGAATTTGATCGAAATAAAAATAAAATTTAGGATTGTTGATATAAAATTAAAACCTACCATGTAATAATATTTCCTTATATTTTATTTCAGAATTACCTTACATTAGAAAAATTACTTACAAATAAAATGTTTTCTTAATACCTATATTTTTGTTGAACCAATGGCCTTCTAAATCATCAAAGATTTATGGATTTCATGCACTCAAATTTTCAATGATCATTCACTTGTTTGTGATCGATTAACTCATTAAATTATAGTAAATATTTATGTTTTTCAGTAAAGAACATATATCTACATTCCACTAATGTTCTCCTGACCTTGTTACATGGTTTTCCATGTGACCTTTTTACCTCACATTATCTATTTTATAGAGGATGATTTACAAACCCCTATGAAGATGTGGGCATAAAAATGGGAAATATAAAACAATATATCGTCAATATTGTGTTTAAATTATGAGGATGCAATTTAAATATGGTGCTGATAATGTGGCACTCCAAAAAAACTTAAGTAAGAACCTTGTATTCAATAGCGTGTATGACACGCGAAACTAAGTGTGTATTTTAATATCCTGATACTTTATGATATATTTACTATTTAAAGTATATTGGATATATATTTAAATAAAAAAACACTAATTTGGTTTCCATCATAGATAAGCTAGACCTTCCTTGATAGCTTGCAATACAAACAAGAGTGACCTTCCTCTATAGTTTTCATTACAAATAAGATCATGTTTCAGCAAATAATAATGTGTTATTAAAATGTTATTATTTAGAATAATATGATATAACCAAGCTACTATATTAGCAGTTAGGAATATTATTAACTAACTTATGAATTAAATGGTTTATATAATTATAAAATTAATTCGTGGGTTACTAATTAATGAGAAATGAAAATATTAACTAGTTTTATCTAAAAAGAAATATTATTATTTTTATACTTATAATGAAGTTTTAGATTAAAAACATAAATAATTATAGTTAGTTAATGATTTTAATTAAATATATATGTTATATATTCAATAAAAGTATTTTTTATATTCATCCATTGGATTTTATATGCATAAGATAAGAAAAAACCATATTTTATAAATAATAACCTATATTTTTATAAAGGAAATTTTACATAATTTTTATGGAGAACCCATTTTAAATATGAATTTTTCACTTTAAATGATTTGATATTTCAAAATAAAATTATTCTTTTAATTTGAAACATAATAGATAGGTTAGGGTGAAATTTTAGTTATTTTTATGAGACATTTCATTTTTTTAATGAATAGTTAAAAATACTGAATTTTAGTTCCAAACTACTTTTTAATATAATTAATTTATAATGATAAATTTGGTTTTTGATTGATTATAATGTTTAATTAGATAATATTTTTAAAAACTAATACAATATAGGTTATTGGGATTAATTTTGCTTTGAAATTGATTATTAAAACATAAAAAACATTCATACATTTTTACTTTAAAAACTCGCATTGTCATTTGGTTTGTGGGATTTATTTAAATTTAAATTCTACCAATTTTGTAATTTTAATTTGTTAAAATGGAATATATATTTTTAATCATAATAATTTAAAATTTATAATAATAACTAATTTGTTTTTGACCAAAAATATTAGTGAAAGTGTTGACAATTAATTATAATTATTATGGTTAACTTGAGCTTAATAATGGATTAAACCTTTATCTTAAGGGAAACATGATGTAGAATCATTTCCAACACACATTAGTTTCCATAATTATTCAATTAAGCTTCCATTATTGATTTATTATGTTTATTTACTATTTTTAGGAAATAACATGTGTACACCTAACTTGTTTCCAAAAATTCCAAGTGTTTCATTTTCGTTGCCTATAAAATCCCACCACTTTCCCAACTTCTTCACACCTATAAATACACTTATGTTATTCCAAGACCTACCCAAATATTCTATCGACATTCAAAACCTAAAACTTGAAGCATCCTTTAGGGAAAAAATTCTCCCAAAGAAGATCTTTGTTCTAAACCAAAATAAGTTACCCAATTAAGGGGTAACACCTTCTCTCATGTTTTTTAGTTTCATTTCCATTATATACTCATAATAATAATTGTATTCTATTATTAATTGAATTAAAAAGTCTCCTAAATATAATATTACTTTTTATGGTAATATTTAACCTACACTTACACACACCTCCATCTAATGGGTAACCAAAATTGTGTTTCTGTATACGGTGAATTACTACCTCACAAAACGATGATTGTTGAATTCTCCTTTACTGCCTCTAATGGTGGAAATTATGATTGAATATATATATATATATATTTAATATATGTTATTTGTAATTTATTTATTCTTCAGTAATATTTATTTATAGCATACCTTTCGTCTATCCATGTTGTGTTAATACAATAATTTTGTTTGAGGAAGTGTGGACTGCCACCCCCTGAATGCTTTATGACTCATTCAAGCCATACATGGAATATATAAAGAATGGAGTTAATAAATATATAAAACATATATATTGTAACTTAATTTTTATATACATTTTTATCATTAAGTATTTATTCTTTTAATACAACAATGAAATTAATGTAGCGTTCATGAGTATGTATGACCTACCGTCTCTATGAATGGTGCACTTCATTTATAAATTAAAAATATTATGGAATATTATAAATACATATTTACGGAATATATAATACAATTAATTCATGTTTTACATTTTTATACGATGAATCCATGATATATTTAATATGAACAACAAATAAAATTTAGAACATACTCAACAAACTAGGAAATTAACACCCGAAATAGTCAAAATAATGGATGATTGTTAAAAATATAGTAATAAGATATTATAAGAAATTATTATATGATATTTAAAATATTATAATGTCTATGGAGAAAGTATATGAATAACATTTTTTATTGTACATGAAGTTAAAGTTTGTTAACCTGAAAACAAATGCAAGGTAAGAGATTCTTGTCTCATTTTCATTTCTTGAGGTATACTTAATTATGGTGCACATAATTTCTTGTATATAGTGTAAATACATACAAATATAGATTTTATATCACCAATTATATTATATTCATGGTATAATAATTTTTTATTTAATGATTATTACCTTTCATTTGTCAAATCCATTTGTTACTACATTAGTAAGGATTTTCATCTCACTTTTAAAATTTGTGGGATTATTGTCATATTAACTACTTACTTATTTTGTGTGACCCACCTACAACAAATTTTGATATATTATATGTTTAAACCTATTCACCTCATGATATTATATGATTTATTTAATTTCATACCTTTCTGGTGATTATGATTTAAATGTTTCAAAGTGGTATGAGACACTTTGGAATGTTTAATGATTATTCACCTCATGAATGTTCTTAACATCAGTTCCTTTTGTGATTGTTTAATTTTTCATGAAAAAATAAATTTATTGTAATCATTTTGCGTTGGAAATTTAATTGAATATAAATACTCTCATATAATGGATATTATTTTTTCTAAAATCATATACCATTATTCTTACACTGGTTACTTTTATAATTATTTGATTAGTTGAGGAATTATTGATAACACCATATTTCTCGTTCAATGTAATTATTTTTAAGGAATATTAGTTATTTTTAATATTAAATATGAATAATTATTTGTACTATAAATGACAGGTGGATCCCAGACATTATATGTCACCTCGATGCATCAACATTTTCTAATGAGATGAATAATTGCACAAATGGGTTTCTACCCATATTTTTAAACCATTGTATGAAAGGTCTTGATTGTAATTGGACCTCATATGCCTTAGAAGTGACTTCCATTAATAAATAATTACCCTCATAGTAGTTTTTTATTATTCATTGATGATATTTTTCATTGAAATATCTATGGACACATTTTATTTTAGGTCATTGATTAATGGAATGTGATTCAGTTTCTTACCTTTCCATATTTATTATTCCTTATCTAGTTATTTGAATGGAATGTATTTCTTGTTATTTACCTTTCTATATAGACTATTCTCATTGATTTATTATTCTTTTTTCTATATTTTTTCCTTAAAAAGAATTTGAGAGCACCCTTGTTATGTTTCTTTCCCCAAGAATCCATGAGGCAAACTATAAAGGATATGCAGAAAAATACTAGATAGATTAGAGTTATCCTCAACGTTATTTATTTTTTTAGAATAAAAATCATATTTTAATTAGTGCATCTAGTTTTCCAAGACTACTAAACTGACTGGTTCATTAGGGCATGATTCCTTGTTATCATGCCAATGTAATTAATAGAAGAAATTGGCTATGGGATATCTGGGGTAGGGTCGCTATGCCGATGGATCTTGTAATTTATAAAAACTGATTCCTTTTGAGAAAACAATTTATTTACAATATATTCTACTTATAAGATTAAACTATTAATTATTATATTTTATTACATCACTTTTGGTGGGTTTTTATGAATAATGAGTGAGGTGAAATACAATTTTATGTGTTCCCACCATCCCATGATATAAACATCGTATTGGGTATCAATGATCAACAAACAAATATTGAGAAAAGATTTAATACATGAGAATTAAAGACCCACTCATTGCTTTCAAAATTTCATGTTCATGCAACTTAAAGGGAATCTAAGTCAACTTGATGGCAGGGTTATTATATTTCCTCAACGTGACTCATATATCCTACATAAGTAAAGAATATTTATTTTAATTTGTGATGATTTTGCAATAGATATAGATGAATCTGATTCATGAATTACTCTAAAACAGTATAAAGAATGTTATACTAAGGAGTGTATTGTGGAAAAAATATAACTGGTGTGTTATCTTTGATTAGTTTTCGACTCATGAACAATTTATTTCCTTTATTTACTAAATTTTATTCCTCTAATTGCTCTAAAAATAGTGGAAATTTTCCAATTTAGTTAATATAGAGAGTTGCATTTTATTGAATCTCCTCTATTCTAGAAGCTAAAAAAATCCATGACCTATTCGGAGAATTTCCATTTTCTTGGGCTATCATTTTATTTCAAAAGGTTATCAATTTTCTATGAAAAGGAATCAAGCATGGATGTCCTTATATTTATTTTCTTCCACAACATGTGATGGATTTCTCGTAATTAATTTTTCAAATAGTGTAACATCTCATCAAAGTGAAATATAACTATGGAGATTACATTCATAGTGAACACAATCATGGGAAGGATGACCAAAATGGTTTAAAGACTGGTACAAAGGCGAGTCCTACAACATATACCCTGAGGAGGGAATTTAAGTTGGATAATAGAAAGGGGTGGATCTTTTTCCAATATATCATTTGATAGTGTATATTATTTCCCCGATAGACATCATGATAAAGGATAACCTGATCAGTGTTAGAATGATCATGAAAGAGACTTTTATAGAAAATGA
Organism: Viscum album; assembly: GCA_963277665.1. Classification (NCBI taxonomy): domain Eukaryota; kingdom Viridiplantae; phylum Streptophyta; class Magnoliopsida; order Santalales; family Viscaceae; genus Viscum; species Viscum album. Next base: position 786,113,217 of record OY728123.1, on the reverse strand, counting down.
TTTTGGGAGGACCTCTAGAGCTATTAATAGCACATTTGTGGGGATGGAATTCACAAATGGAACTGTAAGATCATTTATTTGGAAATGATTCATCACGATATTAGTCCACTATTTTTAGATGTTTGAGGGACTCCAGAACATCAACATTAGGAATATCATGGTTGTGGGATTTCATATAGATTTTATACAACTATTGACGAGACCTGTTTTTGAATGTTCCGTATTAGGTGGTTGGAGTTTCAGGTTGTTGAAATATAATTTTACATATGGTATCCTTATTGTAAGACACTTGTGTTGTGGTATGGATATTTCTAAATGATTCAATGGTTTTGTAACGGATATATGTCTTCCCATAAGTGGCTATTTAAATGGAATTGTAATCCCTAGTTGGCAATGGAATGTGTGCATAATCCCTTTTTATTCATCATGAGAGTTTTCCGATGACCCTCCTAGATGGGAGTAGAAATATTTGTCTACTATTTATTATAATTAGGATGATACGTATAATCTAATTCAATGATGGGTATATGATTTTGTGCTTGATCCATGAATTATTCTATAGACACTAAGATATGTAGGAACATGTGTAGAATGTGGGAAGATATAGGGTCCCACCATTCCATTGTTTCTAGGATTTATCGAGTGACTTTTTCAATTGTAATGGGAATTTATAATCAATAATTTGTTGGATAAGGGATATATTTATATTCATGTGCTTCAATTTGGGGTGGAATATATAGACAAGCTTCATGTATGTGGAGAGGAAACATGGGTATTCCCCCTTTTTTTATTGACATGTATTGAAAAACATCTCTGGGGGGATGCCAAAATATTCAAGAAGACATGACGGGTTCAGGATAGTATATGTTCCTACTCATGGATTATTATTTTATTATGCTGGTAGGATTATTTTGTGGAAATAGGAATGAAATACTACTTCTGATTATTGATCATTTGCCTCCCCCATTGGGCTTTCCTATGCACATAGGTTTAGGTGAGCATAGTAAGATCCCACTAGGTTTTTCCCTCAATAGGTTGAGAACATGATTCCACACAATGTTAGTAGTGGTTTCTATTGGAAGATCCCTTCAGGATGAACTCTTTGTTATTAGAATGAGGTTTCCATCAACATCTTGATGCACCTACCTAATAGAAGAGTGATCTACCTATTTATTTCTAGGGAGAGGCTCTCAAAACAATTTGGGATGGAAATAGGTGTCACTTGATTCATTGTAACCACCCCCTACTTGGTGGATGGTCTATGAGTTTTCATGTCCTAAAGAGTATCATATGAATCCTCTAGGTTTTAGATTGTATCATTGATATGGTACTCCAAAATCATCATGTTTTCTTCATGGAGTTGAATATACTGGGTGGGTGATGATATCCTCCAATCTTATGAGGACCGTACTCAGACTAAAATATATTTTTACAATTTTTTGACGGTAAGACTATATTTTGGATTGAAGTGTGTTCTGGTTGATGTGCATGTGGATGCATAGTAAACACAAATATGGAAACCCATCAATGTATCGTCACAAGTAAAAAAATCCTAGATGATTAATTTCGTTATAGGATTAATGATGGGCCTAATTTCTCTTCATAAAAGTACGTGAGATGAAATGGTCTGAGATGTAGGTGATTCATTTATTCTTATTAATGAATGATTTTATATTGGGTTCTCAATTTCCATTTTATACCTAGGGGTCTGTGGTTATCCATTTATGGAGAATTACCTTCACTCTTTAGGAATTTGCTAATGGGGTTTATTTGTGGAACCAAAAACACCTAATTATTACCATACCTACCACAAAATAGAGACCTTATTTCCATAGGTATGTGGTTTTGAAGGCATCTTAACAATGTCACATTGGGAATCTCATTGGTCGATAGGATGGGAGGAAATGCTCATCACATCCTATTGTGTGGAATTATTACCTACCAGGAGACTCAATTATATATTTAAGATATACTCAGTAGTCCTTGTCAAATCCCAACATGGGATTGTTCATACTTATATTTTCAATCATTTATTAAGAAATACATATGTGAACATTTGACTATATCATATGTCTTCCATCAAAGGATATATCTATATGTTTTAAAGGTTCTCTATTAGTGGACCCAATTGTATGTATCACAGTTCCTCCATTAATGGATCTACTTATATGTTTTAGAGGTTCTCTACATGTAGAACCATTTGTATGTATCATAAGATCTCCATTAATTATTATTATTTTATGAATATATTTTTTAATACATGTACCGGGTTATCTAGAATTTATTATCATATAGGAAGATGATTATTATTGTAATGATGAAAATAGGCCCATTGTGGGATTTCATATATTTCATAATGAATGGAATTAAAACCCATGTAGTTTGGTGCTACTTAACTTGAGATAGTGTACCTTTTGGGGTTATCTCAGAAGGGCTATACTATGATGTTTAAATTCGTATAGAAATGATGTATAAGAATAAAGTTCCTAGAAAATGTTGGAGTGGGAAAATACACATGATTTATATTTTATGGTGGATCACGTGAGGAATATGGAAGGAAGATATTGGTTATATCTTATAATAAATGTAGCCTTGAGAAGATATTACTCAATGAGAATATTAGTCGATAAGGATGAGATGATGGGACTCAAAAAAAATACAGAATTTTGGGTTGGGGAATGATCTTACTAATAATATATACCAATTAAGATGGTAATTGATTGAAGATGATGGGTTTGAACCTCAGGGATTCATCCATAATATCTCGCAAGGAAGGGAAATACAGTCTATATTGTTTGGAATGAAGGTAACAGGGTGTGTAGTGGAGTTTGGAGGGCCAGTGATTTAAAATTTTCATCACCAAAGCAATGAAACTTTTTGTATCCATCAATCTGATCCCCAATAGAGGTACAAGGATCTCTTTCAAGGTATTCCACAAATGGAAATTTAATAAGTGAGTACCTCATTCGATTCAGCGGTGTGTTTGAATGTTTCTCATCATCGATGATCATTTCTCAATGGAACTAAATCTGAACCCCACTATATCATCTAAAATCACTCCAAGAAGCTATGTTCTCATCATTCATTGAATTATGTGTACTAGAGTGGTGCTCTAATGAATATTTCTGAATTATTAGAATCGTCGTGATCCCATGTAGTCGATCTGTTGAAGATTTTCTTTGATTGGTCACTCAGATATATACTTTCTATCTCTTGGAAGAGAAAGGAGAAATGATATAATCTTGAATGGATGAATAGAACATGGAATGAGCCTATCCTCCTACATATATAGTTGGAGGTTTTGATACCCAGAAATGGTTCCCCAACAATTGGAAAAACCCACTAAAGAAGAAATAAATAAATTGTTATAAATAACTAACTACATCAGAAATATTTTTTATATTTTTATCACATACTTGTAATATATAATAAATATATTATTTGATATACCAAATTCATTAACTCAGCTCATACTTCCAATTAATATTACACAATCCTTGAATATTAAAATAAATATAATTCATATAATATTTTTGTGTATTCACTATATATCTCCGAACTACAATTAATAAATTAATTCAAAAAAATTATTTTATACTCAAATAATAATGAATTTATTTATTCATTAGTGATCATAAATACATGGAAAACTCTCAGACCACATGGTGGGGCCAAACATTTCTTATATACCAATTCACAAGAATATGGAATATTCTTGAATATGTTATTGTGTGTGATCCTCTATTCCCTTATCTCGAAAGCGGTGTCTACTATTCACAGACCAAGAGCTAGGTCTAGTAAAATATCAAGGCCCCAAACGAGATATGTAATAGTTATAAAAATGAAAACTAACCTAAAAACACGCATTGTGTGGTATAATAACTTCATATTTAGATACCTAATTTAGTAAGATGAAAACTTGTGTCATCATCCATTCTTGATTTTTTATTTTTTGATATAATTGGATGGAGTTACCTCCAAAAACCATGGAAAAGGATTTATGAAGGTATTACCATCATGATAAACCTATCACAAGATATTAATTCCTCAATCAACAAGTTATAAATTCTATCTTGACCATTCAAACAATGTCATACCACCAAGGACATGCCCAACACAAGCTACCTTCCCATGAAATCATTATCATGAGTTTTTCATTGAATCAATGTATGGATCAAATGGAACACGTTGATAGTGATATCATGTCAAAAGAATAATACACATGCTATAAAATAGGAAAAACCCATGAAACATGAAACATGTGGTGTTCTAGTTGGAGGTTCCTTCCACATGATCTCACCTACTATAGATAAACATGTGTGAAATTCGTAAGAATAATTCTCAATGATTATGAGCCCCCAACAACTAATAGTCAGACCAATACTATGTCTAGTTTGTATGATGTATTTAGACCATACAAAATATATTTAAGAATAATTTTATAGTAACTCGAGGTTCTCATTATAGAATTGGATATGATTTAACATATTTATATGATAGAAATCGATATAATTTACCATTTAAATAGAAGATATAGAAAGTTATACATTATAATGTTAACTGTATATCATCAATATCTAATTATATACATGAAATTTTAATTGAAAATTATTGTTTAGATGGTCCTAGGGAACCCACTATTACAACATGGTAGGTTTTAGACTTATAACTTTGGAGGTGGCCCAATAGAATATATTTATATTATTACAAGAACATGATCACCAGAGATCTCTATGACCACATGAGTCATGCTAAGTGTGAGAAAAAAGTGATAGTAGAAGACATATCATGTCACACAATTATATTCATAATAGACCTACACTTCAATTAGAATACCATATATTAAACTTCCTTCCTTGTCTACTAGGGGAAAATAAAAGGGATATGGGAGGCAGTTAGGGTTTGAAATCATGAAAGAAAAGCTAGGAAAATACTCTAGGATGAATTCCTATTGTAATTTACTCCACTTCTTCTGATGGGATAAAGAATGTTTATGGTAGGGTAATCAAGAAAAAAGGATAGTAGTATACCAATTTTCTTCTTTTTTATAGTTTTTAAACCCCCAACCAGAACATATTTATCTATTTAGAGGACAATAAAATTAATGTATATTGCATGATATGCTTCACAATTTACATTACTTGTAAGAGTTGAATCCATATAATTGAATTCAGAAGACTCCCACTACTTTCCCCATGCTTGGAATCCCAATTACTAGGGGTATTCATGATTTTTAAAATTATGAGAACCTCACCTACTAGGGAGTTTAGGTTAGAAAAATTCTATTTCAAGGGAATTCATGACCTCAATGGTACATACTAGTGTGTCTGATATCCTTATCACCTATGTTTGGAGTTCTAAAACGAGGTATTAATTTGACCATTAGAGGGACTTTTTATTGGTTATAAAGATCCATTTTGAATCTTCACCGAGTGGATAAGATGGAAAAATATATGTGTAAAGAGAGTATAGAAAACAGAAAGTGAATACCATAGGGGAACCCCATTATTCATATTCTTCATGATATGTGAGATGGTGGACACTACAAAGAGTCTCTTTTGCAAATTTTGTTCCTTCATGAAGCGATATCCCGTTTTACATGACCAATAAAGACTCACTTTTTAAGGATTTCCTCTTCTTTGGAAAGGCCTTTTGAATTGGGGACTCCTTTGTGGGGTCCTTCCCTTTCCCATATGGTGTGTGGATTACCTATGTTTAAAGTGAGCATTCCAAAATGGAAAATTATTTCTCTCAGACTTTATCTAGTATCATAATGGTTCACCTCTATGTACCGCCATCTCTTTCTATCTATCCCATACATCATGTGAAAACAATGGATATTTATAGTTGGTGAAAGAATAAATAATTTCCCTAAATTGACAGATGTATTGCATATATGATGCTATGTAGTGGTATACAATAGACTCCTCATCCTAAAAATAATTTCATTTGTTCTGGTCATGGATTGATCACCTCATTTAACAAAATATTTTCATTTTTAGGTTAATTAAGTCAAATCCATGCACCGAAAAGGATTTTCATTTGTGGGGGAATTAATTAACGGAGTGGGATACACATAGAATATGTGATTTACTAAAAATTATGGTTTGTTTCAAGTAGTTTTCCAAATTTACACCCATTATCATTTTCTTAGTTTGATTGCTGACATCCAATATTATCTTAGTATATTTGTTGTATTCTTTGAAATATTTTTAGGCCCAACAATCACTATAGGAATTATGAGTTCCTCATGATACCTTTCACTTCTGTGAATACCCCCATTGTGTTTACCAAACTTATGAATTGTACAATATATAATTTCATAGACTATGGGAAGGTATTCCTTATAGATGATATACTAATATACTCTACATAAAATGATGTGAAAATGAAACATTTCAAGTTGGACCTATACTTACTCCAGGATAACCAATTATTTAGGAAGCTCTAGATGTTTTAGTTTTCGTTACAAGGGGGGAACATTTGGGGGAATTTAATCTCTATGCATGGTGTAATGGTAGACATTGGAAATGATGATGATGTTCTCTCTTAGGATCCATCCAAGAGAATTTTGGATGTTTAGAACTTCCATGGTTTAGTAGGGATCTATTTAATTTTCATGGAGAAAATTTCTAGACTTACAGCTCCATTGAATCCATTGAGAATAAAAAGGGATCAATTTTCCTAGACTAAGTAGGTTAATAAAACATTTTAGGAGCCAAGGTATAGGATGGATTATTATCCTATTTTGAGACTATCAGATGAGGGTGCTAATTTGACGGTGTTTATCAATTCTTCTTGAGATGGCCTTGAATTCATGTTGATGTAGATCTAGTAATTGATTGTTTATGGGTTGATTAAATTGGCATGCCGTGATAAAAACCTCTATGACCCATTAATTGGAATTGGTAGGAATATTTTTCACATGTAATATTTAGAGTCATTTTCTTTTGAGTGAAAATTTCATTATTTATTTAGACTACAAGAATGTTAGGTAAATATTTACCCACGTAGGCCACATCTTCAGATATAGGCATTGGTTGGAGTTCATATTCGATTATGACTTCATCATAGTATATAAATTAGGTAATGGAATTGTGGTAGAATATTACCTTAGCATGAAATCTTATTATCCCTTTTTGGAGGAGGAATTAGATCATTTAGCATCTTTATAGTTGTCCTTGTTGGAGAACATAGGGACATATTATCTATAGTTGATGGTGGAGACTCCACCGCTTCTTTAGTATCTGACAAAGGCTTAATTTTTTAATGTTGATTACAAATTTTATCATGATGAAACATAATCGTCAGAATATTTACTAGATAGATTTTTCTAATGTTGTGTGAATCTCAATTTTTACCAGTGATGGATAGTATTTATGGTCATAATTCATGTGGAGGTTTTGAGGGTGTTTTATAACTCACCCTTATTGGTACATTTGCAAGTTGCAAAGATGTATTAGGACCATTGGTGAAAATTTTGGTGCAATAACATGGGGTAGTTTGTTATGCATTATTATTTTAATGGATCAATTTTCAGAATGTATAGGTTGGAAATCATGTTTTGTTAGGTATGACAAAACCTCTTGAGATCCCGGAATGGATGTGGGAGGGAATATCAGTGGATTTTTTTATTCTTAATCCACATTCAGCAAGATTCCATAATGATATCCGGGTGATAGTTTAATATATTAACTAGTTAGAAGACATACTTCTTATGTGTGAGTAGAGTTCAGTTGAGAGTATTTGAAATAAGTATAGTAGGAGAATTTCAAACATCATTAGATATGAAAAATGATCGTCTTTGATCATGATTCTTGGTTTATATCATGGTTGTGGAGGGATTTTCAAGAGGATTTTGGAAACTATTTAGTATTAGCATAGTCTTTCACCCCGATAATGGTGTCTAGATGAATGGAAAATTTCAGGTTTTAGAGGATATACTAAGAGATTTTATGATAGAATTTGGTTAAAAATGGGAGGTTCACTTATTATTCGTGGAGTTCACCTAAAATAATTATTATCACTCCAATATCAGTATATCATCATTCAAGTTATTGTAAATGATAAATTACAGATCACCTTTATGCTAGATTGTGATTTGTGGGATATATCTTGTTGGGAAACAACTGGTGGAATGTTCTGGTGATCGAAGAGAGTATGAGGACAACATTGAGTCATTAAAATTCATACCTGAATCAATAACCTAGTACATTGGATTCAAAGAATTAAGACTATGAATTTATAAGATTCTCCACCTGATAAGTATTTTTCATTTTATTTTGGGGTAAAATGTTATACCAAAGGTTCATTGGGATATTCTAGATTCTATTTAGTATTATTGAGGATTCTTACCACTTTTCATTACCCCCACAGATGAATAGGGTGCATGAAATATTCTATGTGTTGCATCTAAAAAGATATGTACACAAAATGTCACCCATTTTTCATTCAGGAGAGCTCTAAATTGAGGATAAAGAAAATTTATTGGTGTACATTGTGGAGATAGAGGATCATCTGAAGATAATCATTCATGGAAGACTATTTATTTGGTTCAAGTTATTTGGTAGAATGGGAACGTCCATGAGATCTCCTCAGAGTGAGATAGATGAATATGGTCTTAATACCCTCACTATATTGTGTATCTTGTGATATTTGGGGTGAAAATACTTTATGTTGGGGATAATGTAACAAATATGGTTCTAATAATTTTATCCTGTGAATATTTCATTAAGTATCTCTGTATTTTTCATTGGTTTCTTTTGGGTGTTCTGGGTGCCGCAGGATCCCAAAAACAATATATTAAAAATATTATATAAATTAAAATATGTGAGTGATTATTTACAGGATTAATGGTATTATAATTGATTTCATCCTTATGTGTAAAATATTAGACTGTTTTTTTCCATAATGTGTGGTTTACCCTAGGGGTAACATCATTTTGGTCAGTATCAAATGATCTGTGGAAGTGCCTTCATTTGAAGCTACATTAAATAAACTAAATGATTAATTTATTTCATTTATTAAATTTTTTAACCTATCCCTCCACTATATAAATACTTAATAATGGAAAATCGATAGGGTAAGACCCATAACCCTGTGATATTAGATGGGAGGAGTAGGAGAGCCACAATTGTAATTAATGATCTCAGGATCATGGATTGTTGATGAGAAATCAAAGAGATTAATGGGATGATAAAAAAATGAAATTTAATATTCAATTAAATCCATATATAATGTGTTATTTATGAATTATAAAACAATTCTTGAGGAATGTATCATTATTTTTTGGATTTCTTAACTTATGTTCAAGTTTGTTGAGAATGGATTGAATATAACATTAATTTTGTCAATCATTTTTCCTACATGAAACAAGAATTTTGTTTAGTATTATTGATCCAAATTATTTATTTTTCATTTTTTTGGATTAATTTTACCATTTATGGTCTCTATTATTGTGGACATTAGATGAGGTATCAATTAGAAATGATAATATCACTCTATTATTTTTCCTATCCCATCTCTGTTCTTTTTGTTTTTCATCATTGGTTCATGGGGTCAATAATTCAACATTATTGGATTAGTTGAAGCATGACCGGACCTCTAGATTCATGATGGTTATCTAAAATACCTTTGTATCATTGGTTTTTAGATGAATATAGGTAGAATTATGTATTTTGGATGATGGTTCCTAATATCCGGAAAATGTTAGGTGATGAGAGGCACAATGGATCATGACTAGGTAAAGGGAATACCAATTTCTTTCCACTAGAGAATGATAATTAATGATCAAGGGTGTTTCCCTTAAATATTGGTGGAATGGGTGAAACTATGGCGAGGTTTGAAATATATTTAAAAGATATGGTGAGGATGTGAATACTGGGATACCAAACATCAATATCCATGAATATACAGACTACACACTATGTAATATGAAATTACAAATACTGTTTTCCTCAATTATTTATATTGGATGGGGGTTATATGTGAGTACAATATAACACCTTTTGTAGATAGTCCCTCATGCCATGTGATACTATTTGGGTAGCCTAGCCTTCTACTGAGAACACACGACTAGGGCCCCAAGTTTCCATACACGTCATGTCCTTATGAGAACACACCATGTGGAGGGACCATTCAAGATGAGCCTTGTAAAAGGAATAAAATTCCGCATCCTCGGGTTGTTCCAAATGACAGGTTCCGTAATGAACACATTTTTTAATTCTTCCATAATCATATACCTTGCATATATCATTATAAAAGACTCATATTTGTCCCCCTTAGTAGTAAATTCTATGAAAAATTACTCAAAGCATGGGATGTTGGTCATTTTTTGGCATCATTGATATTACATGAGCTGATACGAGTGGGATGCTTCTTCTAGTGATACTTGGTCGATGGAAATGATCATATTTTTTCACCAGATTGATACTGGGGTTGGTAATCCCCTGACACACTAGGTTGTGGGCCCTCCATATCTTATATATGGGTAGATTCTATACACCCCCACACTACAGAGGATGTGAGACCTCTATCTATTGAGGGGAACTTCTCCATAACTGAAATTTGGTGGGGAATAAAATATCTAATGTAGTTTTCTCCCTCTACCATGGAACTCAATAAAGAGTAGATGGAAATATATTTAAATTATTATGATATTTCAATGGGTGATTGACATTGGATATTGGGCCTTTAGATATGCAGTTAGACTCATCTTCTTTAGTTAGCTATGAAGATTGAGATTCCTCTCTTTTTTACTGGAGTAATAGAATAAGTATATCTAATGTTGGATTTTGTTTACCACTTTTACTTGTGGGTTAAAATGACTTTTTTATTATATTTATTTACTATTATTTTTAGGAGCGTATTACTGGGTATGTTTATAGTAACCCCTTAATGGGATTTTCCTTCTTGTTTCATGTATTTTATAGAATTATGGAAGTTTGGTGGCTACCTTGGTAGACCTACTATTGGTGGGTCATAGTATAATGTAGTGGCATTGACAATGTTTGGTGTTCATACATAGGATCCTAATCTAGAATCTACTTTATTTTTCACTTTTTTCTATTGATTATAAGTTACTATCAACTTTAATTATTTTTTGATAAGCATGTATTTATACCTTTTATATTCTATTTTATTTATTTAGAATACAATAATTTGTTTCTTAGTTTTTTCATGAATTTTTTAAACTCTCATGGTTTTATTTTATTGTATGTTTTATCTATTTCATGGAGATGAGTGTGTGAATTAGTACAAGTACTTTTGGATTAGTTCTCCCATTTTATTGATATTCCTTTTTAATGCTTGTCACCATCCCCATAACAATTATATATAGGATTTGGGTGTCACTCTCAGATTACTATTATCCCAAGAAAGGTCCTAATGTGTTGGCTGATGACACATGTGGTGTTCAAAAAAATAATTCATTCTATAAATCATTACAATGTGATTTAATATTCATTTCGATCATTAATGTCATAAAAAAGATAATTTGTCATGAATAAAATAATGTATTAGCTAAACATGAGTGTATAATCAAAGTACATTCTTACATTTAATTTTGAGATTTAAATCTAATTGTTATTATTACAAAATATTAGGCATTATCTATTGGCCACATTGATTTAGATTCCCTTAATTGTATAGAAATATATTAGAGTAATGGCTCATATCTTTGTAGTTGAATAATTCCAAATTAGCTTTTTATGTAATTCCGTTACATCCATATATTTATGACCCTTATCTCAAAATTTAAAACCTTCCCCCAATCATGATACAAAATCCCCTGGTTGTTTCTTCCCACATTTATTACATATGGAGAACTCCATGTATCATTAATCTTCATTTTAGGTAATTGTTTCTATAAGATGTTTATCCATCATCTTGTTCTATGGATTCCCTTTCAAAATGAATTGTTTTGAAAACTCATTATTTTTATTTATATCACTTCTCACTATCTACTCATATATTGAAAAGTTTTTAGATGCTAATTATATTCAATGAAATTGATTTAAACCATCAAATAAGTGACCAATCCTAATTTCTACATTTCATAGATAATCAAAGAAATACCTTTATAACGTTTTGATGTTATATATATACTCATCCACTATATCTTCTTCCTTTTATCAAAAATTTATTAATTTTAATCCCATCTTATAAAATTATTCACATGGAAAACAGTTTCCCTGAAAAATCACCTTAAATGTATTTCACTCCATGTTTTTTATTTATTATGAATTATTTTTATTTTGAATATAGGATAACCATTGGTTATACTTTCCCCTTAAATGATAAACATCAATGACCCCTTCTTCCTTCTTAGTTCACCACTGTTCCATAGATATATTTTCTAGATACTTTATCTATTTCTCTACCACATTAGATTACTCAACCCACTAAATGATTGTGTTTTTTACCTTATAAAATGATCTAGAGTAGTTAATCATTATTGTGGGGAATGTGGTTACTCCTATTATGTATGGTTATTTTTTATAACATATGTTAATTTCCATTAATATATATAATTTTACCATCACTAACATTATATCAATAATCCTAATTATCCAAAACATCACCATATTTTCAATGATTCTTGGCATGGATTCCATTAATTCAAGCATTAGTAATTATATAACTAATGGAATAAAATAATTATTAATATTATACGTTAATATGTTAGAAAACATGAATTCTAAATAATTTTTCCTAAAATATGATATTATACATAACATAATTATCAAATAAATTCCATATCAATCACTATAATTTTATAGCATCCAAATCAATGTTCTCTATATAGTTTATTCTAATTCTGATTCAAATGATTTCACCAAATCCTTGGTCTAATTTCAATTTTAACACTCTAAACACCATTCACCTAGATATATTGGGTTATTTATTACATGGTTGTCAGATTAAATAATCTTACATTCCCAAGATCAAGACTTATTATTCATTAAGAGACTATATAGAAAAATATTTCATTACAACAAGACATATTATATTATTTGAGTACAAATAATTATTCCTTTATTATCCTTCGATCTAATCCAATATAGTATTCAAATTCATTACTTAAGTTCTAATTGGATTAATTGAAATTTTTTTTGAAAAAATCATTATGTGTTTAAAGGATTGAGGATGAATTTTAGAGATCATTACATGGAAAGAATCATGAAAAATAATTATGTTATGTGATGAATTTTTGTATTTTTTCTTGGAAATCTAGTACATGTGTTGATGAATGTATAAAAACTGTATGAAACATTATTAGGTCAATTATATTTTTATATAAGGTATCTTAATAACTTGAGTAATTCATGTGGTTATTTGAGTTAAATATTCACGTTCGACAAGAGAGACAAACATTGAAAAAGTATTTTATCCTATGGAATATAAAAATTCATTTATAGGATACATTTATAGGTTATTTCATGAATCCTACATTATTTTTGAGTATAATATAATTTTTCAAATGAAATTTTCATATATCAGATTTTTCATTTTTATATTTGTTTAAAAAAATGTCAAACATTATATTCCATTTTATATTTGATAAGAGAATTTTCAACCTTGTATCATATTTCATGTCTCATACGAATTTATATATTTTCTTGGAAATCTACAGCTATGGTGCCACACAATTGTCAAATGTCAAATGTGATAGTTTTTTATTGGTAACTAATTATTGATATTTTTAATTATGAAATATTTATAGTAAATTTTGATTCAAATCAAATGATGTTGAAATTAAATGATTTATATATTAAACATTAGTATCACATAATTAATCTGATTCAAGAAAAGTCAATAAATAACTAGCTGTTGATGAAGTGTTGGATTCTAAGATTAGTGCTTCGTGTCATGGATATAGGTTCCATTTTTTAGACTCATTAATTGAGAGATTTCAAATGAAGATAAATATAATGTATTCCAGAAAGATTCATATTATTTTTAAAATGGATAAAATCATGGAGGTCTCGTGGAGGATTTACTGATGTTTTTAATAATCATATTTTGATAATTTATTTTGTCTATTATAAAAGTAGTTAGATATTCAATGATCTAACTTTACCTTGAATAAAACATTACCTAGGATTTATATAATATAAAATTTCTCAGTATTCAATCACTTGAAAAGGATGTTTTTATAGAGTTTACAAAAAAAATATTTGGTAGAATATTCAGATGATATTGTATAAATATATAAGCTATGGATGAGAGAAAGAAATTAGTTGTTATAAATTCTAAGAAACTGATACAACAAAGAATTAAGGATAATATGATTCTCTAATGTAGTTGTTAAATAATATGATAAGAAATCAGGACTGCATGAGTATTCAAAATGTTGAGATATAACTAGATTACACATAATATGATGTTAGTTTTAAGACAGGTATGACCTTCCAAGTGGCTATCGAAGTTATTGAAGTGTACATAATCCAACATAAACCTATAAGATCATGGAGGAATATAGCCTCAAATAGGTGAAAACGATTTCTGAATGAAGGATGTATTTTAACATCAAGAACAAGTCTTAAAGCGTTTTTGTGTGGGGTCTCTAACTAGTCATTGATGTATATTTTGAATTTGGGGTGTATAAACAATTACACTGGAGGATATATATGACTAGGGTGTATAACCAATTTCTAAAGTAATTTATTTAGGTTTTGTAACCAACTATTATTGTATTAACTTGAGTATATAATGATCAATATTTTTTGGGAATCTAACCAATGCCGCATAGATTAGGGTTTTGTGGGAAGAAATTATAAATTATTATGTTTTGTTATTTATTTATATCTTATAAATTTGGTTTGATGTTTTTGTGATAATTATTTGAGTGTGTATGAAGACCTTCACAAGTCACGGAGTGATGATTCATAGGTAGTAACTTGTAAAAAGAAAAATTATAATTGAATCTCCCCTCCCCCTCTTGGTAAACCAAATGGATCACGGAATATCAATTGGTATCAAAGATAAGCTCTACCCACACCCCCTGAGTGATCTGAGAAATTATTAATGATGTAGAACACATACTCTATTAATATTATGGTTATTCAAAATTTTGATTATAGTAAAAATTATAATTGTAAGAATAGTATTCTAACCTAACTCATGTATTTTTTCCTAGAAGTTTGAGAACTTTTATATTTCTATTACAACCCACTACTAAGGAATATTCTATGACACATTAAAATAATGGAAATATTTTTAGTTACAGTAATACTCACAATGAAATTTTGATCTCCCTTTTAGAAAAGGTCTATAAAAATATCACTTGACTTCAAATATAATGAAATTTGGGGAATGTTAATAAGTGGATAAAAAGGAAAAAAATTAAATTTAGGAAAACCAAGTTACAAGTATACAGTATATGATTTGAAGACATAAATATGGTTGGTGATAAGAGATTTCAATATTTCATTACAAGATTCAATGAGATAGTGAGATATATCATATTATTTTTTGAGACGTTAGATGATCCTACGATTATAAATAAACTTATAAAACATTTCATAGACATATATGATTCTAAGGTTTCATATATATAGGATACATAATATTTGTACCGAGATAAAATTAAACAAAACATATAGAATATGAAATGAGAAAGGATGAATCTTTATAGAAGAAGGAAAACATATATATGGAATTTAAATCTATGAAAAAATGTAAAATCAATGATTATGTGGTTGTAGACTCAAGTTATTATGATAAAGAGGATAATTGTGAATACATAAAAAATATTTTTTCAATTATTTCTATGATATTTTGAGAAGTAAATTAGAATTGAAATGGAATAAAAATACCAAAGAAATGGAATTGTAATAAAATAATCAATTTTTCCTTGGATTGAAAGTGAAATTCCAATAAAGTGTATGAATTTGATGAGGATGATGAGAAGTCTCAAAAATAGATGAAAGGTTAAAATGAGTACAATTTCAATAGAAATAATAGAAGAATGTTAAGAATGAATGAGAAAAGATGACTTAATATGTTAATTAGATGATGAATTAAAATTATTTTATCATGTTAAGAAATATTTTTGATAGCTCTAGTAGTGATGATATTTGTTAAGAAAGGAAGGTTATTGAGTGGGAGCTGAAAGGTAATTTGAAATCCTATATCAAGTATATTACATAGCTGAAGAAAAAAATAAAAAATATTCTAAAATAAAATAAACATTTAGTGATGGAAAATGATTGTTTTTATAATAATGAAACTAATCTTGTTAACAAGAGTAAGAAGAACAAATTAAGAGTGGATGATCCTGAAAAGATTGTGATTGATCATGTGAAGAAGATCGATGTGAATTAAGATGAGAAATCTAACACACAATCATTATGTTTTGGGGAATAAAATGCTCTAAATTATAGTAGATACGATTTATCCCTGAAAACAGGGGTTAACAATGACTCTTATGAATCTAGTATTAATATAATCAACTGGAAATTGTAAATATGCATCAAATAAGATTGAAAATAGATATTTCATTTCTAATATTGTAGTGATTAAAAATGAGTTTGTCTTTATTTTGAACAAGGTAAAATGTGAGAGGTACTCTTCCCCATTAAAGGAATAATAGATTTCAAGAATTCCACTACCCCCTAGGAAAATGTAGGGTCAAATTTATATAAGATAGCACCAAAAAAATTATATAAAAAATTTATGAAAGCTAAATATTTCTATGATTCTAATGGTGTTGTGTTAGGAATACATACAAATACTACTTTTGTTATGATAATATGTATTTACCAAGGAAGATGAAATACATATGTTTTTTATAATAATAAAATGATTTCAATGTATCATTGAAGGTTGGTCTTGAACATGAAGGCATTAAATCTATAAACAATAAATTGAAATTCGTATTTAAAAGAAGTGTATAGATATTTTAGATGAGAATTTTATAATTATGTCAAGTGTATTATTTGGATATTAATAGACTTTACCTATCCAATTAAATGAAGTAAATTCATAAGCAACAAAGATTTCATGTTTAAGAGTAATAAGAAATCATCTAGGAAATATAATAAAATTGAGCAGGTCAGGAAAGAATGATTAAAAATCATGCTATAACAATTAGAGATCTACAAGGTAATGGAGAACCAATATATGTATAATAATTATAAAGGAAAAATTGGTTAAATATGAAGAATATAAAATTTATTTTAATTTAACAACATGTAGTTACATGAAGGGTAGTGATTATTTTTCCTAAGGTTCAGTCATAATGTTTCAGTATAGTTTACGTAAAAGGTGTGGATGAAATGGGAATAATATAATGGATTTTGTGACAATATTATCAAATTATGAAGTGTTTTGGAAGATGTATATTCAATAATTATAAAAAGTGTTTTCCTTAAAATCTATGGTAAATAAAAATACATTTCAAAAGGAAATATTTCATGGGGAGAAGATGAGTAAGGAAATTAATAAGTCAGGTGACTAAAAAAAGTGTTGATGATAGAATAAAAGAGTGACCAAGGTTGATTAGAATCTCTCAATCTTAATTTTAATTCTAAAATATCCCAAAAGTCCATAAATATTTTCTATTATTTTTTTATCTATAAAAACATATAGAAAATTGAAGGAGATAAATTAAATTATCAATTTTGGACAGTAGAGAAGAAATTATTCATGGTATAAATCATTTAAAATTTCTGATGGAAATGACTTTATCCCATGAATAGGAGAAAAATGAAGAGTAACTATCATAAATTCATAATATAAGTGAATCATTAATTTTTTTAAATCTTCATGTAATCTAAATAACTAGGTATTCAATTATACATATAACCTCCATTTTTATTTTGTTAAAAAATTATAAGAAGTGAGATATTTAATTGATGAAACTAAGATAATAAAGTGGGACATTAATTCTTTTCACTTGAAAAATTTTATGTGATTTTTTAGATGTGCGAAGTGTAATATCTCATGTCTATATGGGTTAGAAATTCCAAAAGGAAATTGACGCCTAAAATTTAAAGGAATCGATGAATTTCTATTTGACCATTGGAGTGTAATAACAATGGTTATAACCCCTCAAATGAACCAATTTAGATATGTAATGAAGTACATTATAGGGTTCTTGTAACTCGAGGTGTCCTATGGATTTGAGCCATGAGGTTCATGTTTTTTTTAAAATGGAATAGGGCCCACAATTATGACATAGTTGATGACAACCATTCACCCAAACCAAGATGTTGCAATTTTATAGGTTAATGGGATGTAAAAACATATCGAAAGACCCTAGAAACCCTGTAAGAAACTACATAGGTTCATGGTAATTTTTCACATTCAACACATGATTTTCCAAACTGTTTTATATAACTGTGCAGTTTGGAGAGTCTTGTGCAGTGTTGGGTGCACAGTTGATGCACAATTTGGTCAATCATCTATCAATCTTGATAACCATTAATATTTGGATGACGTAAACTTTTCACTTTTATATTTTATGTATCTATCAATTTTCCCCCTCTGTTGTTAATTTACACACTATCATTCCAATATCCATATCCCACCTTCATTCTTCCTCAAATTTGGGTGATTTTGACTATGTTCTTTGGAATTTTACGTGAGTCTCCATTCTCAGGTGGATTTAGTTATTATTACACTTTATTTTTAATAAAATTTGAGTTCCTAAAATATATGAATCTACTTGAGCATGGTGGAATTGAACATTTACCCTAGGTTTTCTACTTGGATTTCTTAGAGGAGATCGTACGATATCCTTTACCTGACATTTCTTAGAGATTCATTAAGGAGTCAGTCCTAATGAATTTATTTCTCTTTTCTACTATATATTAAATAAATTAAATATTTAATATATTTAATGTTCTAGGTATTTTCCTGGAATGTATTCAAGAGTCTACTAAGACCTCTCATGGCTTGTTGGTTGCGACTCCAGAGCAATGGGACCTTCCTATGAGATTTGGTCATTAATCACAAATTAAATTAACATATCATACAATTGTAAATTGATTTAATTAATTATAATTTTTTAATTTAATTAAATATTTTTTCATTAATTATTATCTTTTGATGGTTGTACGATCATGTTCTATGATGGAAAGTATTTGTAAATAGGTTTAAGCCATTGGTAACTGACTAGAAAACATTCTAAAAATAGTAGTTTATCCAGCATACATACCCTTATAGTTTCTGCTTATTTATGTAGAATGTTTCATATGGTATCTTCAATGAGGAAATTAATGTAATTAATTTACTTAATATCAAAATTTAAATCCATCAACTGAATTTTTTAATTGTTTAATTATTTTAATTAATTAAATTATAACACCTCGACAAGGATGCAAAAAATTCCAAGGCCTTGATGGTCCATAGAACTGTCTGTTTTTCCATGGTATATAATGGTCAAATGTTTTATTTTAGATGTTATTATACTTGGTGTATATACCATAGGAAATGGTGATGATTTGGGTGAGTGGACCAACCTTGTGAGTCTTTGAGAAATGAGACGGTTCATGTCCCATCTCATCACAATTGCTGATTTTACAATCCCTATATAACCCAAAAGAGAATTCTATTTTGATGATGATGGTAAGTTATGTATTTTTCCTCATGAATTTATTTTTGACCTAGGAATTGGACCAATTTTTATGGTCTATGTGAGGGTTCCAAAGTTATGATGTGACCTAGGGGACCCCAATGAGTTCTCAAATGACTGAGATGACCCTGAGTGAGGTTACAGGGCTATGGGTATAGATGGTTTTTTTTATTTCACATTAAAACCCATACCAAATATATTATTCAAGGGGTTTTGGATAAAGATGATTTGATTGGGTTTTCATTCAACCCATTTCTTTTATTTAGGCTTCACTATTTATTCACAATGTGGCTAGAGACCTCTATACATTTTTCTTGGGATGAGTCCTTTGGGCTTGATGAAATATAATTATGTTGTTAAAGGTTCTTCTTGGGATATATTTTTGAGGCACATAAATTTTTTTAGAAACAAATATTTTAACTTGGGTACCCAGGATTCCATGTATACATAGGTCTTATGTGGTAGATGATAATTGGGTGGTCTTGGAAGGTTTGATTCATATATTCTCATATGGGTGGTTTTGTATTATATGTTGTATATGACATAGTGTGTTTTTTTCAGTGAATGAAAGAATACCGTATGTAAGGTGATATGATATGATTATGGGTATTATGGATAGGTTGAGGAAACTCCCATAGCGATGATATGTGATACTAATTAGCTACCATGGGTTAGAGATAGATTAGATTAGAGTTTCCTTCTATTAGGATCTTGAATATTGTTGGTCTTCCCCAGATTTAGAACAATGATATATTTGGTGGACCATCATGTGCTCTCAAAATGGGGTTCTTAAGTGGGGATGAGTGCTTATAATTTTTCCAATGTCTGGTTATATTTTGATGTGTGGCTAGTCTAGTATACTAATGTTAGATGTTCATCGTATATATAATAAATATGGGGCTGATTCTAGGATGAGAGCACTCTAATTGGGGAGGGTTGTGATACATTTTAGAATATTACATATAACCCCCCCATATTAGTTTTTAGTGACATTTTTATTATATTGATTTTGTGATTTTCTCAAAGACATTCTGGTATTAGGCTGAAGTGTGATTTTTTGTTTTTCTATTTCTTATTCAGTTATTATTTTTTTAGCATGTCACATGCACATATAACTATATATTTTAGTTAGTACATGGAAACATTAATAGTTCCCTAATGATTTTGGTTCTCTCAACCTCTTAGGTATTTATATCACATTGATACCCAAGCAGTTCCCACGTGGTTATTGCAAGCACATGATGGGTAGAGGCCCAAGATAATGTGGTCAAGTAGGATGTATCAGAAATGGATAGACATTGGGATAAAGTATGACTTGGATATATAGTGGATCCATTTATTTTGTTTCTTTTATTTATGTAATGTATATATAACTAGCCTCAATGATAGTCTGTGTATGAATGACATTGTTATTTCTTCCTTACTAAATTTATTATATTTTTACTAGATGTTCTATTTATTTTGTTTATTAAGATTTTTAATGTTTTGAAAGTTGATTTTTTTATTAATTAATCACTTTGATATATGGGGTATATCCTCCCTATATCCTAACTACTAATAAGCACCCACTGGAATTCAAAGAGGCGTGATGGAGGTCACATGGTGAATTTTTTTTGGTTTTTTATTGAGTGAGCTTGAGAAGGATATTATAAAGTGGTATCAAATATTATTTATTTCTATGGTCTTACTATTTTGGGATATAGTATAAATAACACATGTAGATGTGTTGGGGATTATGATATAACTCGGGTGAGTGAATCCTAGATAACTATCTTTAGGGGCGTCTAGGTAAACATGGGTGTGGGATTGTTCCTCTTGGATTGTATTATTATGGTTGATTATTATTTTCACCTCATGTGATGTGAATGAAACTTACGATTTGGGATTTATGGATAGGAAAAAATGGATCTTGGCCCATTAGAATGCTATTGGGTTTTTGAATCTGGGCCTGCAGAGCTGGGATGTGTTTCATGCATCATATTAGGTACATTGGATCAATATGATATAAACCTAATAGTTGATCATTTTCACTAAAGGTTGAGGCTCATTTTTTATAGTGTTAATAAAATATCATATATAAATTTCACTTATATGTATTTGGTATAATTCTATATAGTTGAGTTGACATGTATACACGATTTATTCTAGTGGAAGGTCATATAAATCATATGGTGGTGATGGTGGCATGGTCCCCTCAGAAAGGGATGACTGGAGACCTAGAGGAGTTAGTTTAGGGACTCATAATTTTTTAGATAAGCCTCTTGGGTGTGAGGTTACTGTAATATTGTATATTTAATGTTCGTATAAAAACTTATATGATATTTTCCAACATATCATGGAATTGTACTCTAAATAACCATGACTATGATTTTGATCCACTTGATATAGATATCTTGGATGATACTATTTTTTGAGTGATTATGATATTTACTAGTTAGATGTGATTATCTAGGAGTTAGTCCCAAGTGGGGATGTATGGTAAGAATCAGTGTTCTTATGGGTGGATGGAATAACAAATGAGGTGTCATGGGATGCTGATGTAGGTGCAATGAGTAATATACAATGAGTTATAACCATTTGAGGGATATAGGTTTGGGATTGGTTGGATGAAATAGAGAATATATGTGGTATATCATGTTATATAGTGATTCAACATGAAATGTTCAATAAAAGGGTAGCCCACGAGTGGGGTTGGCCTATCTCAATTTAATCCCATAATTTAAGAAACATTGGTGAGTTCTTCTTATTTTTCAATTGAAGAATAATGGATTTATTGAGTACGTGAGGTATGCATGGTGATATCATAGATTTACAAGTAAAGGAATGTCATGTGACAATACCATTGGATGTGATTCTAAGAATGGTGAGAATGTATGTAGGTTTTCATGTTTTGGAATGAAATCATTTAATGAGTAGTATTGTGGTGAAACATGACACAGATAAAGTGACTGATTATAAGGAGGAGAGTCAAGGGATCTTCTGGCTGGATGAGACTGGCATGCACAATGATTATGGTCAATGGTTAGGCACTAGAATTTAGTGTTGGTCATGTGAGAGACATAGATGCATGATTTGGGTGATGGAACATGTGGTTTGAAATTGTAACCCTCTAATTTGGATGGGATAGGTATGGTACACGTCTTTTATCATGTTACCTACTTAAAATGTTAATATACTGGTATATTTGGGTTATCCAAGGGATGAGATGTTTCAAAAGGTGTTGTAATAAAATATTTGATTGGGTTTAAGGAATTTAATTGTTCCCTATAGTGAGATCTATTTTGGAGAACAATTATGATGTGAGCCAAGTTGGTTAGGAGTTGAAGCAGTGAGGTAAAAACATGGTTTCTCATATAGTGGGAAGAAAGAAGTCAGTCATGGATAATGAATCTACCATGTTTAAGGGAAACCAATGATTCATAATGGTGTTCATATATTCATTTTTGGAATTTGGATACTAGGAAAAAAAAGATTAGAGCCTATATGGATTTTGTGGGGAATTCCATAGAAGAGTTAGGATATTTTCTTAGGTTGAGACCAAGTGTTAGTGTCCGACTATAGGTATTTTATAATGGCTCAGATTTTTTGTATCAAGTTTCAATATTTCTTATGGTATGGAATTATGGTATAAATAGGTGGTTCATGGTTTATCCATGGAAGGTATCCATAAGTTCATTAAGAGATTCGGTAAGCATTCATGGATTATCAATTGGTTCCTTTGGCCTTCAATTCATTGTGATTGGATTATTGGTAACATGTCGGAAGTTAGGGAAAAGCGTTCTAGAGAATGTTCGATTAAAAGAGGTTTGACCAAGGTTCTTCAATGAGATGGAATGTGGTGAGTTAAAAACCACATTGAGTATTTTTTTTGGAAATGATTTTTTTTAGGAATGGGCCAGGGATTTTTGATGAATATTTGTCATTCCTATTATGTTCTTAGATGAGGTAGACATTCCCATTTTTTTCTGGGATTGAAAAAAAAAATCGATTAATCAACAATGGACCAGAGGTTCTATAAAAGGTCAAGTGTGGTGCGTCGGGAACCACAGTAGGTGCATTAATATAACATACGTTTTGTTATTTGATGGAAAATTCTAATGGTGGGGCACCCCTGAATTATAATAATAAATTTTGAGTTAATCTATATTTTGGTGGGAAACATTAGCCAAATAAAAAATGGGATGACTATATAGTCATTCATTTGGAAGGATGGGTGTTTTGGAGCATTGTATCATTGTTTTTTATTTTTTTATAAGTGTTCGGTCTTGTGTTAGTGACTTAAGAGAAAAATTTGAAGGTTGTGTTTTAGAATAACATTTGGTATTTTGATTGGGAATGTATCCATTTGGGGATTAATTAATTACCTGAGTATGTTTGGATTCCTGGTGGGATAATTGATGAGGATTTAGGTGGATGATAAGTGTTTCAAAGGGGATGTTGTAATATCTAATGTTTGCATGAGATGGATTTTCGAGACGGAATTTGAAACATTCAATTTAGTGGATGGTAGAAATTTTGAATCATCCATCATGGATAAATTAAAAGGGTTTAAAGCCATAAAATAACACAATTTAGTCTTGGAATGTAGTAAATTAAGGGGTTTTTATCTCTTAGGGGGTGGGTTTGTGGTTGGGGATATTAAGATATTGTTTTGAGGAAAATAAAATGGTTTCCACTCTTAGAAAATAGTTAGTGGTAACAATATGCACCAACTATATATCATAAGTCATATAGGTGTACAGTTTTTGGAACCATACTAAAGGAAAATAGAAAATTTTTGAGTACCTATAGAGTTATGTGGGAATACATCATGGTTGATGAATAGTTTGGAAAAAACCGTGTGCAATAACTGTGCGTGTTGGAGAGTCTGAGGTAGAGATGGATTCATAGATGGTGCAAGGTTTGGACATCAATGTGGAAAAACCTTATTCCCATTAAAAAGTGGGAAAAGTGTGATTTTCCACATGTGACATTTAATTATTCTTTCCCCTTTTCTAGTACCCTTACATTTGCACAAACCAGCCAACCGATCTCCCTTTCCTCTTTCATTTTCATAAAGTTTTTGTGATTATTATTGCATTATTTGACGTTTATGTTGTGTATCCTTCCAATGGTGGATTCCAATCGTTTTATTTATCTTATCCCCTAAATTTTTAGTTCCTTGGATGGGTATTTTGGATTTGATTTTAGCAATGAATATTGTAATTGGTTTTAAACTATAGCGCTTTCTCTTAGCTTTCATAAAGAAAATATCTTGATGACTTATGCATGTAGTTGCCTGATGATTCGACAAGGAATGCCACTATAATGAATTTTCTAACGTTATAACCAAAATTTTAATTAAACTGATTATTGAATAGATTCTTGGTGTTTTAAATTTTTCCTAGAATGATGTCGAGGGTCCACTGTGGACCACTTGATATTTATTGGTTGTAATTCCAATGCACTGAGGCCTTCTGGTGAGATTATATCATTTATTCTCAATTGATTAAATTTGGAATAAAATTTTAAATTTATTTAATTAATTATAAAATTTTAATGATTAATTAGGTAAATATATTAGATATGAATTAGGTAATTGGGATGGTAAGGCAATCTTTGTCGAGGATGGACATGACTTGGAACCATTTGCTGGCCTTTTGAAATCTGCTGTAAAATCTCTTAAAATGATAGTTGGTCTTAAAGACATAAACTTATAGTTTATTATTATTTATGAAGAATTATTTATTTAGTCTAAAAAATTATTTGATTTACATGTTTAGTTAAATGAACTAAATAAATTAATTTTTTAAATTTAATTTTTAAATTAATTATTTATTTCAATTAATTAAACCGAAATGCTTAGACCTAGATGCCCAAAGTTACAAGGAGCTGATGGAAATTGATACTGGTTGGTTTTCCTTATATTTAGATGGTTTATGATATGATTTGAGATGTGATTATCCAATATAGATAGAAAATATTCTCTAGTGAAGCATTAGGTAAGAGAACAAACCTTGTGAGACCATAAGAATTGAGATGGTTCATGTCCCATATCATGATAATTACCGATGTGAGACACAACATACCTAGAAAGGTCATGCTATATTGATGATGATTTCGAGGGATATAGTATTCCATGGGAGTTTATTTTTATATTGATACATAAACCGCGACCAATGAACCATGTTAGGGTTCCATTGTTGTGTTGTGAACTAAGGAAGCCTATTGGATGCGTTAGTGACTATGATATACCTTAGATAGGGTATGTATATATTGTTAAGTGTGGTATTGGGTGTCACCATAGAACTCATATCGATGAAATGATATGAGGGTGTGTGGATATAGGTGAGGGTATTGGGTGTTCTCCCAACACCAACCTTATATTTATACTTTACTATTTATTTTTGATGTTTCTAGAGATTACAAAACATGTTTCTTAGGACCCAAACTTTAGTCCTGACAAGATGTGATGATGATGTTTTTGGGGATACTTAGAGGTTTTTTGTGGGATTAATTATTTGATACATTAATGAATTCATGGGACACTATGATTTGGTCTCAGGTCCTTTGGATGCGTAGTATACATAGGTTTTGCATGGTATACTCTCATAGGAGTGATATTGTAATGTGTGAGCCCCCACTATTGGAAAAAAGGGTTATACCAATGGTTTGAAACTATTGATATTACCCCAAAAAACCATTAGTATAGGCTATACATATGGTTTTAGTGGAATTTGGATTGTCTAGAATTGTTATAGGCATATACCAATGGTTTTGGGAAAAAATTGGTATTGGTAATATGAAATACCAATATTGATGGTTTTCAAAATCGTTGGTATAGGTAATTCAAACCAAACCCTTGAAATATTTTGATCCCACCCCCTCTGATTTATATTTCCAGGACCTAAACAATAAGCTAAAATGATTTACAGAAACATAATATGGTAAATATATATATTTACAATTTATATCATGTCATGGAAACACCTAGAGGTGGGTTTTTATCATATATGTTATATTATATTGAGTATTTTAATGAAAAAATATATGAATATCATATGGGAAGTGAAAAAACGATCTTTTGGATTATTATTAGGATGAGGAAACTCTCATATAGGAGCTATGTGATATTGATGGGCTTCCATGTGATGGAGTTGGATAATATAAGAGTTTCCTTCATTTAAGAGATAAAATATTTTTAAGCTAACATGAGTTGCATCCATATTCGAATAGATCTGTATAGGACTAAGAGGCCAAATATTGTTGGGATACCATGGATTAGGATATTGTATTTTGTTTTGACAAATGACACATGATAGCATTTATGGGGCCTTATAGTGAGTGATTGGAGACTACAATCTACCGGGGGGCTTCTATCTATTGTGGCATGGGTGTTCTAGTATACTAGAGTGAACATGGATCTAGTTATATGATATTCATGGGGCTTATTCCTGGATGATTACACTAACATAGAGGAGTTATGTGTTATCATTGGGAATGTTCCCCTGGCATTGAAAACTCACACAACATTGGTCAAGGATACTATGGTTGGAAGGGTTTCAAAATGTACTTACATTCATTTCAAAATTAGAACGAAGAAGGTTTATTAGTTTTTTATATGTTGTTAAGAAGTTGTTTTCATAATTTCATGTGCACATATTACGAAACATGTTTTTCAGTTTGGGAAAAAAATTTTGGGGCCATATTAGGTTATGTACTCAAACCTTACATGGGAATCCATTTAACATGGGTACCTGAATAGTTCACACATGGTTATTACAAGAATAGGTTGGGTTAATGATTGGGATAGCATGGTCAAGTGGGGTGTCTTGTAAAATGATGGAAAATGGGATGAGGTATGGTATAGAGATTTAGTGGGGTCATTCTATTTTATTTTTTTTATTTCTTGCTTGTATATGTAACTAGACTAGTAGGTGGTCTATGTACATATGTCATAGATGTTATGCACATAGAGAATTTTATGTATTTTTGATTTATGTTCTATTTATTTAATGTACCGTGATTATTTATGGATATAAAAATCTAATAATTATTTAATATTTATTGTGCACTCTTATATAGGGGTATATCCTCCACATGACACCTCATTATACACATTCTAAATGTTAGCAGCATAATCGATATGTCTATTATTCATAAAATTATATGAGGGGGATGCTCTATTAGGATAAATCAATTATAATGAATATTCTTGAGTATCCTGTTGAAACTAGAATATATGACCATGGTATCAAAATTTCACTGATTTGTGGACACTATTAAAAAACCATTGTTATACACCCTTATTTTCTATAAAATTTCATCCCAGGTATATTTAGAGTTTTGTTTAATAAATTCATTTTCTTTAGGAAACCATGTTATGTCAACCCACTCTTAAGTTTTCATGGGATGGAGGAGAAGTTGTGTTATAGACATTGGTGACCTTGAACTTGTCTCATATTTCTTGTTAATGAGATGAAAATTAAGCATATTGACAATAAAATCTAAAGGTGGTATTAATGTTACCATTGGGGGATATTTAGTTATTTTCAACAATTAAATATGTTTTTCGAGGTTTCAGGATTCATATTAGAGTTTACCACATAGATAGTCTTAAGATAAACTTGTAATGTATGTGATGATTTCTATAAAATTCGTCATTTAAATCAAATACACATGTTTATAGATGTAGGTACACTATTACGAAGATTTTATGTGAGTTTTAAGTGCATGAGAAAGAATTAGATTAAGTTGAGTTGGTTCTATTTGTAGTTTATTTATATATAAAAGTTATAAATGACGTCAAAAAAGTGAAAAATGCATTTAACCTATAGAATAAAATAATTCATCTTTGGGATTCATTCATAGGATATTTTGTGAATACCATGTGACTTTTCTGTATGTTTTAATATTACAAAGGAATTTTTCATATGGCATATGACCATTTTGTATCTCATAATAGAATTTATCTATGTGGAGACACTCATTTGAATCTATAGTAAAATTGAAAATGGAATTCATCAACACAAAATCCACTCAAATGATATTATTTAGAAATTGAAAATTCATTTTACAAAGGAAATTCCCAAAATATAATTGACTTTTGAAGATGTGATTCCAAGTTATTGTATGATATTTATTAATAATTTAATTTTTCAAAAGAAATATCATATGTATTACGAAATTTTTATAGTTAATAAGAGAATTATAATTTCATATGATATTTAGGATATCATACAACATCTCAAAATTTCTGAAAATACTACATGTATAGTGCAATGTAATAGTCACTTATGGAATGTGATGGCAATGTAAATGAAATTAATTATTTATATTTAAGAATATGAAAAATTATGAACATATGGATAATTAAATGTGATGTTTTATTTATGTTTATATTCATCCATAAAGGATAATGATCTCATATTGATCATGATTAAATAAATTTCAAGGAATAACTAGTCAAGGAAGAAGTGTTGCGTGATGAAATAAGAGTTTAATGTCATAAAATTAGGTGCCACATTATAGTATAATTCATTTGGATATTTCAAAGGAAGTTCAATACAGTGGATTTTTTTTGAGATTTAAATGAGTTATAAAATTAATAAATTCAGGGTGATTTTTTGTAGTCTTGACACCAGATTTATGATGAGAAGACTGGACATGATAATATGGGTATTTTAAATGTAATGAGAGAATCAAGGAGCACAATTTTCCTTTAATATAAAATTACTATTGTTTTTTGAATGTAAAATATATGAAGAATTATACACCTATCAAGGAAGGTTTTATGGAGTTTCAATAAAAATAAATATTGGATAGAATATTCACTTGATTTTTGATAAATATATAAACTGTGAGTTCTAAGAAATCATTCATCGAGGCACATTCTATGAAACCAACACAACAAAGTATCTTGGATAATAAGAGAGTATAATTTTGGGTTCCTAGGTAAATGAGATGAATTCCTATGTCACTGAGTATAATGTTTTTTGAAAAATAACAAAATAGTAAATATTTTGGATTGATTTTCAAGTCTACCAGACCTATATAATTGGTTGTTGAAGTTCTTGAAGGTGTACATGAGAAAACCTAATCCTATAGGCTCATGGAGGCACAAAATCAGTACTAAATAAGGAGGTCTTTCTACTATAGGACAAAAACTGATTATGCATGTGACTAAGGTGTCTAAATAGTCCTTAAAGTGTTGTATATAGTCGAGGTGTATAACTAGTTGTTGAGGAGATTTGTAAATGAGTTATATAACTAGTTTCTAAATTATTATAGTTGGATTATCTAAAAAACTCTTATTGCAATCATTTTATTTCATAGTGACTTGTAATTTTTTTTGGGAATTTAATAAACCCAACAAATTGTATGGAATTAATTCTAAATTAGTTAAATATGTTTGCATTGTTATTTCTTTATATCTATTTCATAAAATATAATGGTTTGAGATAATTAATTGAATGTAGATCAAGAATTTGACAAGTCATAGTGGTTGAGTTAAAATGGAGTACATTGTAAAAAAACAATTTCATGGATTCCCCCTATCCCTCCCTCTATGATCCAACTATATCAGGGAAGTTTAGTTACCATTAGAGATGGAAAAAATTATTTTGGTGAGATTAAACACTATATAAGTCATATTATATAGTAGAATATAACATGGCGTTACAATAACATAGTAGATATATAAAAAATGATTAATACATTATCATAACGTAATATATTGATGAAAAATTAATTAAATAATCACATGGATGCATGTAAAGAATCACAGAATGATAGAAACAATGTGGATGAATAATTCCAAACACTGTAAAAATATCATTGAGGCCTTACTCCATGAATTAATGTATAAAATAGTAAGTATGATCCTATTACTCTATAATAGTTGTCTCATGACGCTAACTAGCATAGTGATTGACATTATAATTTTGAGCCCCACCCATCACATAAGAGTACAATGCATTCCATTACATACTAAATGATCATAGAATATAAATGTTATAATATCCAACATTGGTTAACATAAAAAGTATTAGCCTCATTTTTATGGGGTGCAATATATAATATTTTCCTATATAGAATTAAGGATTATATGACATGACAATATTTTTTCCTAGACAACGAATTAGTAAGGATATCACGATAAATTCCCTTGGTTTGTAAAATTAATAACATGGGATTCATAATGTTGGAATATATAGACTTATCAAGTGAAGAGTACATAATTGTAGTTACTGGTTAAATGAAAATATTCCAATGATCATGTTGTTTAGGAAATTGAATAAATGTATTTATAATTGTAGGAGACTAAGGAAACGATAACAAAAACCCACCAGACGCACACTAATGGATGTAGTGAAACACTTAAAAACATTTGATATATATATTGAACAATTATTAGAAACCCATAATGATATATTCAATTCTTTAATCATGGTTCATAAAGGACTTTTGAATTATCCAAATCATGTACTCGGGAAGTGTCTAACCAGGGGTGCAGCTATGCCCATTTTTTTGAATAGGGTGAAGACTAAGTTAATAATAAAAAAATCGTAATTAGATTTATAAACTATATTATAATATTATTTAGATATTATATCCACTTGTAATATCAATATAGGGATTTAATTTCTAGAAAACAATAAACTCTTTACGTAAAAAAATAATGATGTTTTCTTATTTTTTTATGTATCCCTTAGGTTAACACTAATTTCAATGAATTATAATGAATTATAAAGGTAGTAAATAATAATTAATGGTGGTATAATTTAATAATATAAAAAAAATTATAATAAAGAATCATAATAACGTTTCACTTTAAAATAAAAATCAATGAGAATGGATTTCCAAAATGATTAATAATAAGTGATTAAGAGCTCTTACTTCGGCATGGTAATAGATAATAAAGGGAAATACATGAGTTATTTTGGAATTATAACATTGGTATTATATAATATGTGTGTATATGACATGTATATATAATAAGATAATAATATTAAATGTATTTTATATGATATTACAATAAAATAAATTCGAATAAAAAATGGAGAGGGTGAAAATGAAACTCTTACCAATCTTCAACTTCATAGCCTAGAGTCGTTGCATAAAACCAAAAAAATCTTCAATATTGAAGAGATATATATGGGTGAGACTAATTGATAGATATAATAAATGGGAAAATAAAATTTTGTTTAATGGAAATGTAAATAAGAGGTGGCTATTTATAGGTGTGGTGAGAAGAATTTCATGGAATAAAGTAACGAAAATTTTAATTTTTTCATTATCTGTAGTGTAAAAAACCCACCATCATACACCATTACTTCCCTTAGGGATACGATATAATTTATAGTGTCAAAATTTGGTAAATGGAACAATATTGGATTATTTGAGTCATGATAACATATATAAAATCTCACATTTACCATAGTCCACCATTTTTACAAAATCATAATATTTAAATGAAAAGCTACCAAATTTTACCTATAAGAAAAATTTGAAGTCCTGATTAAAAATATATATTTCATTTTATCAAATTAATCCTATATTTCTATATATTTATTATTTTATATAATTATCATAATTTTGATAAAAATTTTGTTTCAAAGTAAACACCATTTCATTTCAAAAAGTATTTATAGTTTAATAATACTTATCCCCTATGTACATAATATATTATCAAAATAGAATAATAAATAAGTTTGAGATGTAAAATGGTTTTACTATAATGGGTTGGTTTATCCAAAATTGATCATTTAGTGATTTACCCCAACTTGGACCTCTCTTACAGACGGTTGTGCTCTAACCTCTATTTTTGAAATTCTGTTTGGGATTAGAAAAGGTATAACCCCAATTATACAACCTCCTTCCAAATATTTAATAAATGAATATCAAAATGGATGTTCTTTTTGGTAAAATACATGTTTCTGACATTCAATTATAAGTATCCCTCAATATTACCCTTAATATACAACACTTTTAATGGTCACTTTAGAAAAGTTATATTACCAATAATCATAATTTCTAATGGTTGTGAAATGGATATTTTTACTGTATATATATTAATTTAAACTAATCCCCTAAATAATAATTGTCATTTTTCATTCATTAAATATATAAATTCCATGGATTGAATTAATTTTTTCTTGTATTATTGTTATTATAGTTTTAGTGTTCATCAGAGAATAGAAGCCATAAGATAGAAATTTCTTAAATACATTATTAATATTTTTCTATCGTAAAATCTTAATTATATTATACTTAGTAAATTTTCATCATTGATTTATAGTGAATATTTTTAATCGAATTTTTATTTATTTCTGTAATATCTCCTATATTACACCCAATGTGAAATATGAAGAACTAGATGATCATCGACTCTTAAGTACGACAATTACCAAAGACAGAATCTATATGACTCTTTCTAGAATTAATAAGTCTTGTGGAATTTCTAAATCATCTTCACCTTCTCTATAATCTAATAAAATATACTATAACCTACTATAAAAGATTCACCAATATTTTTCCAAAATAGAGGACACTGATGTGGTATTCAATATGATGCTTCATATAGCTCCATTGGAATAATTGATTATTAATTTTTTTATAGTATCTTCATGTAAATAACCGTTTTCCCTTCCACGATCTAATGAAGTCATGAATGAAATAAGGAATCATGTAATTTTTTTATAGTATCTTCCCATCAATAACCGACTACCCTTCCCTGATCCAATGAAGTCATGAATGAAATAAGGAATCATGTAATCTAATATCTAGATAGTATGCTTAAACTATTCATCACTTTGAACATGGAATGATATAATCAATTTTACATGATACCTTAATGACTATTTAGTTCATTTACAAAACTATGACAAAAACCCAGAATCCTTATTAGAGAGTGTAGAATATGAAATAAAATAAAACTTCACTATCACTTTGGCATATTTATTTATAGGGCCATCAATATAGGAAGATTATTTCATAGGTAATTGGTTAGATGTCTTTGTTAAAAGTTTAAATATTATAAAAAACATGGTATTTCCTTTTAGTTGATATTGGAAAACCACTAAAGAACTCCATCTTGATTTCATCCAATTTATACACCAGAAAAGGAGGTGGGTGATGAGTTCATGTTGGATGTAGATGTTCTTTTTTCACATATCACTAGGTAATTAATTTTGTTATGAATCATATAGTGACTTTATTCATTCCAGTCCAACAATACTAATGATTGAAATCATGTTACGTTTTCATGATCTAATAGTGAAGTAATATCTAAGAGGAATGGTTCTTCATTATTAGTTCCTATCAAAAAATTATGGGAACAAGGTATTATATTCTTCGAACCAATCATAAATGATCTCCCCAAAATAGAGTCTCTCTAAAATAATGGTACAATCAGGGTAAAAAATATTGGATTCCCATTCTCAATCCAATACATATGATGAAATATCATTGTATTAATGATTTATTCTACACTTATCCTCCAAAAAACGAAGATTCAACTCAACCATAAGTGACATCCAATGTGATTCTCTTTATCTAGATGCACATTTTGAGGGTGAACATTCTAGATAATGTAATATACAATGAATCCACTTTTACTAGATGTTTTTTAGAAGTCAAAGTCAAATGAAAAAATTTATTTTACCTAGTGATGCTTCAAAATATTTAATTTTAAATTTAGAAAATTTATTTCCAGATCTTTAGATCCATAAATATCACAAATCAATTTCCACATAAAAAATACATTAAACATTTAAGGCATTCACTGTAATAGGAAATTAAGTTTCATTAATGGGATAATTCCATTCATGATGATGGATTTTCTTGTTAACACATTATAATACATGATGATTCTTCAATAGGATACACATTATTCCACTAGAGGATGCATTGCATTACACCATAATACCCTCTCTCGGTTGTGGTAAGATAAAAATATAAGCTAAGGTAGAATTTTTATTCCAATCCTAAAAGGTTTGTTCACATTTTTTTGACCACATCAAATAAACCACCTTCTTCATTAGAGTATTAATAAGAGTAGTAATACTTGAAATTTCAATATTGAAACACTAGTAAAATGTTGTAGTTCTAAGGAAGGGTTTAACATTGAATACAATTGTGGGTAATTTTAAGGACATTAAAAGTTATAAATTCTTATGAACTATATAAAATGTAACCTCATATTTCATATACCTACATAATTTTAAAACTTGTTCCTAGAATAATCATATAAGAATCTTAGTGTTCTATAGATGTTCTCCAAAAATCTCTAGGACAACATAGAGTATTGATGTATACATATATAGGGATTTAAAAGAGATTATAACATCACTAAAAAATATCATGGTAAAATAATTAAGAAATAGATGAATGAGATTGTTCATCAATTCAATAAATATTATTTGAGAAATAGGTGGGATAATATCCATTAATAATTATTCACAATTTCTATAATTACATAAAAAATTGGACATTTTAATACCTTTAATCTTAACCCAAAGTTGAAAAATGAAAAATAATATATTTAATTTCAAAAAACAACTATCCCATTTATATTGATCTAATAGATCATTTATATATGGTAAAAGTATGTAGTTTTTATTTTTTTTAATGGTTAATTGTTTGATAATATATAACGATCCATAGGCTTCTTTCATCCTTCATAGAAAAAAAATATTACTCCATGGAGATGTTCCTAATCTAATGATTCCTTTATCATATATCTTCTCAGGTTATATATTCAATTTCCTTATTTCAATAGGATCCAAATGATATGCTGGAATTGAAATAGGTTCAATTACTTATCTGAGATTGATAATAAATTTTTTCACTCTCTCAAGTGGAAATTCAAAGAAGTCTCTTGGAAGGAATCAATATAGAGGTGCATCATCAAAGGTAAAACATTTCACCAACTATACTACAATTATCCAAGGATAAAACATGAATTTCCATTGGGGTTTTCTTATAATCACTATTAATCAATACATTCCAATCTTACATGAAGTTACACTACTACTAATAGGGATTATAATAGCGCTAAAAAATTCCTTTAACTGTTCTAAAAAAGAACTCTTAATCTCATAGAAGATAAGGGGGGTCTGCTTTATCAGCGCTAAGCATATCGCTGATAATGGTTGTCCTTTATCAGCGCTTGATTAGGGCTAATAAAGGTCGTATTTATTAGCACTAGTTTGGTGCTGATATATTATCCATTTATCAGCACTAAATTAGCGTTAAGAAATGCCAAATTGCATGTGCAAACCTAGAACCTGCACAACACCTGCGCACATATGACAGCACCTGCACACAGAATAGACAACACCCACACCCAAATAACATTAGAAAAAAAATTCTATATACATTTACTTGAAATTGTGAATACAAAACAACTCACTGCTATATACATTTCAAACATTGATTAATTTGGTTGCAATTACAATTATCCAACAAATAGTTAAAAACATTGATGTTTCATCCTTTTTGAATCCATTATCCACTCTAAAAAATTTTCGTCCATTGTATTAGTTTCCGAACAAAGCATTCAATCTTAGAAAAAATATTTCACATATATAATAAGAAAAATATTATGTTTTTAATACAATAATGAAATAAATTAAACATTTATATGAAAGAATAAATTAATAAAATGGTAATTATTACCTTTTATAACCTTTACATGTACATATTTCCTTGGAAAACACCCTCTCCCTCCCCTGGAAGGCACCCCCTCCCTCGCCTTGCAACCCTACCTTTCACTGGACAACATCCTTCCCACCTCTTGGACAGCCCCCCTCTTCTCCTAGAGATCCCTCCCTCCCCTAATAGGCACCCCCTCATTCATGGACCACCCCCTCCCTCCCCTCCCTGAGAAATACCCTCTGGACAACCCCCCATCCCCTCCCCTTACAGCCCCCTCCCTCCCACCACTCCACCTGCAACCCCCCTCCTCCTAGACAATCCCCCCTCCCTACCCTTGAACCCCCTCCCTTTCCTTGGGCAGCCCCCCTCCCACCCCCTGGATAGACCCCTCCCCTCCTGGACAGCCCCTCCTCCCATCCTGGACACCCCCACCCACCCTCCCACCTGGACACCCCCTCCCTCCTCGACACCCCCTCCCTCCTAGTTCTTTATTGTATACCCATTAATAACCTTCATTATCCACCTATATTTTCAGATTATATTTGATAATGGAAGAAATATTAATCATACACCATCATTCAATAATATGAATTATAAAATCATATATATTTTTAAGAGTTTCATTTCAAAAAATCAAGGAAAAGCACAAAACAAAAAATATATTAGAGGAATAGGAACGAAATTTCACAAAAATCTAATGTGAGAAAGGTCAATGGGGCATATGTTGGGTATTTATGAAATTAAATAAGATATATTGGGCCTTAAATTGAACTGGAATATAATTCATGGGCCTTCACATGCGCATGTGATTGGTTTGGTTGGTTGGAACTTTTGATGCCTCACTACAGGCCCACTTCAAGCTACTCTATAAGTGATCTACCCATTGTATATAATCAATATTGAATTGAATTTAATGGATCTTTGTCTGGAAACCCCCTCCCTTCTAGACACCCCCCCTTCCTCCCCTCCTGGACACCCTCACATCTGGACACCCCTACCTCCTGGACGCACCCCCTCCTTAACACCCCCACTCCTAGAAACCCCCTCCCTCCTAGATTCCCCCGACGCACATATAAGGGAAACTAAAATTCGAAAATTGAAAATCCAATAAATTGGTTCCCATAAAGCTTTTAAGATGCTCATGAGTGTAATAAATGACTATGGATCAGTCGACTTCTGCAATATCGACCAGTGTAGTCCAATGAGTTTTGCATTACCAGAAAGAAAAATCATTACTAAAACCATTATTCATAACCTAAGGATATAAAACATAATAATGGGTGATCATATATTCTCAAAAAGTTTAAAAAATAGAGATATCAATGATCATATATGGAAAACACAAGTAGTAGGAATTCACCTTCAACCTATTTGTGTACAATCTTCCATCGGGTATGCTTCCCATACCTTTCTAAATACATCTATATCATCTTCTGAATAAGATTTTTTGCGACAGTCATGGTAGTACTAAAAAAATATAAATACACAAAGGATTCAAAAATACTTTAAATGAACTCGTAATTATTTTTTAAAATACCTCGTCATGATGCTAGTTTGTTGATGAAATACAATATATTTCATAAATTTACAAACATAATAACCACAACCATTTCTGTTTGTTTGTTTTGGACACTGCTGAAACATCTTCAACAATAAGTAATTTGTTTTGATATGTGTTTGGATAGTTCAATGTTATTATATATACCAGGATACTTTTCCAATTATAGATCTTGTAGGTGTTCCTATCCTCAGGCCCTGTATTCATTCCATGCAGTATACGATATTGATGCACTACCCTATCATAACAAAATCATCATTAAAAGATAACATAAATTATATAACAATATGTTTAGTTTAAATTTTTTGGATCTAGTGTATTACAAATTAACAAACACCATCACGTGTGATCGGTTTTTTGGATATTCATTCATTGAATCTAGAAAATAAATCTTCGGAGTATCCAAATTGACTGAAATCAGCATCCAATGCTACATAAAAATAAAAAATGGAATAGGTAATGAAATAAATGAAAATATAGTTGATATGATTAAATTGTTGTGTTTTACCCCTGCATCGTTGGTATTAAAAAGAGTCTATCATCCATAAATTTGTTTTCAAACGATTTGAGCAGGGATGACATTATTGAAGCCTCTTTATCAGAATCTATTTCATCTTTTGAAGAGGTGGTGTGAGGACTAATGAGTCGAAATTTTTGTTCATGGGGAAATCCCATCAATTGTTTTTCATATATACGCCTATGAAAAATGTTAAATGTATTTAGTCATAATTATCAGAGTATATAAACTTTTGTAAAATCAAATCATGAAAACATACATCTTGTATACATTTATAATTGAGGAACCTATCCATTCATACTTGATGATTTCATTTACATTTTCAGAACTAATGAAATCTGATGCTTCCTCTTCGTACATATTTTTTTCAAAATAAATCGTGTGATCATTGCCTTCTATCAACTTTGTATCAACATGAGCCTGCAATGAAATTAACTGTGGAAATAGAACTGCTGGGGTAAAGGTTATCCTAGGGTAAACACCCCATTTTGGGACCAATGTATTGTTTAAAGAAATTATATGAGGTATCTTTAAAATAGTGATTAACATTTCCCCACTTGAATACCACTCGAGAGAAAAACCAAAATTTTCCCTGATTTTCTCAAATTATGATGACACAATTCCTAAAAATCACTCTTCAATAAATGCTTCTCCCCTCCCCCAAGATGAATATATAGTTAACATGCTACAAAGATTCAATTTAAACAAAAAATCCTCTACTAATCCCAATACAATCTGCCAACTAGTATAACAACGCACAATACTCTCCCAAAATGTGTTACATTCACAACAAAATAATAAACCCCACAATGCACTCTCCATCCACAACCAAACATAATGGATAGATGTGTCCAAGCCACTCACACTAGATACCTAACACCAAACACCAATCACTAACCACTTCTCATTCTTGTATCTCCAAAAATGACATCCCAAATACTTAATGGTCCTCTTAAAATAATGTATACAACATCAAAAGTCCAATCCATCACTCCCCAACATAAGGCTTCCCTTACTGTAATCCTCAAGCACCATCCTCATGATCCAACTTACATTTCACTAAGAATCATGAATATTCCATCATACAACATGTTTTTCTCCCAAAAAAACCATTAAAACTACAACTCCATTCCCCAAGGAACAGTATTACTTAAAAAACCATTACATAGAAAACCTACACCCAAATGGGAAAAAAACTAGAAAACAAGGGCCAACATTCTTAAACCACTAACCATTCTCCTCAACAAGGTTAACTCAAACCGAAAAGTTATCCCATTGTGCATATCTTTAATTAAATTCACATCCCTCATGCTAATATACACCACAAAAACACCCTTACATAAGGGTTGACTGTTAAACCATCAGTGGTTAATAATGCTGTCACTACATTACCAAGAGTGAAACAAGGACCCATTGGTCAAGGAATAAAACCAAACCTTCCCTCTCGACACATTCACAAGACCTTTAATTGAACCAAAAAACCAAAATAATTCTTAGTAATCCACATCACAATACCATGGAATCCCCATTCTCATCACAAAACTTCTTAGGGTAACCAAAAAATTAGGGAAACTCAAGCCTCATCGAAACCGAAATCACGAATTCATCCCTTCATTGGTTGAACCACAATATATATAGGGAACCAAAAATCCCACACCAACCGAAAATGGTTTAATCATATCCCTCATCAAAGGGAATTCACCTATATCACTAGAGATCACATATCCATGATATTCACATGACCTGTCATTAAAAAGAAAATCGCATGGTTTAGTTGTGTTGAATGCCACCATGTAAATGTATGAAGAAAATCTATATGAGATGTTTTTGAAAATATAAAAAAATTAACCTGTATCATTAGTAAAATCATACACATATAAGAAATTTTCATAGGTATCCCACATGCCTATCATGTTTCATAAATATAGGCCTCGTCCTATCCTTCTAAGATCTAGAAACTTATAAATCATAAAATCTAAAAACACAAGCCATCCACTTGAGTAGAAAATCAAACAACCTTAATAGTGAATAGCTAGAATATAAATAACCTACTCTTGGTAACTAGGAAAACATACTAGAATATTCATCACTAATGTAGCAGCCCAATATCCATCACAAGCACTGACACATTCCATGATCTCATATCTACCAACTCCCCAAATTTTAAGGCAAAAAAATTTCTCTACTACCATTTTGTCATGAAATGGACAAGTTCGACCCGACCTATCCACCATTCCATCCCAAAAATAGGTATGAAACAAAGTTCACAATATTCGAGAGGATTCTGAATAGTGGCATAGACCTGAAAGGATAAAGTGTGGAGACTATGTCATTAGATCATATTGGAATAATAGTATAAATAATATTTCCAAATACAAATCCATGAATACAAGAGTATATATAAATAATTAAATAACCTAAAGAAATATAATAAATATAATGTTACATATAGAATCAAGGAGAAATAATACAATCACTGGTCCCCCACTAGCTCAACCACATATAGAATAAAACAATGAAAAATAAATAATCATGGATTCACTGATACAACAAGATGAACCACATACCTAGTATCCATGAATGTTGATATATCTCTCATTGAACACAAACTCCACATGGGAATCTCCTCTTGAACATACAACACTAGGCCTCACTCGATCCATTACACTATGCTCCACATAAATGTTGACATAAGGTATACACATATAATAAGGATAACTCTAAAAAGTGATAAAAAAATATTAGTAATCCACCCTTAATGGTGGCCTTATTATATACTATAACAGCATTTTCAGGAAATAGCCATCATGTTTGGTCTTTTTGAACATGACTATAAGAAAAATCGTAAAAAATTGAAATTAAAAAGGCTAAATATAAGGAACACCACAACTATGGGTTCTAGCCAAACACTCATGGTGATTTTACCCCACTCTAGAACTATCTAAAGGAAATACGAAGTGTGCCTTACATGGAAAAAATTTCAAGTGTTTCCACCTAATCAAGAAGGGATCAAAAGTCCACCACAAGGATAAGAATTAATATCAGATCATAATATCTAATCCCAGGGGATCTAAAAACAATATGAATCTACTAAGAACTATTACTTCAATTATATGACATGAATTGATGATATGAACTCCCTTTCGAACTCATGAGAACACCACTATGTCCCATAAGCCCTGTAGAACTAAATGGATGATAAAAAACATGTCAATGCATATACAAGTAACCCATATAGGCCTAAAATCCTATAAAAAGGTCCCAAAAGTCTAATATAATCCTTGTACTAATAAACCAAACTAGGATGAAAATCTAACTAGGGTGGTCGTACTTATCTAGATCAAAGATTATCCCCCTAGTACTTACTCAAAACAACTAACATGTAGGGGAGAGAAACAGAGTCAATATCAAGAAAAACACCCAATACAACAATATTTCAAAGGTCTCTTATATTAACCAGCCTTTATAAAGAACATTCCAATACCTCTAACAATAAAATATCAAAAACCACAGTTTTTTAACATAGAACCCCCCAAATTTATCTGATGAGTCTTACATCAAGCATCACATGGGAAAAAATCAAGAGGAACCATCCCAATCCCCTAAACCTAATCTCATGAAGGAAACCCTAGGAGTGGAACCTCTAACAAAAACAAACCCTGAGATAATTCCACTATAGAAACCATTACTGGTCTCATATATTTCACCCCAAAGTTCACTCAACTATAATGAACACATTAATTAGTACCCCACCTAGAATTGAAACCTCTAAACTCACCATACCTAGAACGGAAACCTCAAGACATACTACCCAGAATGGGATCATTAAGAAACACAATTCCAATAAGGGAAAACTCAAGACACAACACACAAGAAGCTCATACATTAGAATAGGTCCCTCAAACATGTCTCAAAATCATTCAATAACAACCTACTATACATGGAATCCCATGATATCTCACCAACATGAAGCCTCCAAAGAAGATATACCTTGACCAATAAACAATATAAACTCATCCAACAAGACACTAGATCCAACCTTCCAAAATCTGTCAAAGAAACATAAATGAACTCACTTGGAATCATCATCAAAGGTGATCAGCAAGAACACACCCTCATACAGGCCTCAAAACTCAACCCCGTAAAGAGGATTATAGAACTATAACTATGATGAAGTATAAAAATCCATCCATATGGCCTCTAAATGACAACATAATTCCACCAACATGATCTACATGTAGAAATTAATAAACATAATTACTCACGAATAAAATTCATACTATGGCGTACAAAAAACCGAAAAAAAACTTACATGAAAAATTAATAGGCATTTACTTATGATTACATGATATGTACTCTCAATGGCGCACCCAAAGATGTACTTATACATGGACATGGAACACTAGTGGTATTCCAATGAACTTATACATATCCATGGATCGCATGGGGCATGGATGTGTATAATTACTTGGCTATGGAATTCCTAGGTTTGGTCAGTGTAATAATATATGTCCACATACCCCTCATATGGATTCTATTCATAAGAACTCATTCACATGGATTAGTCCATCTACTCTGCATGTACGCATTGTACACAATGTCCACTTCACAAAACTCTTCCAACCCATGTACAAGGTCGAAAGTCCAGGTATATTAACAATAACTACTACATAGTCTCCACTTCTATATGATTATCTTCCACAAAAATTAGAAACATAAATATTGTGTTCATAAAACCACATTTCATGTGATCAGTATCTTCTAAATGGTAATTCCTTTGAACCTATGAAAACACCTTGTCTTCTTATGAAACTCACAACATTAATCCTCTTGGGGTCACCAACAACCCAAAATTATGGATAAAATATTAAAAAATACTCTAGGAGAGTTTATATTGAAAACATTAAAAATGGGATAACTCTTGGTGGAATTCACCAATGCATTGTTCCAATTTATTACTCACAATTGTCACATGATGATCTGACATGACTTGAGCTCTACAGAAGCCCCGTCTTCTCTCCCCCCTCTCCCTCTCCTCTATTTTCTATGAAAAAAACGAATTCTAAATGGGAGTGTATGAATAAATAAAAATTGAGAAAGAATAATAAAGGGAAAATATTAATAAAATTAAATAAAAAAGAAGAAGATATGGAAAAATAATTAAAGATAAAAAGGGGGCCCTACCCTGCCCCGGTGCCCAATGCAATTTTATGCCTCGCCTAGGAAAAACCCCCCATATAAGACTCAACCATGAATTAAAAATTGTATTCTAAATACCAGAATAAAATATATCACCAAATTAATCATGCAAGATTTTATAATAATTAATTAATTTAATATTAAATATTCTACCAAAATGAAAACGACACAGAATTACGCACAACTCTTATCCTAGGGTAAAATCCATATTCCAAGGATAATATACTATCCATAAAACTTATCAATGATATTCAAATAAGATAAATTACCATATCCCTTTAAAACCATCCAAGATAAAATATTAAAATTTCTTTGATTTTTCACAAACCATTATGACACGATTCATGACAAAAACCAACGCTCATGTGTACGGTGGACTACCATCTCATAATCAAGGTAATTTGTTTCCTTGAACATCCTCAAATGGATATTCATAATAAAAAAATTAACGGATATATTGGATACATTTGGAATAATATTCATTCTATAAATTTAATGTATCATCTAACTTTTTACACATTCATCCACTAAAAAATGATAATGTCTCTCATGCATACGTATGACTTTACAACTCCATAAACTGATGTGATTAATTTTACACGTCCAAAATTCATGAATTATTCTAAAAATGTATCAATTTAATAAATATAATATTTATAACATAAATTTCATTCAAGATATGAGGAAACCATGATATATATACAAGAACATAAACATTCGTGATAAAAAATACATTATAAAACTATGACTTTAACACTCAAAAAATATATAATAATGAAATATTATTCATTAATGGGGGATAATATATTATAATTGAACCATATATCATCATCATCAGTTGAATTGTTTCACGAAAAAAAACAACATTACACGTACAAGGCCCATCATCGACTACTATATATCATGATTAAGTGTGAAAGTTCTTATTATTGTATTGTATTTTATTTCTTACTGTGTTATGGGGATTTATATTTTTTACACATAATCACTTCATTGATAAATTATAAATTCAATTATACGATCTTGGTAATGCATTTCAATAGAAATTCCACTACATGGAGACATATTTGTTATTATGAACCCATTTACAATTATATGGTGTATATATTACTCATTTGAATTATATAAAATAAATATTTACTTATTCATGGTGATTAATGTTTCCATTAGATTTTACTCTTTTAAGGGATTAAAATTAA
The DNA here is from genome assembly GCA_963277665.1 of Viscum album. Lineage (NCBI taxonomy): Eukaryota > Viridiplantae > Streptophyta > Magnoliopsida > Santalales > Viscaceae > Viscum > Viscum album. The sequence goes on along the minus strand of OY728123.1, from coordinate 786,068,527 downwards.
AATATTACATAAGAGGTTACAATTTATTTTAAAATCTCATTTATTTTGGGACGGTTCATATTTATTATTGATGGAGTCTTATGTTCTATCCCTCATAAACTCAATCATGTTTCTTATCTTCAATATATTTAAGGATATCCTATATTTTCTTGCAAATATTCCTCTATGTTTAACTTAAATCATGTAAATAAAAATATATAATATGAGTCTATCTTATTTATATTTTGATCAATTATATTTTTCTTCTATGACCACTTTTTCAAAATTATTTTTCAAATGTACATTTTATTTACTAAAGTTATATATCAAGGAAATTTTATTTTTTCCTCTAATTTTATGATGTTTGAAAGGAATATTAATAATTTTATATAAAAATTTCGTTTTCAACATTATTTTATAAAAATTCAAAAGGAATGATTCTTTTTAATATTTACGAAATTATTAGATTTTCCAGTTGATATAATAATTGTATTATATTTTTATTCACCTACATGATTTAAATTGTTATAAAAGTAAAAATATTTAATGATAACTTATTGTAATGTTTTTTCATTTTATTTTATTCTAAAAAAGAGACAACGTTATTAAAAAAGATAGGTTTTTTTTGGAATTTATGATCATCTTTGGTCTCTTTTAATTTTGTGGTCATTAACATTATCCAGAACATCTAATTGTTTGTGATCATATGTCATTAGATATTAAAATTATCTTCAATATCCATATTTTTTGTATCATGGTTCTTTTGATTTCCTAAACTATGTACCATTTCTACATATGGTGTTTTACTATGAAATTTATTTAATTGACTGGGGAATTCTTGGAATTATGTATCCTTTAGTCAATATAAATATTTTATGAAATGATATTCTATTAATTAATTAAATTGATCATTCAATATATGAGGAAATCATTAGAAATGCGGTGATGGGTAGGGCCTGGAATTTCATATCCCCATGATTCATTAATAAAACACATGATACTGACAAGTTGGATAGCCTTATTTTATGGGGTTTTTATGTACAACTTCCCATAGTTTAATATTTCACGGTGAAAGTCCTTGGATGAAAAAAATATAATGATGTATGAGATCATGACGACTAAAAATATGCATTTCTGACATTGAAAATTATGTTTCAAAATCCCATGAGGATATTTTTTGAGGATTGTTATATTTTTCGTCAATATATAATAATGAATCAAATTTAATGTATTATCAAGTACTATATGATTAGTGATTAATAATGGAATGATATAGATGGAAATGATTTGAGAAATATTGATGACATGTATTTATGATGCTTGAGGAGTTGTATTGGATTCTTTTGATGTTATTTAGAAATAAAATTATCTATATTAATTGTTATGATTGTATAATTGATCTAAATGTCAATAAACAATTCACATTTCACTAATATTAGTTCATATTGGTTACTAAATTTGAAAGGAAAATATTATTTAAGAATGAAAAGATTTAGAATTTATATTTTTATTCCAAAATAAATGGAATGAAATTTTGTTGAGGAGTTTGGTATTTTGGATTTTCCATTTCATGATGATTGGGAGTTAAATGATAAATTTTTAACTCTTTTTATGTGAGTTAGATAAAAAAACATGGCCAGTTAAACCCAACGAAGTACCAACCATAAACCACACATGTGGGTCACGAGGGGACTTCCACATGGGTTGAAGGTCTACAAGGATGACATGGTGGGAGATGGGCACATAACACCCAACGAAGGGTGCATATGAACCCATGGTGAGGACTAGTAGCGCTCGTAGCATGCACATAGAGGCAACCAAAGGGACAGAAATATATAGACTACCCCATTTGTGGTGCCTGATAGGGTATCTAGATATTTCTCTTAGCATTGTCATGATGGCCCAATGGGAACAAAATGTATTTTAAAGTAGTGTCAGGACATTTAAAATACTAGTGTGGGATGTGAGATACAAGTTATTCTCCTCCATATAAAAACATATTTTTATAACATCATCAACCAATCTATTTATTCTAGGTCATTTGATCAGTGTAGTTATGTAATATTAAACCACTCATGGCTCCCACTTGTTTGGTGTTGAAAATCATTTGATCATTTATCTCCAATAGGCATTCCACACTAGTGGTGTAGTTCTAGTTACAGATACCATCATGGATAATGAAGACACCAAGCATTCATAATATATATTACATACCAAAAATCATCCAAATATGTCCCACTAATATTCAATGAGAATGAAATTAATATTATAGATGATGAGTATGTGTGATAAAGGATGAAGCTTGTGATCGTTTTCACAAAAACATTAGGATTCTTTATGAATCCAAGATGTAATCTTTTTCAGGGTAAATTCATAAGGATGAAACATGATAATAATATTTATGATGAATATTGTTTTGGTATCCAATGTTTCAAAATATTAGATGGTTTATTAAAAACATTAAATGATTTTTTTTTGGCATTTTAAATAGAAACATGATTCAAAATAATATTTTCATGAGATGTAGTGGAATAATACCCATAAATACTATGCATCCCACCATATAGAATTATTTTTCCATTTTAGTTTTTAGAGATATAGCTTTACCTGAAAATAGAGTGTCGTGAAATCTTATTTCCCAAAGAAAAGATCAGTGATACTTTGTATATATAGAAGGTGAACTTCATATGAGCCATATTTACAAACATAAAGGAGAGGTGTTTCGACAATTCCATTTTAGTTAGGATTAAGATCCCATTTCCACACTATGTTACTCGAATCTCATTCATGTTTCTATAAGGCATAATATCTTTTGGGAATAAGAATAACCAATATAATTGAAAACTTACATTAATTTTGGGAAGATCTCATGTACTTTATTCTAAGAAAATGATATAAAAGAAACCCAATGTATACTACTTCTATAAAAAAGGAGGAAGATAATATTGGTTTTTTCACACAATAAAGAACTATAAAAATTGTGTGGATAGTGCACACACAACATCTTGATGTTGTTTATGAATTTTATCACCAATAACAAGCACATACATTGGGATCCCAAGAATTTACATTCAACTATTTTGAATTTTGTTCTATTGAAATTAAAGTAAAACATATATGAGATTACAAATAAAATAATAAACAAAATATCCCATGCCCTGGGGTTTTTCGTATAAAAATTAATATTCAGAGTGAAATTGATTTAAATTTTTTATGTTTTTTCTTATATTAGATAATATCAAATAAATTTTCTGCATAACTTGCACACATCTTATTGATTCTGGAAACTTCATTGATATATGGATTATTTTCCTGATCATTTGATAATTGAGGATGATTAAAGTTTGAATTATTTTTTATTCATGAAACAATGATAATTATGGTAGGGATATGATATAGAAGTGTTTATAAGCAAGAAATAACTTTGGAAATATGTTGGTCTTCAACGATTTATTTTTTGAGGAAGAAGATCTTATTAAATTTCATCCATATAAATACTTGATCTAACTCTACGATATTGTATAAAATATTGTTGATAGTAATTATTGGGGAATAGGTGGTGCTAGTTTAGACAAAACCATTAAAGAACTTGTTGTTCTAGTATAAATAATTCCATTTATTCTTTACATGGCATGGATATTACTAGTCTAAACTTGTGTGTGAATTGAACTACACATGTAATCTCTATAATTAATAGTGATATGAAAATTCATGAAACAGCCACATGATTATCAAATAAAGGAGTAGGATTTTTAATCAATTTTAAACCATATAAAATCTATTTTTTCTTCTCTATATTTTAATTTATGAATTATATATGTTAGTGATTTTTTAGAGCACATATCAAATCTATTCCTCCTTACTAGGGAATCTTTAGGAGATTAATTGGGGATAATTTAAATAAAACTAAAACATTGTAAAATATGGGTATATTTATTCACCCCCACCACTCAATGTCCCCACTCAATCCATCTCATGATCTATAAATGGTATCATAGGTTGGGTCTTCCATTGATTGGATCAACGTTTTTTTGTCCCATTTATTTTTACATGGTTTTTATGAAGTGAAGATTTTATGTTGATTCTAAAGTACCTTGTGTGTAATAATTATTGTCCACTCTTGTCAGCGAAGACATTATGTCCTTTGTATATACTATAAAAATATTAAGAAAATGGATAAAATGTTGAAAATATCAATAGAATGAAGATAAGGATAATTTTTATCTTATGAAATAAATTAATAATGATTCTTTTGAAGAGACTATTACAAGACATGAAGACTATAAGATATATGAGACCATTAAAACAATTGAATAATTCTACTCTCAATTTCATATATATATGTTGAATGTTTCTAATGAATTATTTTCTTATAAACATTGTTTTTTCAATAAATATTTTGATGAAAATCACAACATTAAGTGGATATTAATATGATGGCCAGTACACTTGGGAATAAATTCAAAATCAAAGATTATCTCACATGCCTCTTCAATGCAAAGGAATAATATGTGACTCTATGAAATGAAAGGATTTAATTTATTAAAGAATAATTATAAAGGAATGTTTATTAGAGCATCAAAAATAAACATGATTTAGTAAACTAATATATAAAGTGGTACATTGTTTATTGTTTCCATGAATATCAAAAACACTAATCTTGAATAAAACACTTATAAGTTCAAGGATCATATCATTTTCATGGAAGGATAGAAAATGATTTAGGAGGACTATATTTAGAAGACTCGTACTCTAAATGAATCACATTAAGCTACTATCTATGTCAAGGTACCCCAGTTGGATGTTAAATCCTAAAAAATAAAATAAAATGACAACTTTTTGAATGAAAATATTATAAAACATAAAGATAAAATTAATAAAATGATAGTTAATGGGAAGGAATTCCAACATCAATTTGTAATGAGAAAATTTCCCTCAGTGTGAAATTTCTTGAACTAGAGATTAAATTCATGAATTTGAAGTATAAAAATGCTGGAAAATTACAATTTACTAAGAATAAATTTTCTACCCAAACATATAATGTCATTCAAGCCCAAAAAATTGAATTTGTTTTATAAAATATTAACGAGAGTCATGAGATTTATGTTGGTGATATTAAGATATCAAAATAATATCCTTATCAATCTTATACATCCGCTAGATTATAGTAACTTATAATCAAAGTATTTATATTTCTAATAATGAAATCTCATTTACTAGTGCAGGTTCAAATCCAAAATCTCTGAATATATGGGTAAATAAAAATGATGATAGATTATAAAAAACACCAAGGGTGGATTCTTTAAGGATTAAGAAATAATAACTCCAAAAAATAATTCTACAATGAAGGAAATTCAAATCTAGAAACATCAAGGTTCTAAATTTAGTCAGACTAGTACTACATGAAAATAAAGGGGGTTAATTACCTACTATTAGTGCTATTAGAAGTTTTTACGTCAGGCTAATGTGTGTTGGAATAATATAAAAATTTTTAATGACATCAAAAGGACTGCATTTAGGGGAATTTGAAAAGAATAAATGTAGAAACCTACAAAATGGAAATAGATTCCACTAAAGATAATTAATATTATAACTACAAAAAAATTCAAATGTCATTATGATTTATTATATTACTGTAGCATATGTGGTCACAAATAAGAAGAGTTTTGGTATGTACTGGCCAGGGAAAAATACTATGCTAATGTGAATATAAGACCAAAATTGAAAAAATAGTGTTATAAAGAAATTATAACATTCAGCCTTAGTAGATAAAAAGGTGAAGTAATATGTACAAATCGTGAAAAAACAAACAAATAACTCTTTGTATTATTGAGAATGTGGAATCCACTAATTTCATTTCAATCAAGAAATGAATATTTTACAGCTCAAATAGAGTTCATACCCTGGACCATAACAAATAGTCCATAGAAATTAAAACTAATAGAAGTAATAAAAATCAATAAGAGAATAAATCCACCAGATAAAAATGATGATATAATTGATTGAAGAAATTATTAAAGAATATTTGGATTAGTTACCTAAAACAATTAACTGAGTAACATCAAATAATCCATGTGGATGTTACAAAGTGTAATATTTCATTATGTAATGCCTAATTATTTTTCATGATTAAGTGAAAATTGTAAGAGAAATGAAATAAGAAGAAGATGAATCACTAGATAGAGAAGATAAAAAAAGAAAAAAAAATCAATCAACATGATTAAGTACTATATTTTTTTGAATGTTTTCCAAAAAAATGAAAATGCGTATGTCTCATAAAAAATGTTTGTAATGTGCAAGAAGACTAGACAGAATGAAATAACTATCAGGATAGTTTTACCATTCTAGAAGATATAATGAATATAGAAAAAAAGAACCATGGGAAGCCACTAAATTACATTAATATGTAATGATAAATATTCCACACAATATGGTAATGAATTAATGTAAATATCCATTAATGGATTATAAATATAAGACTATGTATTGTAAAAGATACATAAGCATTAAGAGTACCGATTTACACCCCAAGATTTTTTGTAATATATTTTTTCAAAATAATTTAAGCTTTTTGATATTTTTATTTAAACTCGAAAATTATTTTAGCTTGAATTACATGCATCATTGAGTGTTCCTTGCATTACATGCAGTTTTGCGATTAAAAAAAGATGACGTACTATTAAAATATTTTAATTTAATATGAGAGTTGTCACCAAGACATTGGAAGGATGTTTATGAACATTATTAACTAAAATATTAAAATATATGGTTTAAACATGTATATAAAATTAATTATTTGTTATTTAATTAATTATTAATGAAAAAAAGAACTATTTTAAAATAAATGCGCTCTTTTTGGATAACGGTTTTTATGAAAGCAACCAAGTTTTTACATAATAAATTAAAAAAAAACTATTTTTTAAATATTTTTAAACATATTTATATAATATTATTACATAAACTATTTAACATCTATATTATTGGTAATATATACAATAAATAAGAATATATCCAATCTTACACTTAAATACTGTATTTTTCTAAAAAACAGTTTTTCCACCTTTTTCAATTATTTTAAAACTAATTTTGGGCTCTTTTAGAAATTTGTTAGATAAAATAATTTCAATTTTTGAAATTATCATGTTAGGATTTTCTTAGGGTTTATTTTTAAGTATTTATTTAAAAGAATAATTTTACGATTAATAGTAAAAATATTATATTTTTATTTAAAACCTAATTTTTGTTTAAATTATTTATCTTGTTATATTATATTATAAACTAGGTATTAAGTGAATTTTTGTTATTTATATTTCTATTAATATAATTCCTTTCATTTTAATTTATTTATTATTGGAACTATATATAAAAACTTGGTAAACTTTTGAACATTTTCTCTTTATAAACCCACTTTCACTTCACATTTGTGAGATTAACTTGAAAAAACTGATTTCTAATTCTGTGAATTGAATTTTTAAAAATTAATTCTAAATTTCGAATAATAAAAATTTATATTTTATATTAAATTCATCATTAATTTTTATCAAAATGAATTTTTAAAATAGTAAAAATTACTAACGTTTGTTAAGGTAAATATGGGTTTATTGGGGATTAATCTAAATTGATAAAGATTAAAATAACCTAAAAACTTGTATAAATAATATTTTATAGATATATTTAGACATTATAATTTATAATGACCTATAATAATCCATTTTAGAAACTTTTTTCAAGGTAAAAACTTGATTACCCAATTTTCTATTCAAACTATTAAAAGTGTGCAAGTAACCTCACTTATAAAAGGCCACACACTCATATTTTCCCCACACCTTAAAATCCTTATGATTTGGAAGATACCTACCCAAATAACAACCCAAATTTACTCATATAATCCTATAATAATTATCATATAATTAAATTCATCCTATGAAGGAATTTTGTCCAAAATATAGGAGGTTTCCTGAAGAATAGGTAACATTCTTCAATGAGCACTTTTATTTTATTTTTCCTCAACCTACTTTAATTATTATGAAACAATGTTGATATAATAAAAAAATTATATTCCATAAAAGGAGATTTATTATGTTAATATAATGAAATACAACTATCCCAACTTTCAACCAATGGGTTACTAAATCATCATTCATGTGTACCGAAGATTGCTACCTCACAAACCGATGTCATTCATTTTTCTATTACCAACTCAAACGGTTGGGTATGATGATTGATATAAAGTATATATATGATTTTTATAACATAATTATACATATATATTTATTATATCATCTATAAATTTTTTACATTCCATTCCACATGGGATACAATAACATCGCTCGTGTGTACAGTAGACCACTGCCTTGTAAAATGATGTAATTCGTTTTCACTAACTCCTTAAATGGAGGACCCTGAAGACAAAATTAATGAATCTATGTGATATTTATGTAATAATTATGATATTTATGAAATATTTATCATTAATAAATTATAATATATCATTTTATTTCTTAACTTTACACTCACTAAATGATGATAACATCACTGGTGTATGTGTGGACTTCTGCCTTTACGAAGCACTGTGACTCTAATTTCATCACCACACTACATGGATCATATGTATAAGTATATTTAAACAATTAATATGGTATTTGTGATATTATGTTCAATATAAAAAGATAATATATTACAACCATCTTTTTTATATTGGTCGTTGAAAATTGGAAATGTTACTCATGCGTACGTATGACCTACCGTCTCCATGATCGTAACATAAATAATTTCTAGAAACCATAATTAATTATTGTTTATAAAATTATAAGTGAGGAAAAAATATTATAATTAGTTCATGATTATTATAATAGAAATTATGGATCCCTGATGGAAGAAAGAGGGCCTAAAATAACAAATCTAACCATATACAAAAAAATAAAGTGGTTATTACACAAAAACCGATTTTAACAATTACATGATAATAAATAGGTATTAAATGGTCATAAGTGAATAATATATGGTATAATATATATAAATATTATTATTGTATATATTTATAATAAAATTATATCTGTTAAACATGAGTTTCTAATGTGTATAAAGGAAGTAGAGACTTAAGGTAAGAGATTACTAGTCTCTCTTTTATTGTTAGGAGAAATATGAAAATTCCCCAGTAATTTTTTTTATGGTTTATATACTACCACTTTAATATTTTATATCATTAATATAAATATTTCAATGATATTGAATGTTTCATTTTATGTTATTATCTGTTTTTTCTTACAATCCAAAAGATTACTAAAGAGCTATGGATGTTCCATCTCGATTTTATTTTTCTATGAGACACATGTCATATTCACCATGTGTTTATTTTATGTGGTGTATATAGTGAATAGTAATTTATTTAAGGATCCTTGAAATTAAATTTTTTTCGACTTACATATCGATTTTATTATCTCTATTTCATGGGGTTTACAGTTCAAAATTTACCAAAGCAGAATGTAATTTGTGTCTCAATTTCCCATATTTGTGAAATATGTAAAATTATACAAATATATTCATTTATAAAGTATATATATTGCTCATTTTAGATTTTATATAATGAATTAATTTTTTCTCAAGATACTATAAGTTTCATTTAACTTTATTCTTTTATGGGGATTATTATTAAATGTAACCAAATGGAAAGGGTTTAAAGTTATAATCATGTCATTTATTGGCACATGAGCCTCCACCATGTTGGTGAGGACTCTCCAAGTGAATCCATGAGACTTAGGTTCAAATTCATGTAGAGGAATATTTTTGAGTTTTTATAGCAGTACTGTAGCAGGAACTATAGAAGGTACTATAGCAGGCATTGTATGAGGTAATGTTCGGTACTCTAGAAACAAGAACTATTCACCTTCAGGCCACATTTTTGGGATTTAAGTATTTAAGGCCTTCCTGACACCCATGGACACCAGGTCAGTTATGTATTTCGGGCAACCTCAAGGCCATTGGGCCACCACATTTAGATCATGCAGTTCAGACACAACCAGACTAACAAAAAGGAACTAGCTCCATATATGAACTAGGCCCATGCACCTCTGTACATGTATTGTGGGAGATTTCACCAGAACAAAGCTATACAAATATAGAATAATGGGATGGTATAACTATTGCCATCGGGACTAAGCATGTGCACATCTCCACTGGTATTTCTAGCTGAACCATAAATGAAAAGGTGGGAAGATGAATTCACGATCTAAACATTGGGGATGAGAATTTATAAGTAGTCATGTTTGGGATGAATTCATATTAGGCTTTTGGTTAATGTAATATACATAATCCTACGGGCCTTGTAAGGGTTACTCATTTTCTCTTGAAAGGGGGGTTATCAAAAATCAATAAAAAGTATGCCTTCAGTCCATTCAGGTGAATCACTTCGTTTTTTGGGATTGGTCATGATTTTGCTTATAATAATGAAATATTATGATCTATATCTTAATAAACCAATTAATTTTATTGTAATCTATTTATTCAATATATTTTCATTTAATAGGACTAATTTTATAATCATTGATTATTAAAATAATTGAGAATAAATTTCATAAATAAAAACCATCTTTATTTCTCTATTCATTGAAAAATTAATTTTCTTTCAAAACCTTGTTCTATAAAAATATTTTCCAAAATGATTTTTCATTATTTAAATTATTTATTAAATACATTTTTACAGAGGTTTTACATTTTAGAAATGAAATTAAAGGAATATCCATGTAAATTTCCAAACAATTACCTCTTGGATTTTAGCAAAAATGTGAAGAAAATCATTGCTTTTTAACATGCATGACATGAATAGTATTTCACATTATCATGACCTCTCATTGATTTCAATATTACCTTAAAATTTTAAAAATATATTTTCGAAGAAAATATTTTCCATAATATTTGGGAATTTTCTTTTAGATTTAAAATAAGTGATTTCATAGTGAAAATGATTTTGATAGTGTGTGTCCTTTTAAAAATATGAATTTTCAAAGTGGAAAGAATGTTTCCCTAAAGAAATGCCTTAAATTATTTTTATATATTAACTTGAATTTTTTAATGTTTATTTTAAAATAAAAATTATTTCTAAATTTTTTTAAAAAAAAATTATTTTCAATGAAAATTTATCATCTTGAAGAAACGTTCAAAGTGATTTATCTTTCAAAATAATTTTCCATATAAGATGAAATGCTTTGATATAACCTATAATTTAATAGGGATATAAACCAAGGATACCATTACTATAAATTATTTGAATAGTATGTGATGAAAAGATGTATATAAAGCTAATTTATCTTCCTCTGGTTATACCATTGAAACATGTTAAACCCGTTTCTTTTTCCATTAGTTATCATTTGATGAGATGATGAAATGATTATGAAACCTATCTATTTTTCTTATTTTATGATATGATGAATTGTTTATCAAACCCATTTCATTTCATGGGTTAGGATATGATGAATTATTTTTATCTTGTAGAACACATAAATATGGTTTTTATTATAATAGGGTGGGGCATATATCTCCCTCCAATGCATTAGCTACGAATTTATTTCTCAGGAGATAAACAAGACATAAACATAGAGTGAACCTATTTTACTCTGGGACATTTTCTGCTATGATTTTCATGGGAGTGAACCTTGACAACTATGATGGTTTGGGGAGTGATCTTATTCCACTATGAAAGCCTTGGAGTGATCCTTAAATACTATGGAAATGATTTTATATACATATGTGAATGCAAAAAAACTATGTCTTAAGCCAATGTTATACTTTCATTGATCATGTTATTTGATTTTTTTATGATTCATGTCTTATTAACTACCAATTTTTATGGCCTATTTCATCATTATAACCTTTGATATGTAGGTTATGGTTTTAAAATGTAATATTAATTTCCTCATACCAACATGATCAGGTTATGCTTACATATCTCCCTTGTTTATCTTTATTGATCATCTGATCAAACCCATTCTTATGTTTAATATCTATACATTATGAAGAATGGATTTATGTAGTGTACATTTTTGAATAGTACTAAAGGATAATATATTTATAGTATATGTTGAAGATTTTTCACCAAATTATTAGTCTGTGTAAATAGTTTCTAAAAACACTAAACTATTGGGGTCCCAAATTTTGTGTGTATATAATGTATTGAGTATTCATCTAAAATAATGTAACATCTACGTATGAAAATTTTGGGTTTCTATAAATAGACAATTTTGAACTACAAGAAAATGGGTTTCTGGGTTGAGAATAAAAAATCAACCATGTTACACTTATTTTGTACCTAATAATTTTTCCACCTTATTCCCTTTATTATTGTGGAGTATTTATGTGCTTGAATTATATTTAATTGAAGGTGATGTTCATTCATAAGAGGATAAATGATTTAATAAATTGTAAGTCAAAATGTTGGATTGAATATTTTAGATTAGATAAAAACATAAATAATTGAACACAATTATGTGATTAATATGAACATATTAAAGACAATCTAATGAAAATATCAATCAGGAAAAATAATGGGAGTGTACCCCTTGAGGTGGAGATAAAAAAAGTAGATGCTATCAATTTTTATTCTATGAATATCTAGATGTTTTTTTCGTCTCCACAGAAGTTGAAAATAGTGGACAACTGATTTAACATACTCCCATATTCATGATTATATCAAATATGCGTATAAATGGAGAGTTTGGTTAATGTGTATGCTCATAGATATGCAGACTAAAATATATTTTCACTTGAAATATATGATATATTTTTTAAATGAACCTTAGGTTATGAATTTCTTGAAGGAAGATTTTTTTTCACTTTACTAAGGATGATAAGTACGGAAATTTTATCACATGTTGAATCATTTAAAAGAGAACATTGATTTCTTGGTGAAATCACTCTTCTTTTTTTACACTAGGTTTTCCCAGAAAGTATTAGAGAAATATAGCTAAAGACTCATTACGATAAAAACATGTGTTATAGACCCCATGTTATAAATTGATAAAATGAATCCTTTGAATTTATTTTCAGTAAGGATATAAGATATATTGACTTTATTTTAAGAAATCATATTTACAACACAGCCTAAGGGGATTATTTATGAGACCATGTGGATGTTTGGTGATTATCATTGTATTTTTCCAATATATAATAAGGAAAAAAATTGATTTATTATCTAGTACTTTGTGATTAGTGATTAATCATGGAAACAAATATATGGAAGGAATTTAAGAATCACTGGAGAAAGAAATTTTTATTATATGAGAATTCTTATTGATTCATTAGATGTAATTTGGTAATAAAATTCACTATATTAGTTATAATTATTTTTGAACTCTTATTAATTTCAATGGCATGTTCCAATTTCACAAGTATAAATGTGCATTGTTTAAAACATTTAAGAGGTGAAGATTCGTTGAGCATGAATAGATTTTGAATTTATATTTTAATTGTAATGTAAAATATAGTAGAGTTTGTTGAGGATTCAGTTATTTTTCCTTTTTCATTTGAAGTTGATTAGTAAATAATTGATGTTTATTTGGTAACACTTTTAATGGTAGATAGATAAAAAACGTGTCTAGAAAAATCCATCCAAGGACCCACCTCAATCCAAAAATGTCAGACAAAATGGTTCTACCATGTGGGAGGTAGAACTAAAAGGAGATCCAAGTCGAAATGATGGTGAATAAAACAAAATAAAGGGTTCACATGAACTATACGTGGTTTACCAAAGCAACCAAGGATTTTTCATGGTGGAACAAAATGGTAACTCATGTGAGGCCCAACCCATATGTGATGTGTGATAGTGTATCTTGGTGTCAGCCCCTCTGTTAACACGATGGATCAATGTAAATAGAATTTATTGTAATGGAGAATCCAGACATTGGTGAGGTCGGTGTAGGATAGAAGATATAGAATATTATCCACCTTTATAAAACATGCTTTTATATCATCATCGTCTGATCTGTTTATTCTAATCCATTTTATTATTGATAAAATATTGTCTTCAACCTACTAAAACTACTTCTTGTTTGAAATTTGTTTTTCTTTAAAAAAAATATGGTGTAAGAATTCCATGCAAGTGATGTAGTCCTTGTGATTTATACCATCTCTTATGATGAAGAATCAATGAATGTAATATAAATACTACAAAACAATTATTGTGTAAGGATTTACCATTGTCATTCAACAATAATGAAAATAATATTAAACATTAAAAGTACGCATGGTGGAGGATTATGTGCATGATAATTATCAAATGTATATGAGGATTCATTATTAATCTAATAATCTATCTTTTTTAATGTCACATTATAAGCAAGAAAATTTTTGAAAATAATTAAAAATTATTTATTTTTGGGTATCCAATGTTTGAGAATCATCAATGGTTTATTTAAACTTTGAAATTGAATATTATATAGGTCTTTAAATCGTTCATTAACTAGGAATAATATTTTGATGAGAATCAATGTAACTACGTATATAAATATTTTTCATCCCACCCAATATAATTTCAAATCCATTTGAGTTTTGAGAGATACCGTTTTCTTGGAACACATTGTATAGTGAATCCCATTTCATGAAGAGAAAATCTCATTAGTTTTTCAGCTTATGTTAAGAAATACCTCCAGTAATCCTATATTTCAAATGAAAAATGATTTTATATCCCATGCCTCTAATTACATGAATAATAAGATAATATATACACACTATGTTATACGAATATCATTCGAGTTTCCATAAAGCATACTAGCTTTCAAAATGAATATCCCACATTCTAGAAAAAAATTTGTGAAGGTTGATAAGTCATAATGTTTTTTCCAGTATATAAATGAGAATGAAGAATCATGAATCTTACTAGTTCTGTAAAGAGGATAAAGGAAGATATTTTGGGTGTTTTTGATCACAAAACATGTAACAACACAAACAGTGAAAGTAATGTACACACACCTTGTCAAAGAAGAGCATTATTGTGATCACCAATCACATTAACAATCATTGAGAATCCTTCAAATTTAGAATTACTATTTTGAATTTGATTCATTGGAGTATGAATTGAAACATATATCAAATACCATATAAAACAATTAAATAAATATTGGATGATCTATGCTTAAGTGTATTCGAATTGATATTCGTAAAGAAGTAGAGTTGAAATGTGAATGTATATTATTACATAAAATAAAATCAAATAAATTTTGTGTCTGAATTGCACATATCTAATAGATGTGGAAATATTCATTGATTGAACAAGAATCCACCTGAGTATTTGATAATTGATGAAGAAGATAACATGAAGTATTATACATTCAACAAGTTCTCATCACTCTAATTATCGGCTGATATAGTCGTGCTTCTATGAAATAAATGCCTTTTACATTACTTTTATTGTTACATATATATTATTTGAAGAAAAAGATATTATTTAATTTGATGGTGTGATATCCTTGACCTTGTTTTGTGATCTTCTTCACAAAGTTACTGAAATGGATTATTTAGAAACCAATGTTTCTAGTAAAAATAACACCATTAAAGAACTAAGGGTGCTAGTATAAATAACACTACTTATCATTTATAGTATTTTTTACTATTAATATAATTATTTTTATCAAAATTGAACATCACTTGTAATCAATGTAAGTAATTGTGATAATAAAATCAATGAAACCACTATATGTTGATCATATAAAGAAGTATGGTTTCACATGGAGGTTATAAATTGTAAAATCTATGTGTCCAAATATTTATTTTAGTATATTCATTACATGTATATATAATTTTTGAGAAATTATATCTTATCCATTTCTATTATAGGGGGTATAAGTTCAAGATTTAAAAGGTAGAATTGAAAAGAAAGTTAAACTCAAAAAAGCTGGGCTTAATGATTCACCCCATCCCCTAGTGTCCAGGTATGACTCATCTAGACTCTAACTAGTTATTATTATTCATTATATATGAGAAGTGATAGTTTCTATGGTTTATATTACTGATAAGGATTTTGATTAAATGAAATATTTTTTCAATTATTTACCTTTCCATATTGATTATTCCTTATTTACTCAGGATATCTTACATTGTATGTGATCCTACATGAGAATTTGGGAAACCCTTTATATTCCCCACGGTATAAAGAATCAATATTTGAATGAGTTCAAGTATATAGAATATTTATATCTCCATGTTTAATATTTTTTTAGTTTAAAAAATTTGAATTGAGTAAGTATCTACTTCTTCAATTCTAATAAAATGATATATCCTTGGAGAATTGATCCCTATATATATGAAAATATAATAAAGTATACACCATCTATGTGTTACAAGAGTATGGTTTTTATAATAAAGGTTAATATAAAATATCTTGGTGCATGGTTTTTGAATATTTGAATATCAAAATAATTATCCAATTGCGAGTTTTGAAAAATGATTTAATTTATCACTCTATCACAATTTAGTTTTGAATAATATTTATATAAGAATGGGTATAAAATTTCATAACCAAGTATGTTTATAGAACTCAATATAATATTTAATTTAACAATTTAATTTATACTTAGTTTTTGGGTTTGGATGTAACATTAGAATATAAATTTGCTCATAAGACATTAACATTTTAAAGATTTATTTTATCAATGTTTCAAGACAGTAATATGCATTTCATATAAATATAATATGTTTCACATATAACAGAATATAAAATTATTCACTATTATTTTTTCTCATATTTTAATATTATTAAATATATCTTTTTTACATTGTATCTCTATAAGGTATTAATCAAACACATTATATCAGGATTCAAGGGTTTATTTCAAATTAATTCACCCACTAGACTATGATGAAGATTATTTTATTTTTCATAAATCAGATGTAATGTCACATGTGTTACTGTATATATGAATAATATAGAAGGGGTGATTATAAATTATTAATATAGATATGGTTATGAAATTGAAGAAGCCATTGAAAATTTATTAGAATATTTTTTGATTATAGAGTTTATATTGTTTTTAATCAATGAACATTATAGAAAATTAATGGATACACAAATCCTGATGAGTTTTATTAGTAATATAGCTATGTTGAGTACACATTTGTGTGCCTTTGGCATGAATAAATATTTAATATATGAAATAAATACAGGTATAATGGTATAAAATTAGTTTTAAATTAATGAGGTTCGTACAATATTTATTTAATATTAATTAATGTAATATTTTTTATAGTAATTGTTGAAAAAATATGAGTAATTATTTATAGGTGGGGTATATTAATTAAAGTACTCCAAGATGAGATTATTTCTACTGTAAGATATTATCGATTAATATATAATTCCTATTGACTATTTGAAAATATCTAAAGTGATTATATGTTGATTTTAGGAGTTTAAATATGGTTATTGTAAAAACATGGACTTTCTTTTCAGGTTTGTTTTTCCTTTTTTATAGTTTATTAGAAAAGAGGAGTTTATGTAAATTTTTGATGTACATGCCGTGTAAGTTATAAGTACACACCGTGTACTTCGTTTCCGCGCTAGCCCGTGTGCTGGTCGTGGATAGGCCACACACACGGTCGTGTGGTGTAATGTGGGGGCCGCTTAAATTAGAGTACAGAAAAGCCTAGTACATGCCGTGTATTCCAAAATTACATGCCATGTACTTTTTTCATTAAAAGGACTGGAATAATGTCTTATCTCCAGAACACACTTTTTCTCCATCTCCCTCAACCAAGAGCATCATGTACGTCTGCGAATCTCCTCCGAGCCCCTAAGCCTATGTCAGTTCTCCGAATCAACCATCATCGATTGTGATGGAACCACATAAGTATGCTCTCCCTTCTTATAGAGCATCATTTTTCGATTCCTTCTCATTTTGAAGTTATCGTGGGTTGAATGTTATGTTCGTTTTTGTAGATATATGACTTTCTAAGGAGATTCAAGCCTCGTGGATCAATTATATTGATCTACTATCACTACGGTAGGAGGTTTATTCATTTCCGTTCGACGTATTTGAGTTTTATGTGCAATTTCCACCAATACCCTTGAATGGGGTATTGCGTGTTTATTTTTTTGACCTGATTTTTTTCCTTCCTTGCTTTTATTCTTGGGTAGAGGTAATTTGGTTATGTATGACCATAATTTCAAGTCTTGGATGTTTTTTCCCATGCATTGTTATGTTTACGACCATTTGGCCTTTGGCCGTTATACCTGTTTTCCATGCCTCATGACCATAGGATGGAGTGTTGTTTCCTGACATGCTTGTTATGCTATAGACTGGTTAGCCAAGTATCTCTATAGGTTTACATTGGCCTTATAATATTATTATGCACTGACTAGAAAGGGGTCGTGAGAACCTGTTGCTATAGACTATAATTCGATAGACCGAGTGATATTCCTCAGAGTGTCTTGGACATTACATACTATAGGGGATAGACCGAGTGAGCTTACTCCGAGAGTCTTGAGCTTTATAGACTATACGGGGGTAGACCAAGTGAGCATCCTCGGAGAGTCTGTGTTTTGTTTGAATTTCCTTACACCATTCCAGGATATATGAGGAATTGACGGAGTTAGCATCCTTATAGAGTCTCTAGACTTTGGGGCTATTAGGGTATTAGACCACGTGATCTTTCTCAGAGATTCCCAGAATACCTTAAACTATAAGGGGAATTGACTGAGCATGCTTCCTCAGAGAGTCTTATAATTTTGTATGACCAAACCAGAGGGGTTTGGATGAGGGTACTACCCAGAGGGTTGTTGGTACTTCTTGGGTAGGACCAGTGGGGATGGATGTGAGTACTTCCCATAGGGATTCCGGTTTGTGGTTTTCTATTTTCTTCACTAATTCTTGTTGACCTATGGGTTGGTTATTGTTGTGTATCATCATGTTTACTGTTTACTGCATATTGTACTATTACCTACCATATTCTCACTAACGGTTAGGCACAGATCTTCGTGTGGTTGCATACTAGAATTTAGTCTCACACCTTATTTGGGTCATGATTTTGGGCCCAAACAGATTGTATTTCTGCAGGTATAGACAAGGACTACCGCCCTACGACTTCAGGTACTAGATTGCATTGGAGTAGGAGAGCATAAGACCATGTCGAGGATTGTGATGCTATGGATTTTATCTATTTACCTTTCTTTTGTACTTTTGTTTGCACTATTGTACTTCCGTCATTGTGAATTGTTTGGATACTGTCCTAGAAATATATATCATGCATCATTTCATTTATGTATATCTGCTCCAGTTGTTTGTTTCTTTATTCTTCTGTTGTTTACTGTTGATGGATATTTTCTACTTCCGTTATTGTATGAGTTGTTTACTTCTGTTGTATACTCTTCCAATGGGGGCATAATTTCCCCACTAACACACTCAAGTCCCTCGCTACTAGTCGGCAGCCTTTAGAATTCAAGGAAATCTGCTTGAGACCTTGTGACCAACTAGGTACGGGGAGCCTCTGGGTGGCTTCCGGAACCAGGACATTACAAAGTGGTATCAGAGGAATTTTTTTCTCTTGACTTACTATTTGGAGCCTATATCTTGGGATATGATGGAATAGGTACTTGGTAATAAGAAGTGCCTGGGAGTAGCTAACCCATGTACATGGAAAAGCCATAATACCTTATTTGTTACAGGCTTACTAGTTTTCACTTTTACCGTTGATTTGATTTCACTGTTGGGTGATTCACATGCTTTGTGATGTTACTGTTGTCATTATTTTCGTTCAACTTTTGTCGCAAACTGATGACATGAGGGTACGCCATCTCATGCATCATATAAGAACTAGTTAGAAATCACATGCCATACATTCTTGCCATGCCATCTAGGATGCATTAGTGATTGAATTTTGTTTTGATAGACATTGTGTAGATTATGCATGTTGTTGTGATAGATTTTTTGATTGAATCTCTGTAGTTTGGGTTGTCACCAATAGGCTTACAAAGATTTCTCACTTCTTGCCGATCAAGGATAACTTCAGTGTTGATGAGATGGGGAGGTTTTACATCTGAGAGATTTTACGTCTACATGGAGTTCCACACCCTACAGTTTTAGAAAAGGATGTTGGTTTTACTTCTCGGATCTGGCAGGGGCTTCAGAAGTCATTGGGAACACATATACTTTTTATTACAACTTACCATCCCCAAATAGATGGCCAATCCGAGCGTACGATTCGGGTGATTGAGGATTTTCTCTGAGCATGCAGTCTGGACTATGGAGGTTCTTGGGAGAAGTATATACCTCTTGTGGAGTTTTCCTACAACAACAGTTTTTAGGAAATTATTCAGGTGGAACCTTATAAGGATTTGTACAGTATGCCATTATGATCACCATTATACTAGCTGGAGGCAGGATAGGTAGCTTTTCTGGGACCTTATCTTCTTCAGGAGCCCTCAGAGAAGATAGAGATGATTTGGAAGAGGATGGATAGGGCACAGTCTGGACAGAATTCTTATGCTGGTCAGCGGAGACGACCTCTGGAGTTTGTGGCCGGTGACCAGGTTTTCATGCGTGTCACACCGAGGTTCGGACACAAGAGGATTCAGAGATAGGGTAAGCTTTCACCACGGTATGTCGGTCTGTTTGAGGTGTTAGAGAGAGTTGGACTGGTTGCCTATCAGTTGTAGTTACCTCAGAGGTATCGGGATATACACGATGTCTTCCACGTCTTCTAGCTCTGACGTTACTTTTCATACCCCTCTCATGTCTTTCAACCTGAGGAGGTTGAGCTCGAAGCGGATGCATCATTTGAGGAGCATCCTATCTAGAATTTCGATCGTAGTATGAAGGTTATCTATAGCCAATATGTTCCTCCCGTATGGGTTTTATGGAAGCACAGGAGGGTACATGATGAGACTTGAGAGAGGGAGGCCGAGGTACGATCACAGTGGCCGGAGCTATTTTGGATTTCTTCTTCCACGCCTCGCTAGGGAAATTTGGGGACAAATTTCATTAATGGGGGAAGTTTGTAACCACCCGAGCTTTCTTTTCAATAATTTTTTTCCATTTTCTGGGGTTTTTGGGAAAAGAGGAGTTTCTGGAAATTTTTGAAGTACACTCCACTTACTTTATAAGTACACATAGTGTACTTCGATGTCACGCGAGGTCGTGTGCTGGCCGTGTCCACGCCACACACATGGTCGTGTGGGGTGATGCGGAGGTCGCATAAAGCGGAGTCCGGAAAATCCTAGTACACACTGTGTACTCCAAAATTACAAACTGTTTACTTTATTTTTTTCATTAAATGAACCGGGCTCGCGTCTAGTCACCAGAACACGCTTTTTCTCGAAATTCGTCGACCGAGGGCGTCCCGTAAATCCGTGAATATCCTCTGAGCCCCCAATCCTCTTTCAGTACTCCAAATAGACCACCGTCGATTGCGTTGGAACCACAGTGGTAAGCTCTCCATTCATCTAGAGCATCGTTTTCCAATTCCTCCTCCATTTCACGTTATCGTGGGTTCAATGTTTTGTGAATTTTCATAGATCTATGATGTTCTAAGGAGATTCAAGCCTCATTGTAAAAGTATATTGATATCCTAGCATCCTGATAGGTGGTTTGAGCCTTTCTATTTGAAGTCATTGAGTTTTATGTTCAATTTCCACCAATACCCTTGAATGGGGTATTGCGTGTTTACTTTTTCCCCCTGTTTTTTTCCTGCCTTTCTCGTATGCTTATATAGAGGTAATTTGGTTATGTATGAGGTTAATTTATATGCTTGGATTTTTTTCCCATTCCTTGTTTTGTTTATGTCCTTTTGGCGGTTGGCCATTATACCTATTTTCCATGTCGTGTTACCGTAGGATGGAGTGTTGTTTCCTGACACGATTGTTGTGCTGTTGACTGGTTAGCCAAGTAGATCTATTGGTTTATATTGGCATTATAGCATTATTATACACATAATGGCATGGGTTCGTGAGAACCTGGTTCTATATACTATAAAGGGATAGACCTAGTGAGCTTACTCAGAGAGTTTTGGACATTATAGACTATAGGGGATAGATCAAGTGTGCCTCCCAGAGAGTCTTGGATATTATAGACTATAGGAGGATAGAACTAGTGCTCTTCCTCAGAGAGTCTTGAGCATTATAAACTATATGGGGGTAGACCGAGTGAGATTCCTCCGAGATTCTGTGTTTTGTTGGAATTTTTTTAACCATTCCAGGCTATTAATGGAAGTGACCGAGTGATCTTCCTCAGAGAGTCAGTGATAGACCTGAGGATATAAGAGGAATTGACCAAGTGAGATTCCTCAGAGAGTCTCTATACCATGGGGATATAAGGGGAGTAGACAGCGTGATCATCATCAGAGAGACCCTGAATACCATAGAATATAAGGGGAATTGAATGAGCGTTCTTCCTCAGAGAGTCTTATAATTTTATTTGACCAAACCAGAGGAGTTAGGATGAGTGTACTGCCCAGAGGGGTGTTGGAACTTATTGGAAAGAACCAGAGGGGATGGATATGAGTAATTCCCAGAGGGATTTCTATTTGTGGTTAGCTATTTGCTTCACTGTTGCTTGTTGACCAGTGGATTGGTTACTTTTGTGTATCATCCTGTTTACTGTTTACTATTTACCGCATACTGTAATATTACCTACAATATGCTCACTGACTGTTAGGAATAGATCTTCAGGTGGTTTCCTATTGGGATTTAGTCTCCCACCCTATTTGGGTCATGCTTTTGGGCCCAAATATATTATATTGTTGCAGTTATAGACAAGGGAAAGCACCCTTCGAGTTCAGGTACTTGATTCCATTAGACCATGAGAGCATGGGACCAAGCTGTGGCTTGTGATGCTGGGGAGTTTATCAATTTATCATTATTTTTTACTTTGGATTGCACTATTTTATTTCCAGAATTGTTACTTGTTTGGATGATTTCCTAGACATATGTATCATGCATCATTTCATATATGTATGTGTGCTCCAGTTTTTTTTTCTATAGTCTTTCATTGTTTACTGTTGTTGTATATTTACTGCTTACGCTATTTTATGAGTTGTTTACATCCACTATGCACTCTTACAATGAGTGAATATTTTTCCCACTATCACACCCAAATCCCTCCATGCTAGTTGGCATCCTTTGGCGTTTGGGGAAATGCGCTTGAGGCCATGTGACCAACCGGGTATGGGGCACCTCTAGGTGGCTTCCAGAACTAGGACTTTACATTTTTATTTAAAAAATAGGATTAAATCTACACTTTTCGTAGCTATATATGAAAAAATTAGTTTTCATACGCTACATATGAGTAATTACAACTTTATAGAACCTATGTGAGATTATATAGGCATGTGATGACTCATGTATAACTAAATCTATAAAAAATCAACGTGTGATTAAATAGGGTGATAAAGTGTTGTATAAGATTACAATTGGGCTACATAAGCATAGGGCTATGAAACATGTTGTACATAATAATGAGTTGGAGATGCTTATAATTAACCAAAAAAATTTAGAAGTTTAATAAAATTATGTTAGATTTGTTGAAGTTAGTCACTGGAAAACTTTAATTTTTTTTATAATTACTTAAACTAATTATTTTCTAATAAAATTATCGACATGTTTTATAAAGTTTACCTTTGATAAATAATTTTTTTGGGACCCTATACATTTATTTTTACATGTTTTTCATTCTAAATTATGTTGTTTAATGATTTGGTTTGAAAAAATATATTTATTATAACATGGGTTAAAAAACTCGAAATTGGATGTTTGATGTTGATTTAGAAATATAAAAACATTATCTATATTTCATTTAACTACAAGAATGTCAAAAATTATCATTATCATATTTTGAAATATTATATTGCTTCCTTGTTTTTTTCATTTTAATTTCTATTGTTTTTATATTTATTTTTATGTTGTGTATTAATAACAACAATATATAAAACTCATAATTGAATTATACTTGTTGTGTAATAAAGACAATAACATTATATAAATTTTGTTAAATTATAAAGGGAATGTGGATATATCATTAAAATGTTTGAAATTTATTCCCAGTTCATTTCATGTTCTCAATCATAATTATAAAATTTTCATATTTAATTTGTGGCAATAGTTTATAAATATCATGAACTAAATAAGTCAGCTTAAAGATATATTTATTACAATGAAAATATAAAAATATTTATAAATATAATTCTATTATACTAGATGTTGATTCAGTAATTTAGAGGTCAATTTTTAGTCCATTTCTTAAATAGTATAGTTTTTTTTAGATTTCATAAATTTTCTTCCATGAGATAAAATTTGGAAGACTTTTCTATGAGATGATTCCATGAGTGTATATTTACTTCTGTTATAAGCTTCAATGAGTGTAAATTTTCTTATGTGAGAAGATTACATGAGTTTAAAAGTTTATTCTATGAGAAGTTTCTATGAGTGTACATATTTTTCAATGATAATATTCCATGAGTATAGATTTTTTCATGTGAGACGTTTTTTGAATGTAAATATACTTATTTTGGAAGTTTCCTTGAGTTTAATATTTTATTCACTGATAATATTTGATGAATGTAAAATTTTATTTGTTATAATATTTCATGAGTGAATAATATTCAACCATGAAAAGCTTATAAAAGTGTAAAATTTTCTTCCATTATAAGATTATATGAGTGTCAAATTATCATTCATGAGATGCTTCCATTAATGTAAATATGCTTCAATGGAAAACTTCCACGAGTTAAAAATTCTCTAAGACATGATATTTCATGTGGCTAATGAATCTTATTTTAGTATAATTAATCAGTCCTGATTAATATATAATAAGTATAAATTTTATAATTAAATTTTATGTAAGATGAAATTATGGTTCCATATGAAGAGCATCAGATTATATGAGAATAAATATTGTTTTTATAATGGATAATACACGATGATAAATAGAGATTCGGTGAGAATCCATGATATTTCATGAATGATATTATTTGAATTTCAAGGTCTTTTATTTACATCTATATTTTGTATGTCAAAAAATTCTCAATTTACAACCTCTTTTTAAATTTTATATTAATTCATGTTTATTTCACATGTTTTTTTTGGATTAGTTATTCCTTAATTACTCCTTAATTATTTAAATCCTATATATATATATATAAATATATAATTTATTATATATTAAAATTTCATTAAATTTAATCATGTGTGAATTACTTTTATGGGACATGAACCATTTAAATGTTAATAATATTAAATATGAATAGGTTTCATCCCACATCCTATGAAAGTGTTACCATGTTATTTAATGTTTATTATTATAGATATTAAGTGTTTTATTAACTTTTATAAAGTGATGTTTTTTATTTCCTATTAATTATTTTCTAATTGTTGAGATATCCCATGTGAACATGTTTTCCAGGTGTATTAAATGAAGAAACAATAACATCAAATAAAACTCCAATGTAGTTCAATATAAATGAAATAGAATTGTGAGGAGGCATTAGAAAGCATGTTTTAAAAAGAGTATTCCTGAATAAACTCTTTATATGAGTGTTTGATATATCTAGATCAACAATAAAGGTTGATGATTATTTCAAGTATTATTGTGTAAATCATTTACAAAATTTCAATATACTCAGTCGGGCTTCAGATTGCAATAATACTATGATATAGTGATCTATACTAGCACAATATTCAAAATCATTATTGTCAAAATAGTTTTTTTTCTTAATTTATTTATATCCATTTTATGTTCTTAATCAAGTACGGTTTATGATATATATATGACATACATGTTGGGCTATACTAATCCATATAAAAGATACAAGGTTTTTTTTTGATAAATAGTAAAATGAAAGGTTTTTTTGTTCCTTCATCCAGTTAAATACAATTTGGTTTCATCCACTACCTTAGAAGAAGCTAGTGGTTTTTGAATCTAGGATAAAAAAATTCTATCTTGGGTTGTCCCTATAATGTTTAAAAATATAGGTATAAAGGGTTTTGACTCCACTCAAAAGTCATAGATTCTATATTTATCATGTACTATCTCCCTCTAAATTTGTGACGGGTGAAGAGTAGAGTATGATCATTTAGATATTTATTACTATAAAAATAACTATGTTAATTTCAATTTATAACCATTTCATTAGTCAATTAAGTCTAATATAATTATGTCTACATTTTTTTAAAAGGACAATTCAAACCCCCTCTTTCCCATTATTTCATCACCTCTTCAAGGGCCAATAATATTTGAGTTAGAATATCCAGAAATAAAATAAGAAAACATAATAGTAATGAACTATCACTTAATGTTTTAAATTTTTGATTTATTTTAATTTTGAGGTAAATTTATTGGTTTACATCATAGATTTTAGAATAAATTAATTATTAATAAAAAAATTGGGGATTTTGAAGATATTTAGGTGAGATATAAATATTATAATTCATTGTTATTCATTAATGGATTAAAACACATGAATAGAGGACATTTTTCATATTTAAGATTCATAGGGGAGTATTGTTTCATGAGAATATGGTCACATATCAATGAAAGTTGTAGATGATTAAAATGTTTTTGATAGGGATAAAACTGTTTCTAAAAAATTTGGAATAGTTATATTTAAGGGATAATTCTATGCACTATTATTTGAGAGATTTATCATTTTCAGAAAAAATCATATCACAATGTGAATCCATGAAAAATAGGTTCAACACTAAAATGATACGGGTAATTGAATTACAACGAAATAGTAGATATCATTTTATAGCCTCATATTCTTAAAGAGAATTGAGAATTTACTCACAACATGAGAAAAGAGGCTACACTACAACTATATTTGAATTATTTCAAGAACATATTAAGAAATATGAACATGATTTTATAAAATAATAATGTAAATTTTTGTTAAGAATTATAGACAATTAAATGAGAAATATTGAGGAAATAATTTCTTGATTATTCAGAATTTTAAAATTTGATGATTTGAAAATCATAAATAAAGATAAAAGATTGGATACTTGTTTTTGATATTCTTAACCATCATAAATTATAGTTTAATGGGTATTTAAGGAAGTTAAATGGGTAATATTTTGATATAAATCAGAAATAAACCCATGAGGTTAAGTATGGATTGAGGATAATGGGGAAAAACATACACGATCTGTGTAGATAAATTAAAATTCCATAATCAAAAGTAATATAATTTAACTAGTATTTAAATAATTTAATTAAAAGCAATAATTATAGAGATTTTATGTTTAGAATATAATTTAGTATAAGAATAATATAATGTAAATAGAAGTATAAAGAATTTATAATTCAATGCTTACCCAAAATAGAAAATAATATTTTTTGAAGAAAAAATGAAAAGGAAGAAGAAAAAGGTCGATGCAGATTTTTTGTAGTATATATTATAATATTATATGGTGAAAAATAATAAATAAGAGGATCAAAAGATTACATATATAATAATGGATGATGAAATAATGGAACAATTTAGTTAAGGAATGATAAAACTGCTACTTCTACTACATAATCTCTGTGTGAAATCAGTTTATAAAGAAGAGTAAAATTGAGGCAAAGACAATTTATTTCTATATTTTTTGATAATATTATATCTATTTAAGGTCATATAAAAGTTATTAAAGAGATAAAATTAAGGAAATAACATTTAAAAATGTTTTTAATATTGAATAAACTATAAAGGCATACTTGCATGCTATATTACCATATTCCATATGGGAAGTCAGTGAATTTTGTTGAGAAATAAGATCTATCATGGGATATAGTAACATCAAGGAAAAGATAATAATATATTATAAATTATAGTTTTTTATAGTGTCATTATAAACTAGGGGGAGTCAATATAATGAACCAGTCAATATACTATAAGTGTTTTAGGAGGTATTCTCAGGTTAAAGGATGATTCATTCCCCATATATATCACCTTTTCATATAATTATAGAACATGTGTCTCAAACTAAAAATATACATTTCTTGGATATACTCACCCATACTAGATATGAACCATGTAAAAATATCATGTAGCGTGATCACTTATCATTTTAGCTTACATGTGGTGTGAATGTGTTGATCGATATATAATAGATCAATTTACTGTTACTACATGATCATATTGGGAATATCAGATATTATTATAGAATGCTTTTCCACATAATCTGGGAAATATTTTTTGCTAACATGTTAGTTATTGACTTATATGAAGGGTATATTTGAAAAAAATTGTGGTTTTCCTATCGTAATTGATATGCATATTACTGAAAACCCATTGAAAATGGTACAAAAATGGAATCTAAGTAGTTGTGTGAGACAAATTGAATGATAAATTAGATAAAGGATTAAACAATAATAATAAAATGAAATTATGGTTTTAAATTATCATTCATGTCTATCAACAATTATAATCTAAAAAATGATGTTGATTTTTTGAAGAGTATTTACAAGTTAAATCACTTAATGATTTTTACCCAGAACTTATGGATTATTTGAAAAGTGTCCCTTTTGATGTTTTCACATTTATATTTAAGTTGATCAATGGTTTACTGGATGATAAATAATAGTTTTAATTGGATGGTGATGAGATGGAATACATCATTGGCAAGAAATTTCTAAAAGTGAAAAACTCTCCTCAAGCATGTTTATTCCAAATAGAACAATTCATTGTTATAGAAATAA
This sequence comes from Viscum album, assembly GCA_963277665.1. Classification (NCBI taxonomy): domain Eukaryota; kingdom Viridiplantae; phylum Streptophyta; class Magnoliopsida; order Santalales; family Viscaceae; genus Viscum; species Viscum album. The sequence continues at coordinate 786,039,899 of OY728123.1, read as the reverse complement.
ATATTCTCTATATTTAAATAATAAATTCAAAGGTTATGCGATAATAATTTTAATACTATCAGTTTTTATTAGAAAACCCCATGAATTGGAGGATACCATTTTTTTCAATAATTCTTAATTATTGATCAAGGAAAAATGATAAAAGAGAATGGAAATACAATGTAAGAAAATTTTATGATACCTAAATATTACACTAAAAAGATGATAAACAAATGTTATGGTATATTGAATCAAACATTAGATTAATATAGCACTATTAGTATGAATTTCATATAGATTTAAGTGAAATTAAGAAATATGGATGTTATAAAACATGAGACTTAACAAATTAATGAGATAATAGTTAATTATATACATACTAATAAGGCGGTTATTTGTGTTATAATAACTCTATATTATTTCAATAAGTTCATGAAATCATCCATATATTAATCTACTATAATATCAAATAAAGTATTAACCCTTTGAATTTAAAATTTTAGGTCTGATGATGTTACCTTAATGGAAATTATGGGATTCAATTCAAAATATGAAAAACATTTAGAGGGAAAATTGTGAGAAATAAATTATTACATAAAGGTTTCATTTTTGAGAGGGAAATAAAATTTTCCCAAAATTATACCCAAATTAAGGGTTTCTATTCAATAAATTGAAAAGTATTAAAGTAGTATAGATTTTTATAAAAATGAAAATGAAATTCAATGGACAATTCTGGGGATATGGAATGATTTGATAAAATTTTATTTATTTTTGGAATAATATGAAAATCATTAAATGAAAATAAAGAAACAAATATTTGGGATTAAAGCTAAAGTAATGGTAGATTCATATGAGATGAGTAAAGGCACATAAAAGCTATATAATTTAACCATTAAGAATATATCTGAATGTAATGAGAACATTTATTAAATTAAAACATAGGTGGTAAAAATGATGAAGATTTAAAGTATAAATAAAAAAAAATTTAATTTTCTCAGGAATATATAAGGTTACAAAATCATATAATGGAGAAAATAAATTATAGTGATTCAACCATAGGGTGTAATGAAAAGTTAAGTGTTAATAAAAATGAATCTACGTAAAATATTGAGATGTATACTACTCCAATGGGGAGACTCTTCTAATATAGGAAAAATTTAATATCATGGATCATTGTAAGTATTACATGAACATTAATGGAGAAATAAAAAATAAATAAAAATAAATAAAATCATTCTGAGAAAAATGCAAAAAGATCAGCTGGGAGGAACACTTATGTAATGAAGAATTCAAATTTCATGAGGGGTTACCAAAAAGTGGGAAACACAAACACTATTTACCATTCATTTGTATGTTCCAATAATAAGAATCATGTTTCTAAATAATATAATATTATTTTTCCAACATAGTGGGGAATCGAAAGGAAGTTATGGTATGAACAAGAAACTACAATTCAATTGCTAACAAATGTAAAATAAAAGCATACTATATATGGGAAAAATAAAATAAGGGAAAAAATACCATTTAGAAAATTGAGATTTATCTATATAAAATTAAATAGATATAATGAAATAATAGTTCTCATATATCAAGATCTAAATTTAAAGTATTTTATAGGATAAAAAGAAACTCTCAACCTTATTGATCTTAGAAAGAAGCACAAAGTAAACCATCTTATCCTAATATTTTCTTAGCTTCATTTTTAATGCATTGAATTAAAGGTGATGCACTTATTTATGGGATAATTTAAAACATATAAATATTTTATAGTTATATGAGATATCAATCATTGAGTGATTTAATTTTTTCATATTTCCTTCTTACATCATTAACAGGTGGTGTCACAAAGATATTCATAGATATTATTTTTAACAAAGATAATTCATTATGAAGAGTTACTATAGTTCATCCCCTGATGGGGAGTTGAGAAGTTGGGGATATCCAAAAATTATTATTTCAAGAAAATACAAAAATCTAGACAATGTTAAAAGAATACAGGTGTTAACAAAATATAATCACACTTATAAAATATATTTTTTGGTTGAATTAATTATTATTTTAAGGGGGTGAGTGGGTAAAGGGAAATAAGTAACAAAAAATTAGGATAAACTAACTTGTTCTTGAATGTTTTCATTATGATTTTTTAGTTGAGTGTATGAAATAAACTAAAAATATACCTGAAATTTCCCATGGAGAATAGTTATTAGTTATTATCACATGTTGAGGTGTTCTCTATGTAGATTTGATATCTAGGTTAATCTCTCATTCACTATAAATAGATCTATATCATAATGATATATAGGTGATTAATTTCTGAATCAATAATCTAATAAAAGTGATGTTACCCCTATCTCATGTTTCATAGATTTTACTATCCATAAGGGAGAAAACATGAGGTTTTTTAATGATTAAATCATGAGATACATGTGAATTTTCCTTACGCATAAATTTTTTTATTTGATATGAATAAGGTTCAGAATTATATTGAAAATATAATTAAAATGGTTATTGAAAAAAATCCAAGAGGGGGTATTTGATCGAATAATTGTAAGTGATGAAGATTTTTGTAATAGTATTCATGGAAAATTAATGTCAATATATGTTTAAGTAAAGTTTAAGAATGAAGAAGTGTAATATAATTAAATAGGAAGATTAAGATGGGCATGGAAACTAAATAACTCAATGGAAATGAGCCAACGAATAAATAAATTTAGAATGGTTAATGAGATAGGAGAACACAACAAATAATATAATGGAATATGTGATTATATTATAGTTGATATTACATTGAATAAATTACAATGAGAGATTTCTAATGGACTCACTTTCATGTAAAATGCATTATTGAGTTTTAGAATTATTTTGGTTAAGGTGAGTATTCATCCTTCTGTCTTTAACATGAAGAAATACAGATAAAATGAATGTTATACATGGATAAATTAATAAATTTATTTCTAAATTAATGTGGTTGGTTATTTTATTTAATAATTATTAATTAATACACTATTTTTTAGTATAATTATTTACAGGAATGGAGTAACTATTTTGATGTAGTACATCTTAATTATTGTACTTAATGATAAGATTATTTAGACTATAAGATCCGTGGGATTAATCTATTTTAGATAAATATTATATTTAAATAATCTAAAGTGATTATAAGTTGATTTGAAGAGATCATAGAGGGTTGAAATTCATAGGTGTTATTTTCATTAGAATTTATCTTCCTATGTATTAATAAAGTTGGATTTCGTGAGCCACATATGAGTGATATAGTCTGTCAAAAACCTACATAATATTATATAGGAATAGTAGGTCTCACAAATTATTAAACTAATGTAAATATGATAAATATAAGACTAATTAGGGTTACGATGAGCTAAGTAAAATTAAAATAATGAAATGTAAGAATAATCCCCTAAAATAGTTGTAAAGGATGAATGAGTTGGAGATGTGTGGGATTAACTCATCGAATTCATAATCTATGTTTTATTATGTTATAGGTAAATTAGAATAATAAAATAGAGTAGTCTATATAAGAGTAATTAAATCTCATATGAGATTTTTAGTAGAGATTTTAATTATATTTTTAGGAAAATTTAAAGTCTAGTATTATAGGTTTTAAAATTACATATTAAGGGAGAAAACATGAGATACATATGATGATATTTAAATGTAAAATTAATATGATGATATTTGATTTCATAGCGATTCACATTTCATTTCCACCCATATACCACTATTTTAAACTAGTCTGTTAATCAGTATTTTAAAAATAATAATAATTTATAATTAATGTTTTATTTAATGAATTAATGTTTATAAATGTTAAATAGATTAATTTTTCTTGTCTTGGTGTTTACATTATAGGATGATGTGATTTGGAGAGCCCGTGATAGAATTCAATGCAAACGGGCCAAACAGTGCAAGAGCCCGAACATACTTATGGAGTTCAATTTCAATTGTGGATAATTTTTTAATCCTACTACACTATGAATTTTTGTAAATTTGGAATCCAGTGTGGTATACATTTCTAAATTAGACCATGGAGCTCAATTAATCCATTTGGAGGCCCAAAAGTGGTACACAATGTGAAGAAATTCTGGGCGGGCCAGATTGGACAACCCTTCTATATTTGGAACATAACTCGGGACTCAGACCTCCGATTGGACTAATTAGACCTCTATTGGACATATAACTCAAATTAACACTTCTTCTCTAAATTTTATTTCATTATAACTTGTTTTGGTCAGTTATCCATCCGGATAAATTTGGAGTACAAATTATACCACGAATAGTCAAATAACCCCACAAAAAATTGCCCAAATTTTGTGAAATCATTAATGTAAATTTACATAAAATCATTCCTAACCCTTATTATCAGATGTTTCATGACCATGGGAAAGGTTGAGTTTAACTTGAGAGCTTATTTAACCCATTTTATTTCTCTTCTCCCCCGTGTACTTCTAAGTCTCTTATTGATCAATTGGGGGGGTTCCCTTTATTGTAATCTCGAGCTCCATGATTGTAATATCTATAAAGAAATTGAATTTAAAAGTTTTTTTATATTTTTATTTATGTATTCCTTTTTATTTTGTGTTTATTATGGTATGATATAAAAAAATAAAAGGAACAATAATCCTCATGATTCCATGAAAAAATCAGATCTTGTAATGATTTTAGTGTGGTCGCTTCTTATCTCACCTCTTCTCTTTAATGGTGTTCTTATGGATGGTATAGTGGGATTAAATCAAGAAGGTATAAAAAATTATTTTTCACGTATTTTTTGAGAATTTTTTTAATAAGGTCACAAATGTGGACATATTATCACATTGTTGATGTGATGGATTGATTAAGTTCAGTTCTTACATCGACAATATATTATTAATTCTGAGCAGTTTCCATTAATCAATATCATCAATCAATAAAATCCAAGGAGGTAACATTGTAAGAAATAAAATACCATACTAGTTTCATGGTGTATAAAATCAAGGAATCAATGATCTTTCCTATTCCCTTAAGAGTGATAATGGATTGAGCATCATGAGACACTTACCCGGGTTGATCTTGATTTCTCCATCCTCTTTCTCTCACAAAGTAATATCACTTCAATTTTTTTCTTAAATTCCGAAAACCAAAAGTTTTATAAATTCCCATTCCCCTTTTATTTTCACAATCAAATCCAGTTTTTTATTTAATGATCTAAGGCTCCATCCAGAGATGACCTAGGGTTGCTACTATACTGTAGAAACAAGAATTAAAAATAAACATCTAATTTTACATGATCTACAACGTGAAAAAATTGTGGCACCATTTCTAATGATCCAAGATCATTTTTCCCTTTTACTCTTTTATTTCCTTTCTTCTTAGTCGTTTAAATATCCCCACATCCCATTTGGTTGTTTTTGTTTTATTTTTATTTTTTTTGGTTTCTTCTTCCTCACTCTCTCTCTCTCTTATTCCCCCTCTCTCTAATTCATTAATATAGAATTATATGTTATCGTATCCTTTAATTATTATTATGTATTTTTATTTTATTCATCATCCATCATAGAAAGGATTAAAACAAAAACAAATAATTTTCATAACATATTTTCATAACCTGACTAGGAGAAGAAAACCTGTTTGAAATAGACAATGAAATTGAAAAGATACGTCACTCAAAAACTTGTTCATTCATATTAAGAAAATAAAATAAATAGAGGAAACCATTACTGAAACACAATTGGTTCCAAACCATTCAAAAATGGAACCGAATCAAACCCAAGAAAACATGGTTGCAAATAACTGGACCTTAAAATAACTTACCACCCCTAATGTGGAGTACCAACCTGTATACATCCAATATTTTGAAAAAGCGACCAAAATTGAGCGGAGATCAGGACTCATCCACCTCCTTCCCAAATTCCATGATCCTCCTTGTGGGGACCCTCACAAAAATATCAAAGAGTTTCACATAGTGTGCTCCACCATGAAACCCCAAAATGTGTATGATGGCCTATTTTAGATTAAATACTTCCCTTTTCCCCTTGATGGTGTATACGAAGACTGGATATAATATATGCCTACCACAATTGGGGGCTGTAATGACCCGAAAAGTCTTTTCATAGTTAATTTCTTCCCTTCCTCAAAAACTTCATCAATTATGAATGAAATCTATGGCCTTATGAAATCACAAAGAAAGAACCTTCATGAATAATGGGGGAGAATAAAATGTTTTTTCTCAAGATTACCCCACCACCAAATTAGTGAAAAATAGTTAATCTAAGAATTTTATCCCCATGGATCATGGAATGATTGATGTTGTAGCCTGTGGATACCTAGTTGATAAAACTTCTTACGCAGCTCGTGTCCTAATATCCAACATGGCTCAAATTTCACAAAATTTTGTTATACGGGCTATTTCACCAACCTGAGGAGTTCATGAGGTAATTCATTCATCCCTAGAACAAAATGTAGATAAAAAACATGATGATATATATAAACTTCTATGTAATTTAGCTCAAGGATGATGTAACTCCCAATATTTTTTACTTCCATTACATTGTGGTATTTATTCTAATAATATTCATTTTTCTAACCAGTTCCCACAACATCAAGATTCACATGAGTCTTGGGTATTAGTGTTCCCAGGGTGGCCATCTCAAGAAGAATCTCCCTTCAAGAAAGAAAAATTCAAGTCAAATCTATACCCCATGTGGAAATCATAACCCCAATACCGACAAGGAGTAAACTGCAGCTACCCAAAGAAAAATTTGTATCAACAAGACCAAGGTATGCAACCTTCTAATCCGTCACCTTCTGGAAACAATTTTACCACCTCCTCCCCAAAAATCTGAACCAAGCTTCTAGGATATGGTAAAAAAATGGTTACCCGAAACTTCCAATTCCAACAGACCACACAATCAGCTATTCAGGACCTATGAACTCAAGTGGGATAGTTGGTGAACATCATCGATGAGATGAATATACAAGGTTTTGGAAAATTACCTACCCAAACTATTTCCAATCCAAAGAAAAAAAGGTGATGTTTTTTTATTGAAACATATTAGTTATAAGGAATTATCTTCATCCAATGATTCTACCTAATAGGTATGTCCCCCTCGTGAAAACTCTCTTCCTCCACCCATAAAATACTCCAATTAAGAAAAACATAAAATGGAAACCAGATTATCAATGATGGTTTAAATGAAAAATACATTCCTCTTCCTTTCCCCAAAATATTCTCTATATATAAGAATAATCTTGATGATTATATTGATAAAGAAATAATGGATTCATTTAAAATTATCAAGTTAACATTCCTTTATTGGATGTAGTTCAAAAATCCCTCGATATGACAAATTTCATAAAGATATTTGCACACATTGAAGGAGGCTGAAGGGAAATGAGAGAGTCAACCTGGGAAGGAATGTCTCGGACATGATTCAACTAGTAATAAAAACCATATGCAAGGATCTATTCACATTCACAATACCTTGTACCATAGGGAAGACTTTCTTTTCAGATGATATTTTGGATTTAGGTTCTTCCATTAATGTATTCCCTCACTCTATGTATACTTCTCTATATTTTTGAGAGCCTCAACTGATAGGCATTTTCATGCAACAATCCAATTGGATCATTATGCACCCAACAAGATTGATTGAGGATGTACTTGTTAGAGTGAATAATATCATCTTCCCTATCAATTTCTAAATTCTTAAGATGGAAGATTCCCGAACCTAAGGACATTATCCTCTCATACATGGTAGTCCATTCTTTGAAATGGAAAAGATGATCATTAATGTTCACAATGGTACAATGTCCATAGAGTTATGGGGAGAAAAGGTAAGTTTTAACATCCTTGATTCAATGAAACACTCCATTGAAGATCACTCCATTGTTCCATTATATTCAATAGAAGTGTCGTCTAAAAATACACACACACACACAAAATTCTCTCCTAATCCCATACTCTAACTCATTTTCCTCTTCTTCACTCTTGGAATATATGAGTTTTGACTCATGTTTTGAGTGCTGTGTGGGTTCTGAAAAATGTAGTTTTTGTTCTTTAATTGATGAATGAGTTCATTCTAAGGTACCCATAACCGTCGATGCTTCTATAAATCTCATTTCAATAGATTCTCTATTCATAGAGAATAAAAAAGGTAACATAGACAGTTTTATAGACCTCACTCACCCTAAATACACTCCCTCAATCGAAAGACCACTGGTTTTGTAACTAGAACAACTTCCTTTTAATTTAAAAAATATATATCTTGGGGGTATTGACCAATTTCCAATCATAATTTCTTGTATCCTCTCTACATAGAAGGAATAAAAATTGATCGAACATTTTAGAGAGTGTAAATGAATTAAATGATAGACATTTTCTAATATTTCACGGATTACCCAATATATTTATATGAAACATATACTTTTGGATGACGAGTCTATGCCTATAATACAATCTCATTTCTAGTTGAATCCCACTCTTCTTGATGTTGTAAAATTAGAGGTTAGTAAATTACATACTGCTGGGATCATTTATCCTATATATGATAATAGAATGTTTAACCCCATGAAAATTGTTCCTAAAACAACTATAATAACATTGGTGTCAAATGAAAGGAATTAATTTGTTCTAACAAGTGTGTAGAACAGTTGGCGAGTCTATATTGACTACCATCGACTGATTCAAGCCATGCAAAAGGACCAATTTCCTCTACCTTTAATTGACGAAATGTTAGAACAATTGGCTGGTAAGCCCCATTAATTCTTCATTTATGGTTATTTGTGTTATTTACAAATCCATATAGCCCTTGAGGATCATGAAAAGAAAAGACTTTCTTATCTATTCAGAACATTTTTATATAGAATAATGCCTTTTGGTATAGGTAATAATCGAAGTACTTTTCAGTGATGTACATTGAGTAATTTTTATAAGTTCCTTGAAATTTAATGGAAGTATTCAGATACGATTTCATGGTATATAGATCTTTTTTTGATGAATTTTTAGAACACCTAGGTTCTATCCATTACCGCTGCATTGAAAATGATCTCTTATTAAATTATCAGAAATTTCATTCCATGGTTTAGTGGGGGATAGTTCTTGGGAATGTTAATTAAAATGAGGGAATTTAAGTGGATAAATCATGAATTGAATTAAACTCAACCCTTCCATATCCTAAATGTGTTTGTGAAGTGAGATCATTCATGGGTCATGCTGGTTTTTAATACTGAATCATTAATGAATTTAGTAAGATCACACTTACACTATCCTAGTTATTGGAAAAATATTATGAGTTTGTATTGGATTCAAATTGTGATGATTAATTCAATTCACTAAAAATGAGTCTCACATCCCCTCCCATCATCCAACCACCATGGTGGGATATGTGTGATGCCTATAACATTTAATTTGGTGAAGTTTTATCACAAATGGTTGAGAACGCTCCTTATGTCACTGTGTATGCCTCACATAACCTTGACGCTACCTAGAGAAACTACACTACCAATGAAAAAGAACTACTTTATATTTTGTTTTCCTTGGAAAAATTTTGTTCATATATTCATGGGTCAAAATTCATTGTCTTTTCTATTCATACTATACTTTTTTTCACTTAATAAATCTTAAAGCTATTACCCACCTCATATGGTGGATTTTCCTCCTCCAAGAGTTACACCTTGATATTAGAGATAATAGGGGAGTGGAAAATGTTTTAGATGACCACATTATTAGGATTTCTCCACCACTAGACCCCCATGTTGACTCATACCTACCCATTGGATAATTCTTACCTCATGATATTATTTGTGATGTAGTGAACCTTACCCCATGGTATGAGGACACTATTAATTTTATAGAAACATACGGGGTCCCCACTAATTTTATCACTTCCCAATCCCTAGATAATTAAGTATGATTATCAGTGGTACATTTGGGATAACCCATAATTTTAGAGTATTTGTAGTGACAAAGTTGTTTGTCAGTGTGTCCCTAACCATTATTTTACCTTTATTTTGACATTCATCCACACTTTGGATTATGGGGGCCACTTTGGCTCTCAATATACCACTCGAAAGGTCATTTACTCAAGACTTTAATGGCCCACATTGTATATGGATGCCCATTTATTTTTCAAGTCATGTTGTTGTTTTCAATTCATATGGAATATCTCTATGAGGAATGAAATTCCGCAATATCTGATTTTATTATGTGAAATATTTGGTGCATGGTACATTGAATTCATGAGGCCATTTCCAAATTCATTTGGATTCATGTGCATCTTTTTAGCAGCTGAATACATTTCTAAATGGGTGGATGTAGAGGCTACTAGGACCAGTGACTCTCGGGTTGTTGTTTCTTTAGTGAGGTCCTAGATTTTCAGTAGGTTTGGTTTTCTAAGATTCATCATTAATGATCAAGGTTCACATGTTTTCACTCGCGACATGAAAAACTTTCTTTGGAGGTATGGGATTGTTCATAAATTCTCAACTACTTATCACCCCCAAACTAAAGAACATGAATAAATATCAAATTCGAAAGTTAAGAGAATCATGAAATAAAATGTACAACCCAATAGGAAAGATAAGAGTTTTTACTTGGATGATTCACTTTGGGCATACTAAATAACTTTTAAAACATCAATCAGAATGTTACCGTACAGGATTGTGTTTGGAAAGGGTTACCACCCCTCATTAGAGGTATAACATCATGCTTATTGGGTTGTTAAACAATGTAATATGTATCTTTTAGATGTAGGTGAACATAGGAATCTATAGATTCAAGAGTTTCCTGAAATTCGACATGATGCACATGGGAACTCCTCAATCTATAAACAGAAGAAAAATGCAATCCATGATAGCATCATTTATCCACAGAAGTTTCATATTGGTGAGAAGGTCCTCATGTAAAATTACATACTAAAGCTCTACTTAAGTAAGCATCAATCCTGATGGATCAGTCTTTATAATGTTACAAATTTTTACCCTTTTGGTGCACCATAGGTTTTGCATAAGCAAAGTGGATTAAGTATTACCATCAATGGATAGTGAATTAAACACTTTTATAAGGATTTTCGAAATAATCTAGTCGAGTAAATCCACCATCTAGAAGAATCATACCAGTGAAACACAACAGGTTTTATCCTTCCTTCTTATATTCATGTTTATTATAGTGAGGATATTACATATTTATGGTATGGGGTAGATAAATTCCTAGGATCATTAGGATTTTCATCATCCACCTTCTTTCTTCTCTTTTTATCCTTCTTTATGGTATTTTCACTTTTCCCCATCTTGTTGAGTTCACTAAGATTTTCATCACATTTAATTTTTTCTTCTGTTTTCACCTTATTTATTGTATTTTTACATTTCCCCGTCATGTCGAGTTCATTAAGATTATCATAATATTTATTATGTCTTCCTATCTTCACCTTCTTTATGGTATTTTCACTTTTACCTACCTTGTTCAGTTCATTAGGATTTTCATCATCTTTCTACTTTCATCTTTTTTTTTGCATACTTATGGTATTTTAACATTTCCCCATCTTGTTGAGTTCATTATGATTTTAACTATCGTTCTTTTTTCTTCTATTTTTTTCTATCATTATGGTATTTTTTTCCCTAACCTATTATGGTCAGCAAATCATGGAACGTACTACAAATTCATGTTGAAATTTTCGATTCCATGTTGTTTTAACATTTGATGAAAATTTTTCACGGTTAAGAAATGATTACTTTTATGAATTTAACATAGGGGAGTGATTTTTAGTAAATTGGTTGTCGTTCAATGTTATAAATGGCGGTATCTCTATGAAACCTTTGAGATGATTGGTCCACCTTGTGTGAGTAGTTTTTAGTAAAATTGTGTAACAAATATCTCCACACATTTTTTTAACGAAACCACAAAGTGTAAATATTTATTAATTAATAGAAGGTATGTATATGTTAGGATAATATTTATCTTCATTCAAAAACGATTTTTCCATAGGTTCATTACTTATTCGATCTGTTTTATTACTGCAACGGAATGACCTATGTGTGTGTACCTGATATCTTATTGGTGTATGCCCGAAAAAATCAAAAAACAAATAATAAAAAAACGGTTGTATCTTAGGTACATAAAAAACCCTCCACCTCAAAGATTTTTTTATAACAATTAAAATTATTGTCGTGATGAGATCAAACATGGGTTGAGATATGAGTGTAATATTAGTTCCAAATGAAACTATTCAAAAAAAAACAAAAATAAGAATAAAAGAGGGGAGTGATGAAATGTGTAATATATTGTGATATATAGGTTCAGAGCTTAAGGTTTTAATTCCTAGAATTCTTAAGTGAGTGGGTCTTGAAATATTATTACAAAGGCCGTCGGGGTGGTCTGGTGGAAAAAATCATTTAAGGTGAAAAATGTTTAAATAACTTGTATTTATTCGATAGAAACTGTAAATAATAACATTTAATGGTTTTCACACACACACATGGAGATTTAGTGTAAATGGTGACTTTTTAATTCTTTGCTCAATTTGGAATCATGAATAACATTGAATATTCTTGTGATATAATTTATGTGACATCCTTTTCCATTTTCACTAGGAATAAGTCATTAGTATGGTTTATTATTTGATAACATTACATCAATGAATTAAAATTTCCATGAATGTTAAATATTAATGAATTTGAAAATATCTAAAGGCATCATGTTTTATTTAAAATGTGTCTTTACCTAGGACTGAAAATGTTTAGGTTTTGTGATGTGATCACATAGCGATTCACTATTCATTTTCGCCCTAACACAACTGTTTTAATCCGGAATTTTAATTAATATTGAAAATATAATAATAAATTTCACTTTATTTTTTATTATATTATTTCTTTATTACTATTAAATATATAAATTTTACTTATATTGGTGTTTACATTTTAGGAGGAGGTGATTTGGAGATCCCATGATAGAATTCAGGCAGAAGGGACAAACTTCGTAAGATCCCAAGTATACTTATGGAGTTAAATTTCTAATGTGGATAATATGTGCTTCTGGTTTTTCTATGAATTGGTTTACATGTAAAAAATCATTTGGGATAGATTTTAAGATAAGACCATAGAGCTCAATTCATCCATTTATAGGGCCAAAAGTGGTTCACATTGGAAAGAAATTATGGGTGGTCCAAATTGGACCACCCGTCTGTGTTTGGGCCCTAAAATGAGCCTCAGACCTCGAATAGGGAATCTTCTACCTCCATTGGATAGCTAGATCTAATTTCCACCTCTCCAACATATTTAAAGTCATTATAGTGTATTTTGGCTAGTCAACCACCTAGATAAAGATGGAGTTAAAAGTATGCCATGAACAATCACCTAGCCCCATTTAAATTTGACCAATTTTTGTGGAAACATTGAAGTGATTGTACATAAAATCACCCCCCTCCCCTCATTCTCAGATGTTTCATGATCAGGGATAAGGGTGAGGCAAACTTGAGAGCTCTATTCACACATTTTAGTTCTTTTCCCCTTGTGTACTTCTATGTATGTTAGTGATTATTCGGGTTGTGTCCTTGGTTGTAATCCTGAGCTCCAGACTTGTAATCTTCATAAGATAATATAACTTCCAGGTTTTTTATATTTTTATTAATTTATTCGTTTTTATTTTTTGTTTATTCTAGTATGATATAAATAAAATTAAAGGAACAATAATCCCCATTCTTCCATGCATAAATCAGATGTTGTGATGATTTGATTGTGGTTGCCTCTTCTCTCTCATCTGCTCTCTAATGGTATGATTGTGGATGGTATCATTTGATAAAATAAAGAAGGTATGAAACATTATTTTTCATGATACTGTTGTTAAAAAAAATTTAATATGTGCCCAAATCTGGACATTTCATCACATTGTTGATGTGATTACTTGATTGAGTTCAGTTCATAAATTGATAATATTTTATTTATTCTGCGCAGTCCTTAGTAATCAATATCATTGTTCAATCAAATCCTAGGTAGTAAACTAGTAAGAACAAACATACCATAGTAGTTCCACTGTTTATAAAATCATGGAATCAATTATCCTTCTCATTCCCTTGAGAGAGATGATAGATTGTGCATTATGGGACACTTACATAGGTTGATCACAATTTGTCCACCCAGTTTCTCTCACATAGTAAAATAGTTTCCATTTCTGTTTTAAAATCATTAAAACCTAAGTTTTAAAAATTCACATTATCCTTTTATTTTCATAATCAAATCCCTTTTTTAATATAATGATTAAAGGCTCCATCCAGAGATGACATAGTGTTACTGCTATACTACCAAAATTATAATTAAAAATAAACATCTAATTTCTCATCGTCGACAAAGAATTAAATATTATACAATTCATTAATGGATTAAACATAAAAAATAGGTATTATAAATCAAGATAATATTTTAGAGATTACAATTTAATTTTTGGAAGATTATCATACTGAAATTTATTTTATAGATGATTAAAATTCATCATGATTGCTAGAACTCAATTTTCTATATTTTTTATGGTCACGTCACACAGAGAATGCCACATCATGGTATATGAAAAAGTGACGCTTCTTAGAATAATTAATTCAATAATGATAAACCACAGATATTAATTTTATTTAAGGAATGAGATGGTTGAATCCATTATTCATAATATTTGACATCACAATACTACTATGTAATCCAGAAGATAATTGAGAATTCACTCATTCCATGAGAAGGGGTATTAAACCATAACTTCTTGTGTATAATTTCATGCACATGTGAATAAATATAGTGTAAATTTTGAAGAAGATAAAATTAATTATGATTCATGATATAGGGATATTTAAATGAGAAATATTTATATCTCATCCTCATTCTGTTGGATTATCAATTATGATGATTTTAAAATCATAATTGAAGATCCATCCTAAGATATTTATTGATGATATTTATGTCTATTTTAAGTTAGAGGATCATGGATTTTTTTTATATTTAGTGAATAATATATTGAGGTAATTTATTAATAGACCCATGTGATTATTTATAGAATGAGGATCATACAAAAAAAGACTGTTTGATCAGTGGAGGGAATTTAAAATTTAAAAATAACAATTATCTCATTTTAATTATGATTTCAATAAATTAGTTATGGGAATTTACTCATGTGATTATATGTTGAAAATATGAAGGACTAAATGAATAATTAAATTTCAATATAGTTTATAAGAATAATGAAGTTAATTTTAAAAAAACTATGGCTTGAAAAGAAGAAGAATTGTGAGGAAAGAATAAGGATGCCAAAGAGGTGTTAAAGTGGTATATCTCATCACCTTTGATTGTAAATAAGAATAAATAATAGGAGAATAAAATCCTATGATTCACATATACATTAAAGTCTGATAGAAGAAGAGAAATATATTTGAATACGGCTGACATTGCTTCTGATACTGAAGATTCGATATGATGTGTCTATTGAATAAAAAGGAGAAAAATGTTGTAATGCTATTGTTTTCTACTTTTTTTCATATATTAGATTTTTTTATCACATTATGAAATATATGAAGAAGTCAACATGAAAGAACATTCCTTTTACATATGATGTTTACTCAAAAAAATAGTAAAATGAAAACATCTATGTTATTGTAGTGCATAAGATATAGTAATTTGAATACTTTTTTGATGAAGAAGACATATCAAGTGACCTTGTGACATCAAGGAGTTGAGAAGAATATATTATTCTCTTTTAAGGTTTGGAGTTTCATTGTAAACAAGTTTCAGTCAGTATAATGAATAATTCAAATGTTTATAATGATTTAGAGTGTTTTCCTTAGGGGTAATGGATGATACGTTCTCTATGATTTTTCACTCTATCATATTTCTGAATAACCTATGTATCAAAATATATCCAGGCTTGTAACAAAAAAAAACACTAACTTTAGGGATTTTTTTTTTAAAATACTATACTCTTTTCAATATTCACTTTCTATCTTGTAAGTGGTTTTTATATGTTTGTTAACACTTAAGAGACCCATTCATTCCAATAGGGGAAGACGTTGGAATAATTAAAATAAAGTGAATTTAGTAAAAACAAGTTCACCATAATTCACCCCCACCCCCACTCTGGTGTGGTTACATGATCCTATTGGGAATCACATAAATGTAGAAAATATTTTTCAAATGATTGACCAATATTATGGAGTTTTCCTTCTGAAACTCATTGGGATTAATAATATAAACTACTTATTTTTTATAACCCTAAAATAAAGTAGTATTTTTATATACTTAGTTTATTATAATATTCCAGTGAATTTCAGAATCCAAATTACTATATATTTTCATGCCTTCTGTTTATATGAATGAATCCTTCATATAAATTCAGCATATTTCAGTTTTCAATCTATAAAAAACATGATACTTTTTTCTTCGTAAATTTTAATTTGAAAAAAAATAATTTTACTAAACACATCAGACCAATAACATTATGATATTTTTGTATTTTAAAAATATCCCTTATTAAATTTGTATCAATTTTTCAAGTTTATTGTTCATATAATTATACTAAAACCCATCATTGACTACCCCTTTAAATATTCAATAATTTATATTAGATAAAAGTGTTTTTCTTTAAATAATCTTAATATTTATTATTTTTATGACTAATTATATGTTAGGTACTCTAATTAACTCATCATTTTCTTCACTCTTATTCTATTTTTTAGTTTTTTTAAAAGGTTTTTATCAAATGAATAATTTCCCTATAAATAAACAATTTATTCTATCATATATATGTTTTTATCTAGTTTCATAAAATTTTCTCCCTGATCATTTTCTAATATTAAATGTTTTAAATAAAATTTATTGATATTTTCTTTTATAACTATCACATTAAATATCTTAAACCCCATTTAAATCCTTAAATTTATTATTTTATAGGCCTTGCATCTCTTAGGGTATCTATAAAATATACGTTAAAATTATTTATTTCTGTACATCCCCACATTTTAGCTTTTTTGGTAAAATCATTTAAAAATAAAGAATATATGGAAAATTTTATTTGATTTAACTTTATACTATATCTCATAACCTTTCACCTTATCACTAGGGTTAGTTAAATATTTTTTATAAATTTAAATATGAACATTAAGGGCCACTCTCATAAATTTCATGACAATGCAACATTTTCCAGTAAGGTATCCTCTATATTTTTCTTCGATTATACTCATCACTCTATAATTAAATTTCGTATTCATGTTATCACTGAAGGTAATTGATGCTTAATAACATCACCTTTATATAATTTTTTTATTTAAATGGTTTTGATTTATTTTCATTATAAGATCAAAAATTCATATTTTTATTCTAAATTTATTTATTTATACGTTTCCAAAATATTAGATTCAACCCACTTTATTTAATTAAATAATATTCATATTTAATTTTCTATACATCCATATTCATTAGAAAATAATGAAATAATTTAATTTTTTATACCATATTGTGTCGTGTGACATCAAATTTTTCTTAAACCTAATCTATTATATATTTTTAACTTATTATTAATACTATTTGATCCATGTTTTTTGGGATTCCAATTTGATGTTTAGTGGGAACCAGATATATAAATAAACATCATGAAAAAATATCAAGAGGAAAATAGGAAAAAACATTAATACCAATGAAAACATAACAGAGAAGACAAGGTTGGGGAAATCATATCCACGTTATCTAGAGGATATCTCATTAATGCATTATGTGTCAATATAGACCATCGATCCACCCCATAGAAATTAACCCATTTTATATTTGTACCCTATTATATATTTAGTCAATATATAATTAATTACATACAGAATTTGTTTGAATGGTACCGTTGAATTGGAATTCAATATTATCCCAAGTATGGATATATTAATCCTTGGTAATCTCCCCTTCATTAAATCAATGGATAAATATGATATTTTAACTATAAATATAGTAAATTTTTCTATATAGGTATCAAATAAAATAATTTTTGGATTCATCCAATAATAGTATTCTCCTATAGTTTGGGTATCTATTTACTCTCCAAACAAGTAACGACATGTGTTTGGAAACAAGGTAGAAATTCTAAGGGAATTTAAATTTCTGTTCTTAGTGGATTGGTCATTCCCTGAACTGGGAATTGGAACCTAATTTTGAGATATTTAATACATTAAAAT
The DNA here is from genome assembly GCA_963277665.1 of Viscum album. Lineage (NCBI taxonomy): Eukaryota > Viridiplantae > Streptophyta > Magnoliopsida > Santalales > Viscaceae > Viscum > Viscum album. Next base: position 786,021,744 of record OY728123.1, on the reverse strand, counting down.
ATTTTTGTTAGATTTGGTTAATGTACTGAGTGGTTTCATGGGTGCTCCATTGTGTTTTGGGAGCGTTGGGCACCAAAAATAACATGTTTGGGTGGTTTGCACAAGGCACATGGTTTGTCTGAAACCATGCACCCCCCAGCAGAAAACTATGTGGCATATTTCATAGGAGCCTATAGTGTCACATGAGATGCACAAGATTTAACCAAACTGTGCACTAATCCCTTACGTTTAATTCCATTTATGTAGTACATATGAACTGTTCACCACACGGTTGGAACATAGTAAGGTTTATCGTGTGTGACAAACTCTGTGAGGTGGGGTTACTGAGTAGTGTGAGATGCATGGAAAGTGCATGGTTTTTCCAAACAATGAGTCCCAGTTTTTGAGGGGGGAAATTCTCTTTTTCCCCTTAATGAGTTTTAAAACTCATATCCTTCTTTCATTTCAATCTGAAAGTCACGTTCTACTCCTCCCTTCTCATTTTGTGCTCTCATCCTCGCCAACCTAGAGAGGAAAATATCTCCTCTAAATAGGCTTCGAATCAAATATCACTAGTCTCTATGGATCTTCATAATTAATCAATCGATTCATTTTGAATCTTTATTTATTTAATGTTCTCTTGATGAAGTTAATATGGTGCAAGATCACTTTCCCTATTTTCATGGAGAAGGAACGTTTATTGGATTTCATCCAAAACAGACCAAATCAGAGCTTTTTTTGGATGATTAGAACATCATAGGCATGAGTTTGGTGGTATATGGTTTTTCCCTCAAGTTTACATTGTTTTATGAATAGTATCATGGAACCATATGTCAGCTGTTATTGTTGTTTGCTTCCTTAAAAAAATTTTCATCAATAGAAATTAGTATATACACCTTGTATTATTTTTTTTGAGAATTTTTATGTAAATTGAGGATGTAAAACTCAATCCCAGAAACCCCGTGGATGTTCTAGCTTATATTCCACCCACTTTATGTTTAATTATTTAAAAAACTAAAATTCTTTTTAAGATTTCATCTTGGACGAATAATGGGATTTCCACTTATAAGAAATGTCCTCATTGTGAATGGAACATCCTACGTTCTGTGTTGAGAATTGTAATTACTTTTCCCTATTCGGTGTCATTCTAAATGATTTTTTGGCAGGTTGAGTTATATTACTTGAATTAAATGATATGCTATTTCTAAATGAATTGTTTGATATACAATGAACCTTTTTATAATGAAAAACCTCAGATGAGGAGCACTATGTTCAAAATTTCAAATTTGTAATTAGTGAATGGAATATTGATTGGATATAATGTATTGAAAATTTTCCTATTATCTTGTTATGGTTAAACATATGCCATATTTTTTACATTCCAACTTTTTTTATTTATAAATGGAGTTTCCCTCCATTGATATAAATTTTTATCTGAACCAAGGAATCTCCTATGTGCATTGACTAAATTATGAATGGGATTTACATGTGTGAAATTACCCATCTTTACCAAGGAACCTTCTACATACCTCATTGATAATTGATAAACTAAATTCCATGTTTGTTTAGTTAAATGGAATTTATTAATTGGAATGGTATGTTTATGATGGATTTCATTCCTTGAATGTATTAAATGGGTTAATTGAAATGGAATTGAAATGGGTGGTACAACCATACCTCTTATTATAATTAAATAAGAATGAATTTTGTGAAATTAATTAAATGTTTTAAACTATATAAATTATGAAAGGATGTCAAGGCCACACCATTTGACCATGTATCATTATATTCTTAAGTTGAAATGTGATACACTTTGTGTAATATATGAGATTTTTACTATATATAATGATAGGTACGGCCTCATGGATATTTTATATATATATTATCACACCTTATACAGAGGATGTGAGCAATTGTAAGAGTTCTGCTGATCATAGAGGTTTAACAATCCCTTATATCATGTGCTGATCATGATGTCTCACACCAGTGAAACTTTTTGGATGTTGGTCATGACGCACCATGTCCCTTATTTTGAGTGTCGTCACGAAGACACACTCACCACTCCATCGAGTGTTGTCATGATGGTACACAAACAATACCTGGTGATGAAAATGACAACTCCCACTCATTAGAAGATGTAGTACATGTACCATTTGACTAGAGAAAATAGGCTCGTTTAGACTCATTATAGATTACTGAGTTTTGCCTCGGTCTAGCGAGTGCCTAGTATTCCAGGAATATAGCCTCTTACATCTATATGTACTTGGTCCATATATTTGGATTCAATATATAAATATATTATATATATTATTACTATATATATATATATATATTTACTGTTGAGGCACTTATTCCAGTTATGAGCCGAAGGAGGTAGAGCCTTCTGGTGTCCCATAGTAACTTAGGTTGGTTATTGTTTATTTGTTCAGCCTTTTTTATAATTTTTTATACATGAGCACTTCTTTAAATTGTTTTCACTTATTGGTTACAGTTATAGACACCGTGGGTGGTAACTTATTGGGATTCATATCACACACACTGATCAAGAATCCATTGAACATGGGTACCCAAGTAGATATCATGATCACATGACCATGGATCATTATTTATATTTCATTGAATGGGAATTTGATTTATGATCATTAGGCTGTGATGGTGATCATAGTTCTAGTGGAGTTTGAATTCAAGACTTTTAATTTATTTCATTATTCATGTACTACCTTGTATCATTGTTTCCTATTGTATTAATGTTGTTTATTTTATGTATAATCCTATATGAATGCATGCATGGTTGTATACTGGAATTGGATAACTTTTAGTAAATAGTTTATATTATTATTATACTACTCTTTCTTTCATTTATTACTGCTTCCATTGTTTCCAGTTATTTATTTCTTGATACACTATTGTGTTACTCTGAAATAAAGGTATAATCTTCCTATTATCACCTCCTTAGACCCTCACTACTATTCGATAGCATCTAGCATATAGGGAGGAACAATTGAGGCCATGTGATCCATTGATATGACTACCAGTTAATAGGTGACTCCGCTCAAGAGGATACAAAGTGGCTTTAGAGCTTTATTTTTTTCATTGTCTTACTATTTTGGGTGGGTACAGAGGAGACTAAAAATGTTTCAGCACATGGTAAATAGTCATTTCTGGGAGTGATGACTCCACCCACAGGGAAAAGAATAAGTGTCTAGGGCTGGGATTGTAGTTCACGATCTTTTTTATTACAGTTGATATGATTTTTCCATGAGTGAATGGTGTATTTTCGGCTAAATGTTGATTTATGAAATTTATGGTATTTTAATCATGGCCTAGTATGGAAAGGATGAATCATTACCTAAATCATTATAGGAACACAGAGATTCACATTCCTTGCATATGACTTTCCATGTAGTTTAATTTCTAGTTTTCAATCTTATTTGGATTATGTTCCTTGTGTGTTATGAATTATTTTTTGTTTTACTAAGCATACCTTTTTATATAACATGATTATGTAATTATATTTAATGCTTCCTGATTAATTATCATGTACCAATATTTTTACTACTTGTGATATCATGCCTAGTTTTTTTGATATGTAATCAGTTTCATCGGATTATTTTATTGGTTTTGATTAAATGGGAACACATTTTCAGTTTTAAGGTGTATGTGTTCCTTATAATTGGGGAATATCAACCCTCATACTCTCCCATCTTTGAGCTTTATACATATTTGGAGCCCATTATTAAGATATAATTGTTTCTAATGTTTAAATTGTAAAGTTAATTGGCTCCATTTAAATGGGACATGGTTCATGATCTATAGAGGGTATGTGTACATTATAAATTGGAGTTGGCGACCCACATAATCAAACTATTATTTTAAAGTATGATATATTTGAAATGGTTATGAATGTAAAATATATTTAATTTTGAACATAAATAAATTGGTTTCCTTTAAAAGGGATTTTAAATCTTTTTCACAAGTATGGTGATCATGTGTTTAACTTCATAAAATCACACATGTACCCAAGTAGGTCATTTTTAGTCTGTTTCTTATGAGATAACATGCTACGGGTGTTTTGAAACCTTAATAATTAATCAAACACTATTTGGTTGCATTTTGATGAACCCATGTTGGCATAGTTGGGCCCCCATAGGTCACTTTGTCTTTTGAAACATAAAAGGATTTGATCTAATTATTTTTTTAATTATTATGGGATTTTAATAAATGATACAGTTTAAAAAGGATTTTTATAAGACATGCCTCTTTTTCCTTGATATGTTATTTAAATTATGCACCAAGTGGTTTTTCTTTATAAATGGTACATGATGATCAATTTTGAATCTTTTAAATAATTAATATTTGAATGTAATCTAATGCAATGACTAAAATTTGAACTTTACGTGGTGTTGTTTTTTTGGAACCTCTTGTAATGGTAGTTTTATTATCTCTTTGAGTTTCCTTGGAACAGAAATGTTGGAATTTTTATAGGCCATTCGCATTTTAGAAATTTCTTAAATGATGGGATATAAAGCCAAGTGATTTTCCATTTATCCTGACCAATTAAAAAGTGTTTGATGCTTATGCTTCCGTAAAGAGGATAGCCTGAGGTAGGTATCACCATCAAAGCTTAAATACCATTCTAGACGTTGTGATATTTCTAATGTATGGTAAAATTTGGGTTTCATTCAACCTAATAGGACTCTTAGCTTCTAAATGAAAATTTTGTTTTAATGGGTGGTCATTGTTATCCTTGACCCTTGTAAGGGGTGTGAGCATCAAGTAATGCTTGTTTTTAATAGGTTGTACATGAAAAGGGAATGGATAGATTCTTATTAGGTCATATAACCATATCTTCTTACTCAGTGAGGGATGCTTTTGTGCATATTCATCAAGATTAATGGTCATATAGGTAAATGAGGTCATGGGTGAAATATATGGTACAAGACTCTTGATACAAGAATGCATATCGAGAATAGCATATGGATATTATTGTGGATGTGTTGTATTTCTCAAAAACATTAGGGAAGTGTGAGTTTAAATATGTGGTACCCCTTGATTTTCTAAATGACATAAGGAATTAGTTGTGTTTGGTGAAATATTTGAGCCTTGTGATGGTCAGTATGTTCCTGGGTTATCTCTGAAGTAGAGTGATATGGGAATTAAAGGAATCTGTTTCATCCCATTACTCAAGATGGTTTTATAAGAGTATTAGGTGTATTATAGGTTGTTTATGTTGTATTTAACTTATTTGTAGATCTTATGATGTTTCATAGTGTGACTCAGAATAGTATCTCATGTACTTTTATGGTTAATATTATCAATCATTCTTATGAGTGACTGGTCAATCTCATCTTTCAATGACTAGGACACTCATGTGGTGGGGGGAATCATGTAAATTTTGGTAAATGTGTGTCCCTCTAGGTAGAAGTAACAAAACAAAGGAGGACCATTTATAAATAATCATTCATGCTTGAATTACTTTGAAGTTTTCATGTTTAAAATTCTACCAGTCTTTCCTCAGAAGAATGGATTTGATGTGGTTGGTTGTGTATGAAACCTCTTGATATACCATTGGTCTAGGATGGAATTCTATGGTCAATCTTGAATGATCTCATGTTACCTTGTCTGTTAAAGGCATTGTGGTTCAGTTAGTGATGATGCAACAACAAGTGAAATCGATATTCATACACGAAGTCAACCAATAGTGGTCCAACTTCTCTCTTTTTTGGTAATTGGTTGTGGTTGTTTGGAAACAATACTATGAAATTTTTTAACGTATAATAAGTGTCTCAAGTCTATTTCTACTTGAATCATTAAAATCCCCTTATTTTAGTCTTATTTAGAGAAGAGGATGTCCTCTATCTCGACATCATCCTTAATGCACTAATAAATCATTAGCCTTACACCACACTAAAATTTTAAGATATATATGGATTAATAAGTAGTTTATATTGGATTATTGTTCTTGGCATGTGGTTTTATCGAGTCATGGTTAGTTTAGAGTGATACTAGGGTTACATTGGAGTAACTCCTTTGGTATAATCTAAGACACCAGCTATTTTCCTCTGACTTGACCACCAGGTAGATATCACTGTGGGTGGAGCCAATATTTTGAAGTGGATTGATGGACTTATACCAATGTCTGACCAAGAATCATGGAATATGGATTACCTTGAGTTTTTTTCCTTGGAATATAATATGATGAATCTATAGTTATCAAATGATTATTAATGGGATCATAAGTAATTATTAAAGGGTGGCGATTCCACAGGGATGCATGTAGGTTATAACTTTGTTTTTTCTAAGGCATGCATGATTAAATGTTCAAGTGATGGATTGATCAAGAAACGTCACCAAAAATTGGGTATGGTATTTGGGGAGCACTCTATAGGTTGTAGTTATATTGTAATACATTGGTCCTCTAAGGATTTAGTTTTTTAGATAATCCAGTTAGAGTATCTCAACTTGTGATCCCTTGTTGTTCAATGTGTATAGTTGGAAGAAATAGTATAAACACACCTCTAGGTTAAGGTGGGTGTCGTGTAATAGTCAACAGTGTCTTAAAGAAAATCTTGCGTGAACAGTTTCCATTAGTTCTATCAATATTCGAGTTTTGTTCCTATTGAGGTCCCAGATATGACCACAGATGTAATCATGGTTTTTTAGTTAAATAAATCACCACCGAAGGCTCACTAGGATTCTTAGAGGAATTCATTGTAAGTTAATACTGATGGTGTAAGTACCATGCCTAAGAATTGGTCTATTTTTTTATTGAGCATATGGTGGGGGGCACCGTCAGCACCATGTTTAAATATACAATGACACCATTATGTTTGTAGTTAAATGGGACCAGGTAAGAACTATTTCAGTGTTTCAACCTATAAAATGAGCATTGGGACAGGTTTTTATGTCTTAAATTTTTTATTCTTATATAATACTTTCAGAGGTGATGGTTGTTTGGAAATGAAATATGACTACTTGAATAAGAATTAAATACCCTTTTAGTTAAAGTGATGTTTTCGTTATTTTTGAAATCTTTTAAGGGATGATAAGTTCTAAGGTGGTTGGTTCTAATGATTTTGCTTTGATCCAAGGTATAAATTCTAAGGGAATTTGAATTTTCTTGTTTAGGGGATGGTCCAATTTTTTTACCAGGATTCAGAATGTAATTACGGGAGTTGGAACACCACTTGAAACTATTGTTTTTAGAATCAGTTAATGTTTTGAGAGGTTTCTCGAGTGCACTGTTGTGTTTCGGGAGAGTCCGAACCTAGTAATAAAAACTTTGGGTGGTCTTCATAGGGTGCATGGTTGTATAAAACCATGTATTCCCCAATAGAAAATTGTGTGACATGTTTCATTGGAGGATAAGTTGTTACACATGTTGCACATATTTTATCCAGACTATGCACCAATCCTGCATGGTTAGTTTAATTTAGGCAATACACATAAACTTTTCACGACCCGATTATCACATGTTTAGGGTAATCTAGTGGGAAAATCGTGTAAAAGTGGGATTCCTAAGTAGTGGGATCCACATAGTTGGCAAAAAATTTGGCTAAACCATGCGACCAAATCGTGGGGCCTATATTTTAAGTTGAAAATACATTTTTCCCTTAATGAGTCCTATAACTCATTTTCTTATTTATTATCCTTTTGGAAGCCACATGCACTCCTCCCTTCCCACATTAGGCTCTCCTCCTCTCCAGCATTGGGGGGGTAGATAAATCCTTCATTCAAACTTTTAATCCAACACCGTCAGTTTCTTTAGATCTACATCGGTAAGAACTCAGTTAATTTTTAATCTTTCTTCATTTAATATTCCATCATTGATGTTATCATGGTTCAAGATCATTTTATATATTTTCAAAGTCATGTATGTTCCATATATTTCTTCTAAACTGGTCTAAAGTAGAGATTGTTATTGGATGAGAACAACATACTAGGAATGTGGAAGGCCGTCTATGTTTTTTCATCATGTTTCCATTGTTTAATGAATAGTGTCGTTTCACCACACACAGGTCATTGTTGTGTGTTACCTTAAAAAAAATTCTTCAATATAAATTGTCATATGCACATTGTATTATTATATTGTGCCTTATTATGTAAATTGAGGATGTCACCCTTGATCACAGATACCCCTTATGGTGTACAGAATTATATTCACACTTTATGTTCAAATATTTAAATGCCTGAAATGCCTTAAAGGCATTCATCTTGGATTATAAACTTATGTGGGTTTTTTTTTTATTTCGATTTTTTATCGTTATGTATATACACACCCAAAATTATATTATATTAACATAGTGGTTATATCTGTAGACACCGTGGGTGGTAAGCTACTGGGATTTATATCTTACACCTTGCTCGAGAATCCATTCCACTAGGGTTCCCAAGTAGTTCTCATGTTTACTGGGCCATTGATAATTTTTTTTGAGGAATTTTTTGTACTTGGGAGTTAGAAGTACACGACTAAGATGGAACTCAGGATGATCATGGAGTTCACCCATGGATATTTTTTATTTATTTTGTTTATTTTTGTACTACATTGTATAATTGTTTACTATTATATGTCTACTATTTTAGTTTATGTATCATCCTATGGACATGAATGTGTGATTTTATATTGGTGTTGTCTAACTTTTAGTATTCAATTAATTATACTCTTCAATTGATTTGAATTTCATTTATTACTACATATGATATTGTCATTTATTTATTTCCCAATACATCGTTATCTAACTCCGACATTAGGGTATTGTCTCCCCATTATCAAGGACATAGATCCTCACCTATAGTCGATAACATCTCACGTAAGGTGAAGAATGCTAGAGGTCATGTGAACCACTGTTATGAATACTAGTTCATTGGAGATTCATCTTCGGATGTTACACAACACCACCTCCCTAAAGTGTGGGATCTGGTCTAAATAGGCGAGGGTCAGTCACAATATGGATGTTTTCATCTTCAATATCATTTTTTTTGGACTAATTTAGCTCGAGAAGGTTTTCAAATGCTTAATGAAGTTTTTTAAGATAATTTTATATTATTGTAAATGAAATGAAATCACCTCACTTTTTATTTTTTGGTGATTGGATTGACCATCATATTTAGAAGACTGAACTACCAATGCATTAGAAAATCCATTAGATTGAGAAGATGTTTTCTGGTTGAAGTGGTTCATCAAAATATCCTTGGGTTTTAATGAAATTAATATAGTAATTAGAAGTAGTTATTGGATTCTAATTTGATTTTATGGAAAATTGATGATGCTTTATAGATTTGTAATTCCAATAAAATCACAACTTTTCCATAAAACTTATGGTACAATCCTTATGAGAAAAAGTTGTAGAACAAGTGATTCTAATAGTATTTTGGGAAATAAAGAAGTGTGTGAAGGATGGTAAGTTGTATTACATCACAATTTATGTTATATTACTTTGATTTAAATCTTAAATTTTATTAAAGTAATGAATAAATCATGGTATATGTTTATTTTTCTTGAAAAAAGAAGTGGTCAAAGTAAAAAATTTCTTGTATCATTTCATGGGTGTGAGATCACAAGATGCATATTTTTTTGAACACCATGAAGGTTGATTTTAACATAAGAAACCAATGATTTTGGTTTTAATTCTGACCAATATGCTAAAAGATTTAAATCTTTTGAGAAGGAAGTTTATGTGTATCAAAATCAAAAAAGAAGTTAAAAGTTTATGAAGTTGAAGCTACCGTGACCGATCCATCAGACAAGTTGTGCCATCATGAATTAAAATTACACAAACACATATAATCATATGAAAATCATAGGTTGGATTGTTTTTATGAGAGTTTTTTTAGACCAAAAAATTTAAAATCTAGAAACTTTTTTTGGGATCGATGTAAGGAATAAAGTCAATGACAGATCAATAATATAGCCAACCATTTTTATCAAAATGAATTAATAGTTTTTTATTAAGTGCATCAGGAACAAAAAGAAATAATCTGACTTTTTTTCAATCGTATTTGTATTATGTGGGTCATGACTATCATATAGGAGAAGACATCAATGACTACATTGGACACATGATCATTGTATTGAAAAAAATAGAATGAGATTTTTTTGAATCTAGTCAATGTATTTTCAATAGGGGGTGTTGAAGAGGATGAAGAAGTTTGAAGATTGGTTGTCATTTGATTAATTTTATGTAGAGAAATATAATTAATAATTTTATGTATTTATCATAATGAAGAAATAGAAATGTGTACATTAGTCTTTCAACTGCTGTGGAGCCTTGAAATGTGGAAATTGTAATGAAAAATCAAAATCAGGAAAAAGTTTATAAAGAAATTATAAAGAGAGCTGATGTTATGAGAATATTTGAGAAGTTTTGAAAAGAAATATGAAGAATTAAAGAAGATGAAGATGGATCCATGATTCAAGGGAATTTTATGATTTCTAAAATTTTGGATGAGTGGGAAAGATTTTTTGAATCCCACATTAACAAATTTTTGGTAACCTAAAAATAGAGGAGGTACTTTTTACTCTTTAACAAAAATAATGATCAAGAGAGATGGTGGTTTGCTAAATATTTCTAGAGAAAATGAGTATCCAAATTGAGTATACCTGAATAATGTTTCTGAACAGAAGAATAAAGGAGAGTAGAGAAGATCACAATCAATGTTTCTAGATTCAGAATATGAAATTGGACCAGGATTTCTGGATTTAGAAAAAAGTAGTTCATTATTGTCTCAACTATATTCTAATATAATATTATTTTTGTATTTATCAATCTGAGTGGATAATTAGACTGGTAAATCAGATTGAGTATCATTAGGAAGTCTAGAAGAAGTTCATTCTTACTTCTGGAAAATATAGTGACTACTTGTTTTCAATATCTTTTTTATTTAAATATGATCAAGTAGCATCATAACATGTTTGTTTTACATCATTTGGTTCTACTTGAAGAACATGCATTGTTGTATTGAACATAGTTCTACATTATTGTAAGGAAATATCCTACTTGTTTTATTCCATACAATATGATTTTTTTCTAGTGTATTTTGTGGCGATAGATTGTTTCTAAACCTTATTAAGCACATAGAAACTCTTGTTTAGTATTGAACCATGTAAATTATTGTGTTCTTCTGTATTTTTGTTTGTTTTATCTTCAGTAAGGTTGAAAACTCTTTAACAGGAGGTGGAAAATTTTTTATAAGTAAATAAATATAAATGTAAAATATATCACTAATTCACCCCTCCCCTTCTCATTGATACATTGATCCTTCTGGGAATTCTCAAAACTATCAGAGAAAAGTACTCTCATTTTTTCTAAAAGTGAATTTTTAAGAATGAAAGGTGTTTCCTTTATTGATGGTTTCTAGTATACAATGAAAAACATTTATAAATGAAATAAAAAAATTAAAGAAGAAAAAGTTACCAATTCTAAGGCTGAAGTATGAGGATTTGAAAAATCGTGAGCATGAATCTATTGGTGACTTTTTTACCAAGGTTATTGACATTGTTAGAACTATAATATGTGTTAGTGAAAATCTATATGATTCAACAATTGTTGAAATGTAATTTTGAATTATTCTAGACATGTTTTTTTCTATAATTTCTTCATTGGAAGACAGATATAGAGAAATATTATCTCTAGATGATCTCCATAACACTCACATTACTTATCAAATGAGAGGTAAAATGTTATGAATGATGAAAAAAGAATGAAATATAAATGTTTTCCATGATTTTAAGAAGAAATAGTCAAAAAAATATTCTTCTTGAATTAGAATTGGGTGATTCTAATTCCGAAAATGCGGCATATAAAAATATTGATTATTTTAATGCTTTTTTTCTAAAAATTTAAAAAGGGGTACACATAAATAAAAAATAATAATCTTCTATTGAAATGTTTTGAATGTAGAGACATTGGGAACTTTGTGGCTAATTTTCCATGAATAAATAAATAAGAGGATAGTGAGGAAGATTATTGAAGGTAGATAATATCATGGAAGAAATAGGGTTATAAGGCTAAATCATTTTCAAAAGATAAAGATAAAAAATATTGAGTCCCAAAAAATATGTTTCTTATCTAAATATGATGAATATTGAAAGATAATGATGCTGAATTATAGAATTAATTTTTGAAATATGGATAAAACATTTTTATTTAAAAAGTGAAAAAAATTGTGTAGAAGTAGCAATTCTGCAAAAGAAGAAGAAACACAATTATAATTTTATCTAAAAGAATAATTCAAACCGTGTCTGAGAAATATTGAGAGGAATGATAAAGTATTCCTGATGTTTAAAAGTAAATACTCTTCAAAAATAATCAATAATACATTCCGGATGATAGATTCAAACTTTTGGAAGATATTAATGATTTTAAGAAATATTTAGAGAAATAAAAGAATGCTAATGAAAATATTGAAGTAAATTTGAAGGGAAAAAATATTTAGAACTTTCCCAAACAAACATTCAAAATTTGAACTGAGGGTTACAATTTTCAATAATTATATCTCTAAATATGGTGAATGCTCTAGAAAGGGTAACTTAGGAATGAAAAAAATTTACCTTCAAATGTTGAGAAGAGGGATGAAATTGTTCTTGAGAAGAAGAAATTTGGGAAAGTTATATATGTGGCCAAGACAAAAAAAAGTGGAGAAGTGAAAAGTATCTAAATATATTGAGTCTCAAAAAGATTCTATTAATTATAGATCAAATAATGATAAAAATAAAACTGATTTAAAAAAGAATATTTATATTTATAATATAAATTTTTATGGTCAACGAATTTCTAATAAGAATGAAAATAATATTGCTAAGAAATGTGGTCATAACATCAGAGAGTATGGAATTTTCAGAAGAAAATATTCATTCTAAAGATTCTGATAGTATTGTGGTGGATTCGAACACATTGAAAATATGTTTTGGTTAAATCAACAAAGTAACACTATTCCACAAATTACAGAAGTCAATGTTTGATGGAGGAGTTAATCCCCTCAATGGAATAAGTCTAAGAAATATGTTTTCTAAAGAAACCTAATAAGGTTGCTGTTAAAATTGAAAATAGGTTCCAAACTCTAGAAATATTCAATGAAGTATATAAATAACCCAGACACTATGAAAAAGGTTTCCTTTTTTGTTATCATCACCATAAATGTTTATTAACAATTCATAGAATCGTGATGTTAAGAATTATAAATATAAAGAAAAAGCTATGGCTCCAGAAAACACTTTCCCAGAAAATAATGCAGAATGATCTTGGATTCTGAATAGTGGTTTTTGTTTTCATATGATATGATATATGAAATTGGTAATGAATGATAAATATTTCAAATAAGGAATGGAAACATTTTTCAGTTATGAATCTCTCATAATCAATGGTGTTGGATCAATAATTATTAGGAAAGAAAAGAGAAAATCCAAGATTTTGTTGTTTTTTATGGGCATAAATACAACTTTTCAAGAGTTTCAAAAATTTGTGATGAATGAAATAATGTTTTCTCTAGAAAATATCGGATTTTTTTGTAAGTAAGGAACATGGAAAAATAGTTACAATAGGCCAATGTACTGAAGGAAACATATTCCATGTAAGAGGTGATCAAATCACTTACTACTTTGGCATGGTGGAAGTAAATAATTTATGGTATAAAATGATGGGACACATGTTTTAGAGAAACATGACCAAGTTATTAATGAGATATAGTGTCCGGGGTATTCATAATATGTCCAGAAGAATAGATTGGTGCTGCACAATTTTTCAGAATGGAAATATTTATATTTTTATGCATATGAAATTTGAAATTTGTTCAAATAGAATGTGAGAACATATTCATTCGTATATCTAGTGGACAATGTGAAAAGAATCAACTCATGGAAGTGAATACAAAGGTGAATAATTTTAAATTTATCTTGAGAAGCATGGAATTCAGCATGAGTTCATTACACCATATACACCTCAACAAAATGGTGTTACTGAATTAAATAATAGGAGTCTGGTTGAGATGGGAAGAACTATGATACTTGAACATAGTATTTCACATTACTTTTATAGGTAATCCATGATCACTTCTATTTATTTTCAAAATAAATTTTTCTATAAACCAACTTATGATATGAATCCACATGAAATGTTTTATGGAAAAACTACATGTTTAAAACAAATGATAGTTTTTGATATTCCATACATCATAATGAACAAAGGATTAAAACATGTAATGTTTTAACATAGAGTTGAATATGGATTTTTTATTGGATATGCTCCATATAGAAGGGGATATATACATATCAAGAAATATTTTGGAAGACTGGTTGGATCTATTTCTGTTGAAGTTATTGAAATGTTAGAGGAAGATAAATAAACTTTGGTAGATAAGGAAGATGAATAGTATAAAAGAACTTATGATAAGGATTATGATAAGGATATAAAGAACTATAATCCCTAGGAAGAAGAAGAATCAGACTCGGCTATTTCTAATTATGAGGATGAATCTCAAAAATATCATCTCGGTAAAAGGGATAAAGTTTAATCTAAAACATTATTACTGATCAATATCAAAGAGTTCAAACAAGAATTACAATTGTATACAGTTATTTGTATACTAAATTTGAAACAAAATATGTAAATGATTCTTTTTATTATCTAGATTAGTTTTTGGATATGAATTAAGAGACTGATCTGATTGAATATAATGATATGGGGGATCTCATACCTAATAATGACAATAAAAATTTTATTGGTGAAATAAGGGTTTTTATAAACAAGATAAATGAATATTGTTATGTGATAAGAAAAAATAATGACAATTGTGAAATGGTTCCTCCCAAATTATAGGAATTGACTTTGATGAATCATTTTCTCTAGTAGAAAGGTTAGAATAAATAAGAATATTTCATTCAATTCCCACAGAAAGATTTAATTTTTTTTCTGATGGATTTCAAATCATAATTTTTGAATAGTGATATTGTTCAAGAAGTCTATATTGAAATACTATGTAAATTTGTCGTTGGGTAATATTAAAGTTTTAAGTACATGTTAAAAAAATCCTTGAATGTGATACCACAGTCTCCAATGGAATAGTATTCCAAATTAGGTACTTTCTTATGGAATATGAGTTTTATGAATTTAAGAGTTTATTATAATATGTAATTTAAAGAATATCATAATTTTTCACGAGTCATAATTTTTTATATTGATGAAGTTATCTTTTGCAGGGAATAATGAATGAACTTGAGAAATATTTCCGGAATAGATGAAAAATATATTTGATATGTCTGTATTGCTTGAAATGAACTATAGTATTGGGTTATAAATTTCACTAAATAAGAAATATATTTTTCTTTCCTAATAAAAATATTTAAGAAAATTCCTAAAAAGTTTAGTATGGATAATTCGAAACCAATTTACACATATATTTTAGTGTTAAATATGTTTAATAATTATGGATAAGGTATTGAAGTTGATTTGAAAGAGTTTATGATGTTGATAAGCAGTTTTTTGTATTTGAATTCCTCAAGATCCTACATTGTTTAAATTATCACCTTATGTGAAAGATTTTAGAGTGCTCCAAAAGAATAAATTTTTTTGGGGGGATAAATAATTATCAAATATGTTAAAGGAAAATCAAATTTCAGATTCTTGTATCATAGATCAGAAAGTATTTACCTATTTGGGTATTCATATTCTGATTGAGTAGGAAATATTGATGATATAAGACCCACATCTAGTGTAGATTCCTTTTTGCGGGAAATTTGTGTTAGTTGACATGACAAGAAACATAATTCATAAAATATTATCATGAATGAATATTAACATGTTTCTTCTACTCATGATTCTACTCAAATTATGTGGATACAAACTCCATTTGATGATTTATTTATTGAAGTGAAGTTTCCCTTGCTCTTGTGTTATGATAATTAGAGTGTGGTCAAACTAACTATAAATTTGTTACCACATTATCATTAAAAACATATTTATATCAAAAATAAATTCATCAAAAAAATGTGGAAAATACTGAACTGAAGATGGAGTATGTTCCAACATCAGAATAAGTTGCATCAATTTTCACAAAACCTTTACCTAAGGAACCTCTTGATAAACTAATGTTGAACATGGGAATAAAATATCTTTGTCATAGTGTTTTAGGTATTTGTTTCTACACCCAATCTCATCTTGTATTTTTATAGTGATTTCAATGGGTGGAATTGATTCATAACCTATCCATTGAATATGTTCCAAACAATTTAAGCAATAATAAATATAGGGGGATTTGTCGGTATGCTATGAATCTAGCATGTAACTGTGTGAACTAATCTAAATTTTTAGGGAGTATTCATAGGACACATTTTATAATTAGAAATTTTATGAAGCAAAGAATTCTATGAAGAAAATATAAGGAATTTTCATGAGCCACAACTTCTGGACAACATGGTTTTGTTGTCAATGATTTGTATTTACAAAAATGATTTATCAGACATGGGATTATAATTTTTGATAAGTAAACCATATCTATAGGTTAGAAAGTTCATTTATTTATAATCCTTGGTTGAAAAAAATACAAATGGAGATATTTTTGGAACCAAGATGGCTAGAAAAGGTTTGTAGATGATGAATGCGGTTGTTTTTATGAGAATTATCTTTTAATGTCAAAAAAATAAATCAACTCAATATTTATTTGTTGGTGATCAGACTAAACATCATATTTAGAAAATCAAACTAAAAATTCATAAGAATATATATTGGATTGAGAATTGGTTTTCCGAAAGAAGAGGTTCATCGAACTCTCCTTAGGTCCAGAATGAAAAAATATCATAATCAGAAGTCGTATCATATTCTTCTTGGATTTGATGGAAAACTGACGATGCTTTTCTATTTTTCAAATAAAAATTCATAAGTTACCTAGAAAAATTATGGTGAAATCCTTATGCGTAAAAGGTGGAGAACAAGTGCTTCTAATAATATTTAGGGAAAGAAAGAATTACTTAATGGATGAGAAGTTATATTACTTCCCAATATAATTTTGATGATTTTGATGAAAATCTTAAACATTAGAAAAGTTATTAGGATTTCATGATACAATCTGAAGTTTATAGAAGAAATAATTGGATGAAGTAAAAAAGTATTTATGGGCTCATATAATCAATGTGATATCTATGTATGTTTACTTTTTTGAAGGTTGTGGAGGTTGATCGTAACATGAGAAGCAAATGATCCTAGTTTTTAGTCAGACAAAAATCCAAAATATTTAAATATTCTGAGTAATAAGTTTGTATTTATCTTAATTAGAAAATAAGATAGAATTTTTTGAAGTTGGAGCTTCTCATGTAGATCCATGATATGTATGTGCCACCAAGAATTAGATTCATACTGACACTAATCATCATATTAAAATTGGAGGAAAAATTGTTTTTATATAAGTTTTTAGACCCAAAAAAGGGATAGGAATAACTTTTTTTGGGATCAATGTGAAGAATAAATTTAAATACAGATCAATAATATAGTTTATAATTTTCATCAAGTTAGATTACTGTTTTATTTTCATAACTTGGTCAAGAATGAAATTAAATACCATTATTTTTCAAAAAAATGTTTTTGTATAAATTGGTTCAAGGCTATCATATAGAAGAAGACACTGATAAATTCATCGGAAAAAAGATCATTGGTATGGGAAAAGATGAAGAGGATAATTTTTTGGAAGATAATCAGAGTATATTCTAGAGGGAATATTGAAGTGTTGTAAAATTATGAAGAATATTTTTCTTATATATCTTTTAGTGAAAATAAATTTATTGAAGAATCTTTTTTCTTCATCGTAATAAAGAAATAAGAATAGTAAGATTAGTCTTTAAACTGGTGAAGAGCATCATAATGAAGAAATCATAATGAAAAATAAAAATCAAATTGTTGTTTTAAAATTATGTATAAAGTGATCCGAAGTCAGGTGAAGATTATAGAAGGTTCGAGAAGGATTAAAAGACATTTAGAAATTCAAATATGGATCCTATATTTAAGTGAATTGGAATGTTTTTGGGAATTTAGTTAAAAAGGAATGAATTTTAGAATCATACCTGAGCCACTTTTGGATCACCTGTAAATTGAAGAGGTACATTTTACATTCTTACATACATAATTTTCAAGAGAGAACGAATAGTGATAAATAATTCTAGAGAGAAGTAGTTTTTGGATCGAGAATACCCGAAGAATTCTTTCGAACAAAAGATGAAAGTAGAAGACCGAATATAATAATTACGGTTTCTCAATTTAGACCACCAAAATTGGACTGGGATTTTGGGATTCAGATATAGGTAGTTCAGTATGGTTTCAACTATTGTTTGAGAGAATTATATTTTGATATTGATAAATACAACTAGTGAATTAGACTGGGAAATTTTATGAAGTGTCATTATGAAGTCCATAAAAATTTCATTCCTACTACTAGGTAATAAAGTGAAGAATAGTTTTGAAGATCTTATTTTTTAAAGTTGATCAAACTATATCCTAAAATGTTTGTTAGAAAAATGATACTACATTATTTCAGGCTACACGAATCTCATGCATTTTTTTATTGAATATAGTGCTACATGAGTATAAGGGAATATCCTACTAATTCACTACTGGAATTTAACCCTTTACCAATGGTTCAGAACCATTGGTAATGGCTGGAAAACTGTTGGTATATTATATACCAACAGTTTCCCAAACTGTGGCCATGTTATACGTGGGTATAGTGTTATACCAACAGTTCTTTGTTAACCATTGTTATATGCATTAAATTAAGAGATATACCAACAATTTCACAAACTGTTGGTATATGTTACCCTTATACCAACAGATTAGAACCTTTGGTATATAGTGTAAAACATACACCTAAAAGATATTCCAACTGTTTTGAGACCCACTGGTAGAAGTGTATACCAATGGTTATAAAAAAACCATTTGTATAACATACATCAGAAGGCTATACCAATGATTTTGAAAACCGTTGGTATAAAAATGATGCAGCTCCACAACAGCCAACAGCCACCTTCAACCTACAACTCTCCCTACAAGAACACATATAGCCATAATCCAAAAGCCTACATGGGATGTTTAAAATTCATCCAAAATTCAGAAATATAGAAATTTAAAATTCATTCCTCCCTCAAGCCACAAGACAAGAGAAAAATCCAAAATCAAATACATCCACAATCTAATACATCAAGAATTGAAATGAAATAACACCCATAACACCTATACTAAACTAAAATCCAATACATCAAAAATCCAATACGCATAATAGTATTCAAAATTTAGAATTCTTTTCCAGTACATCCTAAATACAATACATCTAGAATTCAGAAATTTAGAATCGAAACCCAACAAGACCCATAACAATATTCAAAATATAGAATTCACTCCTCACTCAAACCACAACACCAATACGCATAAGAGAAAAGGCCTATAAGAATCCCAAGGGATGTTTACTCATGGTCTTGGGTAGACTATCTTAAAACCATCAAAAATAAGTGGGTAGAGTGGACAAGGATCATGATACCCATAATATAGAAAATGGTAGTGGTCATGTGCTTAGACCTAGGATGAGTTATAGGAATCTCACGGGATGTTTATATTCCACTAATGACAATGTATCCTTGTATAAATGCTTCCTGATGTGTTAGTGAGAACCATTGGCCAATATTGACATATGAGATGGGTTACTAGAATAGCCTACATTTTTTTCATAGACTTTTCAATTGGAATAAGATGGTATGTGGTTAATTGTAATTTGGTCTCCTGGGTGTGATGTGAGACGAATCCCCATTTTGGGAAGTGGGTATGAATATTCAATTATGTCTTTGTCATTGGGTTCCCAAAGGGACATTGGTTTGGTCCTAAAACCTCTTTTTTTTAGGATGGGATTGGCATATTAAATGTCATGGGTTTTAGAATAGGGGTTGGAGTTCCTCACATGAGATGTGGATTGTGTGAGGCTGGACCATGGATCCATATGCTAAAGTATCTAACAGAATGTGAATACGTTTGGTTTGTTTTGCGTATGAAAGTTATTGTTTTTACTTAAAATCATGCCCATTTCCAATAAAAGTGAGATAGCTTGATTGGTACCGGCCACACCATTCCTTAGATTGAGGTTTTGTTGACTCATACACGTTAAAAATGACCCATGGATCGTTTTTATAAAGTATCAAGTGAATCTGAATGCATTTGGTCAGTTTTCCATATGTTAGTTGTTGTTTTCAATTAAAATGTTGTCCATTTCAAATAAAAGAGAGACACATTCAGTGGTACCGGCCACATAATTCCTCTGATTGAGATAGGGTTGACTCGTACACATTAAAAATGACCCATGGATCCTTGTGCTAATGTATCAACACAATCAGTATACGTTTGGTCAGTTTTCCAAATGTATGTTGTTTTTAATTAAAAAAGTGTCCATTTTAAACAAAAGAGAGACACTTTGAGTGATACCGGATAAACCGTGCCTTGGATTGAGTCAGGGTTGACTTATACACATCCCAAATGACCCATGGATCATTGTACTAATGTATAAATACAATGAAAAATAATTTGGTTGGTTTTCCGTATGCAAGTTTCTGTTTACATATAAAATCCTATCCATTTCAAAAAAAAAGTGAGACAGTTTGAGTGGTACCGGCCACACCATGCCTAGTATTGAGGAAAATATGACTCGTACACGTCAAAAATGACCCATAGATCGTTTTCCTAATGTATCAATATAATCCCAATGTGTTTTATTAGTTTTCTGTATGCAAGTTGTTGTTTTCACTTAAACTATGGTCCATTTCAAATAAAAGTGAGAGAGTTTGAGTGGTACCAGCCACACCGTGCCTCAGATTGAGGTAGAGTTTATTTTTACATGTCAAAAATGACCCATGTATTGTTTTCATAATGTATAAGTAGAATCCGAAAGCATTTTCTCAGTTTTCCATATGCCAGTTTTTGTTTTCACTTAAAATGTTGTCCAATTCAAATAAAAGTGAGACACTTTGAGTGGTACAGGCCACACCATGCCTCAGACTGAGGCGAGGTTGACTCATACATGTCAAAAATGAACCATGTATCCTTCTGATAATGTATCAACACAATCCAAATAAGATTGTTTGGTTTTCCATATGCCAGTTGTTTTTACTTAAAAGAGTACCCATTTTAATCAAAAGTGAGACATTTTGAGTGTTATCGGCCACACCGTCCCTCATATTGAAGCAGTGTTTACTCGTACACATCACATATGACACATGGATCGTTGTACTAAATTATCAACACAATCCGAATGCGTTTGTTTGGTTTTCTGTATGCCAGTTGTTGTTTTCACTTAAAATGTTGTCCATTTCAAATAAGGGTGACACACGTTGAGTTTTACCGACCACCCCATGCCTTGGATTGAGACAGGGTTGACTTTTAAAAGTCACTAATGACACATGGATCCTTTTTATAAAGTATAAACACAATCATAATACGTTTGGTTGGTTTTCTGTATGTATGTTGTTTTTACTTAAAATAGTGTCCATTTAAAAAAAAGAGACACTTTGAGTGATATCAGCCACAGAGTGCCTCAAATTGAGGCGGGGTTGACTCGTACACATCAAAAATGACCCAAGGATTGATTTCATAAAGTATCAATACAATCAAATAGAGTTTGGTTAGTTTTACGAATGGAAGTTTTTGTTTTCACTTAAAATATTATCCTTTTAAAATAAAAGTGAGACAGTTTGAGTGGTACCAGCCCCACTATGCCCCAGATTGGGGAGAGGTTGACACATACGCATCAAAATGACCCATGGATTGTTTTCCTATAGTATTAACCGAATATGAATTCGTTTGGTCAGATTTCAATATGCAAGTTGTTGTTTTCACATAAAATCTTGTCCATTTCAAATAAAAGTGACACAATTTGAGTGGTACCGGCCACACTGTGCCTCGGATTGAGGCGGGGATAATTCTTACACGTCACAAATAAACCATGGATAATTTTTCTAAAGTATAAACAGAATATGAATGCAATTGGTCAGTTATACGTATGCCAGTTGTGGTTTTAACTTAAACTGTAGTCCAATTCAAATAAAAGTGAGACACTTTTAGTGGTACCATCCACACCATGCCTCAGATTGAGGCAGAATTGACTCATACATATCATAAATGAACCATGAATCCTTGTGCTAAAGTATCAACACAGTCTGTAAAATATTGGTCAGTTTTCCATATGCCAGTTGTTTTTACTAAAAAGGGTGTCCATTTTAAACAAAAGTGAGACACTTCGATTGTTACAGGACACATCATGCCTCTCATTGAGGCGGGGTTGACTCATACAAGTAACATATGACCCATGGATCATTTTCCTAGAGTATTAACACAATACGAATGCTTTTTGTAAATTTTATGTCTTCCAGTTGTTGTTTTCACTTAAAATGATGACCATTTCAAATAAAGGTGAGGCACATAGAGTGGTATTAGCGACAATGTTCCTCAGATTGAGTCGGGGTTCAATAGTACACATCAAAAATTACCCATGGATCCTTGTGCTAATGTATCAACAAAATCAGAATACATTTGTTCGGTTTTCCGTATGTTTGTTGTTTTTATGTAAAACGGTGTCCATTTTAAACAAAAGAGAGACACTTATAGTGATACCGGCCACACCGTGCTTCGGATTGAGCTGGAGTAAACTCGTACACTTAAAAACAATTACCCATGGATTGTTTTCCTGAAGTATCAAAACAATCAGAAGCCATTTGGTTAGTTTTCCATATTCAATTTCTCGTTTTCACTTAAAATCCTATACATTTCAAATAAAATTTAGACAGTTTTCGTGGTACTGGCCACACCGTTCCTCGAATTGAGGCGGGGTTATCTAATACACGTCAGAAATGACCCGTGGATCGTTTTCCTAAAGTATCAATTGAATCCTAATGTGTTTGGTTGGTTTTACTTATGAAAGTTGTTGTTTTCACATAAAATCCTATCCATTTCAATTTAAAGTGAGACAGTTTGAGTGGTACCGGCGACACCATGCCTCGGATTGAGGCGGGTTTGATTCCTACATTTCACAAATTACCCATGGATTGTAATTCTACAGTATCAACAGAATCTGAATGTGTTTAATTCGTTTTCTGTATTCTAGTTACTGTTTTCCCTTAAAATGTTGTCCAATTCAAATAAAAGTGAGACACTTTGAGTGGTATTGGCCACACCATTCCCCAGATTGAGGTGGGGTTGACTCATACATGTCAAAATTGAACCATGGATCCTTCTGCTAAAGTATCAATATAATCAGAATAAATTTGGTTAGTTTTCTATATGCCAATTGTTTTTATATAAATGAGTGACCGTTTTAAACAAAATAGAGACACTTTCAGTGCAATTGAATCTAGAATCAAGAAAGGTGGTCCTTAGACTTTCGTGAATTGTTGTGATGTTTTATATATATACTGAATCACCACTCTCCCAATGATGGGATGTTGGGTCAGGGGGTTGTCTGGGGTCAAGGGAAGAGGGTTTGGGGTTGTTCGGAATCCAGTGATGAGTGTGGGGGTTGTCGAAGAGGCTATCCGGGGTCCAGGGAGGAGGGTGGGGGGGGGGGGCTGTCCAGGGTCTAGGGAAGAGGGGGGCTATCAGGGGTCCAAGGAGAAGGGTGGGCAGCTGTACGGGGTGTTGTCTAGGGTTCAGGGAGGAGGGTGGGGGTTGTCCAGGGTATAGGGGGAGGGCGGATGTTCGGAGTCTAGGGAGGAGGGTGGCGGCTGTCCGAAGGGCCTTTCGTGGTCTAGGGAGGCGGGGCTGGCGGGGTTTTGTCTTGGGGGCTGTTCGGGGGGGGGGGGCTATCTGGGGCCTGTCCCGTGGGCTGTTTGGGGGGGGGGTTGTTCGGGTGCTGCCTGGGGTCCAGGGAGGAGGGTGGGGGTTGTCTGGGGGATATTAGGGGGATGTCCGGTGTCCAGGGGGGAGGGTGGGGGCTGTCTATGGGGCTATCCGGGGGCTGTCTGGGGGGCTGTCCGGAGGCTGTCTGGGGGCTATCTGGGGGGTTTTCCGGGGTCTATCTGGGGACTAGGGAGGAGGGTGGCGGGGGGGGGGGGGGGGGGGTGGGTGGGGGGGCTATCTGGGGGGCTGTCCCAGACACATGGGATGATATTTACATATTTTCTAAGAAAATTCTTTCAAGGGTAAAAATATAATTTCAATATATCAACTTCTAATCAGATCATCAATTTTCAAAATTTCACTAAAAATTTTAAATTTCATTAAATTAGATAAAAATAAAATAATGTGACCTACGTAATAACACATATATATTTAGGCACACCAAATCAATAAACATCAATGATCAGTAATATCAGTCAAAAATGTAACGGATCAATCTGTCCCTCATCACCATCACTATAATTTCCATCATCATCACCCTCACCCTCATCATCATCATCATCCCCATCATCATCCCCTCCCTCCACCTCACCCTCATACTCATCCTCAGCCTCCTCAGTACCCTCCTCCTCTTCCTGGGCCTCCTTATTTCCCTCCTCTTCTGCCTCGGCCTCCTCCTCGGCCTCCTCCTCCTCCTCAGCCTCATTCAGGCCATCATCTCGACCACCACTAGAACTGCCACCTGATGCACCATATATAGAATGCATTGATGACATATATACATTAAAAGAAGTTCTATCTTCTGGTGGAAGTGTTGGATGTAAAACTTCAATTAGTTTCATAAATGATGTGTTTTCCCAAGCAGACTGATATGCCATATCTGTGGCCCTTTTTTAGCTTGTTCTATCTGTTCCTTAATCTGTTGTAACTCGGTGGAACTAAAAATTGTACATGAGGAGGGCCAATACCTCGTTGGAACTATACTCTTCCTAGGACGGCGACGTACTCTACCAGGGTTCTCATCTCCCAACACATGATGTAAGTGATAGTGTGGCCCAAAATTGTCAGGTTCCTAGGCATCAAGAGCCTCTAAAGTATCCAGTTACAAATATAAATATATTATAAAGTTTAAAAATATAGATTAAAATTTTAAATCTACAAATTAAAACTTACAATCTGCTGTTGAGTCTCTTCAGGAACCATACATCCATCATTCATCTTTCTACTCGAGCAAAACAGTTTTGATCGAGGCACACGTCCTTATATATAAAATTTATACCTCTAAAATGATATTGAATGTAGAAAACCATAATTAAAAATGGGATACAAAAATAACATAGTAATTTCATAACTAAAATTATATAACAAATTTAGAAGTCAAATAAATTATGGAGGAAGCAATAGAAAGTGAAACTTCTAAAGAACAATTATAAAATGCCATAACTACTGTCTCTCATGATCTGGCATCGTAGTACGTCCCAATGCATGAACATATTTCTTAGCAACAATGTGTGTTTATTTCGTCCAGATGAATCCAAAATAAATTTTAATAATTAGTATTAATGAAAAACATGAAAATTTTCATTTAAATACTTCTACTTGGATTAATACAGTAAATTCTCTAGTTACCCAATGTGTAATCATCTATCGGTATTGTTCTAATGAACAATAATCCACAACAGGGACCACCTCTAACTCTGTTCCCACTCTAGAACACCATCCAATGTACAACTGAGGCTTATATTCTCTCCAAATCTCGTCTAAATCCATTAGACGTGCTATCTGTGCACCCTCACCAACAAGGAAATTAAACCGTAGCTTAAACAAAACTATTAATACATATAAATACAAAAAATAATATATTTAATTAAATAAAACAGATTTTTTTACCCATATCTCTTCCCAGGATTTATCCTTGACCTCATTTGGCAGTTGTCTCCATGAGAGAAGGCTGACAGGAATGATGTCGGAGAATTTGGAAAGCATCTCCAAACAACTCCGACACTATTGCCCAGATTTTTCAATCATCTGACTATCTTCATTGTAGTCCTCCATCAACGATGAGCAGTGGTTCAACACCAAAAACATGCATGTACACCCCCGCCCCGGCCTCCTATCAGTAGATGTGTCTGTTTTGAATAAAAAAAATACTATCAGTACATGTTATAGTGAAAATAAACAACGATGTTACAATTTGTTAGGTTTTATAAGTATACATATGGTAGTCTGATCAATGGGCACTACCGGATCCGTAGAAACTGAAGGAACACCCTTTACATATGGATTGGGTCTCGATGTATGCTCTACCGGGACAGACTCTAGTAGATCAGTAGTCGAAGAAGATGTAATATAAAATCCCAGAGATAAGGAAGAATATGTAAAAGAAGATGACAGGGATGGCTGGACAAATGCTGGATGCGGAGTGGGAATCATCATCCGATATGTTACAGACATGTGAGGAGGATCAGATGTAAAGGGTGGTGAAAAAATTAGAGGTCTAAATATCATGTGTCTACCTAACGGAACCCCAGGATCATAATTTGGGATAGATGGTATGTCAGTGGGAGGGGCAGTGTCTAATCAGGTATGCCGACTAGATCGTCTAGCTCATATACCACCCCCTCGTACGAACACCCCGTGTACTGGGACCACTACTACGCTACTCATCAGATAACTATCGCCTAACAGATGGATCCTGAAAAAAATGTTTAAAAATAATTAATCACATGACATTATATATTATTTAATGAAATATATTTGAAATAAAATACTCACTGCAGGTACTAGTGGTGGAATGCCCAGCTCAGCCATGCGATGACTGTTGTCTACAATATTTTTTCGTCGCCTCTCTTCAATTGGATCCATTTTCCTACATTTTAAAACAAATAAAGAAGTAAATTAAAATAGATAACTAATGTGTAACGCAAAAAAAATAACTGAGACGGAATAGGGAGATTCATGGATAATATAACTAACCATTGTTTTAGGTGTTCTTGAACAAATATATAATGAAGTTAATAAATCTTAAAATATGTAATAAATTACTTTAATTTTTAGTAAGATAATTATTTACAAAGTGTCATCATTTTATTAAAATAATGGAACATTGACACTACCAGATTCATAAGGGGTGAAGCAGTTGAAAAAAATAATGAAAAAATTCATTTTTTAGCTCAGGAAGATGATGCAGGTTTATATACAAGTTTTTTGGAAGAATACAAACCATCATGTTCATTACCTGGTAAAATGTTAAAGAGAGGTATTAGAATCATTAAAATTTTATACAAATCACAGTTGAAGCATTAAAATGTTCACTAACTTATAAATGTTTGTTTTATAGGTTTAAATACATTTCAATTCCAAATTACAAAATGCAATTCAAACAAAAATTCCAACCACTTAACATTTAAAATGAACATAATGGTCAAATAAGATACAACATATTTTTAATTAATATTTAATCAATTTGAATTGCACCAACCTTAACAACCCAACTAGAGGTAATCCAAAAGAATTAAGAACATGTATGGATTATTCTATATATTTTACACCACAACTTCTGGTTCACAATCAACTCTGACAATTATGCAATTAGATTCATCAAAAGAAATAAATGGATTGTTTCAAATGGCGGTAGGGACAGTGTCAATTCCATCATCACCATCATAAAACATATGTATTGGATTTACTTCAATGATGACACCAAATTCAGGTTGAAGTTGGTCTTTGACATATAAAACATGTTTAGCCATTGATGCCAATACATGTGGTTCTTCGGTAGCAATAGTGTGAGTCATATTAATTACTCAAAATCAAAAATCATCAAAAAAGGTTCCATGTCTCGTCATCGAATCGAACCACTGGATTTTTATCATCGTGAATCATCCATGAGAGTAATAATCCAATATTACACTTTTTTCAAAGACTCTATATTATCCCACATTTTCAAATCGCGGTCTACTATCTGATGCACTGGCATAACAATCTGTTGTGGCAGTAACCATAACACCATAATTTTTTTCTCATGTTCTTTTCTCATTCAGTGATAATAAATTTGTACCCATTGATAACAATTTATTTATAGTCACAAACCACGGTATTATGACTAAAAGCCAAAGCTCTTATTTCCTCAGAGACAAGGTCAGCATGAAAACTCAATACCTACAATATAAATGAATATTAAACTAAATTAAATTTTTATTTAATTATTTTAAATAGTAATATATTTACCTTAAATTTTAACCAAGAAGAAAACTCTTTTCTATGCAGAGACTCACTCCTTCTCAAATATAACGAACAATGCTTTCTATTTATCATTGTTTTATGTTCCCTCTAGATAAAAAATATGAATAGATTAACAGATATATATGTAATATATACATATTCAATTTAGTTACATGATGTTGTCATGGAACAAATCATAGATGAACACAACTACGCAATGTGCCATCTCCTGCTCTTCAAGTCTTAATGTCTTCAATGTATATGATCCAAGAATTCCTCCTGTTTGAGAAAGTGATTGAAATATGGGTTCAATTTTCTCATACTATTCTTCTTCATTTTTCATTGGTCTATTCATTCTTGTAGTAATTTTAGACAAATACATTGAGCAAAATTCCATAAATTCTTGATCCAAGTAACCATTCATGATAGAACCTTTGGGATGATTCATGTTTTAGACATAAGACATTAATTTGTACATATTTCATTCAGTTGGATATATCCAACGAAAAGAAAAAGGTCCTCTGAGAAGTATTTCAGGGGGAATATGGACATTCAGATGCAGCATGCATGTGAAAAATGATTGAGGAAATATTTTTCTCCAACTCGCACAAAATTAATGGGACATCTTTCAATAATTTTTTCGAGAAATAATTGGACAACATCTTAGCACAAAGATCTCTAAAAAAATGGCCCAACCAGATAACAATCACCCTTACATTATTGGAAAAAATATGATGTATTGCTATTAGAATCATCTCATGTAGAACAATGTGGTAATCATTAGTGTTCAAAGATTTTAGATTCAACTCTATTCTGTTGACCCGTTTAGATATGTTTCTTGAATAGCCATCAGGAACTCTAATAATCTATAATAACTCCATAAATTGTTTTTTCTATAGGTATCATCACATAAGAAGAACATGGAACATTCCATTTATTTTCACTGATACACACAGGATGCAATTCTGGTCTGATTCCCCAATCCACCACGGCACACTAACATCGTAAATCATCTTTTGTCTTTCGCTTAACAATTATAAGTATTAAAAGCAACATTTTAGATATATTATTTTCAATGTTCATTATATCTAAGCAATGAAGTAACAATTAGGTTGACCAATAAGGAAAATCAAAAAAGATACTCCTCTTCCTCCAATTGTAATAGGTTTCAGTGGAAACATTCATTCTCTTTCCAAATTTCATTTGACCATTCCCGAATGAAAAACTGAAATCTTTCAATTCATTAAGCACATCGATTCCTAACATACACCGAGGTGGATCATCAGTCTCTACGGTATTATCAAATATTTGACGATTATTTCTATATGGATGGTCCATTTGCAATAATAGTCGATGTACCATAAAACTAAAACTACAACGATGTTTCACTCTTCTGGATCGTGTATTCTTCATACAAACAGGACAAGATAGTTTTCCCTTCGTGCTACATCTAGACATCAGTGCATAAGTCAGAAAATCATTGATCTTCCACATAAGCACAACACACATATGAAATATGTCTTTATAATATGCATCATATGTGCACACACCCACATCACAAATAAGTTTCAACACTTTTATTAAATATTTCATATATACATAAATGTCAATTCCTGGATCAGAAGGTTCAGATATGAGTATACTCATGAAAGTGAAAGGTTTTCTCATACACAACCATAGAGGATGATTATAAATGTGTATAAAAACTGGACATGTGTTGTATGAAGTAAGAATCTTCCCAAATGAATTGAAACTGTCGCATGAAAGACCCATCCTCACATTATTCACGTTAGCTAAAAAATCAGGATATCAAGAATTAATTCTCTTCCATGAAAATCCATCTACAGGGTGAACTAACTCATCATTAGTCTTCATTCTCTCCGTATCATGAAATCTCATTTTTATTGATATTCCACTAGAAATAAAAAGATTTTGGAGTCTGGGGATCAATGGAAAGTGCCAAATTACTTTTTGTGGCATGTGGGATTGTGTTCCATCATATTTTGACTTCCAGCGGGATGTGCCACATTTTATACTATCATTTTGTTCAGCGGTTTCCTCCCAGAATAAACTACAATCTTTCGGGGAAGCATGAATTTTGTTTCTTGAAAATACAAGTTCCTCGATTAACTTCCATGCCA
Source organism: Viscum album (assembly GCA_963277665.1). Classification (NCBI taxonomy): domain Eukaryota; kingdom Viridiplantae; phylum Streptophyta; class Magnoliopsida; order Santalales; family Viscaceae; genus Viscum; species Viscum album. The sequence continues at coordinate 785,991,554 of OY728123.1, read as the reverse complement.
TATAGTGTTTTTGGGGAATATCTGCATCATATAGAAGTAAATCCATCAAGAAGCTAATAATGTAATCGATTTCTGTATTAGAAATCCCATACATAGTTTTCCCATGAAGCAACTGGATTAAAAACTCTAGCTTTTTCATTTTATCGCATTGTCGATATACTAGAGTCATGGCAGCATCATTCAATTTTTTCACCCTGAAAACAACATCATTTTCATTTGAAGCATCATGTGTGCTCATATCGATGTCTTCTTGGGTAAGAATCCTTTCTTTTTCATGATGATGAATAAAAGGAAACCATTCATATAACAAATTCTCCACTCTAGTCCTCTCATTTGGATCATCAGTAATTTGAGATTTCATCTTCTCCCTATTATGATACTACACATAGTAGTTTTCTTGAAAACCATATTTGGTTATGTGGTAGATGACTTCTTCACATCTCATCCAAGGTCTACCAACACAATTGGAACATGGGTAGTGTATGCAACCACTATCTAAAGCATTATGAAATGAAAAATCTAAAAAACCCTCCAAATTGTTCTGAAAATCGCTTGAGATCTGATCGGTTTCTTACATCCATCTTATATCCATTCTATAGAAAAATAATTGTTATAAGTCATTTCGTCAAACGAAATTCAATAATATTGAAGTTTCATTGAAAATATTTTTATGTAAACGTGAATATTTCAAAGTGTGGGGGGTTGTCCAGGGGGTACGGGCTATCCAGGGGGGTGGGCGGCTATCCACGGGGGTGGCAGGGTTGTCCAGGGGGGTTGGGGTGTCCAGGGGGTGGGGTGCTTTCAAGAGGTAGGGGGTTGTCCAGGGGGAACGAGGTGTCCAGAGGATGGGTGGGCTAGCGAGGGTATGGGGGGTGGAGGGGCTATCCAGGTGGTATGGGGTGTCCAGGGGGTGGGTGGGTAGTCCACTGGGGTGGGGGATATCCATTGGGGGAGGGGGTGTCTAGGGGGTGGGTGGGGCTGTCCAGGCGGAACGAGGTGGGTGTGAGGGAAATCAACAGGGGTGGTAGGGCTGTCCAGGGGGTACGGGGTGTCTAGGGTGGTGGGTGGGCTTTCCACAGAGGCGGGGGTGCTGTCCAGGGGGTACGTGTTGTCCAAGGGGTGGGAGGGCCATCCACTGGGGTGGCAGGGCTGTCCAGGGGCAGGGGGTCCATGGGGTGGGGGGCTTTCTCGGGGTGGGGGCTATCTAGGGGGTATGTGGTGTCCAGGACAGCCCACCCCCACCCTCATTGATAGCCCCCCCCCAACCTGGAAAACCCAACCTCCACCCCCTTGGAAAACCAACACCCCCTCCCCCACCTAGACAACTCACCCCCACCCCCATTGGATAGGCCACCCCCTAACAGCCCACACCCCCCACAGTACACCTCCCTAGACAACTAGCACCCCCTCCCCCACTTGTAGAGCCCATCCACCACCACCCATGGACAACCCACCCCTCCCTGGATATCCCACACCCACACTCCCCTGCATCCCTCCCCCCTGACAGCCCCGTAGACAGCCCCCCCCCCCCCCCACCACCTAGAGAGCCCCCCCCCCCTCCTTGGACAACACAATCCCCATCCACCACCTGGAAAGCCCCCCCCCCCCCAGGATAGCCCGTCCCCTCCTTGGACAGCCCACACACCACCGTTCCAGCTCACCCCCCCCCCCACACCTAGATAGCCCAAAACCCCCACCCCTACAGAACCCCCCACACGTCAAGATAGCCCACCCCCACAACCCACCTAGACATCCCGCCCACCTGGACAGACACCTCTCCCACCTAGACATCCACCCCCCCCCACCTGGAAACCCCCCCCCCCCCCCCCACCTAGACATCCCACCCCCACCACCCACCGGGACATCCCCCCCACCTGGACAGCCACCCCCCCCCCACCTAGACAGCCACCCCCCCACCTGGACAACCCACCCCCCTCCCTACACACCCCACACCCCCTCCCCATCTGAACACATAACCCAGACCCCCATGGACAGTCCACACCCCTCATTGGTGCATCCCATACCCTCCTCCCACACACCCCTATACCCCAACCCCCTATGCAACCCCTACCCCCTTGATAACCCACCCCCACCTAGACAGCCCCCCACAACTGGACATCCCCTCTACCCCTCCCGCACCCCCTTAGGGTATTTTCATTTAATATCATTTCATTCATTAAAAATCCAAAAAATCATGGATTATCCATTTCACTAAACAAAAAACATAAATCCCCACTAAACATTCAACATAAAAGCCCACTAAGAAAAAACATAAAACAAACATAAAACAAACCCTTTACCCAACTAAACATTAATCATAAAACAAACCCATTAGCCCTACACATCCCCCCCCCCCCAATCTACACACTCCCCTCCCCCCACCCACTTGCACGGAACCACCCCTCCACCTGCACCCCCACGTGAACAGCCCCCTACCCCAACCCCCAACAGCACAACCCACCCCCACCCCCACCTGTACAACCCCCCACCTCACCCCCAACATAATCCCCCACTACACACCCCCACATGTATATTCCCTTAAACTCATTTCACCCCTCCCACCTAAACACCCCCACAACCACACCCCCTACCCCCACCCACTACACCCCCACACACTGCCCCTCCCACCACCTTCCCCCCTCACTTCAAAAAAATTGATTCATATATGACAGCAGAACAAAAAAATCAAATCAAATTGAAATTATTGGAAAGCATACTGCACAGACATCACGTTTAAGCCAAATAAAAATATAAAACAAAAAAATAGATGCAACACATTAAAGATAAGGTACTACATACATATTTGAAGTGTATAACAAAAAAACATTGTGATTGATGACTGATCTAGTGGAAATTTTTCATGCAAGAGAGGTATTAGTTCTCGTCTTTAGTAGTTCAATCACGGGGATGGAAGATCGGGTTCATTGTATATTTAGGGGAAAACATTCCCAACTGTTTTTTAAAACCATTGGGAAATGTAGTCATTACCAATGGTTTAGACAAACTATTGTGAAAGCCTTCCTAAGTCAAGGACATTACCAACAGTTTGTAAAAACTGTTGGTAAAAGGAGAATAACTTGTGTATTTCCCAACGGTTTGAAGAATATATGGGGAAATACATCACTATCGCATCCTTTATGAATAGTTTGAATAAAATGTTGGTAAAGGATCCCAATACCAACGGTTCAACAGAACCGTTGGTATAAAATTTTTGGGAAAACCCTGCTTCTTAGTAGTGATTGTATTCCAAAAATTGATTTTTTTTCTAGTGAATTATGCAGTATTGTATTGTTTCCAAGACATACCAAGGATGTAGATACTATTTTTGATTAGAAAACCTTGTAAATTCTTGTGTTACTATGGATGTGTGTTTGTTTTGTCTTCTCCATGGTTGAGAACTCTTTAACTAGAGGTAAACGTTGTTTCACAAGTAAGGAAATATAAAACTTAAATATATCACTGATTCACCATGTCCCCCTCTCAGTGATACATTGATCCTACTAGGAATTATCAAAGATCTCCCATGAATCTCTAATTTATATAAGTATGTCTCTTTATACCGATAGATTATGAATCAATGGATTCATTAATAAATATTCTTACCAAATTGGAATCAGTTAGGTATTTCTCCACCTTTTTCCATCACCTCCCAATTTAGGATGATCATAATAAACTATCATAACTACATCTTTCATGGATTAAATTATACAAAAATTTACACAAATTGTATTTCCTACTAATCTAGTTATCATTTTATTTGGTGGATTGGAATAGCCTTTTTATTTTCTAATTTTCTTACATTTATTATCTGGGTACACATTTGAATGGAATCATAAATTCCTCAAAAATTTATTACCAATGAAGAAGATCTTCTAGTTTACCTATCCTCCTCATATTTAGTCAAGGTTGTTCCATCATATTATTTATTTTTATTTGGTTCATTGTTATTTCTCAGAAACATTTCTTATATAGATTACATGATTTTTTTCTTTCTATTATAATTTTTTTAAGTCATGGTTAGAATTTTATTTCACTATATTTTCTACGCTTTATAATTTTACGTATCAAGTGTTGATTTAAAACGCCATTATATTCCTATATTGAGGGAAATTATTAATTCATATAATTGTTTAAATTAAAAAAAATTAAATATTTTTCTTTTTCGGAAAAAATCCCCTCACTATATAATATATCGTAGAGTAATTATTATTATTTTGTTATGATTTGGAGTACTATATGACCATAGTATCACATACATATATTCCAGAGGCTACTAAAAAGTAAAAAAGGATCAGTTAATATAACATAGAGAGACTATACCCTCAATAATCTAATTATATATTAAAAAGGATTAATAAAAATTCTAAAATAAAATAAAATAAAATCAATATAATTATTATTTACACATTAAGTACACCTATAATATATAATATAAACCATTCTGTAGTAAATAAATACCATGAAATATTATACAATTCATACATTAAAATTTCAATTTTCTGATGGGACAAACATATAAATAGTACATGTGAAGAATATAATAAAATGAATGTGGATAATTAGTTATATGGAAATAGTATTATCTCAGAACTATATCTATATATTCATTTAGGTACTCCAACTCAATAACATGTTACAGTGTTCTTTACTTTACTTGTATGTTAAGCATATGATCATATCGTCTACTATAGTAAACATATAGGGTGTGAGTGTAAAATATATTTCGAAACTACTAATAGACCGCTAATATAATCCGATATAAATGTGAATGATTATAATGTATAAAATAAGATTGGTAAATATTAAAATGAAGTAAACAATTAATATCATCTGGTAATCATGTAGCCGTCATGATGATCGACACTACCTGATTCATCCTAAGATAATGTATTGGGATTGTGGTTTCCAACTCATTAATAAGATGAATTTCCCAAGGAAGTAGAGACACTAGGTGAAAAAATTTATATCCTAGATATCCATAAATAATGTGTTAATATCTTGTTATAAGATAATCTGAACCTTATGACTATATAATATAATTAAAAGTTTCTAAATCCCTGGGAATAATATAATATCATTATAGGCTAGAAGGTCATTGTCTTAGTAATAATATATATATATAAATATAATTAGCTAGTATAGTATTTATTATTTAAGATAATGTATCAATGTCATAGTTTAGTGAAGAATATAGTCTTAAAAATAATTTATCAATGTTATAGTTAGTAAAAAAATTCCTTTTTAAAATATTATATCAATTATATAGGCTACAATAACATATAATCATGAAAATTATATCTATCGAATCACTGGTTGATATAGTTTGCCTCTTGGAAATTGTAATGTATAATTGGATGATGGGGTAAAAACTAAAACCAAGAGAAAATTATCTCTATAGAAGGTGGATAGAATCAAAAAACACTAATAATTATTCTTGGAACTATAATTAGGATACATATTTCAGTCATCTTGAATTTCCCAAATAAAAAGCTTGTCATATTCAACCATCGCCTAATCCAATCGGTGCCACACATCAACAATTAAGTGTCAAGATTATAATATCAATAAATGGTATATACCCACTCAAAGTATTTTAACTTTTCAAATAACCTATAACACTTCATGAATAATGTATCGTGATTTATTTATAAATAAACACTTACCTGATATCAACTACCACATTCCATGAGTGGGGTATTCCATAACCTATGACTCAGAATATTTATTATCACAAGTGTAGCCCAACCTCATCATATCATATCTCATGTGAATATGTTCCCATAAGACTTTTATTATCAAAACCATTGCCAAATTTCACAAATTACCCATTAATTGAGAGTTTAAAAAATACTATATCAACATTATTATATCTCCAAAAATCATAAGATACCACCCTTTTTCATTTATAATAGTATAAGTTCATTTCACGATTCAACTTTTTAGGGGTGAGATATCCTATATGGACTATCTCTAGTTCATCCAACACACGAGCCTTGGAAATTAAAATATCAGTAAGAGGATGAACTAAAATTCTTTCCTTGACAACATCCACCTTATGATTTTATATGGGCGTATAAGACATCTCAAATTATACAAAACCAATTATAAATATCACACCTCCATAGGAAAAAATCCCCATAATATTGTATAATCTATATTTCTAGAAAACACCAATGTATATTACATTACTCAGTGGAGATTCATTCATTGAAATATAATACTATCATAAGTTATCTAAATCATTATTCAATGATGGATAACATATATGGGTAAAATTAAAACATGTTTTGAGGATAAATTATTAAATATTTCATGAACTTATGAAAAATTAAGGGAATGTTAACAGAATATCTAACATAAACCAAATATGTTACAACTATTATTCTTCTTTATCTGATCCTAATCATTTATCATTTAGTTTAGTCTCACCTTCATACCGCATTGATTATATCACAAAACTATGGAATTTTATATGAAACATGAGAAATATTTAGGACCATGTACCTTATATGTATTTCTGTACATAGATACTAATAAAATTCATTCTCATTATCCATGAACCCATATCTGATAATCTATTACAATAAGGTAAGTCCAACAGAAATTATAATAATTTCCATAAATAATTACATTTTTCAAATTTTGACAAAAAGATAATGAACATTTCCACCTTTCTCAATTATTATACAATGGTGTGAAGGTGACCCATAAAAAAATTATGATCTCTATTTTTTAAAAAAACCAATATTTCCATATCAAAATAATTAATTATTTTTATTTAAATTTGATAAAAATTCATGAATTAATTATTCGGTGACTTAATTTTACTGGAATAGAAATCAGCTACATAAAATCCTATGAAAAAATATAATGAAAAAAATAAAATTACTTTTATAGTGAATAAATTCTACCATTATATATTAAAATATAATCTCAAATAAATAGTTATATGATCCATAAGAAAGGTAATGAGACGGAAGAAAAAGGAGAAGAGGATGGGAGAAACCAAACTCGTCAGAAAATCCAAAAGTACCAAAACAATAATAGATCATTGAAATGAAGGGGATTAGATTAATAAAAGATAACAATGCCTATTATATGAATATACGAGGAATAATAACTACAAAGTGATATAAAAAATTTACCCATGAACAAAAGATAATGAACCAACATTAATTTGGGGTAAATGTGTACTAATGAATTCCATGTTGACCCTAATGAGATTCTTTGTGTCTATATTATTCTTAATAGTTGGCCATTAAGCTCTATGTATCATTAGTAGTGACATTGATCTACTATTATTCCCATTGGACTTCCGTTAGAACACCAAAACCCCCACATTTGGTTATTTTACTACGTATAATTTCCTTATTTTTCAATTTTCTAATAATTTGTTCCAAGGTATATTATACACACCAACTCTTACTAAAACCTTTATCTAAAAGATGAAGAAACACTAAATTGTTCCTCCCATTTATCTAAATACATATATTATAAATATCTACCATATTCTGCTCTATGGGAGTATATCATTTACAATATAAATCAATACCAAATGATGTGAGTAATTACAAACTACACACCATTTTATTTCTTATCCACAAGAAGTATAGTCACACATCTCTAATTAACCCAATTGACCTTGGAGCTCTAATATAAATTTTTTTTCTATTATATCATAATTATAAAAATATTTCCACCACCTCACTAGATCAAATGGTAAATTACATTCTTAAAATAATCTATTCACTTATCCATCAATCACATTGATCATTCCAAGAATGGCACACCTTGTTCAATATCATTCTCACAATGATCAATATCACATAAAAACATACGATAAATCTCAATTGAATATATATAATTTATATACATTGTCCCTTCAACTATGAAACCTTATAAATTCTCATTATTTACAATGAGGTCTCTATCAATGTTGCATCATTTAAATACCTAATCACTAACACTGATCCCACAATAGTTAACATAACTATCTTGTTCCAAGTCACATTCCATTTGGAGATATACCCAACAATATCCATATAATCTAGGTATAAAATACACAATTTCTAAATTATATCTCTTTTATAATGTGAATCAAAAACTCACTGAACATCTCATAATACTCCCCTATGGGCATTAACAGTCTTCAATATCATGCCCTATATCAGTATGAGTCCCAAATTTTATAATTATGAGTAAAAAAACTTATAGACCACAAATAATCACTACCAATTGAGCTCATAAATCAGGTATTTAACGTTAATTGAATATAATTCATCCACTTCAATTTAATTCATGAATAAAAACCTCAACCATCATTTTTTTGGGTTTTCCATTAACTTGACTCTCAATAGTAATTATATTTAACATACAAGAATATTTAAACCCTTGCGAAATCAATGGTTTTATCTTCATAATTCAATTCACATATCATTTAATAATAGTCTCATACCTTATTTAATTAAATTAACTATAAATTAATTACTTATGATTTATTCTTTTTACAACCCATCTGACCCAATTTAAGGAGTTTGAATATCCTATTGTTCAGTGTTTCCACTATCTAATATCACTATGTAAATATCATAAAAATTATTTCCCTGTATGGTAGATTCAATTGATGAATGAATTAAATATTTTAAAATTAATATTAAATCTCCCTTATTTGATAAATATATATTTAAGAAGGACGTAAATGTGAATAATTAAATTCATATTAATTAGAGTAAACTAAAATAAATAGTACATTATAAATTAACTAATTATAAATATATAAATCTCAATCTGGATTGAGAAAAATAATAGAACATGGAAAATAAAAAGTAATTGAAATAATATAAACCAATATGGAGAAGTTCTGGATGGTAATCTATAAACACATAAAATATATTATAAATTAAAATGAAATAATTGTTCTTATCATAAGAATTATTTATTTTTAATATAATGTGGAAGAAAGATCAATTCTAGATTATGAGGCATTTTTTTCCATAATGGAACATCCTCAATCAAAATATTATAACCAGAAAGTTATTTCTCTAGAGATTCTTAGATTCTAAGAATAAAATTTCAAATTTTTTCCCACTAGACATATATCATTATATGATTATATGTAGAAAAATAACACATTGAATGTTTAGATATTGTACAATGAAATACACACAAATTAAATCACTGAGAACAATTTGGAATACAAATAATATATCATATCACTCTCCATCATGGAGGACATAATATTATCTTCAATATAAGTAAATTATCATTTCATCATCTCATATTAATCCTCTATTAATAAAAATATATTATGTCCAGGTTGCCCCGGCGTCCCCCTCAGCATTCTCTGATCCATCCATCCTACCCAACCTTCCCCGGATTACTCTTTGCCCTAACGTCTCGTCCCTTCACCGAGGGGCTCCATCGCTTCCACCCTCCCTACAAGAGTTTTATGAGGATTCTAATCTCCATGGGTTATCTCTAATAGCTCGATTTGGCCATCAGCGCCCTTCCCTAGACAATTTTTCTCGCTTCTCCAATGCATCTCTACCCCTTAAAGATCTCGTAGTCGTCGGGCACCTGGACTCTCGTCACTTCTCTCTACGGTTTTCCAATGATGACGATCTTGCTGTGTTTTTGTCTAAAGGCCTTCATTCCTGTGGTGGTCTAGTTTCTTTCTTCTTCGGTGGAGCTACAACGTTCTTTGGAAGAGGGATTCACCATCTGCAGCTATCTGGGTGAGATTTTCTGGTCTACCCCTTCCCTTCCAGAACCACGCTATTCTACAATTTTTTGGTAATGTGGTTGGATGGTTTTTGGTTTTGATGAGGGATCGAGAACTCTGTGACATCCGATAGCACCCCAAATCTATGTGGAAGTCGATGTATCCAAACCTCCTTTTGAATAAGTATGGATTGTGGTGGAAAAAGAGCTTCAGTTCCACCAACTAATGACTTTTGAGAACTGGTATGACTACTGCACTTCCTATTGTCGACTGGGTCATCTTCAACAGAGCTGTCGTAAACTAATTCAGAAGTCTTCAAACTTGGTTGATAGCAGAATTGCCCCACCAGAGTTGCAAATAGCTGGCACCGCGGAACCCATTGGTCCTAGTATTTCATTAAAAAAGCAGGACGCAGCTACATCCCCTGTGGACAATGGTATGAGTATGCTTGATGGAAATTTGGCTTCACCACCGAAGAAGGATGTCCCAATGCCTAATCACAGTACCCAAATGGAAGAGTCTTCAAAGCCATCTCCTACCTCACCTGAAGCTAGGGTCAATGATGTATTCAATAGGCTTATCATAGATCTTAATGGTATGAAACAACCATTGGCATTGTATTCTCAGTGCAATGCTATGGGTATGGACAGAGAGTCTGGTTTAAATGGAACCCATTCTGAGATGGAAAGGGTTAATGTGGAAACTAAGGAGGGAATTTTCATGGCTCCTGGTTTTGGTCTTTATGAGGAGGCTGTTTGGTGACCTAGAAATGATAATGTTGATGCTTCTTAGAGAGGCACCAAGACACCAACAGGGAAGTGTTGGACCCATAATGGTGTTGAGACATTCATCTACTTTGACTGTTTGGACACCATTGAGTCTGCCCAGGTTGAAAGGGATGGGCAGACTGAGGGGGGTTCGGGATTTGACTAGGTCCAGGAGGAGGGGAAGTTACCTAAGAAGAATAAATATAGAGAATGCAAGGACTACTCATTTTTACCAAAGCTGATGGGGACACTGTCAGGTAAAAAATCTAAGCTAGGTGAGAAGGAAACATCATCTGCCAAGGCTGTCATACAGGAGGACCCCTAGGTTATGACCAAGGTGAACAATAATGGAATGGGAAGTTGTTCAAAAATGGTAAAGAGCATAAAAGAACCTATCATCTGCTCTGAAGAGGATATGATAATGGAATTTCTCTATGTCAACATCCCTCAGGAAGAGGCCGATATGATGGGAAGACCTATGAAAGTGGAGGTCAATAGCGAGCAGGCCAGGTGGATTGACAAACAAGATTTGATCCTAATGAGAGGATTCAACAATCGAAAAATCAGAAAAGTAGAATATATCCGAACATGGGACAAAATGGCGGATCGATTTGAAGAAATCACTGGGAAAGACCCTGATTCTAAGGTATGGTTAATGAATTGGAACTTGTATAGAGAGGAAATCACTAACAGGCTCAGATTATTCTTTGGTAATTTTTTATTTTCCTATGAGGCATCACCTCCGGACTAATTGGGCTTGTTTCTCCTGTTGCTGTGAAGTGTTTGGTGGTTTTTTCCTCTGCCTGTGGTTTGTGTGTTTTTGTTGGTTCATCGCAGGATTTCTTCGTTGGGCTAGGTTTCTCTGTCATCATCTTTGTAGGCCATTTGGGACATGGATTTTTTGGAGGGATGGAAACATCGGGAGGGACCATGCTTGCATGGGATCGCCGAGTGTCCTGCATGGGGATGGTGGTTGATGCTGTTGCTTGAATGAGGTATCCTATTTTTTCCTGTTTTTGTTTAGGGATGTTTTGATGTATTGTTGGACCCTTTGGTATCTCACATTTCCCGTAAAAGTGTTGTTCTTAATAAAAAATAATTTTCAGTCAATAAAAATCTATTATGCCAAATTTTACACGATCTTTGGCATCCACCTATCAATCCAATGGATTCGTATGAGCCTTGTAAAAAAATCTGTGTTTATAATGTATAAATGATTTTTTGATGATTCATATTGACTATGATTATGAATTGGTAATTTGGAAGAAATAATTATAATGTAAAATTTCAATAAAACAAAAAAAATAGAAAAAACACTAAACAAATAATAAAAAGGTTAAGTTTAATATGACATATAAATAAATGTACAGAATAATTCATTTATCAAAATTACAAAATAAAACCCCAATAATTTGTTTAGAAACATAAGACATAATAAATTTATGTTTTAATGAATAAAAGTACAATATAATTAAATACCAAACATTCTTATCTTTCATTAATTACTCCCCATTTATGTACTGTATTCTGGAAGATGTTATCCCATTATAGAAAGAAACTTCAAGTTCCATTCTCTCCTTAGATGATTCCTAAAAAAATAATGGAGGTTAAAAAAACTAAATTATAAAATTAATTCATAATTTATGATTTTTTAAAAATTCATTCAAAAGATTAATTAATTTGGTAAATTTCATCTCCTAATTTTTTTTCCTTATACCACATTTTGAAATTTTCACTCTACAGGGATTTATTCAATTGTTATTGTTTCTAGTATTTATTTTCATGAAATTTAAGTCAATCTAACAGATTTTTAACGTATATTACAATGTCAATGAATTTTGAGAGTTAGGATGTTGATCATCATTATACTCTTTAAAATCCCTTTTCAGATAAAGATGTTATTCTCATTATATAGTTTTAGTTTGATAAAATCTCAAATTGAATATGAAGAATTTATTACTATATATAATCTTAATCCATTTTTTATTCCAAAAATCCTTATTATAATTTATATACATGATTAAATTTCCTCATCTTGGGAATCTATTTAATTTATATCTGATCCATATAAGACAAAATACCTTGTAAAATGAAGTTTTCAAGATTATCATTTTTTTTTAATTTAGACTTTCCAATATTTTCCAATCTATTTTTTACATATATTTTAATATTTATTCACAATATTTGTTGGATCCATCCAATTTTTCATTGGAGGCTTTCTATTCCTCATTTTAATCTCCCTCTTCATTTAATGTTTTCTTAATAATTTCAATTATTTAAATATATATATTAAAATATTATATTTTTCTTTTAATTTAATTTTATAATATTATTTTTCAATATGACTTCTCAAATATTTCTTTCAGCCTGATAAACATCATTATATTGTTTCTTGGGTTCAACCTTTTATATTTTCTAGAGACAATAAAAGTGTTTTAAATTATTTTGTAATTATTTATCTATAATTTCAGATTCTAAATCCCTTTTATATTATTATGGATCCTATTTTTATTTTTTGGGATATTATAGTGACAAACTAGAAGATAAACATAAATTGATAGAATGTTTGGAGGTGACTTCCTTGATTTTTCCTTGTTGAGTATCCTTATCTTATTTATGAAGCGGTAGAGGTGAAATTGAGTTAAATGAATAATTAACATCAACATATAATACAATAATCTTGGTTTTTTCAAAAGGATTAATTAAAAATGACGGGCTCTTTCATAAAATATCTTATTTATCATGTTATCTTTATCATATAGTTATAGGACATTGAACAGTTTGTGAAAAAAAAAATTATTTCACAAAAAATAAAAACAAGAGAGAATGTTACTATATATTTATATTCTCTTTACCCAAACATTCTATTTATGGTATCGTCCATCATCTTCTTATATTATGCTTCTAATTTTCTCTAATATTTTATATTTTGAAGGTCATCATTCCTATTCTAAATATACTCAACAAGATTTCTCTATTTATTCCATATTGTATCTATATAGTGAAAGTAATTTCATATTTTTTAATATCAAGGGTTTCTTATTTCTAATATTTTAAACTTTTAGCTTCTTTATTTTTCTTCCCTTATAATCCTATTTAGCATCCTTTCATTTGGATATCTCTTTTACCTTATCGAAAACTATTTTTTATTATTGAATAGATTTATCATTCATCAACCTTTAATGTTTACTCCTTTCATTCTTATTTATTTTTATAATTTTTCCTTGTTAAAGGATATATCTCCATTTTGATAGAATTAACAAGGCTATAATTTATGGGTCATGGATTTATTGAAAACGATAGATATTTACTATGTTATTGAACATTTAGAATTTTTCATTGTTCTACAACACAAAAAGGTTATATTTTGTATTTATAATTCAATGTTCTATATGATTGTATCCATGTTTCATTTTCATAATATTTTTTTTATAGAAGGAAAATTCTTGACCTTTTTGGATTCAACAAAAATACTCTACCGTCATACGTTAACATTTAATAGAATATTTTTTTAATAATATAAACATATATTAGCATCCTATAATTCATGATTATAGAACATATTTCCTCAATGTAATCCCACATGAATTAAACCATTTTGAAATGTATCATTGAAAAATAAAATCAATAATATTTATATTCTAAACTATATCAGTTTCATTTTTACCATTACATGGAATGAAATATTATATGATTAACTAGTATATAATATTTTATTCTACTATAGAAATTTACATCTTATTACCATTACCCAGATCCAATATTGATTTATAATAATAATATATTTGTTGATTATGCTGAGCACTTCTGTATGTTTATTTGAACATAATATCAACACACCTTTATTTTCAATCCCAAAATTTTGAAAATATATAACATTTAACTATAATGTAATAAACTTATTCTATAAATTTTTCTAATTATTCTCCTAGCATTATTTTATAATAAATAGTTTGATAAAAATATTAAATGGGTATAGAGTTGTATGGATTCACCTTCTTCGATACCAGTGTAATTTGATCCCACTTTTGATTCTAATTAATCTGTTATAGAATCTATTCCATAATGTTATAAAACTCCATATCTATATGCATTCTAAAACTAACCTCTCAATAAATCATATCACTAGTATTGTTATATTTAGGCTTTTTATTGAAACTATTGACTGAACAAATTAATGGATCACGTGGTATCTGAGAGATATCAATGTAGTTATCATGGAGGACTATAAAATGGAATGGAAAAAATAAATATTGATATATATTAATTTTTTTAACAATTAATGAAATTATAATTGAATTACATATGGATATAAAGGTCATACTTGATGAAGGTGGTTCATTGTTCTAAATTATTAAGAAAGTTAAATCTTCTGAATACATTACATCGATTCCATTACGATCATAAATCCTAAATTTCTAGACATGTAGGTTACCTATGATGATTCAGATTCAATATAAATATAGAATATCCAAATATTTTTCCATAAAAGTTTTACTAATAATATAAGATTATAAGAATTTTGTTCCTCCTAGAAATACAATTCAGGTTTAATAAAAATATAACATCATCTAAAAGATTTTATTTCAAAATTTATATTCGAAATCATGTTTTTATCCACTAGATTAATATATATACCCTTGAACATATGTTAGAGTACATATATATAAAAAATACCCTCCCCCTATTTTGAATATTCTTTCAATATTTGGAGGATGAGTAAAAAAATAGAACAAGATCATTTGAAATTAGTAATATCCATATTCAGTTTTATATATTAAAATATTTCATAATTTAAGGAGATTGTTAAATATATTAGTAGCGTATTTATTTGATAAATATTTGAATAATATATACTTTAATACATGATTCATAATGATGTGTTTTTTAATATCTATGTTCTTTTGAATATAGAGATGTGTTAGAATTTTAGATAATGAAATGTAATTTGTAATATCACAAAAAACAAACAATTTATTAAAGATAATTTTAAAAAATACATGGTCTATATCCACAATAATTGTCCATAAAAATAACTAATTGATACATATTTTTTTTTAGTTTTGGAGAGTATTTCTGAATGTTTTTTATTTTTAGTCCATGAAATTAATGACCCTTTAAGAAAGTGACATCTATTTTGATGTTATTTTTCTTTCAGTTTTACATCATGTGAATTATGCATTTGAATAAAACTTTAGTATGAATTCAGATCCATGATGATAGAAAATTCTATTTTTTTAGTTCCCATTAGAAAATAAATGTTCTATTTAAATAATTTATGATTATATTCCTTCATAATTTTTTAAAATTTCACACATATAAAAACAAAGTATTATCAAAACCAAATAATTTTAGTATATCTCTGATATAATTATTTTGGGAATAGATAATTCCTTATATTTTTAATTCAATTAAATTCTAATAAAAAATTTTATTCTACAATTATTTTTAACTCAAATTCACTTTGTTTTGGTTTTCACAAACTATCTGTAACCGAGTTTTTGGTGGATTCAAAAAATAATACCATCAAAAAATATTTTTATTATTGTAGTATCCTTAAATAATTCATTGATAAAATGGTTTGGATTTTCTATTACTTTAGAAAAATAATTTTGATCTAAAAATTAATGTAATCTATCATAATAATCCACTGGTTCTTGTTTAAGTCGATATGGACCCCTACTAAGTTAATATACATATTCTAATTTTTAATTGAAATTTATAAATTATGTCATTCATTAACAAAAACATCCTATTAAATATATTTTTTAAATATGACATTTAATACATCGACATAGAATATAGTAATATTTAGATGAAAAATAATGAAATTTCTCAATTTCAATTTGAGTTATTTGGAATTTCCCAATGAAAAGTTGTCAATGGAGTGATAATATATATTTAGTTCACATGATTCTTAGGAATGTTCTTAGTCTTGGGATGGGTATTGGATATCCTAATTATGATTACTTAATGCTAGAGTGGTATGAATGAGGGATTGGGAAAATGGGTGATGTGTGAGATGATTTTGCATCTATCGTATGGTTGAGAATTACCCCTTTATCATTGGTAGTGTCATCATCTATGACGTGTTCATTAAAAGTCCTCAAAGAAAACATATGGTGTAAAATAGGGGTTTCTTTAGATAAATTAACTGAGATCTCTCTTTATGATACATGAGTCAAGACCCATGTATGGGTCAATGTAAATTTTTTATGGCTTAAAAATGATTCACCAAGAGATGTCAGTGTGTTTGGATTATAATGGTCCTTTATTTCCACTATGATGTTGAGACGTAAAATTGGTGATTAAGTTGGGCTGCCCTAATGATCCTTTGGCCTAAAATTCCTTGGGTATGTCCAGTCAATATGTTGTTGGAGATACGGGTTTGTATATATGATGAGGTACTTTATTAGGTATGAGTAACCCATCAACTATATTCATGGGTGATAGAGGGATTCATGTGAATTTATTGTGTCATTCCAAGTGTGACCATATTTTCCATGATAATATTAGTTTGTTAGGCTAGTCAGTTGAAGATATGTCCTTCATTAAATACGTCTAATCCATGTGTTACTAGTGTGTGGTGTTTAGATTGGTATGGGATGCATTGAAGGAACATGATGTTAGTAGGAAGTAAGTGCCTTAGATATGGGATCTATAGTGGGCATACTAATTTGATATATGTAGTATGATTCATGGATAGAAGTTGCGGTGACCCATACATCTGATGTGATAACTAATGTAAATTTAGTGTGGGACATACCCATGGATATAAACAAAGTGAGAGGGTGGGTTTGAAGGATGAGGAAAAATATATTATCTAAAGTTAGATTTTAGATAAATAGGTTTGGTTTGATACCCTTCCCTAAGTGAGAGATAAGAGAACATGATTCATGGTAAGACCCTAACCATAATATGGGTGTATTGGTTGGGATATAGTACAGGAAACTAACCTAAGAGGGAGGGTTTATGTTGATATTTATTAGGGTAAACAACTATAACTGGGTGGGTGATGGTTGAGGTTTTATATGGGGCCCTAAACCAAGTGAGAAGATAGAGGAGAAGACTCAGTAGGGTATGATCAAGATTTAGTATAAAACCCTACCTTGAGTTAGATGGTACAAATTGAGAAATGGTATGAAAACCTACCTTATGTTAAATGGTATGGGTAGGAGTTTGTGACATGGTGATACTACTACTTACATTAATGGTGGATCTAGGTATTATTGGGAGTATTATTTGATCTCCTGACACATGATGAACTGATGCACATTGTTTATAACATATGTTCTGTTTTTTTATTACTCATTCATAAACATGTATATGATGGAATCTATTATGAACACTTGATGAGAAACATCTAAGATGTATTTATCACTCCCTTTATGGAAATCCTAGTGTGTGCCTAAAACCCGTGTTTTATATTTGGATGAAAAAAAGTTGTACATTAGGTTGGGATATTATAGCAACCCATACATTTATTACATTGATATTAAATATTAATTGATGAATATTCAATATATTTTACAAATACATTCTTTAGGACCAAAAATGGTTATATTATTTGGATACTAGATAAACAATCTTATTATTTCATGAAATAACATCAACATTACCCACAAATATTTTCCAACATGGTAATATTATTTAACATACCCTACATAAAACCATTCTTCATATCTTTGGGAAGGAAACAGGGAAAATTGGTATCTAAAATGTTCAGTAATGGTAAACAAGTGAGTTATCAATGATCACTTGAGCATAACATGAGCATAAGGCTATGAGAACATGAGCATAACATTTGAAAATCCATTCCCTTATTATAATATATAATAATTTTAAATCATGGTGTAAATAAAGTAAGTTCATAATACATGAATCATAAGTGAATAAAAAACATTTGTTGTGAGCGCATAAAATTTGAATATTAAATAATATTTTGGAGTATACATAAGCATAGAAAATAATTTCCCTAGTCAAGTATTTCTACTAAGAATTTCATACTGGATTAGGTTCACTCCTCATTCCATTATATCTATATTCATGGTTCACTCCCAATACAATCATATTGGATAGAGTCCCTAACTGAAATATGTTTACTCACCATTCGATCCCTTATTAACACATTAGATAGCAATGTTTACACAATGCATTTGAGGGAAATATAATTATGGTCTCACTTGAAACATAATAAAATAATTCTACATATGTTTTCCACAAGATCATAAAACATTAATCATATCATCATATCATAACCCAATGAAAGTAAATGTGATTCATAAATATTTCATTATTCATTATAGAAAAACCCCTGTAAAAAATGGGTTTCATAAATGTTTCATTGTAACTTAAATAATATATTGGAATGAAATTAGTTTCATAGAATCATCCTTAAATAATTATCATCATAATCAATGAAAAGAATGAATTTATATTGTTTAATCAGATCATGGATATAGTAAATAGTATGTATCATCAAAAGATGTAATCATAAAAGAAAAAAAAATCCTTTAATAGGTCATCAAAACAATTTTTTCGAGCAAAATACCCATTCCAAATTTAAATCTTTTATTAAAATTCAAAAAAAAATCCAAATATTAACAAAAACATTTTTATTATTGAGAAAAGTCTAAAATATTAAATTAATATTCAATGCATTGAGTGATCAAAATGATATGAAATTCTGTTGATGTTTTGTATTGAAATACAAATATTCCTTTTAAATTTTTAGCAAAAGTAAAAAGTTCAACTTTCAAAAAACTACAAGAAGATTATATTTAATCAATTTTATAAAAAATAAATCATGTGTAAAAATTAATTTAAAAAAATCAAATTTGATTAACTTAAACATTATTTATATTATTTTTGAAAATATTGATGTGGGAAAAATGATTTTTGACCAAAGAGAGAATTAATGTTAGATTTCATTAAAGAATTATTTTAGTCTCTTCAGTTCATTAAAAGAGGGAAATTAAATGGATACAATTAATCTCCATAAATAACCATAGTATAGTAAATATAATGAGTTTCTAGAGAGGTATATCATAAAATTACATCATGTTAAAATTAATCAGAAAATCCAATAAAAAATCTGGTAAAGAAATTAATACCCTACCAATTTGGAAAATTTTTAATCATAAATACCATGCAATAATAACATTCAATGAATCATTAAATATCATGAAAATAAGGGTAATAATGATAAAAAAATTCAAATAGTAATTATATACCCCTCATAAAGAAAAATAGGTTCATAAAATCAAGCATGTCTCAATGAAACAATATTAAGATGAAGAATACTTACAACGTTTGACATATCTGAATAAAAACATCCTTTAAGATTTAAAATCATATATATTCTAAAATCCTCATAATATTCATGATAATAATCACAAAATAAATTCATCTTTAGGTCATAGACCACATTAAAAACTATTGATGAATATGGCTTTTTTCTTAGTGAAAAAACTGAGTCAAAAATCTCTAACCTCAGGATTGACTTTCATATAAGGAACTCTAATATAATTTATAATAAATTTAAATTAATATTATTATATAATATAATAATTTACATATTTTTAATATTATATATGATACAATTATAAAATTTTAACACACATTTACTAATAATTCCTTATTGAAATCATTGTTTTCTCGTGTTAATTGTTTCATTTATCAAGAGAATTTAGGTTTGGTAGTTCTAGAAATTTTACAATGATTAAAGTACCATAATATGTACAATTTTAATCATGATATATATATATAATATGTATTCATTATATATATTTATATTTATCCATAAAATTTAGATATAAAAAATGAATTACTTTATTCATGGTGATGGTAGGTCGTGCGTGAGGATGAACATTGTTTTTACATTTTGAAGGATGGAATTAAAGAAAGGTAAATAATAATTCAACATTAAAGATTCATTATTATAAAATATATATCATATAAATTCATTAAATATATAATTATTTTCATCCATTAATAGAATTAATGTAAAATGGATCGCGTCGCTTTATAGAAGTGGTAGTCCATACTTATTCAAGAGTGACATTATCATTTTCAAATAGATTGGAAGGTAAGATAGTAGATATGATATTAGAATTGTAGTTACATAATTATATCATAAATATAATATATATTAATTATCTCTATCTTTATAACTTTCCAAGTAAAATGGTGATTAAAAATGAATTTCGCTGCAACATGGAGATGGTAAGTCATACTTACGCTTTATGGATGTTTTTTCTTTTTTTATGCTGGAGAAAATGTGGATAATGGTTCTTCCATTACCATAAAAAAATTAATCATTTAAAGATAATTAATTAATTATTTTATAATGTATAACATGGATTTATATGAGTTATAAGAATAAATAAAATTGAAAATTCTCAGTTAAATGCTATACCTCTTCGTTGAGAAACATCTTCTGGATTACACCTTAAGCCTTAAAAGGATAGTCTTTTATAAAGATAATAAGATATAGGATGTGGGTAATAAATCTAAAATGTATTATGGATGTTATTGAATGATATATAAGGATAAAAAATGAATAAATAAGTAGAGGAGGTTCCCTTTCGTATTTGAGGGGAGTGAAACACTTCGAATTACTTGATGCTTTAAATTAATATAGATTCATATTCTTAGAAAATTGATCCAAATTGATATATTTATAATATGAGATGGATATGACTATATATAATGGCATATAATACAATTTATTCAAGTTTTGGTTATGTTTTTACAGTTATATATTTGTTTTAACCCGAATTTACCTTTTTTTGACAATTACAGTGACAACAATGTTTACTACTCATTAAAGGTAATTAATGTTGGAATAAAAGAAAAAGTTACCAATTAATGGACCATGTTTGAAATACTAAACCATATCCCATTAAATTAGATCAATATAAATTTTTTATTAACTTTATATAATTTAATTAAATATTTTTTATTATATAATATAATTAATGTCATTTTTAGTACTATTCATTTACTTTAAAATTGATAAAAACATGATAACAAACAAATTCCAATATAAACATTTAAGGAATCCCTAATAATTTATATTTTTTTGATAAAAATCATGGAACGCAATAATTCCTCAAAATTATAGTACTTTTAATATTTTTTAAACAATTGGTTTTAATTTTATATTATTTAAATAAATATTATATCGGCATTGAATTATAATTTAATGTAAATATTCAATCACTAAAAATTATAAATAAATTGACATGATAAAAACATTTAATTATAATTTCAGATAAATATTTATAATAAAACTTATACTCTTTTTATCCTTATAAAATTTTTTGGAGATATTTAAGTCAATAGAGTAACATTTTGTATTTACTCTTTAATTAAAATAATATAATTGTCATAATAAAAGGAAAAAATGGAACCATGTGTACATATGGTTTGTGATTAGATGGTATTATTTTAATTTCACTCATATAATGAGATAAAGTCGAGTATAATAGAAATTATAAATCCTTATACTGATGTTTTAACCTTTTTTTACCAGGGTTCCCTTACCGAGGTGATAAATATTCAGCATGGTTACCATTCTTGATGAGTAAAAATAAAAAAGACCTATTTTAGAATTTTTAACCTCTTAATTTAAAATATGGTAATCCATTTTCAATATTAAATCTCTATAAGTGGTAAAAATAAATTTTAATATAAATTTGTAAATTCAAATGAAAACAATGTATATAGAAATTCCTTTTGACATATAAAAACTAAATTATGTAAAAATAATAATTATTAATGATTTATATATAATTAATTATATTATTTTAATTCAAAATAATTATATTTCACTTTAGGATGACATCAAGAAAATAATGGTAATTTTTTTATTTCATGATTTAATGAAAAGAATATACAATATTTAAGAAATTGAAATTTTCACTGTTTACTAAAAAATCAATCATTTACAAAAATACATATATTTTAAAAGAATAATTATTTATATGATAATAATGAAAATGAAGTTAATTTTATAAAATATAACTTCAAAATTTTGAATAAATTATAAATCAATACATATTTATTTATTACAACCATTATAAATATAATTAATAGTTTTTTATTCATATTAACCCACCAATTTAAAGGTTGTGTTACAAAGGGGACATTTAGACAATAATATTATTATAATATATCCTGATTTTCTTAATGCTCAGTTTTTCATGTTAAGAAATATATCAAGATTATTATTCATTTAAAATATTTTTTTATGTTCAAATCTCCCAATTTAAATAAATTACACCCACTCATTTTTACCTCAATCATCAAAGATTTAATATTATAAAATACCTTTATTTGAAACATGCATCGTAGAGGGGTAATAAAACTTCTTTATAATTGTAAATGTGGGAAACATATACGTTACCTGAAATGACACATAATCATGCAACTAGATAAGGATAATATTTTTGGGATGTTGAAATTTATACATGTTGGGGAAAATAACTATCTAAGGATTAAAATATATTGATTGACAACATGGTCCTGAATCATTTAATGACTATAGAACCGAAAATATGTAATGGGAAAAAACCATCGATTCATCTGAAATGAAGGTAAAAGTGTAAAATTTTTATTTCATAAAATTATCCCTAAAGTTGATGGATTATTATACTATAATGATAGTGAACTTGGGAAAATATTTGTAGATAATTTAATTCCATTTCATAAGAATAATTTAATTTTCTGGTCTTACTTCAATTAATTTCCACTTTATCTCTTACCCTAATAAGTCAATATTCAAGATGAATTATTCATTTTTGAAGCGCTAAAATTAACATTTAATGGATTATAAAATTAATTGAATAATGATATTTTATCCTTATATATCTATTTATCATCAAAACTGAAATTGATATCACATATTATACAATATGGATAAATCTTCATATGAAGAAATAGTAAATTAAAATCCAAAATCTCAATAGTATCATATAATGTTAAACGTAATCCATTTCATAAATAGTTACCCTTATGACTCCTCTAAAAAAAATTTGACCAAATTCAAAACCAAAAAATCATAACGATTTGCTCATGATTTTTTTGATGATTAGCTTTAACATGTATCCTTAGACAACATGAAGTAGATCATAATGTCACATAATAATCATGTGCATACCATGACCATATATCCGTCTAAAACATGATTATACTTCTCCAAAATAATCCAACTAACATTAAAACCTCAATATGAACCCAAATTATTCCTAAAATTAGCTCTGTAGAATATATTTCATAAATAAAAATAGTAATTATGTTTTTAAAGATTACCTAAATCATGTTTTAATGAAATTAATTACAAATTTCTAGGACACCAATATTATCCCATTTAATTTATCAATTTTAATAATCTCTTTATCTTAGCAAAACATTATTATCTCAATAGTGGAAACATATTAAGGGTCATCTTTCCCTCAATAATGTGTTTTCAAAAAATATACCCTTACCACTAAATCACTTTTCTATGTCATCAATGTCATTCATCATATTCTTGAAAATATTTAAATCAAAAGTGTTACATAAAAAAAATTATATATTTTATGATTTTTATAACTATAATACCATTGTTAAAAATAATTCTATTACATGAATATTGTATCTCAATATATAAACACTTCAATAATTACACATTATTATTAAACCATTAACTAGGGTTTATCGCCTTATTCATTAATTCCTTATTCTTTTAATATATCATTTTTAGCCTCATCATCGTCAATAGAAAAACCATTATTCATATAAAACTATTTATGACCTTCTTGATATTTTCCCCGATGACATCATTTATTTATAATTACCACAATTTCCACATATGAAACATTCAACCTTCAAAAATACCTTAGGGATCCCATTATTCACCTCCATTGCATTAACTAAACATTTCATTTTTTCTCAAAAATTACAATCTTTTTATCCTTATTTTCCACATAAAAAAACATATTCATTTTCCTCTAATACATTTCTTTCAGTTCCTATATCCACATCCTATTCATTTATGAATTTATATCTTTTTCCCTCCTTTGCCGTCATGAAACTCCATCTTTTTATTATTATGTGTGTCTGGAAAATCACCCAAGATGAGATTGTTAATCATATAATGAGATAACTGATTAGGCATAATCATAAGATTTTTATTTCTATCTATTATTTCATTTAATTTTTCAGGAGAAAATCATTGCATTTTCCATCAAATTTAGGATTATCATGATTCCTTCAAGATTTATCTATTTACTAAAATAAAAAATTATAGTGTGAGAAATGTTAATCATATTGATTAATCATGGATTCATAAAAAAATTATCACTAGGATATCTAAATCTTGATTCCTTATTTTAAATCTATGACACATTTGTTTTTAACTATTTCATACTATATCATCATATATTCAAATCATTCATAGTAGTTTTCAAATAAAACTTGAATTAACCCCAGAATACCCGTAGTAGTTTCAAACTAGGTTCACGGTAATGGAAAACTCACTGTAAAGTAGAATGATAGTCAATATATACTTGAGAAACTGATTTTTTAGGTTATTAACCCTAGATGAATCTATTCTAAAATCAAATCCACTTTTATTATCCATGTATAGATTAATTCATAGTAAAAACACACAATTTATACCTTACTAGATCTTTAGGTTGTTATCATATACATATACTTATCCCAAGTATTTTTACCAACGTTCTCTTTTCCAAATCTAAAAATATTGACTAAACTATTCATATACTACCAATTATAGTGGCCCATTTTTAATACATAGATATTATATCCTAATTGATAAATATAAAATAGACTTTACACATACGTGATCTAGGACCACAAAGGATTAGTGTCATTAGATACTAGATACAAAATCATCTTATTACATGGAATAACATCAAAATCTCTCACAAAAATTTTCCCACATTATAATTTTTTGTACATAATAATAATATATCATTTCTTTATAACCTAGGAAAATTAATAATTAAAAAGGGTGAGTTTATATGCTATGGAAGTGCAAACAAGGGATATATAAATAATCACTTGAGCATAAAATGACTATAATGGTATGATAACATGATCACGACTTTGGAAAATCCATAACCAACCTATCATAGATCATAATCTTGAATCACATTGTAATGTAATAAAGTTCCTAAGATATGAATCATAATAGAATCCCATTATATGATCTCTTAGGGAATAAAAGGTTTATAAGACATATGTTTTTTGAATGGATATAATCATAGAAAATCATTTCGTTAATCATGGATTACTGTCGTGACTATCATAGTGAATTGGGATCACACCACATTCCATTATATTTTTAGTCTATGTTTACTCGTAAAACTATCATAGTGGACAAAGTCCCTTTTTTAACTTGGTTAAATCCCTATTCTAGTGCTTACTATATTAGGAGATATCCTTCATTACCCAATGCATTGGAGGACTATATAATTCGGATCCCTCCCATCACATAACGAACAATAAAATATATGTATTCCACAAGGCCATAAAAACTTCATTATATCATCATATCACAACTTTTGTAAAAAAACATGTTATATAAAAATATTAACGTTCATCATAGTGTAACTTATAGAAAATAAATGGGTTTCAAAAAGGCTTCATCATTACTTAATTAACTCATTTGAAATAAATGTGTTTTCATATAATCGTCCTTAAATAATCATCATCATAAGACATCCAAATAATTAAAGTTGATGTAATCATTGGATCATAACACTAGGAAATCATATGTAACCTCAAAGGATTTTTTCATAGATTCATCATGCATTTAAAAGATCATTGGAACATTTCTTGAAGAAAATAAACATTTCACTTTCAAATAACATATTTAAAATAAAAAAATCCACAAAATATTAAGGAAGAAATTATATATAAATAAATACCTTTTTAAAAGATAAGGGAACCCCCAAATAACTGAGCAATTATGATGGATAAAAATTTGGTTCATTCCATTTATGGAAAAAAAATTCATTTCACATTTTCAGTAAAAAATAAAAAGTACATCATTTTGAAAATGAAAATAGGATTCCATTTAATAAATTTTATAAAAACTAAAACATGGGGAAAATTTCATTAAAAAATCATTTTAGATTAGTGAAAACATTCTTTAAAACCTTTTAAAAAACATGGATATGAAAGAAAAAATATTTTGACAAAAGTTATAAATATAGTCATTTTTTCTTAAAAGAATTTTATTGTCTCCTATGATTTTAAAATATTGAAAATGGAATTAAAATATTTTATCTCCATAAAAAACCATAGGATAATATAATTCTTGAGTTCTTCGATATGTGAATCATAAAATTCCATCATTGAAAACATAATCATAAACAATCCCAATAAATAAACAGATTACAACATAAATCCCTTACCACTTAAGTAACTTTTGAAACATAAGTTATAGAAAAGAAAAAATTCATATAAAAGTTTTTTATAAAGAAAAATATATAATAATTATATTATATGTACATGGGGTATCATATACACCTCATAAACACAACTAAGTGTATAAAATCAAACATGTATCAATGAGATGATGTGTTTTCAATGTACATAACTCATGGGGTGCCTACAACATAGAATTATCATTTATGATGTAAAACCTTTAGCCTAGTGGGTTTAACCATGAAGCATGTATTCTATTATTCATTATTCAGGTAGTATCACCTCTCCGTTCAATCCTATATTCAATCCCATATGATTTTGAGTATCTCTACTCCTATCGGATCACATTTCTCAGTTAATCGTCTTTGTAGTGGTTGGGATATATCTATTTGGGTAAGTGACATTTTTTCTTCATTATTACCATTGGTCATGGAATATCCATTTCACTACATTTTTTGATCTGTTTATCTTGTAGAGATATTATTCTTAATCCTTTCTATATTCTGGGTGTGATCTTCTTAAAGAGTCTAGTACTTATGTTGGTTGTGTTGTGGTGTGTGGGTTCTTTTAGCAATGTGTTGTTTTATAATCTATTATTACCATTTTTTATATTTTATTGATTCTATGATGATATAATAAATTTTACTTCCTATAGTGTTTTCTTTTCATTCATTCCGTTGTTGGTGGACCTTGTTGTGGTCCTGTGGAACCTGAGTTTGAGGAAAGTGGTTTATTCATAGAATTTTGTTATATGAAACACGATTTTTCTAGGTTCATAGAAAATTTTAAAATTAGTTGGAAGGTTATATTTTTGGTTTTGGATATGGGTTTTTGAGAAAATATGGTTTTCCCCTTGTTTTTGTAAAAGAAAATGTATTTTAGAGGCATTATGAAATGGATTTTTGAAATAGTTTTAAATGTATGGATTTGATGAAATTATATGGAAAATATAGAACATGGAAGGAATTTTTTAATTATAATTAATTTGTAGTAATATACCTCTTCTGTTGATACCATCAAGGGGTTTACTCATGGGTTGTTCCTTTATTCTTTAGCCAGTTTATCTAGGGACTTATTAGAAATTATTAGGAGGTTTGCTTTCTAGGGTGATCCTATGCTCTTTAGACTTGAAGGGTATGTCTATATACTGAAAGAGAATTATTTTCTATGTTTGGGTCTGAGTATTCTAGATATCCTTACATATATCGATCATTTGTGTGATGTTACATATGATTTTTGGTCTGTACTTCTTGGATATGATTACATTCTTCATATGTTTGATATGATTTAAAATTATTTTACCAGGATTATTTAAAAAAATAGAAAATGGGGATGTTTTTATATGATTTTTAGATAAAAAACATTTAACTAATTATCATTCATTTTTTTATTAAAGTTCTGCATGTTTGGATTTTTATATAGATACTTATTATGGAACGGAAAGGCGGGATCTTACTGATCATGTTTTCTCACACCCATTTGGATCTATGTATCCTTGATTATTCCTTTTTATATAGGGGATTTATATGTTAAAAATTGATGTATAAAAGATTATATAAACCATGTTTGGGTAGTTGGTGGTGTTATGGTGTGAGTTTTTTCATACTATCACTTAGAGTAGTCAGTTTCTACTTTTGTTGTCCTTTGTTGTTGGACTTATACTTTGGGTTATTTTGACTACATGAACCACGTTGTTTCAGCTATCTTATATCAGTGTTATGGCATATAATTTCATTTTTTATCTTTGTTTTCTCTGATTTCTATATATATATTCCATGTTGTCTACTTCAGGTTAGTGGAAATAATTCCCTTTTCTTGTTGTTTGATTCTCGGGCACTAGTCACCAGCCAATGGGGATTAGTAGTTCCCATCAAGTGTGTGGTATATCAGGTTGGGTACCAAGATTGAGGGTAACTATGGTTGGTTTGTTACTGATAAGATCAAGTTTCGCATGTGATGATTCAATGTATGATTTGTGCCTTATCTAACATAGAACCATTACTTATATACACAGGTATGGTTCATTTCATTTCTTAATCCCTATCTAAAAATAATTTTATTCCCATTGATTATCTATCCCATAATTTGGGTCCAGATATTCTTATTAGGATCGATTTTACAATTTTTCACATCTACTAATAGTGAAAGCTAATTCATAGTTGAGAGAGTTTTACATAGAACCTCTTACTAGTTTCAAAAAATCTATATGATATCATTCTGGGTATAGAATTGGTATCCCAAGTATGTGACTAGGTTTAATATCACCATAGGAGGGTTATATTTCTATATGTGGATGGGATGAGATTCTCCTTCAAAGGATACATGGACATGATGAAAGATTAATTTTCACATGAGATAATGAAGTTGTAACTTATATTCTATATGTTAACATGCTTGGACCTTGTTGTAGTGGGTTCTTTATATAATTGAATTTCAAATTTTGTGGATGAGTGCATAGATATCTTCAAGAAGGATGTTCTGGGACTATCTCTTAGTCTATAGATCTAATTTTATATTTATTATCATCTTAGTACCAGAATTATATCTTATAAGGTATATCAGATGGCCCCCAATGAGATCTTGATACTGAGGGTATATATTACGGACCTCTGGGAGAAGGGTTTCATCAAAACTAGTGTTTCCCCCAAGTTGTATTTTATATTGTTAATTACAAAGTCATAGGGGAGCTTAAGGTTGTGAATTGATTATTATCATCTGAATTAGGTGATTATTATGAATAAATACCCATTCCTATGTATTGATGACCTATCTGACCTGTTATGGGACATGATATGGTTCTGATATATTGACCTCGCATTTGGATACCACCAATCGCTGGTTCACAAGGAGAACATTCCAAAGATGGTGTTTTATGGTTTCTTTGGGAATTATTAATTTTTAAAGATTCATTTTAGTGTTAATATTTCCCCTATTATCTTTATGGGGGTCATAATCTATATTTATAGCCTTCCTAGTATCGATTATTGGTTATCTATGATGATGAGATTCTAATTTACTATACATCAGAAGAGGAGAACACAGTTCATTTAAGCATGACCCTATGATTACTATTGGAGCACTAGTTATATGGTAGGATCTGGAATTTTAAATTCCATACTATATTGGATTTTTTATAAGTAATATCATCTCTAAAAATGGTGTAGTTATAGACTTGGAAAAGATAGAGGAAGTAATAGCTTGGAACACACCCAATAGCATATCTGAGGTGATGATTTTTTTTTGTTGGGAACTATTAGAGGTTCATCAAAACTTTTTTTTAGGATTTTGGACCATTCGACTATATTGACATGAAAAGGGAATTCATTCACCTATATAGTGTATTTTAAAAAATAGATTGATAAGTTGATGTAGAGGGCTACCAGTGCTCATATTTTGATGCTTTTATGGGAAGGTGTGGAATATGTGGTGTACTATGATGCCTTTATAAAAGTAATTAGGTTCATATTGATGTAGAGGAAGGTGGTATATCTTATTGGTCCATTAAACTGATATACTATTATAGAACTATGAGACCCATGACTTATATTAAGAAAAAGTGGTGTTGGCCCTAATTATATGGAGGCATTATCTTATGGTTAAGAAATTTATAGTTTATCCACATCATTAGATTTTCATTTATATATTTTTAAGAGATTACTTGACCTGATATTAATACATCATCTAAAGTTCATATAGCACTATGATTTAGAGATAGTTTATACATTAGGGAAGAGAAATTTGATGGAATATGGCATTAGAAGGTAGATTGTTCTCACTTGGTATGAGAGCTATCAGAATAATTTCCCTTGTTACCGTTGACCCATGTGGAGAAGAAACGTAATAATTATCGATAGTTGATTTTAGTGACTCCATATCATATCCAACCTATGATAGAGGCATCATTAGGGGAAATTATTATTGTAGTTTTACATGACCATTTATCTTCGAGATATTCACCATTTGGTATTTGTGAATGTTGGATGCATGTCACCCTTTTCCAAGGATAGATAGTGGTTTCTATCAAATTTCATGAGGATGTGCTGGGAAAGCACCATATTTACCCCTTATACGTACATATAGGACAGATGAATACATACATGGGCCATTGATGCCGGTTTTGGTGGGAATTTATGAGGTATATTATTATTTTGTTTGTTTCTCGATGAATCACCTATCAATAGGTGAAGTAAAATAATCTGGTTACATTATGTTTAAGTAAACCTCCTGATATCTTATAGAGGATGTGGTATGGAATGTTGATGGATTTCATGTTGAGGTTTTGTGGAAAGTGAGAGGCTATTAAATTGTTTGGATAATTTTTGATCATCTTACCACGTTGGATCACTTTCTTATCATCCATGAGTAGAGTTTGGTAGAGATTTTAGGGTACTTATATACATAGTGGGTCTTCCTACTTAATGGGTTACCTTATTGATTTTCATTGTATTTGATTCTTGGTTCACATGATAGTTACGGAGAGGTTTTATTGACACTTTTCATACCTACTTACAGATGTTTAGGTTGTTTCACCCCTATAAATATGGTTAGATAGATAGACTCATCATGTTTTTGGAGATATGCTAACAACATATGTGTTGGACTTCAATCGGAGTATGGAAGATTACATAAATTTCATCGAGTTTTCTTATAAAAAAAATTTTCACTCAACTATTAATATATCTCCATTTTAGGATCTGTATGAAAGGCCTTTTAGGTTACCCTTACACTAAATAAATAGAGGGAATTCATCTCTTATTGGACTTATGTTGGTGTAGATGACAATAGAGATGGTTTAGGTGATCTACGATCAAATATTGAGCACTCATATTTGATAGAAACAATATATAGACTAACATTATAAATCCTTTTAGTTTGAGTGTGGAGACCATGTGGTCCTAAAGGACTCTCCACAATGATATTTATAGAGGTTTAGTTGGGGTAGGAATCTATGCTCAAGGTTCATTGGGTCATTCTGGGTCATGTACAAGGTTAAATTGGTTACATACCAACTATACGTACACAAAAAATCGGAATGTGTTCATTATATCTTCCATGTGTCACAACTAAGGAGATTCATGAATGACCCATCCCATTTTATTAAAAGGGTTGAGTTGGACATCGAGGACAGAACCACCTTTTTTGAGTTCCTGGTGGCCATTAAGGATTAATAGGAGAGGGTCCATCATGGTCAAAATATATAACTTTTATGAATTCTTTGAAAAAACGGGAACCACAATCAGATCTTGTTGGAGCCTAAGATTCAGATGTGGTCCCAGTACCCTCACTCTTATGAGAAGGATTTTCTTGTTCATGGTGAAAATCCTTAAAGGTGTAAAGAATGTAACTAATGTGGGTTTGATGTCTGGTCCCTTTGGATATTTAATTATATTAATATAGGGTTTCATTTGGAGTTAACAAATTTTTATGTGTGTCTTGGGACCCAGTAATTGATATATTGAATATATTAAATATATTAAACAATGCACACAAATCTTTTTGGAAATAATATAATTCCCATTAATAGGAGTCTCAAAAGTTAAATTTTAGACCATTATGAATTTTTTAATGTATATTTTACCCTATCCATGAATTATGATTTGTTTTAATTAGGGCCCACAATGGTTCCCAATCATGGGTGAATAATAAAGATAAATCGAATAATTAATTAATTTATTCATTTTATAAATATTATTTGACCTATCAGTCTATCTATTTAATCTTCCAGTTGAAAAATATCTAGGGATAACTGTTTATCCATAGTATATTGAAGGAGTATGTTCATGGAAATATTTCTTAGACTAGGACTGAGAGACTATGGGATATATGATATAATTGACAAGGATCACTAATATAAGAAACAAAAATAAATTATTCATCAAAAATCAATGAAATGGTTTGGTATGACTAATTGTTTGTGGATTATTTACATATTATTTAGAATTACTAGCATGGATTATTATTCCTTCTTGAATACCATGCTTTCATTCCTTTCAATATGATTCCATTGTTAATTTATCTTTTGTACCTAAAATAATTATTGTGTCATATTTATCTTCTCTTTAGGTTCTCAATATTGGTATATATATTCATGTTCTCTACATCAATTATTTATTTCACTTTATTTAGTGTTCCATTCTCCCCACTCACATGAAATTTTCTCCATTTTCCTATATTAGGATAGAAATATTCATAGTATTATTGTCTGAATAGAAATATAACCTAATGCCCATTTTGTTTTGTGTGATCATCTATAATGGTGATGATTTGTGGAAGTTATGATGATCCATGGTGGATTGTGGATATACTAATGAGTATTGGACCTCAAACAATAATGTGATGCCTTACTGGAAATTTTTTGGGGTGATTAGATCTCATTCATCAGGTGAAGGATGGTTGATATCTATCCTTAGGTGATATTACAACCATGGTTGATGCATAAGATAAAAGATCTGGTGTGATTTTTAGTGAAATCAGAGGAGTGAACGGAATGAAAAATATTTATGAAGACGTATCATACTTCTATAAAATTACCCACTATAATTTTTATGTTTTGGAATAACACATATTGTGTAGTTAACTTTCTATGGTGGCTTAGGTTTATAATCGATCTAAATATCACATGGTTGTGTGAAAAAACCACACACCTTGTGATCCTACATAGCTAGTCATTCTGTATATAGGGATTACATTATTAGGACCTTATGTGGTCCCACATTTCATGTTCCTTGGGAAGCACACCATATATATTAATTCTCAAATGATATATCAGGTAGTGGGGTAGGGATAGGTGAGCACTTTGGTGTATACCATGTGTACTCTAAGAGACAAATCGTGTACTATTCTTTGGATATTATAACAACAAAATATCCTTATTATGGACTCAAAATTACACTTTTACACAGTCATTCCATGGTATAATTTCACAGAACATGTAGTAAAGTATTTTTTTCTCAACATCATAGATATGACTAGAGAAGGCATAATCAAATCACTCATTCTATGGTGGTTGTATGATATTTAAACTCGAGTGTGATCATTGAAGGGGGATAAGTGTTGGAAACTTCCCTGAATGTGTGTATATGTATGGATGTGGGATTCTTATATCCTTGTTTTAGAGACAGTCGATATCCCCCCTACCAAACTCGAAAATTAAATTTTTATTTCCAATGCCCTTTTGAGGAGAAAGTGGGAAACCACTCATGTTCAAACAAAATGTTCATTTCACACAGAAAAAATATAAAATCATTAAATATTAGACTATTATTATTAGAACTAATATCAATATATAACCTCCATTGAATAGTTTTTACCGTACTATCTAGGTCATAATTGATTAGATCTTTAAAATTATTAGACATATTTTCCCATGATTGGATATATTACTCTAAATTGATATTCTAGTCATTAATTCCATGTGCCAAAATGGGATATTTTTTATTGATCCACGCCCTTTCTTCCACAATAATATCAATCAAAATCATCCTCTCAGTAATGTGGTTAACATTCTATTATAGAGGATTTATCTTGAAGAATCCTTCTACGATTTATCCATTATATTGGAGAATCGGTTGAAAATATTGTTTTTCTCTACTTCCACCTTTCCTATTTTACACACATAATATTTTTCCTTAAAATCACCACACTGTGGAATTTTCATTTCACTTTGAATGTCTAAATTATTCTTTCATTCTTGTTTGTAATCCATGGGCTCACCATCCATCACCTTGGTCCTTTTGGAAGAGCTTATTTCTATAGGATTATGTATTTGAGATTAATATTTACTCCCTTTATCCTTCTTTACCTTAATCACAATGTATATCCCCATATTTATGTTTCCCTTCCATCCCTTATTCTTCCATGTGGTTTGAAGTCTTATACCTTGTCTTCCATCATCACTATTTATGGAAAATTATCTAGAGATCTAAACATCAAATTTGGATTAGTTTTTTATGAACTGGGCATTCAACCTTCAGAGCATCAAACTGATTGGATAGTGTAAAGGTCAAAGGAGTCCATATGGGGCTTGATCTTCCCATTTCATTCACCCACACCACTTTTACAGCCATTGTGATCTTCTTCAAATTTCTCTGGTCCATGAAAACCAGTGCGTCTCCATCACATTCCACATGAACCATCGCTTTATATGTTTCTTCATCACTAATTTTCACTACATATTAATATGTTAAAGTATTTGAGACATTTATGTTTTGTTTAAAATAATATGTTCCACATACCCCCACAATCCCCTATAACTCAGATAGGGAATGCACTACCCAATTGAGATCAACCAAATCTCTTCTTAATCAACCAAATATACCCACCACCTTTATATTAGGATTTAATGATATTACCTCTTTTCATATGTGATAAGTATTTTTTGAATAATTAGGATCCAAAATATCAACAGTGAGGCCCTAATATCTATATGACCTGGGGATATAAAGACCTTCCTGACTTGCATCCTTTATCATCACCTCCTAAGTAGGATCATTTTCAATGTGTAATACATATAAATCAGATTAATCCTTGGGTTTGAAAATAATGTATTCTATAGAATCTCTAATTTGAACATGTTCCTATAGATATGCACCATACACAGACACCTAACAATTACCATAAAGACCTTTTATTATGACTTATTTATTTTGTTGGTGGTTCATGAGCCCACAGTTGTGTCGTGATCTTCGTGTGGTACGATCCCCCTACTATAAATATGGTTAGGTTACATTGGGATACTAGAATTGGGACAACACTGTCTCATAGAGATTTAGATAGACACATCATTTTGAGTTGGATTTGAATATCTATAACTTACACACTCTCTATGTTTAGTTTCTTTAATGATCATATCCAGTTATTATATTTCTTTCTCCTAATGGTTTTATACAGACGAAATTTATGTATAAGGTGCCTTTCTTAGGCCAGGTTTTAGTGTTTTTTAGCAGTAATCAGTGACAGTGATTTTTGGTTGTGGTGGTTATTAGTATTTGGGGGTATCGTTATGCTTCCTCTTAAGTTGGTAGGTTGGGACTCCCTTTATTTTTTTTGTTGGGTGTGTATTTTTACCCCTCATACATTAAGAATATTTTTATATAGTTTCACTGTAGTAAATTTATGAGATAATCAAATTCATTTTTTCCTCATGGGTTTGTAAAGTGTATATTATCTTACATGGTTTTTAATTTATTTAGAGTTTTGTGATTATATATGTTCATTAGGATAAGGCCTTCTATTTGTGCTAGATGTCTACTTGGTGAATTTCTCTAACCTAAGGCCTATTATAGGTACGGTTCAGGTATCACACTCTTCTAACCACTAATCTCAGTGGGGACTCAGTAAGTTGGGTGATGAAAAATAACATCCCTAAATCATCTCCCCCTCAATGGGTATATACTAAAAAATTCTTCATCTTTGTTATTCATTTCATTTGATAAACTATAATAATCCTTTTAATTTTAATACTTCAATAAATAATTAAACTCATGATTGGTCATTTTAATATTGATCTTATAATATACTATAATGATTTTAAAGAACTCAATAATATTGTAATGAACCGTCCCCAGCTACCACCAAACTGGCACCAAAACCAAACTGTCACTGGGCATGAAGGGAACTACAGATCCCCAGAGTTTCAAATTAGTTAATAGGTGTCAAGAAAAAAACTTTTTAATGATTTAATAATAATAATAATAATAATAATAAAACAAGGAGGATGTAACATGACCCATCTATATATCTAATGGCCATTCCTAATAATAAACAATACCAATACTAAATAAAAAATCCGAAATCAGAGAAACTATTAGTAGAAATAAAAAATAAAAAAAACCATAAATAGAATCTGATATAAAAAATGAAGCATAAATAGATAATTATAAAATCATTAACATTAGATAAAGATTTTATTTAGCAAGAAAAATATATAATTATCCCAAAAAAACTAAATATTAAACCTGAACCACTACAAACATACTCCATATGGCCCACTGTCACCCACCATGTCCCAAAAGATCCACAAATAGTATATTTCATACATAATCCTTAAATAAGATATCAAATACTAGGAATATCATAAACTAAGAACCAAAAAAATATCATAAGATATGTATACACTGAATTTTTTATTTTGGGTATGATATAAACACACCTAGTAGGATTCCAGTAATTATTTCATGCCATTTCATTTCAAAATTTATTTCATTAATGATAGTTTGAAATATAAATATATAAAATTGGATTTTCACATACCAGTGAGATGAAACCTAATATCATGCCAAAATAACTTTTTATCACTTTTCTTTATTAAATATATAAGGTCACATACAAAACAATTTTACAAAAATCTTTTGAAACAATGTGATGGAGTTCTATTATTTTGTTCTTGAAAAATAATCCAACCATATTTCCCCTGTATAAAAATATTTCCCAACACCTTTTTTATGAAATAAAAATCAATTTCATTTTAAATCCCTATTTCTAAACAGTATTAAAAATGGATTTTAATGTAAATTAAATATAATAGAACTATAATGTGACCACATGAAGGTACCAAAATATTAATAGGGAATAACCATGTAAACAACTTTCAATGGTGTCATGAAATCAATGAATGATAGGAGAAACCAATAAGTTGTCAAATGAAATCCCCTAAGTAACCCTCAATAAAATCTAAGAGTCATGGGAAACTATCTAGGACTCATATAATATAATCTTGAACTAGATACTATAATCATAGGCATTCCTAGAATAACATCTATATGATCTAGTACTCCAGTCAAACTAGTCGGGCCCAAAAACCTATCCTAAAAGTGTTCATCTACCATGGTAATATACTTCATCCTACGAGCACTCAAAAAACATTATTCAATAGCACCATTTATAAAAAATTTACAATATATTTTTTACTCATCAAGGCCTCTACAATGTCCCATTGGACTCCCATGACATCAATTTACACTAGGGATTACACTCATCAAATTCCAAATCCTTCTCAAAAAACCAAACTGAATATGACTATACAACCCACACACTAGATCCAAGGAAATTATATTTTATTTAAAAACACAATATATAATCCATAATGTTCATTTCTTATTCCTTAAATGGTGTCCCTAATGATAATTAAACAATACCATTTTCAATCACAACCCATCTGTTACTGCCACAAAAAAAACCATACCCCAACCACCCAATCAACCATAATGTCTTCTGACACCCATTTCCACATATCTAAGAATAACTCACATATAGTTGAAAAAAAGATAACATAGTATCAATTCACATTGTATTACATTTCCATAAACATTAATTCATAATAAATTAAAACATCATATCGAAATGACAACATTATAATTTCCATATTTCTACACAATGTATTTATTATCATCATTACATGATTTAATAACAAATAAAGATGAAAAAAATATCCCCAAAAGTAACCAATGTTATCCTAGTAGTATATATCAATCAACCATAATTATAATAGAAAAAAAAATTGATTACAATAGTTAACCATGTAAAACATAACCCATTAGGCATCCTCCATTATCAATTTAAACCTAATAAAGATCATAATTAACTT
The DNA here is from genome assembly GCA_963277665.1 of Viscum album. Classification (NCBI taxonomy): domain Eukaryota; kingdom Viridiplantae; phylum Streptophyta; class Magnoliopsida; order Santalales; family Viscaceae; genus Viscum; species Viscum album. Next base: position 785,953,042 of record OY728123.1, on the reverse strand, counting down.
CAAAATGACAAAAAAACTCCATTTTGATTCCATATTTATATTATTAACCATTAATGAAAGGTAATTAAATAATGTGGCCAGTAAGAATATGGTTTCCATAGTAATAACATTAAAGAAGAAGTATCAGTATATAAGAAATAACAAGGAATCATGTAACGAACATTTGAATCCCACTCACTTTTAATTTCTCTAATAACATCAATTAGCATAATTAGATTACAGATATCCATATTCCCAATGATAAAAACCCTAAAAATTCAGAAATTTACACATATTAGACAAATACATATCTCATATTTGTTATCTTAACATGAGATTTAATAATCATTTTTTATGAATATGAAGGATTATGAGTATCTATAAATTAAAGCACACTACGAAATCCCTAAAAAACGTATGTCACATCAGATAAAATCAATCACTCAACCCAAAATAAAAAAATGAACCAATATAACTTTCATATTATCCAAGAGATGGAAGAATCAGAGAGAATAAAGAGGAAGATGAATGAAAATTAATTTGGATCTAAAATAGATAGATCTATTTTAGAAAAGAGATAATAGCTAAAAAGGTGGAAAAATATTTCCAAATATGAAATAAAGGATTCCATGATTTCAAATAAACAATTAAAATAATATATAAATCATGATATGGATCAAATTTATAATTAATATAGAAAATTTCATAATTTTTTTAATGGATTATAGTCACACTAGAATGAGGCTAAATCAATTCCACCACAAAAAATCACACTAAAGTCTCCCTATATCGCTCTCTAAATATAATGTATGGAGAATTATTAACTCCAAATGTGGAATAAAGGACATCAAACAACATAATTGGTTATTATATAAGACTCTATACTATTGGAAAAATTAATCAATTCTTATAATATAAATTAAAATGTGAACAAAAGTAGGCACGAAAATGCCAATAGAAAATAACAAAGTAAAAAAATCTAGAATTTTCCCATGAAATCAGTCATAGCTATGGGATACAAACAAGGTGTATAAATAAATTAAAAAATTATTCATCGATAAATTATAAGCATCACGGTAAAATCTCCATGACTCAAGTAATATGACCCTAAACTAGTGAACGGTACCCATGGCTTACCTATAAGAACCTTTCTATATACAGGTAAATCCATCAAACTAGATGATCCCAAAACTCATCCTAGGAGTGCTCGGGTACCAAGGTAACATAATCTATTCTAGGATCACTCAATATCTATGGGTCATTATCCCCAGATAATACAAAATCTACACTACGGGTTTTACTCATACTTATATCTACTCGATTACCTAAGACTCCCATAACATCAGTCGTACACCCTCAAAATAAAAAAAACATTATTATAGTAAATGGATATAGTTAAATACAAAAAAACAACTTGGAGACATGAAAAATACGTGGAAATAAATACAAAGAAAAGTTCGTCATATAAGGTCTTAAACATTTTGATAAAAATTTCATAAAATTTCTAAACATTCCTTTCTTTCAAAAAACATATCTTCAGTTTCCTATCTATTTCTTCCACTTTGAAGTAAATTTTTAAAACATAAAAATAAATAAAAAAGAAGATTAATCACATTTAAATTAAATTAAAAAAAGTATACAACTTATATTGAAATTAATTTAATGTTTCCATCACAACTTCATTTTCAATTTCTCTTTGAAAACCATCCATTTTTCAATCCTGAGGCACAAATAGGTTCAACTACACTTAGAAATCAAAAATCCATTTTTTCAAAATTCATTAGGATTTTTCACATTCAACTTGAATTTAATATCAAATTATAAATAATATAAATCATTTAAAAACCTCTATTCCTAGTGAGAAAACAAATTGGAACCCTTATGAAATACCGAGAAACTATCATATATGTGGTTAATTTAACAAAATAACATGTTAAAAGCCAATAAAAATTAAATGATATGTTATTTAAAGAAAATTCATGAAAACACCGACCTCAAATCAAGCAGAACCAAGATAAGATGTTTTAAAATTGATAATGAATGATCAAATATGAATGAATACATCCTCTACATGCCCTAAACACCCAAAGATCAAATTAAATCCCACCTGAAACTTTATTCTTATCAAAAAATCAATAAAGGTTTCTGGTATAAAATAGAACCAAGGAGGAAATAAGGGTATAAGGGATTGGATAATAGAGTAACACTATATATTGGAAATTTCCATATATAAAAAAATATTAATCAAAGGAATAACCATAAAATGATAAAGAGAGTAGTGGAAGTTCTCCCTCGAGTTCTAAGGTGGCTGAAAAAATGGGATATGGAAGAGAGGAGGGCCCAACACTTTAAATCAAGGAGGGTAAAAGTGTAAAAAAAAAATTAATAAAAATTGGTATATTATCATATTTATGCATTAGGGTTTGAAAAAATATGATGAATGAACCGAAAAAGACTAACACACTCACATTATTCGGATTCATTGTTTGTATAACCATGAAAATTCCCACTAATAAAACAGTTCAACTTGTTCATAGTCACTTGTATGTTTTATCTAAACCATGTAAAGGTCATGCACCAAATCCCTAATCCCAAAATGACTCACATAGAATCGAGTAGATGTCAAATTTTTTAAAATGAAGTATGTGCAACCTGATCATGCTAAATCATGTAATGTCAAAAAAAATGTTGGAAATTTACATTTGGTTTTGATTCCACATGTTTTCTTATAAATCAAGTACTCTAACCATGTGTAACGGAAAGATTCAACAATTCTAAAATATAAAACCCATAACCACAAAAAAATTTAATTACCCAAAAATAATATAAAATATAATACAATAGTGGAATAGGGGTGTCATAATTCTCTAGACCAAGACACTTCTAATACATAGAAATTGATTGATAATGGAATAAGGGATATAATCTCAAAAACATCATCACCTACACAATAGGTGGGAGGGATGGGAAACATGACATGGTCTCGAGAGAAAACCCCATCCAGAAAATAATCTAATCATCAAAACCATTATCCTAATTAGAATATCATCATAGAAAATCACTATTCATAAACAATATACTATCCACAAAACTTATGTTTCTAAATATCTAGAGACCTAAAATATGTATCCCCAACATTTATAATTCAAATATGTTAGTGAGACACTAATTATATACTCCTAAGAGAGAAATTTCACCAATAACCTAATGGAAACAATAATCCTCTATAAATCAAAACCATTATCTAGGAATCAATCTCATATTTCCAAAATAATAAAATTCAAAATACATTCCAATTATCATGACAAAATACTAACTAATTTATTATATCTCATATACCCAAAATGGGAAAATACCCATCATCCGAAAACATTCCATAATAAGAAATGACATGGGAATAAAAATTGGGTTGTAAATAAAGAGTAAGGAGTGATCTAGGACATCATATCTAGACCAAAATATCACAATAAACCTAAAAATATCTAAACCAACACCAGTCAGTGCATAGTCCCAACTTGTGAAATGTCCATCCTATTCACCCAAAACATACACTGATGTCCTTCCCATATCCAACCCACTAAAACCCAACCATAGAAAGCATCACACGTGGAACACAGGGAACAAATTCAAACTACAATTCATAAGAAAAATACCATATATAATTCCACATATATGAGGAACCGTAAAAAATGACAAATACATCCATAAATAACTTGAAGAACCACAATCTATTCTAACAGAATTGGAAGCATTCTCAAAGAAATCAATCACCTGAATGTCAGTTACACATAAGGATAATTTTGATAAGTTAAATGAAATGATTTATATAAAAAACCATAACACCTCACTTCCCAAGACGACCATCATCACCATATAAGGGAAAATGGTGACCCTAGAAGTCCTGGTGAAAGGAATTATATGGCTCCACCAATGGATTTAAACTCTCATTATATTCCAGAATCAACACTTTAACAAAAAAAACTAACAAGTGGATTAACCATTTATTTCATCATAGAATATAGATTTTCTATATTCTATCAGGTCCATTCTTGCATGCATAATTAAATATCATGAAACATGAATCTAAACCACTAATATATCACAAAATTAACTAAATAGTCCAAAAATACATTAGGTTACACCCAAAATAAACATATCTCCAAGTCAAAAACATATCAAAACATATTTTTAAAACCCCCCATAAACATTAACCATAATCTTATTAATAAGTATTATCAAATTAATTTTTTAAAATGAACACTACCTTTTAAAACAACTCAACTCACTTTCAAAATATTTCACTTCAATTAAAAAATTCTTCAAAAGTTGTTTTCATTTAAAATAGAAACTATTTAAGGATCCTAAAAAACCATTCCACAAATTCACACAATATCTTTGAAAAAATATAAAGCTTTAAATATAAAATATCATTTTAAATTTTCAATGTTCTATTTTATTTTTATAATAATCCATGATTTCCATTTAAAAACATTATATTTCCCATGAAGTTGAAATCAATTTCAAAATATTTAACACAATTTTCATTTAAAATAATATAAATCAATTATAAAATATTTACCCAATTTATATATTTAATCAATCCACTTTAATAAAAATCAAGTAAATAATGAATTATATTTTTAGATAAAACAAACCCTTGGTTTTTTAAAACCAATAACTTTATAAATTTATCCTCTTAACATCAAACAAATCTTCCAAATATAATTAAAATAGGAAAAACTGTAATTTAAAAAAAATGTGCAAGAAAATTTCAATCAATCCTATCAAAAAAACTAGTTTCAAAAAAACCCCCCTCTAAATTCCCCCATTCCACACCAAAATCAATTTTTCCAAATAAAATTTTCAAATCACATTGCCCACCAAAACATAAATTTGAATAAAAAACATCCAATAAAATCAATTTTTCATAAAACCCCATTAATTAAACTCTTAAAAACGTTTGGAACCAATGGGATCATTTTGAAAAAGAAAGGGAACCAAAAAAATATGGGGTGGAAGAATAACAATATATGTTTTGTCCACAAGGATGGGAGAACCATGATCCAATGGTTCAACAAACCATTAAATTGATTACAAACACATCCACATTAGTTCTACATGGTTTTAAAGACTATGTGAGATGGCCAGGAAACTCTATTTCTTTCTCCATTTTAACTCAAAACACTCAAGGAGGCCAACAAAATTAATTTTTTACTGAATGGGGATCAAAATTCTATCAAATAATATCAATATACATCAAGATCAATCTAAAATTACTTCAAATTCAATATTTAAGTCATGAATCCCCCTAGAAACTCAAGGATTGTGGTGAGAAAGAGATAGATGGTCTATCCCCACACCTACCTATCAATATTTGACATTAATATATCCGTACTACCTAACAAATCAAATAATAATAGAGATCCTTAAGAACATTGGTCCTTGAAAAACTTATATTTAATTCCATTTTTAATTAACTGACCTAGGAATCATTGAATTGACACCCTAATTGATCAACCACTTGGCTCTAACGGCATTCACAATCTCCATATGCTGAAAAATAGTGCCTAGTTTTTTAGAATATACACTTGGTAAAGATTCTGCCTTCATTATAATAATATAAAAAATGGAAACCACTAAGTATTTTCTTTGACCCATCTATACATCAAATTATTATGCTTATGAATAAATAGTTTCTATATTAAATGAAATAAAAAAAGCAGTGGAAATAATAAAATTTAAAAAAATTTACTCAAAATAATCCTAAATTATATAAATTCATCATGAAGAGATATCCATAAAAAACTAGATAAATATATAGGATGGCATGTTTGATACATAACTATCCTTATAAAAAACAGAATCTTAATCACTATAAATCATCTCCATGTGACCTACGATTTCTCACCAAGTCCCCAAAAATCACACAAAGTTATGTCTAATACTTTATCCTTAAAGAAGATATCAATGAAACGGAATATGATGAATGATACACATAATAGAAAGCATAAGTTATAGATACACCCAATAATATATATGAGATATAAACTAAACATAACCAATTGGATTTCACCAAATGATTTGTTCCATTTCCTATCAAAATAAATTTAATTAATGTTGGTTTAAAATAAAACCATATAAATTAGGTTTTTCACATACAATTAAGATAAATACAAATATATTTCCAAAATCACTTTTTTAGAGAATTACATTCTTTTAATAAACTATTTTAATAAAAAAGTATTTTTATTAAACTCTTTCAAAATCATATGATTAGGGTTATTTTTTATGTTTATAAAAAAACTAAAAATCCATTTATTCTTTCTAAAATAATTTTCGAATGGAATTTTATGAAATACATATCATTTTCATTTCAAATACCACTTTCCAAAACATTTTAATTTTTTTTAAAAGTTAACAAATTTATTACTAAACTAGAATGTGACCACAAATAGTTACTTATATACCAATAAGTTAGAACAGAGTAAACAATAAAAAATGATTTCTTGCGATCAATCATGTATTGTGAATAAAAACAAGGTGTAGAATGAAATCACCAAAGTAATACTCTATAAGATCTTTGTGACATTGAAAATTCTATATAACCCAATTAATTTCATCATAAACTAGAAATTGGAACCTCATGTGGTCCTATAAGACCTTTTTTTGTCTTAGTAATTCCATCATATTTTCCAAGCCCAAAAACCCAACCTAGGAGTGCTTATCTACCATGGGAAATAAAATATATCCCAAGACCGCTCAACACCTATGATCCACTAACCATAGAAATCACACAGTATAAACTAGGGTTTGCACTCATCGAGTCCTCTACATAGTTACCAAGGACTCCCATGACATCTTCCAATAGATGTTATAAAAAATAGAGAATGAGATCATCACATAAAATAGTTTCAAGGGATTAGAAATAAGTCTCATCTCACTTCATACACCATCAAACGAAATAGACCCTTTTTATAGTCAATGAAAATATGAAAATACATATCATCTGCCATGGGGAACATAGATATAAATATATTGAAAAAAAATAAAATGGATTCATCGAGGGTCTCATAAATATTTAGAATATTTCCAAAAAGAAAAAAAAAGATTTTCATTGAAAAATATACCTTGGGTTTCGAATACATTTTCCACCCCTTTAAAATAAAGTTCTCAAACATAAAATTTAACCAATAAAAATGGGATCATATATAAAATATATTAATGAAAAAAGTATATTTACAATTAAATTATTTAAAACCTCCCAAGAAAACATTATCTTCAAATTATTGTTAAAAGCCACCCATTTTTATAATACTGTGGAAAAATGCTCTAAAAATATATTAAGCATAAAAATATATTTTTAAACAATCTATGATACATTTTTCCATGCATCTGGAATTTAATATTATTTTTCAAATGATAAAACGCAATAAAAAATCATTCTACCAATTGATAAAACAGAGTGAAACACCTATGAAATCTATAGAAAGAATCATATATGCGTTTAATTTTAGAAAATTGGACATTAGAAACTAATAATAATTTTTTGATATGTCATTTAATAGAAACAAAAAACAACAGTTGCCTCTAATCATGTGAATTTTTTTTTGAAATATGTTGCATTTGATAGTGAAAGCTGAACCAAGTATGAACGTGTCCTATTCAAGACCAAGACACCCAAAGCTAAAAGTTGAACCCACTATGAAGCCTATTATTGACCAAGAAACCACTAGATTTCATGGGATATAACTAAACCATATATCAAAAAGGGTGTATAATAGATAATAGAATAGGAATAAGGGAATTGGGGGAATACCTTAAAGAAACCACTTTGAATAAAAGTAAAAAATTCCAAAAAAATAAATAAATAATGAGTGAAGAAGATCTCTCATGCATAGAGGGGTTCATCCTGATGATATATGGAATATAGGAGAATCTATACCCTTAAAATTAGGGAGGATAAAAGGATAAAATAACCATTTAATAAAATCTAGGAAAATCACATAGTTAGGTAGTATAGTTTGGTAACTTGTATGGATCACAAAAGAAAATACTAACGCACTCACATGGTTTATCCACACAGTTTACCTAAACATGTGATACATGTGGTAAAATATACTAATATAAAATTTATCATTATTATATGGTCACTCTTCAGGTTTCTCATATCTAGGAATAGGTTGTGTTCCAACCCCTAAATCCTTCAAGTACTCACAGAGTTTCTATTAGATTCCATATGGTTTGGACCTGGCCATGGACTTCATATACATAGTAAAATGTGAATGAAAAAAAATGAAAAAAGTTCAATTCAATCTGGATTCTATATAGTTTCATATCAACCATTTTCTCTAACTGTACACGAGCATAAAATTATAATGATTCTAAAATTTTGAACTCAAAACCTAAAAAATTTAAAATTTCATCAAAATAAAATTAAATATAAAGAAATAGTGACATAGGAGTGTCATAATTTATTTTTTCTCAACCTTACCTCTTCAGGTCATGGACATGGTCTTTTAATACCATGGGTCTCTCTTAATACCTTAGTTACCATCCAATCACACCACAATCTATTACACACATGGGTCACTTATCATACTAATGAATGTCCCCATGAACCAACATGTGTAATTTTAGTGTGTTTTCCCCACTGACACACACCCTAAGAAACTTCCTTGGAGGTCACCCATCCAAACCCTTCACCAATCCTTGCAAATTAACTTTGTTTATCTTTTTTAGTCATAATCCTTAAAATAAATGAATAAATAGATGACATGAGTTTACCATTTATCCATATAGTCCCAACATTTCTAGGGGTGTCACTCCCCCTCCCATTTAAAGATAAATTCCCTTTTTGTGGACCCCAATCATTAATTCCTGGATGTTCATAACCAATTCAAGCTAGTTATTGGCTTTGAAACCATTTGTTTAAGAACTGCTCCCATCAGTCCACGGAACTAGTAATCTAAAACCTTTGGCCTCATGTAGTACCCTAGTTTTTTTCCTAGTACACTATAGGGAATTACCCACCATGTTCTTTCAGTGTAAATTGTCTTAACACATAAAAACCTAGTAAACATTCCAATAGGTCAGATATCCTAACACATATCCATGAAAAACATGTTTGAATATTATGATATTTTTAGATAACCTCTATTAAAATGTATATACTTTTTTACATGAGTAGTACCGTTTATTATTATAAGTAATTCTTTTTAGGGATGTTACAATCCTCCCAAGTAGAATATAATCCTTGGGGAGCCCAATACTATACCAAGGTATTTCATTTTCTCATTTTTCTGGGTATTGGCTCTAATATAATTTAGTTATGACTTAATCTCGTTGGTCTATAGACTTGATCATATTACCCCATGGGTCTCATGTTAAACATTGGTTTCCTTCCTAGAGGATTATAGGCGATTACCCACTATGGTCACTTCTGATAATAATAATAATCCCTATAGGCCAACACAAATACTTTCAGTGTACTTTTTTCTCAGTCACTCACATCCTAGGAAATTCCCCAGGAGGTCACCCATCCAATCACCACTCCATGTAAATAATTATTAATTATAGAGTTCTTATTAAAAAAGTATCCAACAAATAAATTTTTTCCGTATTGATATGATTAGTTCCATTTATAATTTTAATTCCCACATTTATAGGGTTGTTATTATCCCCCCACCCTAAAGAACAATTCCCCCACTATAGAACACAAACCTAAAACCCAGGTAGTGTCTTTTCACATCTTGCATGGTATTAGATATGATAACATCTTTTCTTCAACTAACCTCTACAGACCATATACCCTTTCATAGAACCCCATGGGTGTCTTGTAATACCTTAGTTATCTTATAACAACTCATCATAGTGGGGCCAGTTCGATGACTCCCCAAGCCCACCTCCAATAGGCTAGGGGTAGTGACTAGAATAGAGTAGTCATATCACTAACATGGGAGGAATTTTTAAAGTACCTTTACGCACACATCTCCTAGCCATAGATGCTGAAATGTAAAAACCAATATGGAATAAAATTCATGTATACCACTAATCCCAACAAATATACTATGAAAGGAATGTAATGTGTATAAAAGTAAATTTGACTAGAATTCAAGAACACCAAAAGAAAGAGTTTGTATACTACAAATTCCATCCTATAAACAAAATGTACTAGGATTGTTTTCTAGAAGTGTATGAACACCTCGACCTGTATGAACTCACAAAGCACTACAAGGTCCAGGTCCTGGTCCATGTATTCCTATCTCTCTGTAAAAAGTTCAATCATCTTCACATGTCATGACACATGTGGGAAATGTCCGTGTAGGGGTGAGTATAACAATACTTAGTAGGACACCCCGAAACCCAAATGTAAAGGTAAAATAATCTCTACACAATTATGTGACCCCAACTCATATAATAGAGATATCCAAATATACTCCAACCTAGACCCGTATTATAGAGTTAATTCACAAAGACTGCAAACCCATGCTAGGGTTTCACTCTGAAGATTCCATGAAGAAGTCATCTGAGAGAACGCACTCGTGAGTCTGATAGCACTGATGAAATTTTCTTAAGAAGTATTATTCAATTGGAATCATCATTAGATATATAAAAATAGACATTAATATATATTATGATATAGTCATTCTGGGAATACTCACTCCACGAGAGGGGAGGATCATAATGCATGGATGGGGATCACTGCCAGCGCCATGGGGTGATAGCATGACTCACCCGGAATCAATTGCTATGTTGAGGATCGATTTACAGTAGGATTAGTAATGCTTATACCAATACCCTACTTAGGGAATAATAATGTATAAAGGTTCTTGATCTCGTCCTCTCCGTGGGGATTCCAGACTCTACCTAGAAAGTCTTGTTGAAGGGATCATACTCTTATGAATAGGAAACAATACCAATTAACCTTTAGGGGAACAAGAAATCACACCAAACCTAACAAAAAATGTCTAAGATATGTGGTAAAAGGGATTCAATCCATGTATTAAGGGGTACACAATGTATAGTAGGGTCTCACTCCATGTCCCTTGACCTCAGGTACAGCTCGTGTTCAACAGCTTGTGGCATCAGAACATGACCAGTAGAAGAGGTATACACAGCCTGTAAAAAGGATCACATGTTGTTTCTTACTATCTGTGGTCCCCTAGTTGTGAGTTTTCCATGTCCCAGTACATTTCTTCAAACCATGTATTCATTTTCTTGTATTAGTATACAGAGTAGTCCCTATGATGGGCTTGGTCAAGCCATGTGGCTTAGTACACACTGTATAGGAAAGTTGTGTAATCCACCCCCTATCTGTATATCACCTAATAAACACACCATGTACTGGGGAAGTACCCACATTACATGTGATAGGTGTGACATGCCATGTGACTGTTCATTAATTCCCAAAACCCTAGCTGACACTCAATGGGTCCCACACGCAGTGTATTCTGAAATACAAACTATGTTCATCAGGATTTTCCAAAATTAATGTTCTTACTATGCATACCTCTTCTAAGCCTTTGGTGCTCGATCTGTTGACATTTTTACCTTAAAATAAGATATGCATGGTCACCTCGTCATCACAGCACCGAATCAGTGAGTTTTGATCCTTCAATCGGCTAAAAATTTTGATTCCAATCACCCACACAAAAATCGCCCGAATAATGAAATCTATAAAACTTCTTAGAACAGTCTATCTCCATTATCATCACACTTCTTCTAGGTCACCCCAATGTCAGATAAAAAATTTCAGATTTTTTCCCCAAGAAAGAAAGGCACAAGGAATAATCATTCATAATCCATGAAAAACAAGGTACGCGTAGAAAATATGGGGAGAAAAAATACACACATGGAAAAAAACTCATGGAACATACCTTAATCATCATTCATTTTGGTATAAATCCATTCATATGAGAATTATAAAAAATATCAAACAATAATCACCCCCATAAATCCCGCAACATAATCCCATCCCAGAATATGCATGATCTGTGAATCAATCTGTTTATCGGTTGATTCACATTCATTGTTGGAATAAATAATATGGAAGAAATCAAATTAAAACACACTACCTAGCTAGGAATTAGATCAACTTCCATAGAAGATTAGTTTTTGTGTCATTCTTGTTGGTGACATATCTCAAGATGGCTCCCATTGATCTTCCTTCCAACTTCCCATCGTCGTTCATCACAAAGAGAATCCTCAATATTCTTATATCTAATTCCACTAGGTAATTACATGGTTATGATTCCATCCCTAGACCACTTCCTCTAGGTTCAATAAAAAATAAATTATTCCATGTCTCTACATTGACAAAAAATTAAAATAAATTAAATTATCCATTTATTTTATTTATTAAAATTCCAAAAAAAACATTCCACAAGTGTCCCGCACCGACCTAAGTTAGTTCACACATAGAGTAAACTCCCTACTCTAAATGCAACAGTTCCATCACATTTCTAATTTGATCACCCATTTAGAAGTCATTCCATTTTGTTAGAAAAATTGATAGTACACACTGTTTAATATATTTAATATATTTCAAACATTTATTCCTCGAACACTGGGCCTCAAAATTTCATGTTGTATAAGCATTTGGTCTCAAAATAATTCCATAAAATATTTAAAAATAACAAATGGAAAATATACGATATTATATTCTCCCCAACTTAGGGCTTTACATCCACAATAATGCAAAAACAAGGCTACACAAATAGATGTTGGTATTGTTCATGATGATAAGCCTCCTGGTCCTATGTGCTCTCTTAGAGAATCCCATGCGGCCTCTAAACATGCACCAAAGGGAATCACTCACCCACAAAGGATCCTCTCCAACTGATACTCAATATCCACTCGGTAATTTGAAAAGGTCTCTCCATCATCATTGTCTAGCTCTCCCCAGTTGATGACGTGTAATGGGTCATGCACGTATCTCCTCAGCTATGACACGTGGAAGACATCATGAACCTAATTCAATAGTGGTGGAAGAGCCAAGCAGTACGCCACCTCACCAACTATACAAATTATCTAAAAAGGGCTGATGAATCTCATAGATAACATTCAGCCCTGGACAAGTCTCCATAACCCACATCAAGGTGAGACCTAAAGAAACACATGGTCTCCTTCCTAAAATTCCAATGTTCTCCACCATCTTTCAGCATAATATTTTTGATGGCTTTGTGTTCTATTAAAATTCTCATGGATTATCTTCACCTTTTCAGTAGTAGCTTACACCATCTCTGGGCCCATGAGTGCTGACTCTCCTGAGTTAGTCTGACAAAGTGGTGACCTTTAGATTCACCTATACAGAGCCACGAATTTTTCCATACCAATGTTCAATGGTTAAATTTTTTTTACACAAACTCTCCCAATATTAATTGGTCTTATGAACTATGGCTGAAGTCCCAGATGCAATCCCATAGCCCATCCTCTAGAACATGAAGGGTAATCTCTGTCCAACCATCCGTCTTTGGATGAAATGATGTGTTCAAGCATAACTGAGTCCCCAAAACCTCATGCAATCCATTCCTCAAACGAGATGTGAAATGAGCATCATGATCAGAAACTGTCATCAATGGGAATCCATTGAGTCAAACTATCTCCTACATGTAGAGGCATCTCAACCTCTCTACTAAAATATTCTCTCAAATAGAAAGGAAGTGGGACGACTTGGATATTCGGTCAACAATCACCCAAAGGGAATCATGACCCCTAAGCACATGTGGTAAACACATCACGAAGTCTATCAATATCCCACCCGACATCCATTTCGACACCTCAAGGTGTTGAGTCAAACTTGAAGGAACCTAGTTCTTCGCCTTCACCTTCTGGTATGTATGTTATAGAGAAACGAACTCATCCATAGCCTTCTGCATCACTATCAACCAAAACTTATGTTGGAGATCCTGGTACATCTTCATAACACCATGGTATACAGCTAAAGGGGAAGTTTGAATCTCTCTCAGAACATCCTCCCAAAACCTCACTAGTAGTATTGTTCATCATATGAAAATAACGACATGCTCACTACCTAAAGAATATCCATCATGCACATTCCATATGGACATCTAAGTACATAGGGTATCACACTCATTATTCACAATATGTGACTCCCTAGCTCACTATAAGAGTGGACGGGTGAAAAACACGAACGGGTGTTATGCTTCTCCATATCCATCCATGAAGGATAATTTTAATGAGGACAAATAATATAAATCCTCATTCAGAAACTATAAACTAAATCTCATACTATGATAATATGCCACCATGTTTCCCTTCCCAAGAGTGTAGACAATCTCAAAGTCATAGTCCTGGATGTACTCTAGCCATCACCTCAATCTCAAGTTCAGATCCTTCTAAGAGAAGATATTCTTGAGACTCTTATGGTCAGAGTAGATTGTAAACCACTAATACATTAGGTGGAGTGGCCACATCTTCAATTTGAAGACTACCACTACTAACTCAAGATCATTTTTCACATAGTTCTTCTAATGTGGCCTCAACTAGAATGAAAAATAGGTCATCGCCACTTTCCTCTTCATCAGAACACAACCAAATATGGTCTCCAATGAATAACAGAATACTATATACTTAACAACCACCTCAATCAATCTTATGATCATGGAATTCATCAAACTCTACCTCAACAGGTGAAAATACAACTGACACTTCTCCGTCCATACGAAAGGGTGCCCATTTCGAGTAAAATATGTCATAAGTGCTGATATACTAGAGAAATCATGGTTGAATATTTGATAATAGCTTGACATCCCATGGAATCTCTACACCTCTGGAAAGCTCCTTGGTGGATCCCTTTCTAACACCCCTCAACCTTGACCAGGTCCACTGCCACTCCACCTCTAGAGATAACATTTCCCATAAGGTGGACCTACTAAATCTAGAATTATAAATTTAAGATATTACCATAAATATGGTTCTATTAGGGTTTGTCCAGAACCATCCATAGGTGTGTTTCATGCACCTACTCAGACGCCATGTACACAAGGATATCGCCAGTGAATACTACCATGAACCGATCAATGTAAGTAAGAAAAATCCAATTTATGTGTCCCATGAACATTACTGGGGATTTATTCAAGCCAAAGGGAATCACTAAGTTTTCATTATTACTGTAAAAACATCTAAAATCCATCTACGATATTTCCTCATCCCGTACTCACAGCTACTGATTGCCTAATAAAAGGTCGGCCTTTGAGAACCATCATACCCCTCTCAACTAATCAAATAGTTCATCGATCCATGTAGTGGATATTTTTATTCAGGTTCACCCAGTTCTATCCTTGGTAATCCACACACAATCTCAAGATCCCATCTCCCTTCTTGGAAGAAAATATGGGGCTCTCCCATGGTGAAACACTAGGGCTCATGAACCCCTTCCTCTGAAATTCCTTCAACTACACCCTTAGCTTGTGAATCTCTATGGGAGCCATCTGATATGATGATGGTGATATAAGAGTCTTCTCGTGGTGTAAATAAATGTATAATTCAATCTCCCAATTGTGAGTTAATCCTGGAATATCTTCAGTAAAGACATCATCATATTCTGCCCCTATTGATGGAAACTAAAATCTCTTAATGTCTACTACTTCGAGGATAAGGATAACCAAATAATGATTGATTGACAGTACCCTCCTATGCATGAGCCCATCCTTTGCACCCTGGGATTCATTTTCTCCAAAGAAATCATCATCCCATCATTAAAGACACACATTCCCTTTTTCTTAAAACAGCCAATCTGGTCATGGACTGAAGATAACCAATACCTAACAATAATCACATCTTAAGGCCTTGATATTTCAACCAAGAGGTTCCAACAAAAACTCTCACCTACAAGGGAAAGGTCATACTATTGGCATAGGTGTGTGATCAATGAGTCTCCTCTCATAGATGTATCGAAGCATAGGAGTTGAGTCAACATTTTCCTAGAATCTCAAGGTCTCGTAAAAGGTATGTGGAAAGGAAGGAATTACTGGAACATGTGTCTATCAGTATGATATCTAATGTAGAAAAGACACATCTCATACCTTGGATCATCCCTAGAGTCCATGGGTCGTATGCCTTGACCGCATGTTGTTATCCCCGCCTTGGTCACCTAGCTCACTTATCCTCGTGAGGACCTTCTAGGGGTGTTGGTGGTAGTAGTATGTAAAAACTCTTACAACCTCATGTAGCTCCCTTTGATCCTATCACACATTTTTCACCAAAAAGATATGCCTTCTCTTGCCACCACATGTACCTCATTATGCCATCCACAACATCCCTATCAGCAGCTACACAGATTGGAAAATCACTATAGAGATGTACCCTTCAATCACATGTGTAACATCGCCTCTCCCTCGATTGAATAGATCCATCTTTAGAGACCTGAACTGTGGATAACCAGAACCAAGACCTCTTGTAATGTCTCCCATACCTAGATCCCTATTTCAGATGTCGGATTCCTATTGTCGAGGTCTCTACACCTATCTTCCTACTACTAACGTTTTCTGTCATCTTCTTAGCCAAGATTCTCTCGACCAACAAAGTTCTCTTGAGCATTCCATCATAATTCAAAATTCATAGAGTCATAACGATGGCTTGGATATCCTGATATAGACCTTACTTGATGTTTGGATCATGGAAGTATAAATCTCTAACCATATCCATCATGTACCTAAAGAGGTTAGTGAACCTTGATGAATAGTCATCCACTTTCAAGCTAGCCTACTAGAGCTAAAGAATCCTAACTATAAACACTTCTCTCAGAATAACCAGAGAGAACCCCACTCTTGATATATGATCCATCTCTGTCCATGAAATATTCACCTCATCGTGAGTCTATGTGGTCAAACTTCAACATATCCCTACTGAACCCTGAAGAAGGATCACTACCAGGATAGCCATCTAGTCCGGTGTAGTCCTCGCTAGAAGGAAAACTCTATTCATCACCTCATCCCAGTCCTCAGTCACCTAAGGGTAAGGGTCACCTTGGAACCTTTGGGGCTATGTCTTTGAAACTCATGGAATGAACTCAACCTAAACTCATTATCATTTGGTACTGTAATTACCACGTGCTACTCCACTGGTGGTGGTATAGCTGGTGCACCACCTAGAGGTGACATCTAGGAAACTAGCCCATATACTGAACCCTCTTCACTGAGGGGTTCATCCTCATGATTGAGTTGGTAAATCTTATCTGGTATTCCTAATATAGGCATCATGTAAGTAAGAAAGATATTACATGGTCAATGAGTATATCAAGATAGATTACTCAATAAGGACACGGAAACCACAACCCATTCCTATATGATGAATGTTCCATTATTTTCCCTATAAAATGTGTTCTAATATATCGATTTGAAAAGAAGGTTATCAGAGTCTTGGTGTATGGATACATCATCTGACACACCAAAACTGGAGTCTCTGACCTGAAAACCGAACTCAAAACACCTAAAACTATTCCCCCAAACCAATCTCATAGACTCTTGGTCCTTAACTAGAACTTACAACCTCTCATACCACTCTTTCACAACCCATACCTAAGAGGCCCATGTTGTGAATCCCCAAACCCACATCCAATAGGCCGGGGGTGGTGACTAGCATCGAGTAGACATATCACTAACTTGGGAGGAATTTCATAGGTACCTATACGCATGAACACATTTATAAGTCATAGATTTTATATTTAAAACCCACTAAGGAACAAAATACTTGTATACCACTAATCCCAACCAATCAGGTATGATATGAAAGTAAAGTTAAGTAAAATAAATTGGGCCATAATACAAGCCCACCAACAGAAAATTATGTAAACTATAGAGTTCAACCTATTAAAAAGGTATTGGGAATGTTTTTTGTAGTCATAAGAACACCTCATCCTTTCTGATCTCACGAGGCACCGCCTGGTCTTGTACATAGTCCTAGTCCACCTAGTACTTTGTCAAAAAGGTCACTCATCTTCATAAGACATGCCACCTATAGGAAAATATTGTCTGGGGTGAGTATAACAATACTCGTTAGGACATTCTGAAACCACAGAGAAATACAAAAAGTAAAGGTACAGTCACCTCAACACAAGTATGAGACCATATCACATATATCAGAGATATCCATATGTACTCAAACTCCGACCTGTAATCTAGTGGTTATTCACTATGACTACATAACCATGAAAGGAGTTTAGTTCAAATATTCCATGAAGCACTCGTTTGCGAGAACACACTACTAAGTCTGATATCACAGATGAAGCCCACACGAGAATTATAGTTCGTCATGAATCGCCATGAGAGAGATACATTATTAGATCTGATGAAAAAATATAATACACTCATTCTGGGAGAACTCACTCAATGAGTGGTAAGATCACGATACACTGATGAGGATCACTATTAGGGAAATGGGGTGATACCTCGACTCGTCCATATTTACCTTCTATGTAGAGGATCTACATCTGGTATGATTGGTCGTGCCTATAACAAGACCCTACTTAGGGTACAACAATGTATTGAGGATCCTGCTCTGGGCCTCTTAGAGGGGATTCAAGACTCTACCTAGAAAGTCCTACTAAAGTAGTCATACTCTTATGAATAGAAAATGATACCAATTGACCTTTAAGGGAATGAGAAAGGGAACCAACCCTAATGAATATTTTCTATGATATGGTGGAAATGTTATTCAATCCATGTAAGAAGGGTTACACGAAATGTAGTAGGGTCACACTCCATCTCAATTAACATTCAGTATTTCCTGTGTTCAACCACCTGTGTCATCAGAACATGTCATGTAGAAGTGGTATTAACGGTGGGTAGAAAATTTCACAATCCATGTCCTACTATCTACTAAATTCTCCATATAAGCTGGACATGTGCCAGTACATATCTTTAACCGGTGTATTCTTGTCTTTTTACCAGTACACAGAGTAGTCCATGTGACTGACTCAGGTCAAGTCATGTGGCTAAGTACATGTCTTATTTGAAATCCAAGTACTCCACCCCATGTATGTGTATCATCTGAGATACATGAAAAGTCTCAGGAAAGGACCTACAAACCATGTGACTCTTCACTACTTCCCCAAACCCTAGACATGACTATGTAGTGCCCACAAGATGTGTATTTTGAAATAACACCGTGTTCATCAAGATTTTCCAGAATCGTTATTCTTCTTCCATGCACCTTGGTCGATCCTCCGATGCTCGATTTTTTGGTTTGTTCACTTAAAAAATGGAGATCCAATGTCACATCATCATCATAGCACTGAATTAGTGAGTCTCAAGACATCGATCGGCTCAAAAATATGATTCTGATCACCCACACAAAAATCAACCAATGGACAGTATCTCCCAGACAACTTTAATCTATCCGTTGTGTTTATCGTCGCACCTATACTAGGTCGCCCCAATAGTGAATCTTCAATTTCGAATCATTTCATTGATAAATGAAGGCACAATAATCAATTTTTCATAATCCATGTAGAATGTATAAAGAAAAGAACATATGGGGGATAAGAAATATGCACAAAGAAATAAACCCGAGGAATGTACCTCGACCGTTGTTCGTTTCGGTCTCAATCTATTTCCATGAAAAAGATCAACAAATCAAACAATAATCAACCCAATATATCCCATAACATAATCCCATACCATAATAAACAAGATATGTGAATCAATTTATTCATTGATTTATTCATGTTCATCATAGGAAGAAATAACAGGGAAGAATCAAATTAAAATACATTCCCACCTGGGGAATTCGATCGCTCCTGAAGAAGATTGGTTACCACGTCATTGATGTTGGATAGACCTCTCGATAACGGGTCCCGTTGATATTCGATCCAACTTCCCATCATCGTTCTTCAGAGAGGGAATCCCCCACATTCCTCTCTCTAGAGACTCTAGGTAATTCTTGGGTTAGGAGTCTAACCATATACCCCTACCTCTAGGTTTATTAAAAAAGAAATGATGATGCATCGCTGCATTGACAAAACATTAAAACAAATTTAATCTTAATTTATTTTATTTATTAAAACATCATAAACTCCGTTCTACTATTGACCAACACTAGACAATTTTAGGTCATGACTTTGGTAAACATGCTTCTTTGAACAAAATGGTGCCTTCATATTTTTCATCCTGGCACAAGATTAAATGTTATTCCACCTTTTTAGGAAAATTTCTCATTTTCACTATTTAATATATTTAATATATTTCAAAAATTTATTCTAAGAACACCGGGTATTGTAATTTCATGTCATCTCAGGTTCTGGTCTTAAATTAATTCCATATAGTATTTAAAAATAATAAACATAAAATCTGAGACATTACATATCTTCCCACTACACCATATGATATTTCCCATTATTGTAACTTTTCAGAATTTATATTGTCCCCCCATGCCAAAAAATGTTCTTTTAGTGTGATTTATTCTAATTCACACACATCCTATGAAACTTCTTAGGAGGCCACCCATCCTAACAATACTCTAGTCCATTCATGTCTGACTATATTGGCTATAGTGACTCATGCCTTACATATTTGATTAATTTATAATTTTTATGACATAACTCCCAAAATTTATATGTTTAGTTTATTTTTAAAATTAGGTTCATACAACTTGAATACATATAATATATTAGGAATTATTTAAATAAATCCCTAAAATAATCCTAAATAATATTAAAATCATATTAGTACAAGTAATCTCCTAGGGAGATATATCAATGAACGGTTGAGCTAAAATCTCATCTAGGGTTGAAATAATAGGGGAAAATGATACTTGAATCAATATAAGTTCTTGTGTGATCATAATTATCATCACAATATCGAAATCACAATACCCTCATCATAAAATTTTTTATATCTGTTGAAGGAGACTAGGAATGTTTTACATGAATAATAAATATATATCATCACATTTTAGACAAATCTGATTCATTTAATGTGAATTTAATTACCATCGTGTTCAGACATAACATATGCGTAAATAACTCATTTCTTTGAATGTGAATATATACTGCATAATTTTAAGCATAATAATCTCATGAGATCCTTCAATTTAACCAATGAATTAGATGGATATATAATTTTAAGACCACTTATGACTTCATAAAATTCTCATAATAATGCATGAAATATAAAATCGAAAACTTATATCCATCATGAACATAAAAATAAATCAACAATAGAAGAATTTGTTTCAAAATGACTTCATATGGAACATATTGAAGAATGAACTTATTAGTTCCCAAAATAAGAAGGGAATATATTATTTATAGAATTTAGAATGAGTAATTAAAAAATATAATATCATAATTCCATAATTTAGATTATCTAATAAGGACACCATATTTTTTTTACTATTGATAATAGTGAATAGATTAAAAATTATTTACCATGATTAATGTAAAAAATTGGTTTACAAGGTGTTAAACTAACAAGATACAGATTAAAATGGACTAAAAAATTATCTAAAATCTATTGGATATAAATATTTATAATTCTATATACTACTCATTTTTAACCTTGGTTAATATGAAAAAAATTGTTACATGTTTTTATTTTCAAAAATTACAACTGTCCCACTGACCTCACTTATAAAAGGATATACACTCTCCTATATTCTTCACACAGTCAAACCCTTTTGGTTAGAAAAATACCTACCCAAATGCATTATAATACCATATAATAATCCTAGAATAATTTATTTGGTCATAATGATATTATAGTTATACATTTGGTATAATCCTAATGACTTGTTTCAAGAAGATATAAAATACATAACATTGTGTTTGGATTTTATTTCATCATCTAACTCCTTCAAATATTAATCAAATTGGATTATATAATAACACTATTATATCCCATATACTGATATTTTTTATTTTTTAATTACATGACATATATCCATCTCCTCTTCCCCCAAATGAGAAATAATAACATTGCCCATGTGTACGACAAACTACCACCTTGCAAACTGATATGATATGTTATCCATCAACACCTCTCACAGTTTAGTATGATGATGGATATAAAGAATATATATGTTATTTATAACATAATTATACCTAGGGAATAATTATTTCATATATAAATTCTTACATTCCATTCATTATGGTATTCGATAATGTCGTTGGTGTGTACAGTGCACTACTCGCTCACGAAGAAATGTGATTCATTTTTCACTAACATTTTACATGGAAGGTAGTAAGAATAAATTTAATGGATATAAATGATATAAATGAAATAATTTTAATATTAATGAAATTTATAACATTATGAAAATATAATGATCTTTTTCATTTTTACCTTTTCAGTCATAGAAATATGATAATTTCATTTGTGTACGAGTGGACTAACATCTTCATAATATGATGTGACTCTCATTTCAACAACAAGACACATTGAAGATATATATATTTATATTTAAGGAAACATTTTGGTATTTATTGTAACACCCCGACCCCATCTACCCAGAGTCGGTGCATTACTTCGTAACATTGGCATGATCACAAAAGATCAAGTCTCGAAAGATCGATTAGTTTAGTAGCCTTGGAAACACTAGATACATTCGTAAACGTTACATTACATCATAAAGTGAAAAACTACAATAACAAAGTCTCCATAGTCCACACTCATATCCTCTTCTGAGAATCCCTGCAGGTCATTCATAAAATACTTCTTCACATCCTGGAAAATATTAAAACATTGAAAGGGGTGAGCTCAGATGCTCAGTAAGGATAACAATATTGCGGTAGCTTTCATAAATAAACATTAACATTTAAGGTAATGTATAACTAAAACAAAAGCCTTTTTAAACTTTAACTTCAGCATAATATGGCAAAAATAAAATTAAATAATTCCATTTACTTACTCACATGGATATTCTACTAGTCAAATAATCACATGAAATATCAATAACCACTTTCATAATGAGGGAATGTATAATGCCAGACATTCTGAAACATTTTTTCAAGGCCACGGCCAAGACGTCTAAAATTATTAAGGTCTCGGCCAAAACCATAAATAAAATTGGGAAAGAGCCTCGGCCAATTCCATGTCTAGTTGTCTCATTAGACATACCGATGCATCGAGGAGCTATTGCGGGCTCCACCCGTCACTTATTAAGTCCAATACATTCCTCATATGAATAGGTTTAAACATAACATAAATATTCATATTAAAACTAGCATACGAAATGTCAACAGTTTCTCTGTAAACTATGGATGGTATAAAAATAACACATCCACAGTCAAATGTTTCACAAAATGCTCAATGGATGTTTTGTATCATAAATCAATTTAAAATAAACTTAAAACCCATCAAAGGATGTTGACATGGATGAAATCAAAGCTATTTGAGAGAAATATCTCTCTTTTTTGAAATCATTTAAAAGTCCCATAATTATAATGGAGGAAAATAGCCGCACCCGCCGTATAAGTTAAAAAAAACATTCTTACCTTAAATTTGTCAAAAAGGTCAAAAAGTACATTGTTTGGAAAACGACGGTAAGATTCCTTTCAAAAACGTATAAGGGTATAAATGACTTTAACCCATTTTCCATTTAATAGTAAAAATTTTTTGAAAGACATTTTTAAGAAACACGGATGTGGATGATAACGAGGTCCCAGTAGATAATTATGTATAAACAACCTTGGATAATGAATAGGTTGTGAAGTAAACCCTTACCTTGTACTTTTCCATGGTTGGGGTAGGTTAACCTCCTGTATAATGGTGAAATAATTGTTATTAAATTATACAAGAATCATATACATTCATATGATATCATATATGATCTTTTAACATTGCTTTGTTAACAATATCTTAGATTTATCGTTGTTTCAGGTGTTAACTTACTCGTTTTCGTAAGTCGTGTTTTCATGGATAGGTTGTATCTTATTCATATCCATAATGATATCATGTCCTTAAACATTATTTTTAGATCATCAAATGATAATTAATCTTGAATGGATACGACGGAGAATGAATCTCATCACGTTCGTGGAGATGGTAGTCCGTACGTACGCACGAGCGACAATATCATTATTTTTATATTAAAATAATATATAATTGGATAGTATATCATATATAAAGAATCATTATCATGTTATATTTATTATTTTCATTAATTACATATCATTATTATACCCATATAAATAATAATATATTGAATAACAATTACACCACGACGTGGAGACGGTAAGCCGTACGTACGCACGTATGGTGACATGTCATTCAAATGATGGGTAGAATACTGAATATGGTTGTTCCATATTTATAATAACATCACAGTATATAGAATATACTGGAGTTATAATTTTAGAATTGAAATAATAAACAAAGAGGTAGTGGAAGAAGAATGAAACTTGAAATAGGGTGATGAAAACATTACCTCTTCTTCGGGTTCTTCTTTTTGATTTGATCAAAAGGACTCCTTAGGATGGCTTTATGACTAAATTAAATCTTCTAGGATGAAGGTAGAGAAGTTGGGAGAGTATTTGGGCAGAGGTTGGCCGAACCAAAATGCTTGAAAGTGTGAATAAGGTGGTAGAGGTGGGGGCCTTTTATAAGAGGAGAGGAGGGGCTCTTTTGGAAAGATTGAAATGTTACATTATTATACAATGCTTTTCGGATTCTAAAGGACCCATACTTATATAATTCGTGGATAATGTGATAAGGGTTCTAAATCTTCACATCCAATAGTCTTTGGACAAGTGAAAGCCTTGTATTTTACATTATCTTTTCATTTTATTAAAATCGTTAAATAATGAGGTCATCGATGCATCATAATGATGTCATATATAATTTAATTTATTTACTGTCTAAAAATTATAAAAAAAGTACTATGATGTAGGAAATCGTTTTATCTTTCCAATTACTATTTATAGTCAAAAATATTACTTGTATTACCCCATGTAAAAATTGTTTTAGTAAAACATTTAATGTTTGTGTCTTTTTTTACTTTAACATTAAATAAAAGGTATTTATGTCATTTTCTAAATAAAGTGGCACCATGGGGTCCCCAATTTGACCCATGGATTTTCATGGTTGGCCATGGAACATCCAATGAGGGTAGGACATGTGTCAAGCTCATATCATATTATTAAAACATTATTTTTACCTTAATCTACACTAATTACCTCTAATCGCGATTAAGAACTTAAAAGTTACTATTCACCAAAAAATTATTTTAATCTCATTGAACCACATTTTACTTCTTAATGACAACCATGTATGTAGGATTTTTGAAAATCAAATCACAGAAGTGGTAATATTTCATTTAATCGAAAAATCAGTTATTTAACTACCACTTAGTGGTTTCACTATTCATCAAAAATTGAAGTTTTTCAGAACAATGCCAAAATTTCACCCTAAGCTATAATTGATATTCCGAATTCATAAATGATGTCTATTTTAAAAAATTCCAAACATATAAGTTCCATTAATTAATTTTATAATTAATTGCCGCTGTCACAACAAATAGCGTGTTTTTAAGAAACAATTTATATCAAATGATTGGCAATTGTTTATATCCAATTTCAATGTTAAATTAATTATAATGACCACCATTGGATAAAATGGTAAAAATATATTCTAATTACACTTTAAAACAACTAAATATTATAATTTATCACTATAAATTATTTTAATTAAAAAAGTTGTTTTCAAGTAATTTTCACTATTCATAAAAAATTGGAAGTTCTCAGAAAATTACAAAAAATTCAACTTTGGATAATTTCGATATTATGAATACAAAACTGAAGTCCATTTTGAAATATAAAATTTCTATAATTTTAAAAATTGGTTATTACTATTCATAACGGCTACTTTGATTAGTCGCGGTGTTTTAGAACTCGAAGTTGTGTACAATGCAAGCTATTGCATTATTGAACGAGAAGCGTATCACGGAAGATCGGGGTGTTACATTCTCCCCTCCTTCAATAAATTGTGTCCTCGCAATTTGAAATTTTTTTCTTTGAAAATAAAATGTTGAAAAGAGAAAATACCTTTATGGAAAACCCACATCGGAAATAAGATTAATAAAATTTAGCCTTAAGAAGAGGGAAATGGAAATAAGAAAGTAACCACCAAATTATGATCTCGATAAAAAGAACATTGGTGGAAATTAGAGACATATAATTGGAGGAAAAATATAAATATTTGTAGGGAGTGATTGAGGTCATCAATCACAATCAACTGTCAAATTGAGGGCCTCAAAGACTTCAATCTATGTTGATTAAAAATATCATCAGTTCAATAAGACATAAGGTATTAGGATAACACATTTTTTGCTTTAATATCCCTTTACTAAAGTTTAAGAATTAATTTATTCATTGAATAAGAGAGAGGTATATATATATTTATGCTTGAAAATTATAGTTTCAACCTTCAACTCATCTTTCACTCAAAAAGATAATAGAACTCAAAAATATTATACTTATCCTAATTGTATAAGGTTCCAAATGTTAACACATACCATTTAGATTAGTAAAATTATTTTGTAATAACCAGGGACTTCCTGTAGGCTAGTGGTAGGAAATAAAGGCTTGTCGCACTATGATTGTGGGTTCGATTCCTACAGCTTTGTCCGACGCGACGGGTTATGCCCCACCCTGCAGGTTGTCCTTTTCCTAAAACTATAGTATTATAATATTCCAAAAATAATCTTCATAAATTTTTTTAACCTTAAACAATACTATCCAAAGATCAACTTAATCCACTCCAACCTTTATAGTTATCCAAAATACCTCTGTCCAGACTTTCTCTAAAAGGTCTCTTAATTCCAAAATTAATTTATCAGATTCCCCAAACAAAGTAATGTTTCTCTTATTGTCACATACTAAAAATATAATTACCTTCATCATATTAAAACCTTACTGAAATCAACAAGTACTGGAGTACAATCCT
This sequence comes from Viscum album, assembly GCA_963277665.1. Classification (NCBI taxonomy): domain Eukaryota; kingdom Viridiplantae; phylum Streptophyta; class Magnoliopsida; order Santalales; family Viscaceae; genus Viscum; species Viscum album. The sequence goes on along the minus strand of OY728123.1, from coordinate 785,926,163 downwards.
TATATATATATCACATTATTCTAATAACCAAAATATAATTCATGAGTCCAAAAGCACCAATACATTAGTTATTCTGCTTCAACTGTAGTAACAACATAAGATTGTCCTTGATCCCTTGGCCTTTTCTGAGATAAGTTTCCTTGACTCTTAGGACATTCATTTTCATAATGACCCATTTCTCTACAATTGTAGCATTCAACTTTGATAGCCTCTTTCTTTCCCTTGCAATCACGAGCCTGGTGACCCTTTTATCCACATTTATAACAAACTTCCATTCCTTTTAGGCAAGTACCAGGGTGATTCTTCCCACAATTATCACATAATGGAAAATAATTCTTTCCCTTTTTCCCTTTATCTGTCTCTTGTTCCACCATTCTCTTCTTCTCTTGCTTTACTTTGTTGTCATATGACTTAGAGAATTCCTTTTCTGTCTTGATAGCACACAAGACAATATCTTCGTATGATGAGAAAGATTGTGATACTAAAGCTCGACGGAGAAATGGTTTTAACCCATCAAAGAAATGATCAATCTTACTCCTTGGGTTACGTATATAATCGGAAGCATGTATCGCTAACATTGTAAAGTTAGCCTCATACTTTGCGACATTCTCATCCTCCTTCTGCCTCAGACTCAGAAATTGCCTTTCCATATCTGCTCGATGGTCACGAGGAAAGTATTTTTCTAAGAAAAGATCCTTGAACTGTCTCCATTCCATATTTGATACTTCATCATCTTCCTTTGTGTTTTGAATCAGCGACCACCATTGATCGGCATCTCCAGTGAGGCGGTAGACTGCCATGACAACCTTCTCCCTTTCGCTACTCCCCAAGGCATGAAATATTTTCTCTAAGGAGATTATCCATTTCTCAGCTACTAACGGATTTTTACCCCCATTAAATGTTGGTGGTTGTTGCCTCATGAAGCGGTCTAACATTGATCCTCCACGTTGTGGATCAGGGTGATCCATACGAGTAAGGTTATTATTCATAACTTGAGTGAGTTGTCCCAGTATGCTAATAAGTTGATCAGCACCAGTTGTATCTCCAGATCCACAATATTTATCTTGAGCAGGAGGGCAATCCCTACACGGAGTGTGTGCATTGATACGGTTTCCATTCCTTCCACTAGGCGCCATTTCTAAACAATGGCATAAACTAGATTAGTTTATGAATCAAAATACATAATTCCATACTTGTAAAATACTTAACATAAATTGAACTATTTATGGATATAATCCATAATCATAAAAAGGTTTTATTTGAGGAAGTGTAAACTCATAACCGTTCATAGTGGTTTGTAAAGAAAATGAGAATTATCCTAAGCATATCCCCCGGGAGTGTCGTAACCAAGACTGCAGCAAGGCCCGTTGTCGTGCACCAGTTCCCATTCGAGTCTAGCTCAAAGCGGTGTTTTCGGGTTTTACCCCTAGTTACATCTGTGCCAGAGCCACCTCTACCTGCTCGTATCCAGACAGGGATGTATTTCTCGGAAAACTCAAAAAATCTCTATAGTACCAAAATTCTAGGAAGTTCTTCTATACTAATCCTCAAAGTCTATCTTTGGGCTATGTGCTCTAATCAGAGTTTATCTAAATCTAGCTTCCAAGGTTAGTACTAAACTGCCTCTGATACCAACTGTAATGCCCTGACCCCAGCTACCCAGAGTCGGTTCATTACTTCGTAACATTGGCATGAACACAAAATATCAAGTCTCGAAATACCAATTAGTTTAGTAGCCTTGGAAACACTAGATACATTCGTAAACGTTACATTACATCATAAAGTGAAAAAACTACAATAACAAAGTCTCCATAGTCCACACTCATATCCTCTTCTGAGAATCCCTGCAGGTCATTCATAAAATACTTCTTCACATCCTGGAAAATATTAAAACATTGAAATGGGTGAGCTAAGATGCTCAGTAAGGATAACAATATTGCGGAAGCGTTCATAAATAAACATTAACATTTAAGGCAATGTATAACTAAAACAAAAGCATTTTTAAACTTGAATTTCAGCATAATATGGCAAAAATAAAATTAAATAATTCCATTTAATTACTCACATAGATATTCTACTAGTCGAATAATCACATGCTATATCAATAACCACTTTCATAATGAGGGAATGTATAATGCCATACATTCTGAAACATTTTGTCAAGGACTCGGCTAGGACGTCTAAAATGATTAAGGCCTCGGCCAAAACCATAAATAAAATTGGGAAAGGGCCTCAGCCAATTCCACGTTTAGTTGTCTCATGAGACCTACCAATGCATCGAGGAGCTATAGCGGGCTCCACCCATCCCTTATTAAGTCCAATACATTCCTCATATGAATAGGTTTAAACATAACATAAATATTCGTATTAAAACTAGCATACAAAATGTCAACAGTTTCTCCATAAACTATGGATGGTATAAAAATAACACATCCACAGTCAAATGTTTCACAAAATGCTCAATGGAAGTTTTGTATCATAAATCAATTTAAAATAAACTTAAAACCCATCAAAGGATGTTGACATGGATGAAATCAAAGCTATTTGAGAGAAATATCTCTCTTTTTTGAAATCATTTAAATGTCCAATAATTATAAAATAATACATTTACTTTGAAAATATTATTATAAGCTTATAAGGGAAGCTTCGACGAAGTTTTAATGGCGGAAAATAGCCGCACCCGCCGTATAAGTTAAAAAAAACATTCTTACCTTAATTTTGTCAAAAAGGTCAAAAAGTACATTGTTTGGAAAACGACGGTAAGATTCCTTTCAAAAACGTATAAGGGTATAAATGACTTTAACCCATTTTCCATTTAATAGTAAAAATGTTTTGAAAGTCATTTTTAAGAAACACGGATGTGGATGATAACGAGGTCCCAGTAGATAATTATGTATAAACAACCTTGGATAATGAAGAGGTTGTAAAGTAAACCCTTACCATGTACTTTTCCTTGGTTGGGGTAGGTTAACCTCCTGTATAATGGTGAAATAATTGTTATTAAATTATACAATAATCATATACATTCATATGATATCATATATGATCTTTTAACATTGCTTTGTTAACAATATCTTAGATTTATCGTTGTTTCGGGTGTTACCTTACTCATTTTCGTAAGTCATGTTTTCATGGATAGGTTGTATCTTATTCATATACATAATGATATAATGTCCTTAAACAATATTTTTATATCATCAAATGATAATTATACTTGAATGGATACGACAGAGAAAGAATCTCATCGCGTTCGTAGAGACGGTAGTCCGTACGTACGCACGAGTGACAATATCATTATTTTGATATTAAAATAATATATAATTGGATAGTATATCATATATACAGAATAATTATCATTTTATATTTATTATCTTCATGAATTACATATCATTATTATACCCATCTAAATAATAATATATTGAATAACAATTACACCACGACGTGGAGACTGTAAGCCGTACGTACGCAGGTATGGTGACATGTCATTCCAATGATGGGTATAATACTGAATATGGTTGTTCCATATTTATAATAACATCACAGTATATAGAATATACTGGATTTATAATTTTAGAATTGAAATAATAAACAAAGAGGGAGTGGAAGAAGAAAGAAACTTGAAAGAGGGTGATGAAAACGTTACCTCTTCTTCGGGTTCTTCCTTTTGATTTGATCAAAAGGACTCCTTAGGATGGCTTTCTGACTAAAGTAAATCTTCTAGGATGAAGGTAGAGAAGTTGGGAGAGTATTTGGGCAGAGGTTGGCCGAACCAAAATACTTGAAAGTGTGAATAAGGTGGTAGAGGTGGGGGCCTTTTATAAGAGGATAGGAGGGGCTCTTTTGGAAAGATTGAAATGTTACATTATTATACAATGCTTTTCGGATTCTAAAGGTCCCACACTTATATAATTCGTGGATAAGGTGATAAGGGTTCGAAATATACCCATCCAATAGTCTTTGGACAAGTGTAAGCCTTGTATTGTACATTATCTTTTCATTTTAGTAAAACCGTTAAATAATGAGGTCATCGCTGCATCATAATGATGTCATAAATAATTTAATTTATTTAATGTATAAAAATTTTAAAACAAATACTATGATGTAGGAAATATTTTTAGCTTTCCAATGACTATATATAGTCAAAAATATTACTTGTATAACCCCATGTAAAAATTGTTTTAGTAAAACATTTCATGTTTGTGTCTTTTTTTTACTTTAACATTAAATAAAAGGTATTTATGTCATTTTCTAACTAAAGTGGCACCATGGGATCCCCAAGTTGACCCATGGATTTTCTTGGTCGGCCATGGCACATCCAATGAGGGTAGGACATGTGTCAAGCTCATCTCATATTATTAAAACATTATTTTTAACTTAAACTACACTAATTACCTCTAATCGGGATTAAGAACTTAAAAGTTACTATTCAACAAAATATTATTTTAATCTCATTGAACCACATTTTACTTATTAATGAAAACCATGTATAACGGATTTTTTAAAATCAAATCAAAGAAGTGGTAATATTTCATTTAATCGAAAAATCAGTTATTTAACTACCACTTAGTGGTTTCACTATTCATCAAAAATTGAAGTTTTTTCAGAACAATGCCAAAATTTCACCCTAAGCTATAATTGATATTCCGAATTCAAAAATTATGTCTATTTTAAAAAATTACAAACATATAAGTTGCATTAATTAATTTTATAATTAATTCCCGCTGTCACAACAAATAGCGTGTTTTTAAGAAACAATTTATATCAAAATATTGGCAATTGTTTATGTCCAATTTCAAGGTTAAATTAATTCTAATGACCACCATTGGATTAAATGGTAAAAATATATTCTAATTACACTTAAAAACCACTAAATAGTATAATTTATCACTATAAATTATTTTAATTAAAAAAGTTGTTTTTATGTAATTTTCACTATTCATAAAAAATTGGAAGTTCTCAGAGAATTACAAAAAATTCAACTTTGGATAATTTCGATATAACGAATACAAAAATGAAGTCCATTTTGAAATATAAAATTTCTATAATTTTAAAAGGTGGTTATTACTATTCATAACGGCTACTTTGATTAGTAGCGGTGTTTTAGAACTCGAAGTTGCGTACAATGCAAGCTATTGCATTATTGAATGAGAAGCGTATCGTGGAAGCTCGGGGTGTTACATTTATGATATTATTATCATCATATATAGATAAAATTTCACTTAAATAATATCAATAATTATCATTGAAAAATGGAAACATTACTCATGCGTACATACGACATATCGTGTCCAGGATTAGAACATACTTCATTTCTCAAAAATAAAACTCATGATTTATATTAAAATTATAATTTTTGAATCACTATGTTAATTATATATTTATTATTATTCGTTACATGTTTAAATAATTACCTCTTATACCAATAGTCACCTTCTGGTGAAATTTTTGACTCATAAGTCAAATATCATCCAAACAACTGATGTAAACTTCATTGATTAAATTTTTATATATAATATAGTAATAAGTGAAATAAAAATAATAATAAACATTATAAAGGTTCTTAAGAAATTAAATTTTAACAAAATCATTTTATTCAGTAAGATTAAGAACATACATGATGTGTCATCCTCAAGGTAAGGGACATCCTCTCAATTTCCCTTCATTAAGATATATTGTCATGTTATTAACCTAATTTATTTTATTTGGTATATATAATTCCTATTTGATATGATATATCATGATTTATTCGTAATTGATGGAAATTTTAATTTTGAATTTAAATTATTTTATCCAAGGGGATTTGACCTACCAAGTGGTAAAAGTTATTGTTCAATCTCACTTTCTTTTGTCATTATTAACATAATCTTGAAATAACCACCTTCTTATGATAAATTTTCATTGGAAATTTGATTTATCATAAATATATATATTCTTGTTGGAGGGATATGTTTATTTTGATAAACATATACAATTTTTAGATACATTTTTTACATTCAATGTTATTTGATTAATTGGGTAAATATTGAAAAATTTATATCAATTACTTAATTGAAAAGTTTCATGATAATGAACAATTTTAATGAATTAAATACATTATTGGATATATGAGGAATTATTTATAAATTCATTGATAGGTGTTACCTAGGATTATATAGCCCCTTAATACATAAATATGCCTGATGAGAAAAATCAGATGGAAAAATTAAACAGCTTTCAAACTATAGTTTAAAACCAGCTTGTGAAAGGGCCTGACAGTAGAGGTATCATGATTCTTAATATCATGACACCAAATAATTAAGAAGTTATTTCATTGGGAATTAGTTTATTATTATTATACATGTTAATTTTTCAAATTTTTAAGGATGTATTTCATTATCAAATCTAGATTAAATGGAATTTGTTTTGAGTTATTTACCTTTCCATATTGATTATGTCTTATCTAATAATGAAAGCCATGTTATTGATTAATTGGATTGTATATTTAGTTATTTAGCATGAAATATTCATTATTATTTATGGATTTATAATAGATTCTATTGTAATTAACCATTACTGAGCATTTGGCCTCCCCCAAATGTTTTTCCTTTTTCTATGATATGAAGAATAATTCTTGGAATGAGTTCAAGGATTCTAAATGCATCAATTTATATGATTTGTTTTTTATATACATATGTAAAATGGATATCATGTTTATATTTGGTTCTCCAAAATTAATAAAATGATATGTCCTTCATGAATTAACCCTTTTTATACATGCCAATTTAATAATGAAAGGCACCATCTTCGGGTTGCTAGAGTAAGGGTTTCTATAGTTGGTATCAAAAGAAGTTTTGTAGAATCCATGTGAACTAGATTAAGTAAAACATGTAATAGGGAAAATATACCAATAGTATAATTTGAGGATATGTATTTAATAACATCCTAATGTTTTGGTAAATAATATAATATTTGGTTTCCCCTAGAAATATAACATTGTTATGATACTGCAAGTGGATGTGGTTCTAGAACATAGGTACATATAGGTAATAACTATGAAATTGGTGAATTATGATTTACCTGATTGTCACTTGGTGAATAACAATGGGCCTTATTGTGAACCTATTTTGACATTCCATATATAAGCTTAAGATAGTTAACATTTTCTATACAAACCGTTATGTACGATTTGAAAATAAAGATATCCCTAAAGAAACCATGTTTAAAATTATGAGATTAAAAATTCATAATTTTTTTAATTTATTTTTATAATTTAACCAATTTTTTTATTATACATTATGTTTCATAATTCAATAATCTAATCTAGTACATACCATCATTTATAAATGGTTCATTGATTAAGGAAGGGGAACCACATCAATGCACGTAATCCAAATAGTAAAAATGACTGTTTCTTTGCTGGTATTAATCTAACATTTTAAAGGTAACAACTCTTCAAAACATTAGAATCATATGGGGACATAATATAATGTGATAACAAGACAAATGACGAATTCTTTATATAATTTGGCTTTAAAGGTAATTAGGAGAATAAGAGGATGACCAAGAAAATGAGTGATAAAGGGAATAAGGGAAATAAGAATTTTACAACATGTGATAATTATAGAAGTAAAAACCATGATAATATCATTAAGGGTATGGGTGTTTGTAACAAGAATAAAGATAAATACCATCATTCTCATGAAATAATGTGGAAAAATTTAAAATGTTTAATTATTCAATTATTAAGAGAAGGGTCAATATGAAAATTAATTCCCAATGCATCAAAGGAATATACCTCAGAATAAGCTAATGGATCATGGTAAAGCTAATGTTGTTACCAAAAATGTTGGGTAATGATTAAAGTGATTGTTTTATTCAATATTATGTAATTTTAGTATTTTATAAATGATATCATGTTTATAATAATTTTTTAATGTATAAGGACTTTATTGAAGTATTCATTCATTAGGGATTTGAAAGCATATGTTGAACTGTATTGGTGTCCAAGAAAAATGATTTAGTGAAAATTTTATTTCCATAGAAAACACATAATTGAGGGAACTATAGCCACTAATATATTAATGATGTTGAGATAATTATATTAGTATAATAAATGATTAATATGGATGAAGTAAATTGGATAAAATTGAATACCTTGGAACTAACTTTTTATTTGTTCAAAAAGGTGTTTATGTTATCATATATGGAGTTTACCAAATTTTTTGATTTAAGGAATATATCTAATAATCTATGTTTTATTTATGGAACAATGATGAATGAATATTTTTAGTAAATTTTTTTTGTGATTTTTTTTATTAAAATATTTCAAAATAGTAAATGATGAAGGAATTTAATTTTTTTATTTTAGAGTTAGGAGATACTTCATGTTTTTTGGAGGATTAATGATAAGTTCATTTTTTAAAATTTAGTGACCTTAATTATAATGTTTTGGATATTAATATTTTTTTATGGTTTAATGGTTTTGAATTTATTAAAGGGTTTTTGTTGAAATTTAGATGTGGTTTTAGATATTAGTTTTTTTCTTCAGCATAGGAAGATTTGTTCATATAGAATAATATATTATAACAATTTTGTTATAATGATAACTTGATATCAAAGGAATTACATATCATTATAATATCGATCTTGCGATCCATTAGTTATTTAGGAAAAAAAATTCAACTTCATTTCTTAGAGTAAGATAAGAATTGGAAATTGATATAGGAACAACCAAAATATGGTATTATGCTTATAAAATGGATTTAAATAAATTATATATTCTCATGGAAATTCATAAACTTTAATAAAAAGATCATGAAATGAAATTTCATCCTATTACCAGTATTTCTGAGGATATAAATGATCCCTTTCATGCCTCTTTGATTTATTCTTTTTTGGTTGTTTATTTTCACTAGATCATTCACTTTATTATGATCAATTTTCGCCACCAATCATCATCATTATTTTAACATTAAAATTACCTTCCATGTCTAAATCATTATTCCAGCCTATGTTCTCTAATTTGGAAAACTAGTATGAGTTATTAAATATTAACTTCAAAAATTCATTTATCTCTTATCAATAGGATGTTTTATATACAATTTTTATGAAGTGGGTTTCTAAAAAAGGTATTTTAAAATTTCAAACCCTTGATTACTGAAATAATGGTCAAATTGCGGGGATCCAATTTATTTTATGGGAGTATATGGAAACACCATGGGATTTTAAAAAAGGAACATCATGTTTGATAGTGTATATGACATAGAAAACCAATACTAGAGAAGAATATAACACCCCATGAAATTATGATATATTTCATTTTATTTCCATTCAATATCTTTGATAGTTTATGATGCACCTAACACCGAGATTAAATAAAATAAGATATTATATTGAAATATTATTGAAATATGACTATTATAACCTAGACCATAAATTAAAGGATATGAATAAGACTGAATAAATTATTATAATTATTTTTTAAACACATATATAAAATAAATTCAATGATTATCTAATAATTAGAAATAAATAATAATCTTTTGAATGTAAAAGAAATGCTTTCTGAAAAATTTTGTTTTTCTAAAAGGTAATTTAGTTGCACATTGTGCACAAAAATGTTAATGAATAATCCCAACTTTTATAAAATTTATTTGATAAAATGAACATAATTTATTAAATTAGATCTTATAGTTAATTTTTGGGATTTTTATAAAATTTTTCTTTTTTTGATGAATTGTGGAAAATATGGAATTTTAATTAAAAACTGCCTTTTAGTTTAAATTATTAAAAAGGTAAAATTACTTTTTAAATTGGTTTTAATGTAAAATTATTTAAATTAAATATAAATTAATATAATTTATTTAATTTCAATAATTTTAATTTTGAATTTTTATATAAAATCTTTGTAAACTTTTAATCATTTTCTTTTTGTAAACTCGCTTTATTATCCTATATGAGGGATTAATTTTGAATTACAAATTTCTTCTTATATTAATTTAATTGATAAAAAAGGATTATATATTATTAATAATAAAAAAATTTATTATATAATAAGGTTAACTTAATATTATACCCTATGTAATAGTAAACATTCTAAGAATTATTTTCCACGATGAAGGTAAAATTGGGATTACCCTGTGGTTAAACCAAACATATAAAGGCTAAAATGACATTGAAAATTGTATAAAATCTATTTTATATACTTATTGGGACCCAATAATGTATATTAATATATAAAAATACATTTTTGACATTATTTTCCTGTGTAAAACGTGCATACACCATTTTCTTTTCAAGAATTACATGTGTGGCCCTCACCTTACTTATAAAAGGCCACCCGCTCTCCTCTCTTAATCACAACTTAAAACCTAGTTGGTTTGGACACTAAATACACAAATAACTTCCCATAATCTATTAAACCATATTAAAAGTTTTTATTTTTTCATAAATTTAAAATAGGAATACTTTAGGTATAATCCAAAAGTAGTGGTCTAAGAAGAGGTAAAATTCCTAATTATGCATTTTTAGTTTATTTATTCCTCAAATTCATTCAAATATTTTAAATTTTTGAATATATAATACAAAAAAAATTATACCATATATATATATATGTTATTATTTTAAGGACATGACCTATATCATTCTCCTCTTCCCTCAAATGGGAAATGATAATGCCGCTCTTGTGTACGATGGACCACAACCTCGCAAACTGATGTGATACATTTTCCATCAACACCTATCATGGTTGAGGGGGATGAGGGATAATAATTATATATATGATATGTATATATATATAATATAATATTTATAACTTTTTAGTCATTATATCGTATATAAAATTTTAATTTCCATTACGTAGGTGGTGCAATAGTGTCGCTCGTGTGTATGGTGGACTTTTACCTCATGAAGCGATGTGAATTTTTTTCATTAACATTTTAAATGGAAGGTAATAGGGATAATGTTATTGAATATATGTGATATACATAAAATAATTATTATATTAAGGAAATATTTAACATTATAAAATTATAATATATCATTTTAATTCTTACCTTTTTCACAAACTAAAAAATGATAACGTCATTCGTGTATGTTTTGACTACCACCATTACAAAGATATGTGAGTCTATTTTAATCTATAAACCACATGTATGATATATATAAATATATTTAAGGATAAAATATTATATTTATGATATTATTGTCACTCTATAAAAAATAGCACAAACCTCATTTACATAATGATTGTTGAAAAATGGAAGTGTTACTTAGGCATACGTACAAAATACCATCTTCATGATCATAATGTACTTCATTTATCAAATCAATATTTCAGGATTGTTTTTAAAATTTTAATTTAAGTATAAATATAAAAACTATTACATGATTATTATTCAGGATATGTTGAAATTATGACCTCTTAGACCAATAGTCACATTCTAAAGTCATTTTGGATGTATAAGTAAAATATCTTCAAAACCCCATGATGTAAACATAATTGATTAGTTAATTTTATATAACATTTTAATAAGTAAAATAAAAAGAGTAATTAAATTTAAAAAATTTCATAGGAAAGTATGAAAATTAACATAAGTTTATTATTCAGGAATATAAATAATCTGTCTGACGAGCCGGACTCAAGGTAAGGGACCTCCTCTCAATTTCCCTTCATTGTGTCATATTGTAATGTTATGTTCCTAATTTATTTTAAATAGTTTATATACATCCCCTTTAATAATAAATACCAGGATTCATTCTTAATTTATTATAATTTTATGTTTTAATTTTAAATTTTTCATCCAAGGGGGTTTCACGTTTCATGTGGTGAAAGTTATTGCACAATATTAATCTCAATTATGAAAGTTAACTTTATCTTGAAACAGTCACTTTCTTATGATAATTAATCCTTAGATGATAAATTTCTCAAAAATACCCATATTATTTTATAAATGATATGATTATTTCCTGAACTACATACCATTTTCACATATAGTGTATACATTGAAAATTAATTGATTATTTTCGAAATGTTGATAAATTTCTATCCTTTACCCAATATAGATATTTTTTGATAGGGAAAATTTTTCATGAATTAAATATATTATTTAATATATGAGGAATTATTTAGAAAAATAGTGATGGTTGGGTCTTGGAATTATATAACCCCTTGATGCATCGAGAGGTCTCATTAGACAAATCTGTTGGCCAAATTAAACTGATTTTTTTCTATAGTTTTAAACCATCTTTTGAATGGTATTCACGATAGAGGTATCCTCATTCCTCATATCATGATTTCCAATAATTAAGTATTTAAATCATTGATAATTTTGTTGTTATTATTATCCCTAATATTTTATCAATGATATTATCTCTAGAATCATTTCATCCTCAATTGTTGATTAAATGGAATATTTTTTCTATTATTTACCATGCATATTTATTATGTATTATCTATTTAAGATAGATAATTTATTGATTAAAAGAAAAATGTGTTCAGTTATTTAATATTATATATTAATTGTAATTTACATATTCTTGATATCTTCTACTGTACTTAAAACTTAAATATCATTTGAGCTTACCCTAATCTTGTTTCCCTTCCCCAGGATATGAAGAATAATTCTTAGAATGTTCTCAAGGATGAATTTTTTTTTCCATTTATATGATTGAAATTTTATATCCCAACATAAATGGTTATTGTGTATTTATCATGTTTTCCAATACTACTAAACTATTATGTAGTTTAGGTTGTGATTCCATGTATCTTATGTTAATGTAATAAAGTAATCACATCCTCTAGGTTATAGGAGTTAGGGTCACTACAGTTGATATCAGATAAAGTTTAATAGAACCCTTGGGGAATAGATTTATGAAAACATAGATTATATAACATAACCCTATTACGGACAATAATAATTCTCCCTACGGAAAAAACCTTTTTTCTGTTTATTTATACATAAATTTGGAATTTATCTTAAATGATTCACTAATTTTTAAAATTTAGAATATTATTTATAAGATTATTATCTAGTAAATTTTATGCCATTATTTAGAAATTTAACCTAGTTAAAGGATTGAAAATTGTATCAATATAATTAATCTATGTAGGGATTTCCCTCTGGGGTAATATAATAAATATAGAGTTGGAGTCGGAGATGGATTTGAAACAATTATAACTATATTGGGTAATCTTAAATAAAATATGAAAAATAACCATGCATGTATGGAGAAACCTGTTGATCTAAACTGTTGTGTAACAATGTTATACCGTTGCATGCATCAGCAACCTCCATCATTTAATGTGACTAAAAATCCATTTGTAACTGAGTAATGGATAAGTTCCTTAGATATGATATTTCTCACTTCTTGAATAATTGAATGGGAGATGGTTGTCATGGATGTTTTCCATTTCTTAGGGCATGTGGATCAATGGTGTTCATTGATTTATAACACTATGGATGATTTGGAATTATTTTTCAAGGATGAAATGATTTTAAGGATATTTTTATGGTGAAATATTTTCTTCATGAACAATGAGTGGATATGGAGAGAAAATTTATGAGTGTGAGACAAAAATATCAATAATATTTTGATATGTATGAAGAAAAATTTACAATGTTTTCCAGGAATACTATAGACTACGTATGTAATTTTAAGAGTTTTACTAGAAGTTATTTTCACGGGATAAAGACAATCCTTCAAAGGGAACTACTGTCCAAAATTTCCTCATTATATGAGTATAACGACCTTACTTCTCTTACATGACTATTATATTAATTTAGGGATAAAAATGTAATAGTGTTACAAAACCAAGATTAAAATAATTAGTATATTGGGATATTTATGACGATACATAACATTTACATAATAAAACAAAAACATTATTTAATTTGCTCGTCTCTATCTTCTTATTGGACTTCACATTCTCTTTTTCACAAGTAATCACCTAAAGATATACTTCAGTGAAATGGTTAAGCTAAAATCCCAATAATAGGATAGATAAGAGTATGAATCATGTTTGATAATAATCACCATTATTATAATATAGGAATAATATCATAATCATAATCATGAAAGGATTAATTAGATAAAGGTGTGGAATGTGGTAATGAAAAAAAACGAAACATCATGTCTTAGTGGTCATCTACCACACAATTTTCACTTTATCTCATGAGATATATCACATTACCCAATGAATTTAATCACTATATAATTTTGGTTGCATCCATCACATCATATAATTTACATGCACTATATAATTTTGGGCGCACCCATCACATCTTAACATTTACATTATCATGCATGCCACATAGAATTTATATCAATCTTGGACTTAATGTAACCCATAGAAAGGAATGGGTTTCATTTAATAAATCATAAATTCATTAATAAAATTTTTTCTTCCCAAAATAAATAGGTAATGACCTAATTGGTATTATAATCATCAATCTTGACTGAGGTAGAAAAAATTCCATGAGAAGTAAAAGTTGTGTTTTTACATAGAAGTGATGTTTTTCGAAAAATATTTTTATTTTTCATAAAATCAGATTGGAAACATTTAAATATAGAAAATAAAATATTAGGATATAGAAACTATATTTAAGGAACATTAATGAAATATCCATATTGAAAATGGTGTGAAATATGGAAAACCCAAAAAATATATAGCTGAGTTCTAGAATCCCCTTAATTTATTCATGAATGCTTTCTTCACTTTAATATACTAGGTTGTCAAATAATATTAATTAATTAACAAATAAATAACCTATTATACCTGTATCTGATTTATTATAGTTTTTATGTTCATTTAGATCCTTTTTTATGAGTTTTAGAGTTAGATTTAATCGTTTGGTAGTGTTCGTTTCCATGGCTTTCATGATCAGCTTGCTTGTTTATAAGTATGGATGGTCTTGTACAATGAGAACAATTCTCCATAATTGAAATTATATATTTTTGATTAACATAAAGAATATTAATTATTATTATTATATATCATTTGGTTATATGGAATGAGGATGATTTATTATATTGAACGTTAATGAAAATTATTTATGTTATTTTGTCGATTTTTACAACCATTATGAGTATATATCATTTTATTTAACATCATTTTTATATATTGGTTCCAGAACATTATTTAAATTATAATATATATAAAAAATATTATTTAATCTTATTAATGGTTTTATGATCATCGTTGAATGAATTAGTGAAAAATGAAAATGTATCGTCCATGATGATGGTAAATCGACACATCGCGGAGGATATTTTCATTTTTAGAATAAGAGGAATAGGTAAGAGAATTGAAGATTAATTATTCCATTAACATAATAAAATTATATTATGTAGAAGGTAATATATTTATATTGAAACTTGGATAAGTGTAGGTCAGGATTAGATAATAAATAAATGAAATTGAAAAGAAATTAAAAGAAAAAGAATGAGCATTTTACCTCTTCAATGTATCCTTCTTGAGAATCACATTAGGGAAAAGGGTTTGGAATTTTGATGAGACCAAGGGATCCTATACATAGGGTAGGGTCATGGTAAGGTTTTTGGGTAGAATTTTTACAAGGATCAATTCCTATAAGGTGTGAGGAGAATAGGTGGTGAGGGATGATATTTATAGGGGATGAGAGGGGTGTTTTCCCATTATTTTATACACTAATTTATAATTTTGGCTCAATACTATTAATAGTTTTAGAATTTCACATAAATATATTAAAACAATGAATTAATTTTTGATATTAAGGGCTTACATCATCCATACATCATCTATGACACAAAAATTCAAAATTTTAGCTTTTATTAGAAATTATCATATTTTACTATTCACTGAAAATTCAACTATTTTAGAAAAAACACCCCAACAATTTTTCAATGTGTAGAATTCAAAAAATGCACTCTATTTTTTAATATTAATTTTATAAATATGATAAATTTAATTTTTATTTAAAATCATCATTTATTCAAAAAATACTTATTTTAAAATGATAACTGATTTTGTGACACTATGAAAAATCAATTAATGTCTCGTAAATTATTTTATAGTTATAATAGAACAAAATATTACATGATTAATCCGTTTTTTCAGAATAAATTTCATTTTAAATAATTATATTAATTATAAATTGGAAAATAAACATTTATGTTTTACAAAAATTCCTATAGTAAATTTATCATTTTTGAAACATTTATTTACCAATATTCTTATAGAATTATATCATATTTTCATTTTGGAGATGCCCAAATTTTATTTGTACTTTCATAGGAAGTGTTACGATTCTATTGGCCAAGTTATTGTTCCTAATAGTCATGTTACTATTCCAAAGATCATGTAGCTATTCCATTGGTATATGATCCTTAATTTCTATGAAAATCATGTATTTTATTGTTATTTAATGAAAATAATATTTTAACTAGGATCTATATGATATGTATTTGTTTTATAACATATAATGTAATCATAAGAAAGGAAATAACTCCATTGATAAAGCTTTGGGTTTTTACATTCTTCCCCCATATTGAAATTTCACCCTTGAAATTTCATGTTACATAAATACTTGGGGGTACACGTCCTTCATTGCCTCATAAAGTTCCTAAATATCTTATTCATACTTATAGTAATAACACAAGACTTTGAAAATCTGGGTTGTCTTTTTGAATAAAACCTTATCTCTTTGGTCTAGAATCACTAACATTTTCTCCTCATAAGACAGATCATCTTTCAGCTATACCACCTCTGAGTTTAGTACAAGCGAGGGATCTTATATGTAATTTCTCAGGAGAGATATATGGAACAAAACATGAAATTTATCCATATTTTGTGGAAGTGAAATAAAATAGGTCACTGCTCTTATGCGGCCAGGGATCTCAAAGGGGCCAATATACCGTGGGATAAGATTCCCTTTATTTTCAAGAAACAATGACTCTCTTATAAGGTGATATTCAAAGGAAGACTGTGTCTCCAATGTCGAACTCCACTTACCATCAACTGTTGTCATCATAGGTCTTTTCTCAACTCTGATTATCTTTGATATGTTTCTGTATGAATTTAGCATTCTCTGTCATTTCTTGCACAATATCAGGTCCATGTATCTTTCATTCTCCAACTTCATCCCAACATGTTAGATTTCTACTTCACTTCCCACTTAGGGATTAATATGGATCAATATGAATACTTGAGAGAAATCTATTATTGTATGATAAATCAACCAATAGGAGATTATGATCCCATCCACCTTTTAATTCCATTCATTAGGATCTTATCATGACATAATGCTTCTAAATATTCCTTTCAGATTGGCCCTTAGTTTTGGGGTGATAGGTCATAATGAAATTCAATTCAGTACACAAGGAATATTTAAGACTCCTCATGAATTTGGATGTGAAACTAGATCATGATCCAAGATGATCGAAAGTGGAACCCCATTCATCCAAACCAATTTCTTCACATATATCCTAGAATATTTTTCATGTCATGGATCTTTTTGAATTGAAATATAGTGGGTAGTCTTGGGGAGTCAACCAACCACAACCCATATCAAGTTTTTTTACTTTGTAATTCTTGAAGATACTAGAGACATATTCTATAGTGACATTCCCCCATATCAACATTTCTATAGGCAGAGGTTTCATCATATCCTTGGAGGGTTTGTCATTCCTCTTTAACATTATGACATATCAAGCACCTTGAGATATGCTCCGTAATCTCCTTCTTCATTTCATCCCACATGAAGTGTTCTCAGAGGTTAAGATACATCTGGGTACTTCTAGTATAGATGGGGAAAGGTGAGCTGTGTGCATTATCAAATATATAGTTCTTTATCTTAGGTGATGAAGGCCCACAAATCCTTTTTCATAAACGAATCACACCACCATAATCGATATGAAACTCTCGCATTGTCTCTTCCATAACTACATTCACCATCTTCTGAGGTGTCAGATTATCCCTTTTTTCCTCCTTGATCTTATCTTGGATAAATTTTTGGGAAATAGTTTAGGAAAGGTAGTATTTATTCCCTTCCATTTTTATTTCCAAATCATTCATTTGTAAATCCATGAAAATATGGTCTTTCTCAATCTGCATAATGGATAGAGTAGAAGGTTTATTATTGATAAGAGCATCATCTACCTTGTCTTACTTTATAAGATGATAGTGAATAGAGCAATCATAGTCCTTGATTAGCTCTAACAATCTACTTTTCACATGTTTATATCCTTTTGTTTGAATTTATACATCAAACTATTGTGATCGGTATATACGTCACACCTCTCACCCTAGAGGTAGTGCAACCATATTTTTAAGGAAAAAATCACCACTTCTTTCTCCATATCATTATTTGGGTATTTATTCTCATGTATATTCAACTATCATGAGGGTTAGGCTATCAATGCATAATTATTCATGAGTATAAAGAATCATTTTATATTACCAAAACTATATCCACATGTTGGTAATGTGAATACAGGTGCATCAATCAGCCTCCTCTTTATCTCCTTGAAACATTCCACACATTCCTCCATCCATGAACACTTTACCCCATTCCTTGTTAACTTATTTATCATCCTGTACAATCATGATAAATTTCTCACAAACCATTAGCAGTTCCCTACTATTCCATGAAAACCACATATATATATGACACTATAGGGTCTAAGTCATTACTCAATTTCATTTGTTTTTGAATGGTCTATATAAATTCCCTAACCTTTGATCACATGTCCTAAGAATGTGGATTTTTTATCTAAAAATAACACTTGTTGAACCTAGAATACAATTTATCCCACGTTAATTTCAACTACACAATCCTTATAATTTTATCATATTCCTTCTTTCTCTTGGTCTATATTAGAATATCATTGATAAATACTACCAATAATTTGTCAAGGTAATGTATAAAGACTATACTAATAAAATACATAAATATTGTTGGGGAATTATTATGATTGAAGGGAATCACTGGAATCTGATAATGCACATACCTTATATGAAAGGTAGTCTTCTGAATATCTTCTTTCTTCACCTATAGTTAATGATATTCAGAATGAATATCTACCTTTGAAAAGTACTCATCTCCTCCTAGTTGATTAAACAACTCATCAGTCCTTGGAAATGGATAATGGTTATATAGAGTGATCTTGTTGAGCTCCCAGTAGTCGATACACAACTACATTGATCCATCCTTTTTCTTTATAAATATAATAGGTGCCCACAATGAAATGCACTAGGGTGTATGAACCCTCAATCCAAATGATCTTGCTACTTCTTCTCTAACAACTCTAGTTTGATAGAGGCCATACTAAAGGTACATTTTGAGATAAGAGTAGATCCAGATATTATTTTTATTGATAACTCTACCTAATTATTTGGGTATGTCTTGGTAACTCTTTAAAAAATACATCATTGTATTGCCTCACAATGGGAATTTCCCCTAGGTTGATACCTTATTTAGATAAACCATTTGAGAAAGCTATGATTCTTTATCTGGAATCAACACCCTCACCTTGGATATATCTTCCAAAGTAGATTCATGGTCTTACTATAATTTTTGTAGGATAATGACATGGTTTGGAATATGTATAGATATTCCCTTTTCTTGAAAACTGATTTGTTCTATATATAACGAGATCCAATCTATCCTTGTATAACATCAAATTCCTCTAAGGTAAGTATCATTATATTTTATGGAAGAATATTTCAACATACACCAATAGGATAAGATTATAACACTTGGGTTGAAATTATTGAACCTCTATGTGTTTTTATGGATATCACTACTTCAAGGATTCAAGGCTTCAATTAAATAAACATTTATATTTTATAAAAATACCAGCAATTTATTTATCATTTTTAGAACATTTATTTACTTACTATATGATATAATGACATTATATTTTTGTTTATAAGATACATAAATTTTATTTATAATTTTATTGGTGATGTTACTATTTTATTGGCCAAGTTATTATTACTAATGGTCATGTAAATATTCTAAAGTTCAATATACTATTTTATTTGTAAATGGTCCTTAATTTATATACATATAACCTATTTCTTTATTTTTTGATGAAAATAATATTTTTATTAGGATCACTATGATATGTATTTGTTTTATACCATATATGATAATCATAATAAAGGAAATAATTCCATTGATAATGGTTTGTGTTGTTATAATGAGGATCATATATCATGTACAATCAAGATAGATAAATAATTCTCAAAGTCTTATAGATTTGAAGAAAAAATGAAAAAAAAAGACGATGAAAGAGAAAAAGGGATATATAAGGATCTTACCACATGTGAGAATAGTGGAAAGAAAAACACTTGTATATAATTTAAGGGAGTGTGATTTTTCTTCATGTATAGAGAGAAATTACATCAGGTGCATGAATGAATGGGTAAGAAATAAACCTCTAATGTTTATTCTTTAATCTCTAAGGATATGGGAAACTATATAAACTAATTCCCCAAACATTAAGGGAATATAACTCAAAAAAATATAAGTTGTCAATGTCAATATCATGTTATTTATATATCCAAAGTGGATTTATTAGTTTTATTATGAATTGGTATTAAATAATTTTGTTGTATAATTATTTTTTCAATGATATCCTAGCTATAATAATCATGAAACATATAAGGATTTTACTATAATTGTTTTTCTTTATGCTTTTTTAATCATGTGTTGATGGAACTGATAACCAAGAAAAGTGACTTAGTGGAAAGTATATATTTTAGGATAATAAATGAATAAGATAAATACAACAATTAATATATTCATGTTGTTGACTTAATAATTATTATTAGGGATAAAGAGAAGATTGAAATTGACGAAATGAATGGGATAATATTAGTGACCTTAAACATGGATAGTGATTTGATTATAATGTGGCTGAGTTACAATATTTTAAAATAAATGGAATATATTCAATTATCTATGATTTTATTTAAATATTGAGGAAATAGTTAATTTTTTTAAAATTTAAGTTTTCATTGAGTTTTTATTGTAATTCAGTTATTTAAAAAGTTTTGGGTGAATATGTGATCATGGTATTCACATATTTGGTATGTGATAATAATGATATACATTATATTATTGGGGTTATTAATGTCAATTGGATTTAATGACCCTATTTAAAAAAAATTGGATTTGGAATTTAATCAGATATATTTTTAAAGGGTCTTATGCTTAAATTTTAGTGGAATGAATTAAGTGGAATATTTGGGGTGATTGTTGATGTTTTATATATTAAAAAAATATTTGACAACAATTTTTAAAAAAATTTATTTCAAAAGATATTTAAAATTATTAGGAAGGAATTTTAATTCTTGTATGGATCTTATGATTCATTAAAAGTTAATTTTCGTGATCCAGACATAAAAAATTCACTTGGAATATTCATTTATTGGACTAATAAATGAAATGGAAATTGAAATAAGTACAGAAAAATGGTATAATTATTCTTATAAAAAAATAAATCAATAAATTAAATATTTTACCTTGACTAATTTACCATGTTTGTAAAACAATACCATAACCTTTTGGAAACAATATTGAAAAAAAATCCTATATTATTGCCTTAATTGCTGATGAATTAATGGTCCCTTTTCCCTTCAATAAATTAGTGTATTTTGGTCATTACCTTTATACTAAAAATATTATCTATAATTTTATATTATAAGTTAGCTATTAATCATCTATACCTTGCTAACATTTTAAATTCCCACTAAATTTCACCCAATCTGAGAACCCAAACGCATGATATTTCTAGAAACCTTCATCTTTCTCAATTTTCCTTTTTAAAAGATGTTTTATTATTGCTCTGAACAATGTGGATTTTAAAAAATGTTTGAACCTCTAATGATCTAGATGAATTTTGGAGGATGAAATTTATCTAAGAGGGTAGACTGTAACACCCATATATTTTAAAATATAATTCTCTTAAAAAAATATAATTGCATTGACATGTTGTGTTACTTGCAACATTGTGTTTAAGTGAACCATGATATACTATTGAAATATTATTAAAACAGTTATCACCTAACCATTTAATTAGTTAGTATGAATATTAAGAACCAAATTATGAAATACATAATAATTACCAACACAATACAAAAGAATTTATTAATTCCTTGTAAATGAGCACCCAATTTTTAGTAAAGTTATTTTATTGTTTATATATAAATTCTCTTAAAAAAATTATTTCTTTTTATTAGAGAAAATTATAAAAAAATTAAAAAATTTCAATATTTTTTTTAATAAAATAAATTCATTTTTGAAAACATCATATCAAAATTATCTTATGGTGAAATTTTTGGATTTTTCTAAAAATATTGATTTTTAGCAAAAAGTGAAAATCCTAATTTGTTTTGGAAACTATATTTTTGCAAAAATTTAAAAAATTTCATTTTTTAAAAGACTTTATAGTATAATAATTTCTATTATATTATTAATAATATAATTTAGTTGATTGTAATGAATTTATGATTGAATTTTGTATAAAAGTATTTTTATATATAAAAAACAATTATTAAAAAAATACATTTTATTTCATATTTTAATTTCAAATTAATTAATACCACTTATAGAAATTGAATTTTATAAAATCGATTCAATATTTTTAATTTGGAGGTCCAAATTTGTAAAATAGTTCCCTTTTATTTTTTTCATTTTGAATAGTAACCATATTAAATAATTGTCATCATGGTAAAGGGTAAATCATGTTAGTAAGGGTTAAAAAATTGTGATAAGGTCATAATATTTCATATTAATTCTTATTATATGTAGTTAATCATACAATTATCACCTTATAATTAAAAATAATAATTTATTCTTGACAATATAAATGACTAATATAATATTTAAATCGAAGAAAGCTAAAAAATGTCACACTCTTAGTTTTAAATATATTTTATGTGTTTATATTATGAAACAAACATGTTATTAATGCATAAAAATATCTCTTTAAAAATAGTGAATTAATTAATTTATTTTAATTTTTTTAACATAGTTGCTATTAAAAAAAATCCTTTAAATTCTAAAACAACACTGAAACAATATTTATTCAATTAATGGAAAATATATCAAATGATTAAAAAAATATTAAAATTAATTTAATTTGAAATATTTTTTGTTTTAAAAGAATTTTAAAGATTTATAATAAATGATAATATATATTTAAAGTATTATATTTGAATTTCAAAATTATATTTATGTATTTCTTGTAAAATTAAATGAACAGTGTCAAAATTGACATTAATGATATTTTATAATGCTAATATATTATTAAATTATTTAAAAATTATAAAAATATTTAAAGGGTTCAGGTGGATAATATATAGGTTAAATTTATTCTACATTCCATTAATTAAACTATTTTCATCGTATATATAAAATTATAACCCTTTATGATTGAGAAAGATGTTAGTGAGGTAAATGTTAAAATGGGTTAATTACGGGGTTTAACCAAACAATAAGGCTTAAATCCACACTTAAACCAATAAAAATTTTATTGTTTCATGGAATTGTAACCATGTATAAATTAATAATTTATTTTTTTTTCTATTTAGAATCATTTTTATAGATAATGAATTTATAATATTTAATTTTTTTATGATATTTAAAAAATTCCCCTAACATCAATTATAGAAGGTAACCTCCTCCCTCACTTCTTCACATCACTTTGATCCTTCTATACAGACCAAAACATAAAATAATCTATTCTAAACTCCCAAATACATGTGATATATGTGATTTTTTCCCAAAAGATGAAACTGAGGGTCTTTAATAGAAATCTTAAATTAGTTCTTTAAAATAATGGGTAATCAACTTATGCGGGCAAGTTATTTTTTAATTCGTATTTAACTCTTCCATATCTATGGAATTTTTCAGGAAATCATAAATTTAATTTCCTAACTATACTGAAATTTTATTTTTATTACCAAATAACCAATATTAACCCTCTTTCCTATCAAATAATAAGTGAAAGTATCACATGTGAAAATGTATGGATTAACGTCTCCATATAGAGATACAGTTAATTTTCCACCACTATATTTCATGGATGGTTGTTATGATGATTTAAATGTAGATATATTATAATTATTAAATAATTATACTTTTTAAATTATTTTATAACATCTACCCCCTTACTTTCTAACTAGTTGAAAAATAATAATGTCACTTGTGCGTACGTATGGACTACCACCACTATGAAGCGATGTGATTTGTTTTTAATTTCATTTTTAATCTGATTTTAATAAAAATTGGTTTAATTAATTTAAATTATTAATGTTATATAATAATAAATCTATAAAGAATAATTATTTTTTTCCTTTTTGGGCTCCATCTGTTGAAAAGTGAAAACAACGTCCATTCGTACATACAACCTTCTATCTTCAAGAATGGTGTAATTAATTTTTCAATCTATAAATTTAATTGATTAATATATATATATAATTGATATAATATTTGTATCATCATTAAAACAATGAAGATAATGGAACCATAATCAAAGTACCAGGTCTTAAACAACTAAACCAAAACATACATGAAAAGGAAGCAGTTATACTATAAATAGTGATTTTAATGAGGAATTATTAATAAACTCGTGAAAAAATATTATAAGTACATAATATTTTGTATGATATATATTATTATGATTACATAATAAATATATGATAAATATATATTAATTATATTAAATTGTAGAACATTCATGAATGATGTCAGGCCTGGTGTAAGGGTTTCTCATCTCACTTTTACTTTTATGCGACATATTCTATACCCACAACTTATTTATTTTTTGTTCTGTATATAATTCAAGTTGATATGTTATGTATTGAATATTTTACACTCATGGTATTTAATGTTTCATTATAATTTATTCATTCATTGAGATTATGATTCAAGAGTTACCAGTGTAGTAAAAGTGTCTTTCACAATCTCAAAATTATTTTGGTATAAGTCTCCATTAGGGGGATTATTTCATATTTCTATATTAATAAAAATATATTTTCCTTTAATATGTTTATTTCTTTAAATTTAATGGTTTCCTTTCATTTCAATCTCTTTCATTTCTCAAGATACCAAAATAATGTTTTTAAAGAAAACTGACTCTATTTCTCTATTCAATCGAGAATATTTTCCTTTTATATCCTTTTTTCCTTTAAAATATTTTAACTATTTTCAAATATTTTTCAATGATTTATTAAATAAAAATTTATCCATGTTTTAAATTTTATAAAATATTTTAAAAGGAATCTTCTTTTCATTTTCAGAATGAGTTGCTTTTTGAATTTTTAGAAATGTGTGAAAGGAATATTTTTTAACATATATAGATTGAATGGAATTTCCCACAATTATGACAATTATTTTTTTTAAAATATTCCTTTAAAATTTTGAGAGGTTTATTTAAAAAAACCTTATTTTTCGTGAAATGTTTATATTATAATAATTTTTTTCAAATTAAAAAAGGGAATATTCCTCAATAAAATTTTCAGTGATCTTTTGAATGTATTTTCATTTTTATCAACATAATTTATCAAATATTATAAATTATTGATACTATACTCTTATTATACCATCCAAAATATTTATATGTATGTTTTATGATCATATTTATTTGGGAAATAATTTATATTAGGTATGCTAGTCATTACAATACAGACAATTATTGATTTTTAATGCATGTTGATTGCCCCACCATTAGTGGTGGGGTGGTAAGGGTTTGGGGGGGTAAGGGGAAGGTTGGAGGGTCAAGTCCATGGGCATTCACTTTAATTTAATTTTCTTCCTTGTGTCGTGTGTCGCTTTCACGGTTGTACCCAATTTTTAAATGCATGTTCATTAAGTTATGTTGAATATTGATATTATGAATGCATTGGACATATTATATGTTGGGTGGGTATTTGAATTACATATCCCCTCAATGAATTGGTATCTCACGTGAGACAAAATAGATTGGGTATTTTTTTGAGGCATTCCCCATTTATATAGATTTCTTGGCATGAGGCCTTGATGGTACATTTAGATGCCATTAGCACATGCCCTCAATGGTATGTTCAGATGTTTGGAATTATACATTCTATCATATGAATCATCTATTTATTACCATGTGATTATTTTAATATTAATAATATCCAATGATATTTTTCTTTCTTTTTTGATTATTTATATGTAATTATTTGATTATCGTTTATTATTTCCATATTATTCAGGCCTTATTAGCTTCTCCTGTATGAATTCTCTTACTAGTAAAATGTTATTATCCCTTTCTTATGTTTCATTTCCCTGGGATGTCTATAAATGATGAATAAATTATATATGTAGATATTCTATAGGTAATAAGTGTGATAGCATATAAAATAATTTTTTGTACTTCATATTTTCAAATGTAATATGGGATTAAAGTAAGAATCTACTTTATCCAGACTATTAAACTATTCAGTCCTTTAGGATGTAATTTCTTGTAATTAGTAACAATGTAATAGTGTAGAAACTGGATCTATGTTACAAGGGTCTTGGTCTTTACTACCCATCCTCATTGTAACCCCTCATTAGAAATTAATGAAGAAATTTTCTACACTAGAATCCTACCTTCAATAGGTCATGAGTTAGTGACAAGCACTGAGGGTATAAAATAAATGTACAAGACACATTACCCAAATAAATCCTATAAAAATAAAATATAATCCACAATAAAATATATATATATATATATAATAATAAATAACACCAATACCAAATGAATTTAATAGAATACATAGCCAAGGATATCCAAAATTAAAAAACAAACTATTATGGTAGTCACTCCAAGACCAATAATATTCTCTATGATCTAGTAAGGTCTAACCCAATCACTAAATCCCTCTTGTATATCTAGAAAATTCTAATATATACATATATATGGGTGATAATATAAGTATACATAGTAAGGTCCTCGTTAAACTCTCTTTTTCCTATGTAGAAATGGTATTTTAAGGCCTCTGTTAATAAACTGTGAAACAATATTATTACCTATACTAGGTCATCTTCCACCCAACCCCAAAAAGGCTCACTCACCAAACCCCCATACAAATATAACTGTATCATACTTTGAAAATATATATTGAAAGGTACATTGCAGCCACTTCCCTAATATAAAATCACCCTCATTCCCCATCACCATGTGTTATAGGGATCCCATCTAATCCATGTAGGATAGAAATAATGATGCAGATGCTCGATATACAACAAGGGGTGAATTGTACACTTTAAAATTTTCCTTAAAAAAGGAAAGATCTATGTTTAACAAAGCTAAACTAATCAAATTCACAACACCTATAACACCAATGAATGATTGGAACAAATTATGAAGTTACAAACTTCTAGTTCTATGCACTTTCTTAAAACTGGAATGTTATTCTGAAAACAGGTTCCGGAAATATGAATCCCAAAATTGAAACTTAACCAATGTTTACAATATGAGATTCTACCTTAAAGTGTATATAATATAAACTAATCAGAGTACAAGTGTAAGGAAATATAAGATGGTTATACATCCCTTACAATACAAAATGCAGCAGAAAAACAAGTAGTAAAACTACAAGTAAAAAGATATAAATCTTTTAACCCAAAGAGAAGGGTATCCAACAACCTTGGATAAAGGTCCATTGATTTATACTTTCAAGAAAGTCTGTCTTACCCACACCAGGATAATCCCTCGATACGATGATCAGTTTCTTTGTCTTTCTATCCCCGCAAGCCCTCAACTTCAAGGTAGTTGGAACCTCTATCTTCCTCAGCAAGGGAGCCCTCGAACTTCAAGGTAGTCGGCACCTCTGTCTTCCTATCCCCATAAGCCCTCGAATTTAATCACCAAAATTCGGAATCGCACGAAGAAATATGAACGAGCAGTTCAGTACGCACAAAGTATGAAAATATTTTCTCTCTATAAATCACCTTAACAACATGTGGTCTCTTGAGTGATCAACTCGTTGTTGAGCTATTTCGAATGAGCTCCTATTTATAGGTTCGGTTAGAATGGTTGTCTCCCTCCTCCAATGGTCATATTTTCCTTGAATGTTAGAGGGACATGTACACGTGTCACTAAACCAACAGTTTGTTAGAAACTGAATTGACGACATCGTTTCATAACAAAACAAGTGTAACTGAAAGCATGAAATCATTCTACAATGAAACAAGTGTATGTATAAGTAAAAATAGAATTCGGAATGTAAGTAACTAAAAGTTCGGAGTCTAACCAAAATGGATTTCAGAGTCTATAATAAAAATGATGTTCGGAATCTGTTTTAAAGGAATTCGGATCATGAATTCTGCAGAAGTCCAGAGTCTGAATTTCTATGGAAATTCAAAGTCTAGTTTCATCGGAGTTCAAAATCTGAACTTACAAAGATCGGAGTTGAACTTGTATTAGTTTGGAGTCAAACTAGTTAAAAGTTCAGATTCGAACTTAGTAAAAGTTTGAAGTCTAACTAGTAAATTTTTAGAGTCGAACATAGTAAATGTTTAGAGTCGAACTTAGTAAAAGTTCGGAGTCGAACTAGTAAAAGTTCAGAGTCGAACTAGTAAAAGTTCGGAGTCGAACTAGTACAAGTTCAGAGTTAAGAATTCGGAGTTTGAACTTTGTTAGAGTTCGTATCTAGAATTTGGATCCTAAAATACAATGCTTCATACCTTAGTATTATAAGATTCCGAGGTTTTTGGGTATGAATCCGATTTTTATACTTAAGGAAAAAATACTGCTATGTTTTAGAAAACTTGTATTAGGGTAAATTTCATTAAGTAAATTATCCATATAGAAGTTAAATATAGATTTGCATAGTTATAAGGTGTCTTTGATTTTCAAAACAAGAAAGAATGGAAAAGTCACAAGGAAAACCTTATTGAGTCAACAATTTCCCCCTTTTTGGAAAGCACGAACATCCTTATGAAAAAGAATATAAGGACTATGAAAAATTTCATTAGACTTTGAAATTAAAACATATCTCCCTTTGTTCATGGATGATAGTGAATACAACTAACTCCCCCTTAGGCATCGAAACTCTAAGGATTGTATTCTGAATTTTCGGAGTGGAGTTTTCATTATCAAGGGAATGAAAAACTTCATAGTGAGAAACTCTCCTTTACATTAAGGATATCTTCACATAGAAATTTTTCTTCTTAATTTTAAATTTTTCCTTCTCCTCTTTTTAGTGGTTCTTTTTCCTTCTCCCCCTTAGGAGTAGTTCTTTTTCTTTCACCCCCTTTGTGATTTTCAAAAGGAATTGAAGGGAATGGAAAATAAATAAGGTACCTATAACAATAGTATATAACAAAACAAGATATATCCAAGAAAAAGTTTCATTAGGTTTGAGATAATTTTTACAAGGAAAGATAAATACAACAAAAGATCAGAGTGAGTTTATTTGTCTTCCTTTTCCTTTGGGATCATCTTCTTCAAAAAGGATTTGGGCTTCTTCAAGTCTCATTGGTCTTCCTCATATTGCCTCTCTAGGGATTTTATCATTTCTTCTTGGGATTTCAAAGATTCTGTCTGAGCCTTCAAGGACTCTTGCTGTATTTTCACTAGATCATCTTGCTTTACCAGTCTTTTCTCAAGCTCAATCCAGATATTTCTATCGCTTATAAAATTTTGAGCAAGGGAGTTAGTATTATCATTCAGTTCTTTCACTTTTTGACTCTGAGAACTTTTCTCAATGATTATCTCATCCTGAAGATTCTTAATCTTGTTATCCTTGGTGTCAAAATCATCTTTCACCTCATTCTGAAATTTTTAATACACATCCAAGTCTTCTTCATCTTTCATAGACCACAGAGTTACTTTGCTGCAAGACTTTCTATGCACATCATAATTGATAAGAAAACTTTTATGGTCAGCCTCAATCTTTATACACTTATCCATCACCATGGATAAGGCTTCTGATTTTTTATTCAAACTATGATGCATCATCTGACATCTGGAGTCTATGGTGGGGAAAATCGGAATGGGGTCCACCAACTTTTTCAGAGATTCAAATACAAAATCGTGACCATGTGCTGATGACTCCAAATCCTATAACTTGCTTGGAGATTGTTCTTCTTCAACTTGCATCAGTTTCCTTTTAGAAGAACCACCAACCTCTTTCTTCCTGAAAATATATTTTGTTGGATTATCCATCAGAACTTGCTTACCCTTGTCAGCTTTCAGAATGGGTTGATCATCTAGAGATTCGTCCTCACTTTCTGATAACTGAACAATCAGATCATCATCTGGTTTCTCCTTTTCTCTCCCATCTTCAAGGAAATTCTTTTCATAGGATTCTTCCTCATCATATAAAACATTTTACTTCTCTTCCTCTTTCTCATCATCATCTTTCGCACTTTCTTTCTCAACTGCATTTCCGAGAGTGTGTAATTTTGCGGATTCAGCCTTTTCTTTATACTCTTCTACTGGTTTGATCAATTCATCCAGATCATCTCTTCCTTATTCTTCTTCTTCTTCAACAACCTCTTCTTCTACTTCTTCACCAGCTTGTTTTTCAACTTCTTCAACTACTTCTTTACACATGGATTTTTTCGGAGTGACATAGTTCTTACTTGGAGTCTCTGGTAAAGATGGTTGGACATCGAAGGTTTTCAGAACGGGAATCTTTTCAGAGGTTATTTTAGTATCTCTTAATAGAGACTGAACAAGCTCAGATTCGGACACTTTTTTCTTCATTTTTTTTTCTCTTTTCCCTATTTTTCTAACACATCTGCATCTTTTTCCCTTAAGGCCTTAGCCTCAGCAGGGTCCAATATGAACCGTGGATCACCTTCTTTTCTTTTTTCTTTGTCTTCCCTCCACTTGGCTGGCACTTAATCTGTATAAGCTTTCTGTTTCTTTGGCTTGGGAGGTGCGGATTGAGATTCCTTAGATTTGGGAGTTTTTTCATCACCAACCACTTCCTTAATCTTCATCTTCTTAGGGACATTCTTTACTGGTTCAGCCTTCTCCACATTTTATGGAATGACCTCAGCCTCCCCCTCTGGTAAAGTGTAGAATTCTCTAGATTCAGAAGAAAAACCCATCTTCATCCTTTTCAAAGTATCATAACTGACAATCATAAGCTTACAATTCCGAACTTTTGACTTACAAGAAACTTTGAAAGAATCTAAGCACTGAACTATCGGCTTTCTTAGTAAGGCAGGGTACATAATGATTTGAGATCTCAAGTTCCCTTATTTTATATTTATAATCGTAATCAAGGCATGACTCATCAAATTTATCTTCCTTATATTTACCAGGAAATCTAGGACATATATGTCACTCTTCATCAGATTATACTTGTCACCCCTTCTTGGTCTGAGAAAGCCTTGTACCAACTACTGTAGAATCTGATTATTCAGAGTGAGATGAGCAATCATATAAGTCTTAGTATCTTTAATTATTAGACATTTCAATGCCTTTACCTTGTTGAAACTAACTTTCTCATCCAGAAGATTATGTGAGAAAAATTCAGCTTCACCTTCGTAAGATAAACCCACCAAGCTTGCAGCCTTGGTGTATGATAATTTGTAAGTCTTATCATAATACTTGAAGGAAAATAACTCTCTACCCTCTTCTTACTAGAAGGAAACAGACTCGTAGAACTCTATCAGTAAATCTATATAAACCAGATCCTTTTTTTCTGACATAGGCAAGAAAACATCTTCCCAGCCATTCAATCTGAAATTCTTGGTTATAATGTAATTGAACTTGTAGAAATCCAGATGCACTAACCTTTCCCTGAAGACTAACCACTTTGAAATTGGCTTTGTAGTTGACATATCTTGAGATGTATCTTCAACAAAAAATCGGAGTGGAGAGTTCTGGAAGATTCGGAATGGCTTTGACAAAGATCAGAACGGTCCTTAAGAAGAGAGTCAGGGCTTCAATATGCGAAGGCTTTGAAAAACCGATGTGGGACAACTATTAGGGTCACCTTTATTTAGGCGATAGAGGTGACTTTTGGTTTTATAAAAACCATCTAATGGTTGAAAATCCTTTTAATCTGATCTGACTGTTGAGAACATTCCCACAAGGAAAACTTTGACTCTGATCTTTTGAGGTTTTAAAAAAACATTCGGATTTAAGGAAAAATAGAATCTGAAAATTTTTAAAACTCATAGGAAAATACCAGCAAGCAAAATATGACTACGAAAATTTAAGTAAGGAAATTATACCTTTTGGATGTACTGGAATGAATGTTCGTAATTGGTAATATTCTTCTTGATGTAAAAAAATTTAAACTCATTACAAAAAATTCCTCATTATGAAAAACTCATTACGAAAAATCCACATTACGAAAAACTCATTATGAAAAATCCTCATTATGAGAAAACTTATAAAAAAATTCTCATTACAGAAAATTCATTACAGAAAATCTCATTACGGAAAATTCATTACGAAAATTCCCATTACGGAAATTACATTACAAAAATTCTCATTACGGAAAATTCATTAGAAAAATTCTCATTACGGAAAATTCCGTAAAAAAATTCTCATTACAGAAAATTCATTACAAAAATTAAAGGTTCAAAAATCCATTATGAAAACTTCGGTTCCAGAAATTTTCATTAAGAAAATATTAGTTCCGAAAATTTTCTTTACGAAAATTTCAGTTCTGGAAATTTCCATTCTAAAAATATTCATTCCAAGAATTTTCATTCCAAGAATATCTATTCCAAAATTACTTTTAAAAACCTATTACTAAAATTTTTTGTTACTTATGTTTAAAAAAATTCTAACAATGAATTTTTTTGATTAAACTGACATGAAAATGTACCCCCCCCCTATGAGAATGAGTTTATTACTATAGGGAGAATTGTTTAACAAGAATTTAATGAATAAGGATTACCTCACGATTATCATTCCAAACTTTTTTTAATGTATTCAAATATATCGAAGGATAATTATTTTGTGAAAATATCAGCAAGTTGATCTTGAGTTCTGATAAACTGAAGAATGTATCTCCTATAAGTGTGTGATCCCTAAAAAAGTGATGTATAATATCTATGTGCTTTGCAAGAGATTGATGTGAAGGGTTTTTACTAAGGTAAATGAAACTTGTGTTATCACACAAACTTTTAGTCTTTGTAAAACTCATGCCATAGTTTGTGAGTGTGTGTTGCATCCACAACACTTGAGCACAACAGCTTCTAGCTGCTACATATTCAGATTTAGCAGTGGAGAGTACTACTGAGTGTGGCTTCATTCATGACCAAGAAGCTAATGAATCTCTTAAGAAATGAAACATTCCGGATGTACTCTTTCTATCCATTATACATCCACCAAAGTCAGCATCTGAAAATCTTTTTAAAACAAAATCATTTCCAGAAGTATAAAATAATCCTAGATCCATGGTTCCCTTTAATTAGAAAAAAATTATTTCCACTGCCTTTATGTGATATTCATTAGGATTGGATTGATATCCCGCACATAATCATACTGAAAAAATTAAGTCTGGACGACTAGCTATCAAGTATAGTAGACTTCCTATGATACCTCTAAAAGATGTTTGATCTACTGTTTTCCCAGCTTTATCAAGAACTAAAGAGTTTGAGGTACCAATGGGAGTACATATACTCATAGTGTTGTCATATCCATACTTTTTAAGAAGATATTTAATATACTTATGTTGAGATATATAGGTTCTTTATGGTCTTTGAGAAATTTGAAAACCAAGGAAAAATGTTAACTCACCCATCATACTCATTTAAAACTCAGATTTCATTAGACTTGCAAAGAAGTCAGTTAAAGATTACTGAGTTAAACCAAATATATTATCATCAACTTAAATTTGAACAATCAAAACATTTTTCTTATATTTCTTTATAAAAAGGTTTGGATCTTCATTCCCCTTAACATAGTTATTTTGAAGTAAAAATCATGTAAGTCTACTATACCAGGCTCATGAGGCTTGATTATGGCCACACAAAGCATTGGTATGTCTAAATACATGATCAGGGTATTTTGTGTCTTCAAATCTAGGAGGTTGATCAACAAAAAATTCATATTGAACATAAATATTATGGAAAGAAAATTTGACATCCATTTGAAAAAGTTTAAAATTGATGAATGCTGCAAAGGCAAGTAAGATACGAATAGGTTCACGTCTAGATACTGGAGCGTAGGTTTCTTCATAGTCTATTCCCTCTTGCTGATTATAGCCTTTAGCAACTAGTCTAGATTTATTTCTTACAATGACTCCATTTTCATCACACTTATTTCTAAAGTCCCACTTTACTCCAATAACAGAAGTTTCCTTAGGTCTTTCAAAAAATGTCCAGACATTATTCCTTTCTAATACATTTAGTTAATCTTCCATGGCTTTAATCAAATCATCATCACCTAATGCTTCATCAGTGGTTTTTGGGTCTAATTGGGAAAGGAATTCTAGATTTTCTACTTAATTTCTGAAAAAAATTCTAGTCCTTACAGGTTTATTTACATCACCAATGATATGATCATTGGGATGATTCTTAAGAAACACCTGGTTTGGGTTTTGGAAAACATGTTCATCAACATAGGGTATAAAGTCTTCTGGGGTAAATGTTTCAGAAGTATTTTCTTGAACATTTTCCTTATCAGAAGGATATTCTAACAAAAGTTGATAATCAGTTTTTAAAAACACATCTGAGGACGTAGGTTGGGATGGTTAAAAAACAAAAGGACCAGATTCATTAAATTATTCATGCACAGTTTCTCAATAGTAAAAGTGTTTTTATTGAAAACACTATAATCCTTAGAAATTGTGGAGTAGCCTAATAAAATTCCTTCATCATATTTTGGTGCAAATTTGTTTAGATTAACAGTTGTATTTTGGATGAATACCATGCAACCAAAAACCTTGAAGTATGAGAGTCTAGGTTTTCTACCATTCCATAACTCATAATGAGTTTTATTAAGAAAATGTATAATCAAAAATCCATTTATAGTATAACATGCAGTACTTACAGATTCAGCCCAAAAATGTCTATCTATTTAATATTCACTCGACATGGTTCTAGTTATCTCTTGAAGAATTATATTTCTTCTTTCAACTACACCATTTTTTTGGGGAGTTCTCGGTGCTGAATATTTTTGAGTAATACCTTTTGTACTATAAAAAGTTTCAAAATCAGAATTTTGAAATTCGCCTCTATGATTACAGTGAATAGTTTTCATTGGAAGGTTTTTCTGTTTTTTAACATGGGCTCTAAAACTTTTGAAATACGAAAAATATTCAGACTCCTTTGCTAGAAAATAGACCCATGTAAATCTAGTGTAGTCATCAACTAGAACAAACACATAGTATTTGCCTCCAATGCTTCCAGTTTTTGTTGGACCAAAAAGATTCATGTGCACTAACTATAATGCATCAGTTGTTGAGACTCCACTGATTGATTTAAAACAAGATTTATGTTTCTTTCTATATTGACAAGGATCAAAAACTTTAGAAGAATCGAATCTAAGCTCTGGTAGATCCTTAACCAGTTTCTTCATAGAGAGTTTACATGAGTTCCTAAGATTATAGTGACCTAGTATTCTATTCCATAACCAATAATGATCTTCCATTGCACTAAGGCAAGGTGTGTCTTGGCTCCTATGGTCTTCTAAGTTTAATCTGTAAACATTATCTTGCATATTGGATGAGAGAATAAATTCTTCTATAGAATTGTAAACTAAGCACTTATCATTCCTAGAATTCACAAGGTATCCTTCATCACATAACTGACTTATGCCAATGAGGTTGTTCTTATGACCCTTTACAAACAAAACATTTGAAATAAAAGTTTTACCCCAAATAATAATATTACCTATACCAACAATTTCTCCTTGAGCATTATCTCCGAAAGTTACTTTTCCTCCTTTTGTCTTGATAATCTTTTCGAAATAGCTTTTGTTACCAGTCATGTGCTGGGGACATCCACCATCCGTGTACCGTGTATTATTGTTGTTACTTCCTTTACCTTCTTGAAAACAATAAAAGAGTTAGATTTTCTGAATCCAAACTTGGTTGGATCTGGGATTTCCAGAAAGAAAAATTTTAGGTACCCACATCTTCTTAGAAAAGTAAGCTTTATGAAAACCTAGAGATTGGGTTTTGTTTAAAGAGAAATTCTTTTCCCAGTGACCACCACATTGAAACTTGGTACAAAATTGGTCACTTTTTGGAACAAAGTATTTGTTTCTAAAAGTTTGTTTTGTATGGGTATAACCAAATCCAGATTTTTTTCTTGAAGGTCATATTTGTGAATACATTTTATCAAAATTTTCTCTACCATGGGTAATGTTTGACAAACACTTCTATAAGAAAAAAATTTAGGACTTGAGTTTTATAACCAAGTTTTTATCCTCAAAATATTTAGATTTAGAACTAGGTCTTTGCTCGAAAACACTTTGCTTAGAAATTACTTTTTATAGCTCTTTAGAAAGTTTTTTCTCCTCAGAACATACTTCCTCAGGATTTTTTTGAAATACTTATAAAATCAGCATTTTTACTATCAAGATCTTTAGAAAGATTCGATATTTAATTTCTAATAATAGTATTCCTAGAGTTTTCCTTCTCATATTTTTTATTGATTTTAGAATTATCAATATCAACAAGCTTAGCAATCATAGAAACTTCTTTATAGGTAGGTGAAGTATTTTCTACATCTGAAGAGGATTCTTCATCTGAAGAGTTATAATATTTACTGTTATTAGAATTTAATGAAACATTGGTCAATGATTCAGCATTGTCTACCTTATCCATGAAGCAATGATTGTTAACTGGCAATCTGGCTATAAGACCAAGATTCTTCTGTCCTGAAGATTCATAATCAGATGATTTTTCTGAAGAGTCCCCACCACTAGCACTCCTGGTGTCATTATCTTTAATAACATTCATAGATTTATACTTGTAATAATTATTCATGTTCCTTTTAGAATTCCTCTCTTTTATTTCTTTCTTTATGAGCAAAGAAGAATCTGGTCTAATATGTCTGGCTCTCTTGAATTCATAACAAGTATCTTCTCCATCTTTCCTATATTCACTTTCCTTTTTCTTATACTTGGATTAGAAATTTCTCTGGAAAGCTATCTTGTTCATCTTACGAGCAATATTTTCTAACTCATTCTCTGAGACTTCACTATCACTAGATTTTGATTGAATAACCACCCTCTTAGACTTGGATCTAGTTACTCTCTCAGGTGTCTTAGCTTTCATGTGATTTGATGTTGTAGTATAAGCAACAGTACCATTCCCATTCTTCTTTTTGATGTTTTCATCATCTCTCTTCATTCTTGTTTCATGTTGGAGAAGAGTTCCAAATAGTTCATCTAAGTAAATTTGAGTGATCGTCCTATTCTCATCAATAGATGTTCTCTTTGATTCCCACTCATTGGGCATAATATCAATAGTCTTATCCACAAGAGCTTCATCATCCAGACCTTTATCTCCTATAGATTGTAGACTATTTAGAATTTTCATAAACTTATGTTGAACTTTACAAATGGGTTAACTATAAGGAAAATTGAAACCATGATACTCTGCTCTTAGCATAGCATTTCTTGTCTCTATCAGTTTGGATGTACCAAAATGTGTAACTTCAAGTTTCTTCCATATACAGTTAGCTGTTTCACATGAAGAAATTTGTCTATATATATTCCTAGTCATTGAACATAGTAGAGTATTGTGTACCTTATAGTTTAATAGATAATCATTCTTCTCTTGGTTTTTTAAAGCACTCACTTCCTTTTCAAGAATTTTAAACCTCCAGTAATCATAACAATGTTATCTACTCCAGTATTGATAACGAAAGTCTTCATACGATCTCTCCAGTATTCATAGTCATTACCATCATAAATTGGTGGTCTTGTAGGATTAAGTTTGTCAATATATCCAACATTTAAACCATCCATCTCTAAGAAAAAATTTGGCACACAAACTTATTAGAAGTATAAGTCTGTAATCGAGAGAAAATATTCTATGAAAGAAAAATTGTATCTCCAAGCAAAAATGTGAATCCGAACTATAATTCCAAAAAATATGAATCTGAAAAGTATGAATCTGAAAATTTCCTTCTGAAACTAATCGTGAGATTACATCAGATTGTACCAAATTCTTTGATACCAATTGTAGGATCGAAATAATGATGTAGATGCTCAATATACAAGAGGTGGTTGAATTGTACACTTTAAAAATTTCCTTAAACAAGGAAAGATCTAAGTTTAACAAAGTTAAACTAAGAAATTTCAAAACACCTCTAACACCAATGAAATATAGGGACAAAGTATGAAGTTACAAAATTATAGTTTTATGCACTGGCTTAAATCTGGAAAGTGATTCCGAAAACAAGTTCCAGAAATATGAATCTGGAAATTGAAACTTAACCAAAGTTTACAATATGAGATTCTACCTTAAAGAGTATATAATGTAAACTAATTAGAGTACAAGTTAAAGAAAAATATAAGAAGGTTATACTTCACTTACAATACAAAATGCAGCGGAAAAACAAGTAGTAAAACTACAAGTACCATGATATAAATCTTTTATCCCAAAGAGAAGGGTATCCAACAACCTTGGATAAAGGTACCTTGATTTATACTTTCAAGAAACTCTATCATACCCACACCAGGGTAAGCCCTCGATATGAAGATCGGTGTCTCTGTCTTGCAATCCCTGTAATCCCTCAACTTCAAGGTAGTTGGAACCTCTGTCTTCCTCAACAAGGAAGGCCTTGAACTTCAAGGTAGTAGGCACCTCTGTCTTCCTATCCCGGGAATCTCTCGAATATAATCACCATCATTCAGAGTCACACGATGCAATCTGAACGAGGTGTTCAGTGCACACAAAGCATGAAAATCTTCTCTCTATAGAAATAAACTTAACATCGTGTGGTCTCTTGAGTGATAAATTCGTTATTGAGCTATTTCGAATGAGCTCCTATTTATAGGCTCGGTTGGAACGGTTGGCTCCCTCTTCCAATGGTCATAATTTCCTTGAATTTGAGATGGAACTGTACATGTGTCACTAAACCAATGGTTTGTTAGAAATAGAATGGACGACATCGTTTTATAAGAAAAAATGTGTAACTGAAAGCAGGATATCATTTTACAATGAAACAAGTGTAAGTATAAGTAAAACTATAATTCTGAATGTATGTAAATAAATTTCCAGAGTCTATCCAAAATGGAATTCATAGTCTATAACAAAAAGGATGTTTGGATTCTGTTTTATGGGAATTCAGAACCTGAATTCTGTAGAAGTCCGGAGTCTGAATTTCTAAGGGAATTAAGAGTCTAGTTTAATCAGAGTTCAAAATATAAACTTACAAAGTTCGGAGTCGATCTTCTAGTAGTTCGGAGTCGAACTAGTTAAATGTTTGGAGTCGAACTTAGTAAAAGTTCAGAGTCAAACTAGTAAAAGTTCGGATTCTAACTTAGTAAAAGTTTGGAGTCAAACTTAGTAAAAGTTCGGAGTTGAACTTAGTAAAAGTTCGGAGCCGAACTAGTAAAAGTTCAGAGTCGAACTAGTAAAAGATCGGAGTCGAACTAGTAAAAGTTTGGAGTTCAGAATTCGGAGTTTGAACTTTGTTAGAGTTCATATCAAGAATTCAAATCCTAAAATAGAATGATTCATACCTTAGTATTATATGATTCTGGGGATTTTGGGTATGAATCTGATTTTTAGACTTAAGAAAAAAAATATTTCTATGTATAAGAAAATCTGTATTAGGGTAAATTTCTTTAAGGAATGAAATTTTCCTTATAGAAGGAAAAAATAGATTTTCTTAGGTATAAGGTGTTTGTGATTTTCAAAAAAAGAAGGAATGGAAAATTCATAAGGAAAATATTATTGACTCAACAATACATAACCACATAACTAGACTCACATAACAACATATCCACATCACCATTACAACTATTTGTAGAAATTATAGAAACATAAAAATATCTACATAATAGCCATAACTACACAACCACTCATCATATCAAATTATCCATTTATACACATACCCAAAACCGCTTCTCAGTGCTGTATATAATCATAATGGACATCAACCACATGCCCTCATCCTTCCATTTATGTCCCCACTATGCACCTACACTATAATCATATCATCACATCACTACCAAATGATAAATTATGAAAAACTCATTCCCTAAAAACCTATGTTATATATCGATAAGAGAGAAATGATGGGGGTAGTATATTATCTATATCAAATCTATTATACATGTTTGGGAAAACACCTCGAACCCAATAATTTATATAGGCATCAATTTTAATACCCATATTTTGTGGTGGTGTGTATGAAATTATAGTAAATAAAATTGATATAATATATCACAAAAACCTAGAATATGGTTCAATACTATGACCTATTAGTATTAATAGAACCACAAAAAATTACCACTTTCACCATCTCAAATCATTATCCAATTCCACTTCTAACTACAACAGAAACTAGCCCCAGAATCACTGTGAATCCTCCATAAAATTCCATTTAAAAATTCATTCCCAAATCCATATTTACCAGTTTTCATCCATGTTACATTTATTAAACCATATTTAATTTCAATCAATTAAAATTTTAAAATCTTTACCAACTTCTCCACTTATATATTAATTTACGACATATAAATTACCAATAAATTAATTTATTATTTTATTCTCTATATTCATATCATTACATCACAATCCAATATTTATTTGTATTTATAAAGTAATATTCTATTTTCAATGTGACTATATTATAATTTCACATAAACGTCTCCTCATAATTAAAAAAATGTCCCCTCACAACCATATTATTTTATATATTTACATCATACAAGTCACATTATGATGATATGCTATTTTGAAAAGTTCACAAATTTAGTCTGTTTGTTTTTTTCATGTTATTATTAATTAACTTGGGATAATAACCATGACTCAATTAACCTTTAAATAATTAAGTATTTACATGAAATAATAATATTTTTATTTCAATGCTCTTAATATTTATTATTTTTATGACTGATTAAAAAATAATACCTTTTATCATCTAATAAATTTTGTCACATTTATTATATTATATATATATATATTCTATATTTTCATCTAATTCATCATTTCCTTAAAACTATTTAATTAATTTCTCTGTATATATGTTTTTAGGTGGTTTCAAAAAATTATCTCAAATAACTCACACATTTAGTCTCTTAAAAAACATATCAATCTATTTATTAATGATTTTATGGGTCTTCATATACAGTGAGTATCCAATTAATATACCTTAAAATTATTTTTCTACATACATTGTAACAATTTAGCCTTTTTTCTAAAAAAAATTATAAATGAATAATATAAGGAGAATTTGATTTGATTTCACTTTATACCATATCTAATAATCATTAATATTATCAATAAGAATATGTAAATATTTTTTAGCGATATAAATTAAAATATTACGAGTCTCTATCCAATAATGTATCAATAATGAACCATTGACTAGTAAGGTACCCTCTATATTGTTAATCATTTATTATGTTCAATACATGATTAAATTTTTTATTCATGTCATCACTAAAGAGACTTAATGTTCAATAACATGAACCTATATATAATTTTCAATATAAATGGTTGTGATTTATTTTCATTATTAGATCAAAAATATCTAATATTTAATTTACATTTATTTTATTTGAAGTTTAAAAACTATTTAATTCCTACAATTAAATTTAATTAAATAACATTTAAAATTGATAGTCCATTCAACCATATTCATTATAAAAAATATACATTTAAATTTTTACCCCCATTTGACTAGTGTGTCCTAAAATTTTATCCTAAAGAAAATTCATTTATTATTTTGACATAAAAGTTTTTCTCCTTGGTCCATATTTTTTTTCAAAAGCCCACTTTGCTGTTGAGTCAGAACATAGTATATTAATAAAAATCATGTATCACGATCAAAATTAAACAAAGAAACAGAATAAAAAATATTGGTTATATAAAATAGTAAATAAGGCTAGGCCAATCCTTCCCCGATTAGTAAGAGGCCAACTCATTATTGTGGTGGGTGTTAATGGAGACCATTGATATAACCCACACAAATTTAAAAGTGCTGGATTTTTGTACCATAATAAAGACACAAATAAATATATAATTTTTATCATTTAAACATCTTTTGAATTATATATTAAAGCATTTTTGTATTCATCCAATCATTTTATTCTCATATAGTTTGGTTATCTATGTTTTCTTCCAACATCAACTCTTAAGAGTATAAGAGTAAGTCCACATTAGCTGTAGGGTTAGTCTCAAATTAGGGCAATCCATTTGAAAAATTGTGATCTCCCTTTAATCCCTCATTTAGAAGAGTAATTATATTTCTAAAATTAGATTTAGACTTTATGGATTCATTAATATATTTCCCTACTGAATTAGAATTAGTTGAGTGTTTGTCCAAATTTTTTCTCCCACCTCCCTATTTAGGAGAATCCCTAGAAATTATTAAAACTTCATATTTACTGGGTGTATTTCCTTGTATATTTTAACTAATTGTCTTTACCACCAATATAGTAGTCATTAGATTTGTTAGATTATAATATCATTTTCATTTTTTGATTTATTCATTTTGTAAATCAGTTACTCTAATAATTTAAATCATCATTTCCTCTCACCTTTCTTGAGAGAGCTGAATATATTCTCCATCAACTTATCATCCTCACATCCAGAATATGAAATTCTATTAGATCGTTTTTTAGTGTTTGTTTCATTGTTATTTATCAATATATTTAATTTCAAACATTATAGGATTTCAATCTTCTGATTATTAAAATTTTATATGTAATATATAATTTTATTTCATGAATATTTCTATTTTTTTAATTCATATATCATAAATTAGTTGTTAAACTATAATATATTCCTCCATTGTGGGAAAATATTAATTCTACTTATAGTTGATAGAGAAAAAAATATTAATTTTTCCTCCGTCAAAAAAAATATCTGTCTGTATTATATCTCAAACCATTTATCCTTCCACTAGATTGATTTCGAATTATAAATTGAATTAGTTGATCCTCCCCATATTCCATAGGCTACTGACTAATACCGAGGATTGGATAATATATGATGGGGAAACTATACTTTAAATAGTATAAATATATATTAATAATAAAAAAAATGGAAAAATATATTTGAAATATAATTAATATAATATAGATTTATATTATAAGTACAACCATTATATATAATATACAGCAAGATGTTACAAATAAAAATCATCACATGTTATGAAAGATATAATATTCAAATAGAATTTCTTGATGGAACTATCATATACATATTATATGTAATGAATCAAATAAAATAAATATAGGGACAAGGTTACATGACCTTATCCCTACCTCAAAACTTTTTGTATATATTTTTTAAGACATTGTAGCTCAATCACAAGTTCTAGTGTTCTTTCATTTACCTATATTCTTAGCAGAAGATCTTCACATCCACTGTAGTAAACATATTCAATGTAACTGTGAAACATATTAGGAAATTTCCAATAGGACCCTAATATAATCAAATATATATATTAATTATTATATAAATTATGAAATTTTATTGGTAAATAACCTTATGAGTCCCAAAAGTTATATCATTGGGTGATCATGTATCCACCATAATGATTAATACTACCTGCTTCATCCAAATCGTATATAGTAGAATTAGTTTTCCTAACTCATTAGTGAGATTAATTTCCCATGGAAGTATAAACATTATGTAAAACTAGGTTTTTCCGTGATATGTCTAACTAAAGTCTTCATATCATGTTAGAAAATCATTTGAACCCTAACAGTATAACCTATAATTAAAACATTTCTGATCCTTGGGAAAAATATAATGTCACTATAGTATAGAATGGAAATTTAA
Source organism: Viscum album (assembly GCA_963277665.1). Classification (NCBI taxonomy): domain Eukaryota; kingdom Viridiplantae; phylum Streptophyta; class Magnoliopsida; order Santalales; family Viscaceae; genus Viscum; species Viscum album. The sequence continues at coordinate 785,882,290 of OY728123.1, read as the reverse complement.
TAGATATAATATATATAAATATAGTGGGATTGTATAGTATTTATTACTTGTAATAAATAAAAATTTTCATAGGATGATAGATCATATAGCCCTACAAATAATCTATCAATATCATAGGTAGTAAAATAATTTATTTTTTAAAATATGATATCAATTACATAAGTTGGTAAAGAATCTAATCATGAAAATTATAACCATCTAATCATAGGTTGACTGAGTACCCATCTTAGAAAGTATAATCTCATTATAGTAAGATGAATTAAACACCCAACCCAAGTAGGAATTATCTATATAGAAGGTTTCTAGAATAACCCGTCTTTGAAAATTATTTGTATTAACATATGTGGGATAATTATATCAGTAATCTTGAATTTCCAAAATATTTTTCCTCGCATAGTCAACCATCCCCTAAGTCAACCAGTGAGGCACATCACCAAGGAAGAGTCCCGATAATAATCTCAATAAATGAAATATAGCCACCTTATGTATTTTAACATAGATAAAAATCCATCACACATCATTCATCACATATAATGATGTATCACTCCCCTAACAAGTAACTCTTATCAAATATCATATTTCAAATGTGGGGTATTTAAAAAAAATGAAATTTTGATCTTTAAATATCATATGTGAAGTCGAACCTCCCCATATCATCTCTTAGGTGGATATGAGACCTTAAAAATTGTCATCTAAATACCATTCCTACAAGTAATAAAAAACCTATCAATTTATATTATTATGGATTCTCTTCCATTAATATGTTTTCAATTAAAATAATAATCTAACTTCATTGTTCGATTACAATATTATATGATCATTTAACATGTTTACATTAAAGTGGTGAAATACAATATATAGAGCTTATAAATTTCTTCTAATGCATGAGCCACTAAGATAAAATTATCAATAGGATGATGACTAATAAGTGTATCCCCTATAGTACCCACATTATGATTTCACTGGGACTTATAAAACCTATCATATAATCCCAATATAATTTCAAATATCACACCTCTAGAAGAAAAAAATCATATATAATTGCATAAGAAATGCTACTACATAGCTTCCATGTATATTATAGTTTTTGATGGAGATTAAAACATTTTTATGCTAGACCAACCTTAGTTAGATAAATCATTACTCAAAGAAAGATATCCTTTATGGGTCCACTTCAAACGTTTATCCAAGGATTGATTTTTGAAAGTGCCATGATGTTTCCCAAAATAAAGAGAATGTGTAATGAATATATAGAATAGACCAATTAGGTCACACATATTATTATTATCTATCTAATCCCCATCATTTCTCATTTATATTAATCACACCTACATACCCCTATAATCATATCACACAACTGTGAAATTGTATTTAAAAGTGGTAAATATTTTAGAACACATACCTCATATGTCATTTTACACATACATGCTCGTAAAATAAAATATCAATATCTATGAACCTCTACCTAATAAAAAATTATATTTGATTAATTTCTAGAAAAAGTATATTTAATTTTCATAATTAGTTAAATTTAATATAATTTTGTAAATGTAAATTAGTAGTTCCCACTTGTCCGATTGTTGTAAAATAGTGTGAATATGACCAATAAATGAATCCTTATCTCTATTTTTGAAAAAAAAAATATTTAAAATTCTAAATAATTAGTCAATGTAATTTAAATATGAAAAATATACATTAATTAATACTTGATTTAATTACTTAAACTGTAATAGAAATGAACCACATAAAATTAACCTTATCAAAAATCTATTAGATATGACAAGGAAATTTCACATTATATAAAGAAATATAACCATGGTCTAGTTATAACTCATTATAAAATCCCTAGATGAAATATCTATAAATAAAGAAGGATATGATAGGAGGAAGAATATAATATGATGATATAAACCAACCTCAATGGTGAGTTAAAAAGTACAAGAACCATATTATATCATGTAAATAAAGAGGAGGAGTGGTAGGAATAAATAATGAACCATACCTCTTATATAAATAGTAGGGGAATAATAAATAAAATTTGATATTAAAATTCTCCCCATGAAAACATGAAAAGGATCCTAGTTAGTGTAGGGGTCAACAAGTACCATTCTATTCCAAGTGGATCCCTAGAGACATGTTGGGGGTCTATATTATTTCAGATGGTTGGACATCAAGTTCAAATTTTCACTCATAGTAACATATATCTAATGTTTTCCCCATAATCCTTCCAATGGGAACCCACTAAAACTTATTTGGTTGTTTTACTACCTTTAATTTAAACATTTTTTATTTTTCATAATAATTATGTCTCTTGTATCTTATACACACCTCCTACCAAAAAAAATCTCTAAATGATCCAAAAACACTAAACTATTCATCCCGTTAATCAAAAATTCATTATCTTAAATATCATCCATATTTCACTCCAAGGGATTATACCATTTTAAATATCCATTTACAAGTAATGATATGAGCCATTAGAAACTATCAACTGGATCCCATAGAAGCACTATCAAACTTCTCTAATGAACCAAACTGATCATTATTCTCCAATATTGGTTTGTATCTCTCATATCATTTTTATTAATGTAGTTCGACCAAAACAAAATATCTAAAGGTGTGTACCTTCTTTAAAATATTTTATAATCTTATCCATCAATCACATTGATCATTCCAATTATGGTACACCTGATTCAATATCATCATCACCATGACTAATATAACCTAGAATGTTTTTTGAAGCTCCATCAAATAAAAATCCATTGAATTCAATGTCCTCTAAATTATGTCACCAACAAAACTATCCTTATGTCTAATCATGTCCCAATCTTTTAGATGTCCATTAAATACCAAATAATTAATATTTATCCCTCAATGGTTGACATACCTAGTCAATTTTAAATCATCAGCCATTATGATCTATACCAAACCATATCATTATAATCAATTAAAAGATCACATAGTTTGTGAATTTTTTCACATTATATAATGAGAATCATAAATTCATTGAACATGCCATTGTACTCCCCAGTATGTATTTCCATTCTTGAATCCGAATCACATTACCAATTTGAGTCCCAATTTAAATAATATCTTATAAAAAAAAAACTTTTAGACCACACTTGATAACTATAATTTTATCTCAGCAATTTGGTGTTTTCCCAACTATTAAATATTATTTACTAATTTGAATTAAATACCTAAATAAAGAAAACATCCATCACTATAATTTTTTTCCCATAAATGTCACTCTCAATAATAATTATATTTGACATAAAAAAAAGATATAAACTCTCAATAAATCATTGGTTTTCTAAAAAATTTTGGATTCCCTTATCATTAGACAATGATAGTAGACCACCTTTACCTACTCAATTTCATTAATCATGATTCATTCTAGTTACAACCAATCCAATCCAATTCCATTATTTTGGATATAATGTTTCTTATTGATACCACATTCTGGTATCACTAACTACGTGTCACAAATATGTTGTCTTGGTATTGTAGCTTCAATATGGAGATAAATTAAAGATTTTAATAGTCTTAATAAATATTTTTTAAGAAGAATATAGTTCTGAAGGAATTAAATATATATGTAATCAGTCTATATTAATTAGAGTGACCTGAAATAAAACAATGCATTATAGATTAATCAATTCGGAATATATTAATATCAATCTTAATTCGACAAAAAATATTAAAAAACATAATATAAAAATTAAATAAAATAATTTAAAACAATATGGTGTTGTTTTATATGATAATATATAAAATGATAAACAATTACTATTAATGGACAAATATAATAGTTTATATCCTAATAACTTCTTTATTTTAATCCAATGTGTCAGCAAGATTAATTCTAGATATAGAAGCACTAGGTTCAAAAATAGAACCTATGGAATCAAAATATTATGACCACTAAGGTATTACGAAAGAGATTATTTTTTTAAAATATTGTAAGAACCAAGTTTTTATCAATAATAATTCTTCAATAAGAATATCCAGAATTGAAATATCACACATTATAGTCTAAAATATTTTACAATGAATACATCAAAACCAGAAGAATTGTGGTATCTTCAGAATAAAAACAATGGTAGAGCTCTCAATCAGTGAGGTCATTATCAACTCATAAATGATAATTAATTAACATATGGTGTAACGGCCCAAAATTTCATTAATGAAAATCCCTCTTGATCTAATTAAATGTCTCTTTATATTTATATAAAATGTCAACTTCCTTGGTTTTATGTTAAGAATTTTTACCATTCCTAATATAGCCATTGAATAGTGATCATATGATTAGTATAAATATAGTACTTTAACAAATCCAATTTAGTCAGAAAAAAGAAGTGATGGACTCATCTAGAAGAATTTCTCCATATGAAGCCCATTTTTCAGAACTTGGAAAAGAGGTGGCATATTTGGGATTCGCTCTTGACCAAGCCCAAGCTGAGCTTCATCATGTCAAGCTGGAATGTGAAAGTATACAGGAAAAGTGGAAGTTGATTGAAATTACCACTCGAGCGATGTTATCTGATCCACCCCAAGAGTCTGTCACCATCACACACCTTACCCTTAGGTCTTATGCAGCTGTTTTAAGGGGTTATGTAACAAATAATTAGTACTATGTTCATGTACAATATTTTTGTATATAATAATTAATATAAGTTCAAGTCATTTTTGATACATTGTAAATAGTTTTTAAAGTACAAATGGTGTTTTTAGTTATTATTTAATTAAGAAATCCCTTTTATTAATTTGAGGTATTTTTGAATTAAATATTATTTTAATAAAATAATATTATTATTAAATTAATTTTTATTAAATATAAATGATCTTATAATTTTATGAATGTTGTTATAATTTTTACTAAAGTTTGAAAGCCATTTCTGTCAAAACCTGTGAATTTTCGATAAATGTCATTTTTTATTTTAAAAGTGAAAATTAACATATTTAGAAAATTATTTAGATAAAATTAATGTTATTTCTGGAATCAGGATGGCGAAATTATCCAACGGTGAAGTTTTCAAAAATTTTTGAGACAGTAAAATTTTTGGGTAAAAATAAAATACCATTTAAATATATAATGTGTTTTATGACATCATAATGACCCAATAGTGATGTAATAATATACTATAATCTTTATGTTAGGCCAATATATGTTTTAACATTAATATAATGTGATTTTGGGTTTGTTTGATTTACTTTTCAAAGCATTAATAGACCCCTCAAGACTTATTCAACACCTTGCCTTTTAAAATTAATTTACATGGGAGTGTGACTCACCTCCACATAAGAAACCTTATTATTTTAAGAATTTCGGAATTTTTCCTTATAAAATAGTGCTTTCCTCTTCCCTTTTTCAAAACCATGGGCAAAAACCATGGGATGGTTTGTGTTTTGGATTAATTTAATGTAAGGGGACCCAAACCTAAATAATAAAGAATTCCCTCACCTTTCCTATATAAACCCACCCATTCTCCCACTTAATCCTCACTAAAAGCCTTCGGAGTTCGTCCAAAATCTGCCCAAATCTCTCTAGAATCCTCCCAGGGTGCCCCAAGCTCCCATGAAGCCTCTCACAAGCCTCTCTCTAGCCTTTGGAAGCACACTTCCAAGTAAGGGTTTTTTATTCTTTTCTCATTTTTTTCAATTTTCATTAAGTTGTATTGCCCTTTTAATTTCAATTATGAATGTTGGGGTATGGTTACTCACCTCCCCCATACTTCCCTCTTATTGTTTTAATGATGGGATACCCCTTTATCTATCATTAAATGCCTCCCATGTAGACCCGTTAATATGCTGAAATTCCGAAAGGAACTTCTCTCTCTTCTTTTACATTCAAGCAATAATTTTGTATCATGAATCTAAATTCCATTAAAATTATTGGGAAATGTATCTATATGACCTCCTTCCTTTCCATTACATGTAAATATGATGAGGAACCCCTTTCTCTCTCATCAACCATTTTTATGAATTCTTATGTCACGCCGTTACGCTGCTGAAATCGCACCAATTTTCTAAGCCAATTCCATTGTGTAGTGGATACCATGCCCATTTCTCCATCAAGGGTATCCAGCATTATGCAACTTTACTTATTGATTAAAAAGTTTCAAGTTTGAATTACACATTCCTTTATCGTGGAATAAATGATTATGTTTTAAGAATCCATGTTTTATGATCCATGTGGCACACTTATGCATGAAATGAAATGTTTAAGAAGGGTGTGCCCCTAGAGCGCTCCAATGCATTGGGTAAAGTATAGTATCATGATACGTCATGTGAAATGAGTGTTGAATCATGATAATTCAATTGAAAGGAGGGTTGACTCATGCTTTATGTGCAATGAGGATTTACTCATGCTCCATGTGCAATGAGCCTTGGTTCATGCTAATTCCATGATAAATGTTGTTGCCACATTTCCATGTTATGATTACCATGCGTTATCATGCCTTTATGTTCATGTTTATTTTATTCTCTATTGATATTCCTATTTTCTATCATGTATTGTACTCCTCACATTATTACATGTTTACTCCCTTACTGGGCTTTATAGCTCGCCCTTTTCTTATGCATGTCCTTAGGTTATCCCATGCAATGCTAAGTACGAGGGAATGTAGTGGTCATGTAAAGGAAGTTTTCAATAAAGATGTTGTATTTAATGATTCATGTTTTTATGTAATGATACTAATCCCAAAAGACAATAAACCTCTCGATATAATTTGTTGTATCAAGTGATGTTTTATGTAATAAATCATGGTTAAGTTTGTAATAAAAGTAGGGTTTTCATAGTTGGTATCAGAGGATAGGTTTGGTTATTTTTGGGATTAAGAAACCCTAGTAAAGCCATAGATACAAGACTAAGTATAATAAAAAAATCCATAAGTATTGGTAAGTACTGATTAAGTGGTTTATCAAACAAATACATCCCTATCTGGATACGAGCAGGTAGAGGCGGCTCTGGAACAGATGTATCCTAGGGGTAAAACCCGAAAAAACTACATTGAGCTAGACTCGAACGGGAACTGGTGCACGACAACGGGCCTTGCTACACTCTTGGTTACGACACTCCCAGGGGATATGTTTTGATAAATTCAAAAGCTTAGTATGAACCCTTATTAAGGGAATTAAAAAAATGCCCCTACGAATATATGTTAGAATGTAGATCATGAAAGGCCTACATTGAAGCCTATAGACTCATGAGTTAAGGAAATAAAAGTTTATTTATAAGTCTTCAACTTTTTTATTTGGATTACCCTTTATGTGTTACCCCTAACATTCCTTTTATTCCAGCCAATGGCCGGTAATAGGAGGACTCGAGCTAACAACCGTTGTGAAGATTAGTGTGATGACTGCACTAATGAGATGCCCAATCCAATGGGAGCGGGAATCACAAACATTATCCCACTTATCTCTTAGCTAACTCAAGTTTTTAATAGAAACACGGGTCAAGAGGAATGTCCAAACCCCCCTAAGAAGGAACAAGTCTCTATCGAGAGCTTCATGAGGAAAAGGCCTCCTACTTTTAGTGGATCATCTGATCCCACGATCTCTGAACAATGGATCAACACCATTGAAAAGATATTCTCCATCCTCCAATGTTCTGAACAAGAGAATGTTCTCCTAGAGGATTATCGTATGGAGGGTGAAGATGATCAATGGTGGACATTGATCAAAAATACGAAGCCTAAGGAGGAGATTGAGGCGTTGGAATGGAAGGATTTCCAGAAGATGTTTTTTGAAAAATATTTTCCATGCACCCTGCATCTTAAGATGGAAAGGGACTTCCTTTCCCTCAAGCAAAAAGATGATGAATATATTGGAGCGTACGAGGAAAACTTCACAAGGCTTGTATGATACACTTCTGGATTTTTCGTTACCCCCGAATGCAAGGTTGATCACTTCTTTGGTGGGCTGAAGCCTAGCTTGAGGAAAGCCTAAGCGATCCATGACTTTGACAGCTATGAGGAAATTGTCTGATGTTCCCTCAAGGTTGAAATGGAGATCGGGGAATCACAGGGGTAACATGGGGACAAGAAGTGTAAGGTGGAATTCAATGCTGGATGTCCGATGGATAAATCCAACGGTTCTAAGAAGATCCAACACCCCACTTGCCAAATGTGCGGAAATAAGCACTCTGGAAATTGCCTTAAGGGGACGAGGAAATGCTTCAGGTGTGGAAGAGAAGGGAACCTAGCTATTAATTGTCAGAAAGAAAGACCCGCGACTGCGACAGAGGAGAGGAACACTCCATTCGAACCTCAACGCGTTGTTCAATGCTATAAATGCAAATAACTGGGTCATTTTGCAAATCAGTGCCCTAATCTAGGGGTTTTTGGAGGTGATCAACAACCTCCAAGGAAGCAAGGAAGATCGTTTGCCATCACTTCTACTAAAGTGAACCTCAACAACGAAGTGGTGATAGGTACGCTAGTTATTCATTCAAGAATAGTGAATGTACTTTTTGATTCAGGTTCTACACATTCTTTTATATCTTGAAAGTTTAATAGAAAAATCCCAGCACCACCACAAATCATGGAAGTAAAGATGTCGGTGAGTACGGAAAATGGGGCAATCATTGCATCCCATGAATATAAGTCCTCCCCTATTATAGTCTGTGGATTGAATTTCCCGGCGAACCTCATCATACTCCCTATGGTGGAATTTTTTGAATTTCTTGGAATGGATTGGCATTCCTTATATAGAGCCAATATAAATTTTTTGGAGAGGGAAATCACACTGCATATGGAAAATCGACCCCCGATTCATTACAAGTGTCAGGAGGAAGATGAATCTCCTTTAGCTCCATCATCTCAAGCATAGATATTACTGCCTTATGAGCACGTGTATATGGCTCAGATGATTGAGTCCAAGGAAGAAACTATCCTTGAAGAAATGACTATTGTGAGGGAATTCACTGAAGTATTTCTCGAGGAACTGCCTGGTCTTCCTCCTAGAAGAGATGTTGAGTTTTCAATTGAACTTGTACCTGGGGAATTAACAATATCCAAGAATCCATATAGAATGGTTGTTGTTGATCTTGAAGAGATGAAGAAAAAACTACAAGAGAATCTGTATAAAGGGTTTATACGCCCAAGTGCTTCACCATGGGGTACACCAGTCCTCTTCATTAAGAAGAAGTATGGGTCAATGCGGCTTTGCATCGATTATCGTCAACTTAACAAAATCATGATAAAGAACAAGTATCATATCCCAAGAATCAATGACTTGTTTGATCAGCTGTGTGGAGAAAAATACTTCTCCAAGGTGTACTTACGGTCGGGATATTATCAAGTAAGGGTGAAGAAGGAAGATGTCCCTATGACTGCTTTTCATACAAGATATGGGCACTATGAATTCATAGTAATGCCTTTCGGACTCACCAATTCTCCATTAATATTCATGGACTTGATGAATAGAGTATTTAGAGATTACCTTGAAAAATTTGTGGTAGTCTTTATAGATGATATTCTACTATACTCCAAAACCAAGGAGGATCATGAGGAGCATTTAAAAACTGTACTAGAGACTTTGCGTAAGGAGAAGCTCTATGAAAAGTACAGAAAGTGTGAGTTCTAGTTTAAGGAGGTCTCATTATTGGGCCATATCATCATAATCAATGTGATATCTGTGGACCCCTCCAAAACAGATGCAATTGAGGGATGGCCGAGGCCAATATTGGTAACGGATATCCGTAGCTTCTTGGGGTTAGCTGGATATTATCGATGATTTTTGAGGAATTCCTCACGATTGTCAAACCCTCTTACCAAGCTAGCTCGAAAGGGAGAAAAGTTTTCTTGGAGTGATGAATGCGAAGAAAGCTTCAAGGAGTTGTAAATGAGGCTTATCACTGAACCTGTGCTCACTTTACCCACAGGTGGGGAACTTTTTGTGGTATTCAGTGATGCTTGGATGAATGGATTAGTTTGTGTGCTGATGCAGAATGATAAAGTGATATCCTATTCCACAAGGTAGTTGAAAATACATGCTTGAAACTATCCAACGCATGATTTGGAGTTGGCTGTTGTGATCTTTGCCTTGAAAATCTGGCGGCATTATCTCTATGGAGAGAAATGTGAGATATATACTGACCACAAGAGTATTAAATATATATTCACATAGAAAGAGCTTAATTTGTGCCAGAGATGATGGGTAGAGCTCATCAAGGATTATGACTGCTCAATACATTACCACCCTGGGAAAGCGAACAAGGTGGCAGATTCCCTAAGTAGAAAGTACCCAGCGATTCTGTCAATGATGAGAATTGAGAACATTCCAATATTCTTAGACTTGATGAAGATGGAAATGGGAATCATAGAGAAGGGAACATCATAAATCCTTTCAGAAATGATTTCTCAACCATCTCTTTTGGAGAGGTTAAAGGATTCTCAAAAGGATGATGTGGGAATTCAAGAAAAATGGAAGCTATCAAAAAGGGGAAGTCCTCGAGGTTTAATGTTAATGAATAAGGAATTGCGCGGTTTGGAAAAAGACTATGTGTTCCATAAAATACAGAGCTGAAGAAGGAACTTTTGGATGATGCACATAGTTCAAATTTCTCTATTCACCCAGGGAGCACAAAGATGTATCGAGATCTCCGAGAAAACTTTTGGTGGGATAATATGAAGAAGGAGATCTATGAATATACATCAAAGTGCCTAGTGTGTCAGCAAGTGAAGGCAGAGAGGCAGAATTCTAAGGGGACGATGCAACCATGTCCCATACCATAATGGAAATGGGAGGAAATCACCGTGGACTTTGTCACCGGACTTCCGAGGACATCCAAAGGCAACAATGCAATCTGGGTTTTTGTGGAATGTCTTACAAAGACTGCACACTTCATTGCTATTCGGGATACTTTCTCTTTGAATCAACTAGCATAGATATATATCAGGGAAGTGGTAAGGTTGCATGGAGTACCACTATCCATTGTGTCTAACCGAGACCCAAGATTCACATCCACGTTTTGGAAGAGTATTCAACATGCTCTGAATACTGAATGGAACTTCAGTACGGCCTATCAACCTCAAACTGATGGCCAGTTAGAGCGGACTATCCAAACACTTGAGGACATGTTGAGAGCATTCTCAATGGACTTTAAAGGAAGATGGGATCAACATCTTCCTCTAGTTGAGTTCTCTTATAACAATAGTTTCCACTCAAGCATCCAAATGGCACCATATGAAGCCCTGTGTGGGAAAAGGTGCATAACACCGGCATCTTGGGATGAGGTCGGTGAACGTAAGCTGCTTGGACCAGAAATGGTCGAGGAAATGGTGGAGAATGTGAAAACCATTCAGCAGCATATCAAGGCATCCCAGAGTCGACAGGAGATTTATGTAGATAATCATCGACGATACCATGAGTTTAATGTTGGAGACATGGTTTCTCTATTCATATCTCCATGGAAGAAGGTCATGAGGTTTATAAATAAAGGGATGTTAATTCCAAGGTACATCAGACCCTTTGAGATTCTTGATCGTGTCGGGGCTGTGGCCTATCGACTAGAAATTCCACCTACTATGGCCAAAGTACATGATGTCTTTCATGTATCCCTCTTAAGGAAGTACACACCGGACCCTTCACATGTACTCTCTTCTGAGGTGGTACAATTGGAAGATGATATTTCTTATGGGGAGCAACCAATGAAGATCATAGATCATAGAGAAAAAGTTTTATGAAATAAGACAATTCCCCTCGTCAAGCTGTTGTCGAGAAACCACAAGTTTGAAGAAGCGACTTGGGAATCGGAGGACATGATGAAGCTGAGTTACCCACATCTATTTTAGTGTGGGAAAAGAAAATTTTCGAGGGAAAAATTTCTTAAGGGGGAATATTGTAACGACACAAAGTTTCATTAATGGAAATCCCTCTTGATCTAATTAAATGTCTCTTTATGTTTATATAAAATGTCAACTTCCTTGGTTTTATGTTAAGAATTTTGACCATTGCTAATATAGCTGTTGAATAGTGATCACATGATTTGTATAAATATAAGACTTTAACAAATCCAATTTAGTCAAACAAAAGAAGCGATGGCCTCATCTAGTATAATTTCCCCATATGAAGCCCATTTGTCGGAACTCGGAAGAGAGGTGGCATCATTGGGCATCAATCCTGACCAAGCCCAAGCTGAGCTTCATCATGTCAAGCTCGAACATGACCATCTATGGGAAAAGTGGAAGTTGATTGAAATTACCACTTGAGCGATGTTATCCGAGCCACCCCAAGAGTCTGTCACCATCGCACACCTTACACTTAGGTCTTATGCTGCTGTTTTAAGGGGTTATGTAACATATAAGTAGTACTATCTTCATGTACATTATTTTTTTATATAATAATGAATATAACTTCTAGTCATTTTTGATAAATTGTAAATAGTTTTTAAAGTACAAATGGTGTTTTTAGTTATTATTTAATTAAGAAATATATTTTATTAAATTGATCGATTTTTGAATTAAATAATATTTTAATAAAATAATATTATCATTAAATTAATTTTTATTAATTATAAATGATCTTATAATTTTATGAATGTAGTTATAATTTCTATTAAGGTTTGAAATCCATTTCTATCAAAACACAAGAATTTTTGATAAATGTCAGTTTTTATTTTAAAAGTGAAAATTAACATATTTAGAAATTTTTTTAGGTAAAATAAATTTTATTTCTGGAATCATGACATCGAAATTATCCAACGGTGAATTTTTCATAATTTTCTGAGATAGTCAAATTTTTGGGTAAAAATTAAATACCATTTAAATATATAATGTGTTTTATGACATCATAATGACCCAATAGTGATGTAATAAAATACTATAATCTTTAATTTCGGCCAATATATGTTTTAACATTAAAATAATGTGATTTTGGGTTTGTTTAACTTACTTTTTAAAGCATTAAGGGACCCCTCAATACTTATTCAACACCTTGCCTTTTTAAATTAATTTCCATGGGAGTGTGACTCACCTCCACATAAGCAACCTCATTATTTTAAGAAGTTCGGACTTTGGCATTATAAAATATTTTCTCTTCTTCCCTTTTACAAAAACCATGGGCAAAAACAATGGGATGGTTTGTGGTTTGGATTAATATAATGTATGGGGACCCAAACCTAAATAATAAAGAATTCCCTCACTTTCCTATATAAACCCACCCTAGCTCCCACTTCATCCTCACTCAAAGCCTTTGGAGTTAGTCCAACCTCTTCCAAAATCTACCTAGAATCCTCCCAAGGTGCCCCAAGCTCCCAAGAAGCCTCTCACAAGCCTCTCTCTAGCCATTGGAAGCACACTTCCAATTAAGGGGTTTTTCTTCCTTTCTCATTTTTGTCAATTTTCGTTAAGTTGTATTGCCCTTTTACATTCAATTATGAATGTTGTGGTATGGTTTCGCACCTCCCCATACTTTCCTCTTATTGTTTGAATTATGGGATACCCCTTTCTCTCTCAGTAAATTTCTCCCATGTACACCCGTTACTATGCCGAAATTCTGAAAGGAACTTCTCTCTCTTCTTTTACATTCAAGAAATAATTTTGTATCATGAATCTAAATTCCATTAAAATTGTTGGGACATGTATATATATGACCTCCTTACTGTCCAATACATGTAAATATTATGAGGAATCCCTCTCTCTCTCATCAACCATTTTTATGAATTCTTATCTCACGCTGTTACGCTGCCGAAATCGCACTAATTTTCTAAGCCAATGACATTGTGTAGTGGATACCATGCCGATTTCTCCATCAAGGGTATCCACATTTATGAACCTTTACTTATTTATTACAAAGTTTCATGTGTTAATTCCACATTCCTTTATCATGGAATAAATGATTATGTTTTATGAATCCATGTTTTATGATCCATGTGGCACACTTATGCATGAAATGAAATGTTTAAGAAGGGTGCGCCCTTATAGCGCTCCAATGCATTGGGTAAAGTATAGTATCATGATACATCATGTGAAATTAGTGTTGACTCATGATAATTCAAGTGAAACAAGGGTTTACTCTTTATTTATTTTCAATGAGGATATACTCATTCTCCATGTGCAATGAGCCTTGGTTCATGCTAATTCCATGATAAGTGTTGTTGCCACATTTTCATGTTATGATTATCATGAGTTATCATGCCTTTATGTTCATGTTTCTTCTATGCTATATTGATATGCCTATTGTCTAACATGTATTTTACTCCTCATGATATTCCTTGTTTACTCCCTTACTGGGCTTTATAGCTAACCCTTTTCTTATGCATGTCCTCAGGTTATCCAATGCAATGCTAAGTATGAGGGAATGTAGTGGTCATGTAAAGGAAGATTTGAATAAAGATGTTGTATTTCATGTTTCCAGTTTTTATGTAATAATCCTAAGCCCCAAAGACACTAAACCTATCTATCTTCTTTTTTGTATCATGTGATGTTTTATGTAATAAATCATGTTTCAGTCTGTAATAAAAGCATGGTTGTCATATCTGGTCAATGATTTCTATACCTATATTTATAATAATCTATTATGAAGAAATATTCAAGAGATATTGCAGCCACATATCACCCCAATGGATTCATATTCACATTAGAAAAACCTTACATTTGAAAAAGTTATATATGAATTTGTGATGATTTTTATTGACCATGACATGGAATATGTAATTTGGATTGTGCGATTTTAAAGAAAAAATTCCCTAAAATTAGATATTATAAACCAAAACTATAATTAAAAATTTAATATTTTTCGTGTAATATAATTAAAAAAATAAGGATCTATAAAAAATAATTTAGAAAAATTACTAAATAAATATTTCCCTTTTCTAAAACCAAAAGAAATAGTAATGGAATATTTAAATAAATAATATTAATAAATATTTAAATATAAAACTTCTTAGTATTCCGTAAATAAATATATATGTATGTATTATAATCAAGAATACGATTTACCCCTATGTAAAAACATCACATTCCTTATTTTTCTCTACCATTATGATTTTTAAAAATATAAAATAGTAGTTAAAACTATTATGATGTAAAGAAATCATAATTAAAAAAAATAAAATCATGAAGAAATATTCCATTTAGAGTTTGAGGACACAAAATAAAAAAATAAAATTTCTAATTACAGATTACTTTGTAGAATATTTGAAATGATTAAATAATTTAAAAAATTTATTCCCTTTATCATGATCATTTTACTTGAATTTTATAAATTCATTTTATGGAGATTTACTCTATAGTTGAGGTTTATACATTTTAATTTTAGACATATAAAGTCTATATAACTAATTATTGACATATTTAAAAATTCTTATTAAATGTTGAGTCAATATGTGATAAGATCTTTATATTAATTTTTTTTCCAAATATTTTCTTCCCAAGATAAAGTTTCAGCATTCTAGATTCTCATTTTCTGCATGACATATTTATGAATCTATGTAATCTTTAAATATATTTTTCATTCCAATATTTCTTCTAAAAATATTCATAAATTTTATTATCATTCCTCATATTAGGCTTCTAGTTCGTTTCCATCTGATCCATCTTAGAAATCATATCTTTCTTGATGATCTCCTTGAGAGACTCATGTTTTTATTTTGTAATTCTCAACATTTTACTATGATGTTTAAAAATAAATTTCAATATTTTTTCACCATCTTCACTAGATCCATCCATTTTTTTATTTTGATATTTATTCATCCTATATTTTTCTTCTTTTTTTTGAGTTTTCTTAAAAACTTATACTATTCAACGACATATTACAGTATGAAAATTTCCTTCTAATTTCATTTTGAAAGTTGATTTTTCAATATCAGTTCTAAAACATTTACTTATCTTGATAAAATATCTCATTCTACTTTATGTTTTCTTACATATAAATTTTGAAGACTATTAAATATTCTATTTTTTTTTCTTATTTATCTTGGTTTTCTGATTATTTATCTATTTATTCTTATTATGGATTGAATTATGATTTCTCTGAATATATAAAGGATAAAGTGTAATCTAATGATATCTAGATTTATGGTTTGGAGGTGACTTCATATTTTTTCATGTTGAGTTTCCTTATATAATTTATAATGATCTATTCGTGATATTGAATTATATTAATCTTCCACATTACCCACTTAAAACATATGATTTTCTTTATTAAAAGGGGTAATTTAAAATGAAATCCTCTTTCATATTATATCTTTTTTCACATGTTCCCTTTCGCATATAGTTATTGGAAGTAGAACGACTTGAGTAAAATTATAGTTATAATGTTTCTAAAAAAATTTACATGTTCCTATATATTATTCTTCTATTACTCTAACCACATTTTATTGTCATCATCCATTATCTTCTCATATTCTACTTTTGATTTTTCTAGATTATCATTCCAATTTCATATTTAAACCTTACACTTCTGAATATACTCAAAATGATATCTCTTTCGTTGTTTCATTTTATCTATATTCAAAAACATTAATTTCATAATATTATATGTATTGTATTTATGATATTTAATATGCTAAACATCCATATTCTTTAATTTTCTACCCTTTTTAGCTTATTTAGTGACCTTTCAATTAGATAACTCCTTTATCTTTTTAAAATCTATTTTCTTATCATAAATAGATTTATTTATCTTATTTTAAATATGTTTCTCCTTTTACAAATCATTATTTCTATAATTTACCTTAATTAAATTATGTTTATTCACTTCCTCATCATTAAAAGAATGAAATTTATAGATCAATGCTCTGTTAGCTTCCTTATATATTCACTATTGTTTATCTTTCAATTGTATTTTTTGTGTACATGAAGCATATGTCAGCCTTTAGATAGATGAAAAAGAGTTCTATATGATTGTATCCATATTTCATTTTCTTAATAGGATTTCCTTCTAATGGGATTATCTATAAACATATTGGGATTACCCAAATCTACTTCACTAGTATCCTTTAACATTTTGTAAATAATTTTCTTAATAATTTCATTTTAAGGTCACCACTTACCATTCAGGGTTCAAGAAAATTACATCATATGGTGATCCCATATGAATTAAACCAGTTTGAATGGTATCATTACATAATGAAATCTATGATATTGATATTCTAAACCATTTCATTGTCATTTTTTGCCTTATGATGATGTAAAAATTACAAAATTCACTAAAACGAAATTCATTAATCCTTGCTTTGATTTTTCATCTTATACCATTTACCCTGATGCAAAAATTTATTTATAATAGATTAATATTTCTTGAAAGTAATATACTATTATAAGGGTTTGTTTTAATTTAGTATCAACTCACTCCCTACAGCTAGTCCAACAAATTTTAAAAATCTAAATAGAGTCATTATAATGATATAAACTTCAAATATAAATGTTTCAACTTAATGACCTTGAATGATTACATAAAAAATAGTTTTATAATAATGTGGATTGATTGTTTAATGGTATTTTAATGACCCAAATGTTCATTAATGAAATTTCCAAAATTAATGATTCAGTACCTTATTAATTAATATAGAAATTTAGTTAAGTTAGACCACTATAAAATTTATCCAACTAGAACTAAAATATCATTAATCATCCCAATAATTTATAAAATAGACATTTTATAGGGACCATTAATGTTTGTACTTTAAGGGTTATTATAAAGTCAAATTGACACAGAATGAAGAAGCGATATCCTTGACCATTAAGATTATACATTATAAAGCCCATTTGTTATAGCTTTCAATGGAGATGACATCATCGAGATTTCCCCTTGATCATAGAAAATATGATATTAAACAAATAAAATATTTAAAAACTATTTGTAAGATAATTTCAAGATTATCATGGTCATGGACTAATCCCTTTTCTCCGAACCACCATAAAAAATACCACCATCACACATTTTTTCATTAGGGAATATGTTGGTGTAATAAGGTGTTATCTATATGGACCCTAGTATTTTGAATTTACTTTATATTCCTTGATAATAAAAAAATTATTAAATTTATCCATTTACCTTATTAATTTATGTATATAATTATATATGAGTGTTTGAAAAATAGATTTTGATACAAAGAAACCAAGATTCTATTTTTTTTAAAGAATTAGGTTTTAATTGAAAGAAACTTTTTGAAAAGTTCAATAATTTTGATATAAATTTTATTTTCATATAATATTTTTATCAAATGTAATATATTTATATAAAATTTATAATATTATTTAAAGATGTCCAATATAATCATTATAAGGGTCATGAAACTATTATTGTTGTAAAAACAGTTTTTTCAATAAATAAGGGATTTTGTTTAAAAGTTTAAATTATAATATTCAATGAATTATATTGATAAAATATATATATTTTTTGGAAGTTATGACATCAAAATTATCCAATTTTAATCTTTCATAATTTTCCCAGACAATCAATTTTTTCAGTAAATGTTAAATATTGTATAAATATACGGTTTTCATTATGACATTAGAATCGACCAAAAGTGATTTAATAAATATTATAAGCGGAATATCTTACCCAAAATAGATTTACCCATCAAAATATAATATTTTTGGAATTATTTTTTCATTTTATAAACATTTAATGAATCCTTGAAAACCTATATTATATTTTATGGTTTTAAAATAAATTGTTTATGAGAATGGCTCACTCCCTCATCACATATTTTCTAATTTTTAGGAATATGGTTCTTATACTAAAAAAATATTTAAAACAAGTCCCCTTTGGTATAACTCAATTGAAAAACCATGGGAATGTTTGTGTTTTTTAAAATTTTATCAAAAAGAATCCATATTCTGTTATTAGATTAATAAATAATTTCTCTTTTGCTACAAATAACCACCCAAACACCCACCCATAATCACTCAAAACCCATTTTTCATGAGTTTCATATCCATATACCTCTCTAAATCCCTATTTTTTTAGTTATTAATAAGTTCCTCCGAAGCTTTTAGAAGTTCTCTCTCATGGTATGGGATTTGTCTCTACACTTTTCTATTCAAATACCTTCTTTATATTTATCTTTGTAAATCTAAATTGATTTTATTTTCATGTATTTATAAATATCCCTTTAATTTAAAATTTATGTTATAATAATTGTTATCATTTATTCCCTCCCATTATAAACATTACATGTTTCATTACTATTATGAAGTAAGGGATGTTATTTCTCCTCTTTATTCTAGTAATTTATTTGTATTATACCTTTTGATATACATTTTTTCATGTTGTAATATGTTTTTACACATATTTTTACTATTCTTATGATGTATAAGTAATTATATACCCCCTTTCAAACTCGTAAAAACCTTTTGTTAACATTTATGTACATTCATTGTGTTTCCAAAATTATCTCGTGATTTTCAATTCCAAATATTTATATTGTGTATACCCATCCCCATTGACACTCAAGGGTATTCACCTCAATTTTACTATACTTCATTTATTTTCAACTCTCATGTATTTAAACCACACAATTTAGTCATGGATAAAATGTGATGAAAATTATTTATTTGTGGTATTACCTATGTGGAAAAAATGAATGTAAATAATATGAATTTGAAGGGTGGGCCCAAAATTAGAGAGAAATATATTGCATTGGGTAACGTTTTTACCTCATAAAATACCATGTATGGTCCATAGAATGTTATTATAATAATTTCATTTTATTATGTATCAGTGGTTGAACATAACATAGGAATATGATTTAATTTTTAATATTGGCCCCAAAATTTTATGTTTCCTTTATATTATCAACTTATATCATGATTTGATTTCCCTGTTTCTGATTATCACCCTTTTATGTCACCTTGATATACCTCTTTACTCAATTATATTACATTCATAATTTCATGATTAGATTAATTCCTTAATGGACATTAAATATCACTCCTTTCTTATATAAATCTCCATGTTATCCAATGCAGTTTTAAAAGAGTGATCCAATTTTAAGTTCATGTAACGAAATACTCAAATACACTATGCATATCCATCTTTTTAGATGGTATTTCATTAATCATTTTGTAATAAATCATTGAATAAAGTTTACAAAATATATGGGTTATCATAGTTAGTATCAATGAAAAGGCCTAGTTATCTATAGAGATTAAGAAAAGATCAATTTAGTGAAATCTTTAGGGATAATAATAAATATAGAAAAACATACATAAATTAATGAAGTTGAGAGAAATTGTTTTGTAAGAAATCAAATCTGTGTGTGGACACTAAAAGAGTATGTGGCTCTAGCACAGTTGTAAATAGGGTAAATAAACCCAAAATGGGGGCATTGGGTGTTAAATAAAATATCACCTAATTTATGACAAAGATGACTTACTTCTCACCGGGTTTGACACTCTATGTGTATATTATTTAGAAAATTCACAAGCACCATACAAACCACTCTGAAGGGAAGAAAAAATTTCCATGAAATTTTATATTTGGAAATAGACCGTTGGTTACTTAGATTGAAACCTATAAATTAAAATATTAAATAATACATGTAATTTATGAATTATCAATTCAATGATAATTTTTTTCTATTTATATGATTAATAGTTTTAAAATTATCATTAGTAATTTCCCCTTTATTTTTTTCAATGTTGGTAAATATGGGGGACAAAGTCAAAACCCAATTAGATGGAAAACATAATGACTTCCAAAATGAGATTCTCAACCTAATCAGAGTAGGATTTAATAACTTTATGATAATACGTTCACAATTCCCTCAATTTTTGAATATATTAATTATGGATAAAACCCACACCCCCTAAGAAATATCATGTTGTAATTGAGACCTTTATATAATAAAGACCTCTATTTTTTTCATCCTCCAATCACTTAATCACGGAACAGTTAATTAATTCCATTAAAATTATCTTCTGCATCAATGAATTCTCATAGAAAGAGATGTTTTTTCTAGGTGTTTATCATATCCCCGGAGAAACTGATCTATGGAAGATAAATATTAAAAATATAAAACCCAAGGAGGATACATAAGAGGAGTAGAATGAAATTTAAAAGATGTTTCTTGATAAATATTTTCCTCTCACACTAAAACAGAAAATACTGATATGTTTATTTGGCCTCAATAAAAATGAAATTGAATAAATAAAGGCATAGGATGAAAAATTCACAAGACATGCGTGATACACCTTATGCTTTTTCATTGATCACAATAGTAACGTTGATTGATTTTTAGTGGGATAAAGTGGTATATATGAATAGAATTGGAAATATTATAATTTAATAGCTATGAGTAAATTTTTTAATGTTTCCTCAATTTTTGAAATGCATATCAGTAAATATCAAGATTCAATCAGGCCTGGAGATCAAATATTGAGAATTGAGTTTTATTTTGGAGGAGTTATGGTGAAATTGAATTATGGAAAGAATGTAAAACATTAAACACAATAAAATTTCATTAATAAGAATCTATAAATTTTCCGGAAGGGGACAAGAAAATGCATTAGGCTTGGGAAGGATGTACACATAGCTTGTGAATGTCAGTGGGAGAAACCCACTAATGTGATGAAAGAAAGGAATTCTCGATTTAAACCTCATCCTATTTTCTAATGTTTCAACTATAAGAAACAAAATACACTATTTGAATATATTCACTAATCCTAGGGTTATCAATGATAATTGAGAAAAATACCCTCTAACACCTAGAGAGAAATGGTGTTCTTATTCCATCATAATTATTGTCTTCGATCCCAAAAATAATGTGGTGACTGGTATGCTAGTTATTTATTCAAGGATTGACAATATACTATTTTATTATAGTGTCATAAATTATATGATACAACACAATTTTAATATAACTACTCAAATACAACCTCAAAACATGAAATTTATGTTATCAGTGAAAATAGAAAATCGTGAAATCAGTGCATCCCGAGTATATAAGATCACCCCTATCCATATTATTGGACTAAACATACAAGTAAAACTTCTGATAATCCCTTTAGTGGATTCAAATACTATTATATTAATGTATAGTATTTCTTTTTATAGATAAAACATAAATTTCTGATTGATTTAAATCACCCTCTTTATCCCAAATAAACCTCAAATTCTATACAGATGTAAGGAGGGTATGGATATCCTTTGGAATTATTATCACAATAATAGATATTATTTCCTTATAACCAATAATATATATCTCAAATGATTGAGACTAAGAAAAATGTTATTCTTAATGTCATTCCCATTGGAAGGGGATATACTAATTTATTTCTGAAAGAATAGTATGGTCATCCTCCTAGATGATAGGTGGATTTGTTGATCAAACTAAAACCTAAGGGTTTAAAAATATCCAGGACCCCTTATAGAATTGATAATATTAAACTTTAATATATAAATAAGAAACTATAGATGAATTTGGATAAAGGGTTTATATTTCTAATTGATTCACCATGGGGTACACAAGTCCTTTTCATCAAGAAAAATGATAGGAAAATTATCCAATATGTGGATTATTGTGATATCAATAAGATCATGATAAAGAAAAGGTATCATTTTCCATGAATTGAAGACATACTAAATAATCTATGTGGATCATAGTACTTTTTAAGGTGGATCCCCAGTTAGGATATTTTCAATTAATGTTGAAGGGTATATCCCAAACACTACTCTTAATACATGGTATGGTCACTATGAGTTCACAATGACTCCATTTAAACTAAATAAATCATTATTTATCATTGGAGACTTATTGTATTTTTTTTCCTCAATAATGTTATGATAGTATTTTTTTTTGAAGGGATTCTTATATACTCTAAAAGTAACGAGGAACATGAGTAGTATTTCAATGTTGTTATGAAGACTTTCAAAAATGGATATTATTTTATGATGTAAAAAAATTTAGGTTTTTGATGGTGAAAATTTTATTCTTGGGGCTTGTTATCACTAGAAAATGGATTCCTATTGGTCCTTTAAAAATAATGGTAATTGAATGACGAACCATACCAAAATCTATGACATAGATCAATAGTTTCTTTAAATTATCCTCGTACTATCATTTATTTGGGAGAAACTTCTCACAATTTTCAATACCAATAACCAATATTAATAATATAGGAGGGAATTTTATCCAGACTAATAAATGTGAATATCCCTTTAAATAGATAAAAAAATAGGATAATTAATGTTTCTATTCTCAAATTACCCACCTATGGGTATGGATTTGGGATCTAATTTGATGATTCTAAAGACATGTTGGAATTTGTACTAATAGAATATGAAAACATCATGGTCTATAGTTCCCACAAATTAAATATCCATGAGAGGAACTTCCCAACCCATGATATGGAATTGGCTATAGTTATCTTCATGTTAAATATTTGGAAAAAACCCCTATTGGGATAAGTGTAACATATATACAGATCATAAAATCCTCAATTATATATTCACATAAAAGGAGATCAATATTCACTAATGAAGGTGGTTAGATATGATCAAGGATAATAATCGTTCAATCTATTACTATCCTAGGAAGAAAAATAGGGGAAAAATTATTAAAGAAGAAAGGATCCCCAACTCTATCCATGTTGATGATTGAAATTGATCTAGTACTTTTTGGATATGAATAGGATGGGCATTGGAATCATAAAAGTAAATTCATCATATCTTTCTCAAATAACTTCTCAATTATTTATTCTTTAGAGGAATAAGGAGGCCCAAAAATATGATGATGAGATATTGAAAAAGAGAGATGATATTCTAGAGTTAAAATTATTTAATGATTGATTTATAAGGTTTGGAACCCAGGTAAGCATCTTATAAAAAATAGAGCTAAATAGAGGAATTCTATATTATGTGGATATCTCATCCTTCTCTCATAATCTAGATAGAACTATGATATATTGAGATCTGAATCAAAACTTTTGGGGGGATAAAATGAAGAGGGTGACTATAGAATTTGTATCTATAGTCTTGGTTGGAAAAAAACTCAATAATTAATGACATATGTCAAAGGGTATGATGAACTATTTCCTATAATATTATGGAAATTGTAAAATGTAATCATGAATTTCATCATAGGACTCTTGAGGACATATAAAGGTAATAATTTCATCTAGGTGGTGGTCGATTACATTATAAATTCTGTTTATTTCATTACTATAAAATGATATTTCTATCTTGACCAACTCACTATGGCATACATAATGAAAGTGGTAAGACTGTATGGAGAACAACTCAAACTTGTTTCTAGTCAATATCAGAGGTTAACCTCAATGTTTTGGATAATCCTTCAGTATGTGAAGGATATAGATTCTTGTTTTAGAACTGTATATCACCATTAGATGGGTGGCCAATTTGAGAGAACCATTAAATCTCTAGAGTATATGCTAAGATCATGATGTATGGATTTCTAAGGATATCGGTATTATCACTTTCCATTAGTGGAGTTGTTATATAATAAAATTTTCCATTCTATCATTATATTGGAACCTTATAAGGAATTATATAGGAAGAGGTTTTGGAATCCAACATGTTTGCTGGAATAAAGAGACTGTAAGATTATGGGACTTGATCATATCCTAGAGATCATAGAGAAGGTTAAAACCATTAAAAATCATATGAAATCTATACAATGTAAACACAAAATATAAGAAGAAAAACATCAACTAAATATAGGGTTTTAATTAAGAGATAAAGTGTTTTTTTTAAATTTTCTTGAAGAAACTCATGAGGTTTCGTAATAAGAGAAATCATATCCCAATATACATTAACCCCTTTAAAATCGTTAAATGTATCGGAGCTCTAACCTATCAACTAAAACTCCTAGAAAAACTGTCTCAAGTAAATAATGTACTCCATTTATCCCTCTTGAAGAGGCTGATACTAGACCTCTCACATGTACTAAATCTAGAGGTTCTACCTTTATAGAATTAAATTTCATATATTGGGAATCCAATTAAGTTCTTAGGTCATGGAGACAATATTCTAAAAAATAGAAAAAATCACCCGGTAAAATTACTTTGGTGGAACCAAAAGTTTGAGGAACAAACTTGTAAACAAGAAGAGTTTATGAATAATAAGTACCCTCAGTTATTTTATTGTAAAACATGAATTTTTTTTGGTGAATTTGTTTACGGGCGGAGAACGTAAAGACATTAACTTTTATAAATGAAATTTATTTTTTGAAAGAATAAATTCTTTATTAATTACTATAATAATTTTATTAATTTAGACTATTATTAAATATAGACCATTGGTTTTAAACTAATTTTAATAATCATAAAAAATGATAATATATACATTGTATTGTAATCATGTTGATTAATATATTAAGGTTTAGAATAAAGTCAAATTGATATCGAAGGAAGAATTGATAACCTCGACTGGTAGGATGGTACCTTATAAATACCATTTATTAGAGATTCCTAGGGATATGGAATGATTATAAATTTTCATTGACTAATCCCAAGTCATGATTAAATATCTAAAACATGTGTGAAATTTTTTACTAGATATGATAAAGAATATTGAGATCATGACCCAGACCATGATCATTGAACAACCACAAAAAAATACCATCATCACACACCATACCCTTAGGTAATACACTAGTGCAATAATGGATTATATATCTAGAACCAAGTAGTGTGTACTTTTATATTATTTGTTTTAATAAATAATGACTATATTTATCCATTTTAATTATTACTTTACATATAAAATTATACATGAGCTGATGAAAATTAGCTTTCGATAAGAAGAAAGTATATTTTTCTTTTTGGACGTTATCTGGTTTTGATTATAACACACTTGTTGATAAAATAAAAAATTTTCAAATAAATTTTATTTTCCTATAATATTTTTTTTAAATAATTTTTATCTATATAGAAATGATAATATAATTTAATAAAGACTAATATAATATTTATTGGGGTAAAAAAAGTATTATTGTCGTCAAAATATATTTTAAATAAATTATTATTTTGATTTAAAAGATTAAATTATCATTTTTAGAAAATAATTTTAATAATATATATAATATTTTTGAAATACTCAGGTCAAAATTAACCCATAGTGAATTTTTCTTAATTTTCTCAGATAGTCGAATTTTTAGGTAAAATTAATTATGTTAAAAATATAAGGATTGAATTATTACATCATAATAGCCCCAAAGTGATATAAAAATACTATAAAGTGAATCCATGAACCGAAATATATTTTCCCTTTAAAATAATTTATTTTTTAAGTTATTTTATTAATTTTATAGACCATTAATGAATCCTGCACAACTAATATTAAATTTTAAGCTTTTCAAATTAATTCTTTATGAACATGACTCATTTCCATTTAAACAATGGTATTATTTTAAGTGATTTAGTTATTATAGAAATAATTTATTTAAAAACACTTCTATTTGGTGGAATCAAATGGAAAACCCATGGGAATGTTTTTTTTATAATATTTTCATATAAGGTTCGAAACATATGTTTATAAATTAATAAAGTATCACCCTCTATTTTTATAGAGATACCCACCAAACCTCACACTCCTATTAACTAAAAACCCATTAATCATGAATTAATATCTCGTTATGACTCTCTAAATACCTATTAAGGTGTTCCTAATCTCTTAAGAAGCTCCTCCAAATCTTTTAGATGCACCCCATCAGGGTAAGGGATATCTCTCTATATCTTAAAATTTATACTCAAACACCTTCTTTGAATTTAACCTTTTGAATCATAATTTATTATGTTGTAATGTATTAATTAATATCACATTATAATTTATGTTATAATAATGAGGGATAATTTATACCCTCTCTCTACCATTACTATGATGATGTAAGAGATTCTCTTCCACCTCTTTATTCCATTTATTTCATTGTATTATTCCATTTTATTTCCAATTGTTTGTATTGTTATATTTTTTAATTAAACCAATTAATATAATTATAATTCCCAAGTAATTATTTACCAACTTTCACTCTCGTTAAAAATGTCTATAAACATTTATTTACACTTTTTGTGCTACTAAAATTATTCCACGATTTTCCTTGCCAAATATTTTTGTTGTGAAATCTCATACCCATTTTTACTCATGGGTATTCAACTATATGTAATTATAATTACATTATTGGGAATCCCTTGTATGTATCCCATACTCCATAATCATGGCTTTAAAAGTGATGAAATTCATTCTTAACTTGAATTATCTATGTTTCATAGAAATGTATGTGTATAATAGGAATGTGACGGAAGATCCTAAAATTATATAAAACACTATTTCATTGGGTAATTTTTTCAACTCATGAGATAGTATTTATGGTTCATGTGATATTATTCTAAGAACACTATGTTGGGATTTCTTCATTCATATCCTTTAATTATGATTATGATATCCGATTTTATGTTGTTGTCACATTCTTATATGTCTTTTATATTATCATTCTATATCAAGATTCTATGTTCGTGTTTATGATTCTCAAAATTTTATGTCATCTTTAATTTCCTCTTTCCTTGTATGTTTTAATTTCAAGATGTAGTACTTTTATTATACCCTCAATATACTTTATAACTCACACTTTTCTTATGTTTATCCCCTGGTAATTCCGTGTAGTTTTTGAAGAGTGGTAAAATTTTAATTGAATGTTAAGAGTTTTAAATAATTCTATTCTATCGGAATATTGAATAATTTTTCAATGTACCTAATTACCAGAAGAAACTGGTCATACTTATCTTTTATTATTTTATTATGTGTGTATTTTTGTAATAAATCATCAAAAAAATTTGTAATATTTATGTATTATCATAGGTAAATATATAACTTCTTTCATACAAGAAAATGTTCTACCCACTTTTGATTCTAAATGATCTATTCTATAATTGATTCTTCTTATTAGTGCCACTATAGATCTATGAGCCTTTTAAAATTAACCTCTCAATATATTATATCCATTGAATTTTCATATTGAGGAATTATGATAATGATTTTGACTAAACAAATAGATGTAACAATCTATATAGTAGAGATATCAATGTAGTTATCCAGGAAGACTGTAAAACATAAACAAAACCAAACAATATTGATAGATATTGGACACATTTTAATTATGGTATAAATAACAATAGGTAGAATTATAAATATAGAAGCAACTCCTAATGAATGTGGTTTATTGATCAAAATTATTTGGACAATCAAATTGTAAAGACCCAACACCAGTTACTAAGAGTCAGTACATTATTACATAACATTGGAATGATCACAAAAGATCATGTCTCGAAACACCGATTAGTTTAGTAGCCTTGCAAGTATTAGATACATTCATAATGTTTACATTACATCATAAAATCAAAAAAACTACAAAAAAAAATTCACATAGACCACACTCATATCCCCTCAGAAAATCCCTGTAGGTCAGGAATAAAATACTACTTCGCTTCCTGGGAAAAATAAAACATAGAAACGGGTGAGCTCAGATGCTCAGTAAGGATAACAATATAGAAGAAAATTTTATAAATAAGAATAATCATTTATTTCAATGTATAAGACTAAAACCAAATCCTTTTAAACATGAACTTTAGAATAATATTGAAAAGATAAAATCAAATAATTCCATTTACTTACTCACATGGATATTCTACTAGTCGAATAATCACATGCAATATCAATAGCCACTTTCATAATGATGGAATGCATAATTCCAGACTATCATAACCACACAGTCAAGACCTTGTACCAAGAGTACAAATAATATTTTTTCAAGGCCTTGTTCCCAAAAACTAGTTTGTCTCAGGAGACCTACCATTACATAGAGGAGCTATAGCAGGCTCCACCCGTCACTTACTAAGTCCAATGTATTCCTCATATGAAAAGGCTTAAACATAACATAAAAATTCGTATTAAAAATGGCATATGAAATGCCAATACAATATCCATAAAACATGAATGGTATGAAATAACACATCCTCAATCAAACATACAAAAAAACATAAATACAATATGGAAGTTTTGTAACATAATAAATCATCTTCAAATATGCTTAAAATCAATCAAAGGATGTTGACATAGATGAAATCAAAACCCTTTTAGAGAAATATCTCTTTATATTTTTAAATAATTTAAAACAAATATAATTATAAAAGAAATCAGTTTTTTGAAATATTCTTATAAGCTTGTAAGGGAAGCTTCGACGATGTTATAATGGCGAAAAATTTCCAAACCTACAGTATATGTTAAAAAAAATTCTTACCTTTTATTTTTCGAAACGGTCAAAAAGTACATTATTTGAAAAACAACAGAAAGATTCCTTTATAAACATGGCATAGAAGTCAAAAAATGGTATAAATGACTTTAACCCATATACTATAAAATAATAATAAGTATTTGAAATACATTTTTAAGAAACATGGATGTGGATGATAATGAGGTCCCAGTAGATAATTATGTATAAACAACCTCATATAATGAAGAGATTGTAGACTAAACCCTGACCTTGTAATTTTCCTTGGTCAAGGGTAGGTTAACCTCCTGTATAATGGTGAAATAATTGTTATTAAATTATTCAAGAATTATATACCTTAATATGATATCTTATATGATCTTTTAGCATTTCTTTTTTAATAATATCTTATTATTATCATTGTTTCGGGTGTTAACGGATTCATTTTCCTTAATATTATTTGTTATTTGAGTAATAATTGTTATGTATGGGATGAATATTATTCATATACATAATGATATCAATTCTTTTAACATTATTTTTAATCATATAATGAAAATTAATCTTGAATGGATACGATGGGGAATGAATCTCATAGCGTCCGTGGAGACGGTAATCCGTACGTACGCTCAAGTGAAAATATCATTCTTCTGATATTAAAATAATATATAATTGGATGTTATATCATATAAATAGAATAATTATCATCTTATATTTATTATTTACATCAATTACACATCATTATTATACCCATCCAAATAATAATGAATTGAATAACAATTACACCACGATGTGGAGACGGTAAGCCGTACGTACACACGTATGGTGACATGTCATTCAAAGAGTGGATAGAATAATGAATTTGATTGTTCCATATTTATAATAACATCAAAGTATATATAAGATAATGGAGTTATTATTTTAGAGTGGAAACAATAATGAAAGAGGAAGTGGAAGAAGAATGTAACTTGAAAGAGGAGACGAAATATTTACCTCTTCTTCGGGTTATTCCTTTTTATTTGATCAAAAGGGCTCCGTAGGTAGGATTTATGACTAGAGGATGGACTTTAAGATGAAGGGAGGATATTTGAGATAGTATTTGTGCAGAGTTCGGCTGATCTAAATGGCTATGATGGTGTGAATTAGGGAGAATGGCGAGTGCCCTTTTATAAGAGGGGTGAGGGGAACCTTAGGAAAAGTGAGAAATATTATTTTATAATAAAATAATTTTCGGTTTCTCATGGAACAAAAACGGATTATTTAAAGGATAAGGAGGATATTGGTCGTGAACCACTCAACCAATAGGTTTTATACATGTTTGGGTCTATATATTCACCTTTTCTTTTATATTTAACTCTTTGTTAAATAGTTTGACATTTACCATGTCTCTTTGTATTTTTATATTATATAGTTAATAAACTTATTATATACATACAACTGAAACCCAAGTGGTTAACTAATGATACACCTATCATTATATAAGTCTTTTGTCCTAATCATAGATATTTAGGAATACAATATAAATTAATAATATAATATTTGTTTAAAAAATACACTTATGTCAATTTTGAAACTATTTGGTATTTTGGGTTTGCTAAATAATAAAAACATTATTAACTAAAAATAAATTCATATAAACAACCCTAATATGTCATATTATACTAGAAAATTAGTGGAATTCATAAAAAGGCTCAAATTACATTTATTTTGATATTTATAATATCAATTATTTTAATATTTCATTAATTAGTTAATTACTGCATCATCATTGTTTCATAAATAAATTAAATTATTTAATGTCTGAAAAATATAAATAAAATTCAATTATCTAGTAAATATTTTTAGCTTTCTAATGAATAGTTATACTTGAATATATCTTTTGTATAACCCTATATTAAAAATGTTTTTTTTATTGAACATTCATTTTAACTATTTTAACTTTTCTTTGAATTAAATAATAATAAATGTCTTAATCCCATCCAAGTGGACCAAAGAGGTTTATATTTTATTCCTAAAGTTATTTTTGGTCGAATTAAACTTATCCAATAGAATTAGGACATGTTTTAGGGTAATAATAATATCATTTTTACCCTTAATTTCCCAATTTACTTTTAATCGTGGTAAATAAAAGTAAAAAGTTACTATTCACCAAAAATTATTTTCATTATAATGAACAACATTTTACTTATTGATATCAACCGTGACTCTCGTATGTTTATATTCAACTCACAGAGGTGGTAAAATTATGTTTTATGAAAATTTTCAAATGCTCCTAGAAGGTGGGTAAAAGATGGTAATAAGTTCAATAAAATTTTTATATAGCTAAAATTATTATAAACTGAAACTAATGAATTAAATTGAACATATATTTGTATTATGTATCTATTTTGATCTAAAATAAATTTAAATAAAATAAATCATTATTTAAATAAAAATTTGTTTTTAATCTATAACTCAGTGTATTTCACAATTCCTCAAAAATTAAATGTTTGCAGAAAAATACCAAAAATTCACCCTAAGATAATTTCGATATTCTGAATCCAAAAATGATGTCCATTTGCAATGATAAAATTTATAAAATTTCAAAAACTTGATATTACTATTCATAACGGCTAGTTTGATTGGTAGTGGAGTGTTAGAACTTGAAGTTGCGTACAACACATGCTGCTGTATTATTCAAAGAGAAGGATATCGTGGAAGCTTGAGGTGTTACATTCTCCCCTCCTTCTAATGATTTTGTCCTCAAAATATCAAGATTATTACTGCATAAAAATACTCGGGTGGTTCTTCATCATAATTTCCTCGGGTTCCCACATTGCCTCTTCCATCTTATGGTTTCTCCATAGAAATTTTACCAGGCGAGTCATCTGGTTTCTCAACACTTGTTCTCTTGTATCAAGAACCTTAACATGCTCTTTGCAAAAAGAAAGATTGGGTTCTAGTTCTAATTTTTCATAGGTGAGTACATGCGTTGGTTCAGTCATGTATTCTCTCAACAGTGATATGTAGAACACATCTTGGACTTTGGAGAGACTTGGCGGCATTTCCAACCGGTAATCTACAGCCCCAATTTGTTCTGGAATTTCGAAAGGTCCGATGTACTTGGGAATCAATTATTTTTCTTACTGAAACGTATAACACCCTTCCATGGAGATACCTTCAAGAAAACATGATCTCCTACCAGAAATTTCAAATCCTTCCTTCAGTTATCGGCATAGCTCTTCTGCCTACATTGATCTTCTTTGATGTGGTTTTGGATTACCTTCACCTTTTCTGTCATTTCCTCTACCAGTTCTGGGCCTACGACTTTTCCTTCACCAACATCATTCCAATAGGTTGGTGTTCAACATCTTTTTCTGTATAACACTTAATATGATGTCATCTGAATACTTGAATATAAGCTATTGTTTTAGGAAAATTCTACCTGAGGTAAATATTGATCCAACATACCTTGAAAGTCAAGTGATCATGATCTCAACATGTCTTCTATGGGTTGAATAGTCCATTGTGATTTCCATCAGTTTGAGGGTGGTATGCAGTGCTCAAACAAAGTTCAGTATCCAGGGCTTTCGGATGATTTTTCCAGAATCATAATGTTAAACGTGGATCATGATTAGAAACAATCGATAGTGGTACTCCCTGAAGTCTTACAACTTCATTAATATATAGTCCTTCCAATCGTTCAAGTATTAAATCTTCTCTTATAGAAAGAAAATGCGCTTACTTGGTAAGACGATCAACAATGACCCATATTGCATCGTTCTTTCTAGGAGTCTTTTGTAGTCCCATGAAAAATTCCATAGTAATATTATCCCATTTCCACTCTGGTATGGGGAGAGGTTTCATGATCCCTCCAGGCTGTTTCCATCCAGTATTCACTTGTTAACAAACCATACATCTTGAAACAAAATCAAGAATCTCCCTCTTCATGTTTTCCCAACAAAAATGTTACTTCAAATATCTATAAATCTTAGTGCTACTAGGGTGTATATAGAAATTGGAACTATGAGAATCATCCAACCATTCTCTTTTTAGATCAGGTATATCGGGAACATAATGTCTTTCCCAAAATTTCAAAATTCTATCTTCATACACAAAGTCACTCAATCTCCCATCATTCACAGTATTAATATTCTTTTGAAACTCTTATCACTGGTCTAAGAACTCTTTATCCTTTCTATTAAAGATGGGTTGGAAACCATTGGAAATAGTGTTGATGTTTCACCTTCCATGGTTATTCCCATGTCCATCTTTACTAGATACATGAAAATAGGATACCTTTCAGCTCTCATCTTGTTCAAAATTCCATGATCCTTTCTACTCAAAGAATCTACCACCTTATTTTCCTTCCCCGGGTGGTAGTGTATAGTGAAATCATAATCCTTGAGTATTTCAAGCCATCGCCTTTTCCTCATGTTGATTTCTTTTTGTGAGAAAATATACTTCCAACTCTTGTGATCGGTATATATCTCACATTTTTTACCATAGATATTGTGTCTCCAAATCATCAAAGAAAATAATACAGATGCTAACTCAAGGTCATGACTAGGATAGTATTGATCATGATTTTTTAGCTATAATGATTCATAGGCAATAAATATATCATTCTGCATAAGGACACAACCAATTTCTTTCTTTGAAGCGTCACTATAAATAACAAACCCATCATCCACCGATTTTAGAGTCAATATAGGATAACTGAATAATCATTTCTTCAGTTCTTCAAAAAATTATTCACACTCTTTTGTCCAATCAAATTTAACCCCTTTTTGTGTGAGCTTTGTTAATGGGTTAGCCAACCGGGAAAAATTATGGACAAAACGTCGATAATAACCCACTAAACCAAAAAAACTGTGTACCTTAGTTATACTCATCGATGTTGGACATTCTTGGATTGACTTGGTATTTAAATGATCAATCAAGATTTCATCCTTAAAGACAATATGGCCAAGAAAAGAAATCTCCTGAAGCCAGAATTCACACTTACTAAACATCCCATATAATTCATGTCTTCTTAGAGACTTCTGGATAATGCACAAATTAATTTCATGATATTCATAGATTTTTGATTATACCAAGATATCATCAATAAATACCACTACAAAATCATCGATATATTCCTTGAAAACTCTATTTATTAGATCCATGAAGACAAAGGGTGAATTAGTCAATCCAAAGGGCATTACTGTAAACTCGTAATGCTCGTACCTGCTTCGAAATGCTATCATTGGAATTTCTTCTTTCTTCACGCAGAACTGATGGTATCAAGATCGAAGGTCAATATTTAAAATCTATTAATATCCATGCAGTTGGGAAAATAAATCATCAATGCGAGGTAGTGGATACCTTCTCTTTATTGTTATAGCATTGATCTCCCTGTATTCAATGCACAACCTCATAGATCCAACTTTCTTATTAACAAAAAGGACAGGGGCTCCCCATGGAGAAACACTAGGGAAAATAAATAACTTATTACTCAATTTCTCTATTTGTTTCTTTAGTTCCACTAATTTCACAATGTCCATTCTATAAGGGGTCTTTGATATGGGCCTTGATCCAGGTATTAAATCAATGGAAAACTCAATTTCTCATTCTGGAGGATGTTGAGGTAAATCTTCTAGAAACATATCAACATATTCATTCACAATAGGTATATCATCTATTTAAACATTCATTTCCTCACCCATTGTTATTTCATTCTCTTCATCCCAAATAATTGAATTTAGTTGAGCTACTGGGGGTGGATCTAGATAAGAATCAGGTGGTTACATTTCTACTCTAAAGATAAGGTGTTCTTTATCATCGTCATCAAAAATACTAACCTCCTTCTTCTTTCATTAAATTTTTTCATCATGGTCCGAAAGAGAATCCATACCGATGATTATATCAAATTCAATCATGGGTATGATGATGAGATTAGAAGATAAAGAACATTTATATGCTCTAATGGGGACTGATTCACAAAACATTTTTGTAATGATACTTCCCTTAAAAGTTTTGACGGAAAACTCCCTTGTTAATTCAAACTGTAAATATCTAATTTTCTTAGAAAACTAGGAAGATATGAAACAATGCGATGATCGAAAATCAAATAAAGCATTGGCTAAACCTGGGGAAACAATTAAATTTCCTGCCACCATGTCTTTCAGAGCATCGACCTTAGCAGTAGTGATAACATTAGCTTGGCCTTGATCCCTTTTAAATTTTTGAGGTAAGTTCCACTAACACTTAGGACATTCATTTTCTTAATGCCCCCTTTCTCTAAAATTATAGCATTCCACATCGACAACCTCTTTCATCCCCTTGCAATCACGAGCTTGGTGGCTTTTTTCACCACACTTGTAACAGACTCAAATTCCCTTTAGGAAAGTACCAGGGTGTTTCTTCCCACATTTACCACAGGATGGATACTCAACATTTCCCTTATTCCCCTTATTTTCATTTCCATAGTGTACAACAGATCTCTTCATCTCATGATTTTTTCTAAAGTTATAAGAGATAGTGAATTCTTTTTCTGTCTTGATAGCACATGAGAAAATATATTCGTATGATGAGAAGGACTGTTAAACTAATGCTCGATGGAGAAATGGTTTCAACCCATCAAAGAAACAATCAATCTTATTTCTTGGGTTATGTGTATAGTCTATAGAATACCTCATGAACCTTGTAAAGTTAGATTCATACATTGCGACATTCTCATCCTTCTTTTGCCTCAGACTCAGAAATTTCCTTTCTATATCTGCTTGATGGTCACGAGGAAAGTATTTTTCTATGAAAAGCTCTATAAACTCCCTCCATTATATATTTGATACTTCATCATCTTCCTTTGTGTTTTGAATCAATGACCACCATTGATCAGCATCTCCAGTGAGGCAGTAAACTTCCATGAAAACGTTTTCCCTTTCGCTACTCCCCAAGGCGTGGAATATTTTCTCTAAGTAATTTATCCATTTCTCAGATACTAATGGATTTTTACTACCATTAAATGATGGTGTTTTTCCTCATTAAGAGGTCTAAAATTGATCCTACACATTGTGGATTAAGGTTATCAATAAGGGTAAGGTTATTATTCATAACCTGAGTGAGTTTTCCCGGCATAGTGATAAGTTGATCAGCACTAGTGGTATCCCTAGATCCACTATAATTATCTTGAAAGGAGGGAAATCCCTACATGGATTGAGTGAATTTATATGATTTCATTACTTCCAATAGGCTCCATTTCTAAACAATGGCATAAACTAGATTAGTTTATAAATCAAAACACATAATTCCAAACTTGTAAAACACATAACATAAATTGAACATTTTATGGATATAATCCAAAAAAAATGTTTTCATTGAGGAATTATATCCTCATAAACCCTTAGTAATGGTTTGTAATTAAAATTAGAATTATCCTAAGCATATCCCATGAGAGTGTTGTAACCAAGAGTGCAGCAAAGCCCGTTTTCGTGCACCAGTTCTCGTTCGAGTCTAGCTCAATGCGGTGTTTTCAGGTTTTACCCCTCATTAAATATGTTCCATAGCTACCTCTACCTAATCGTATCTAGACAAGTATGTTTTTCTTTGAAAACTCACAAAATCTCTACAATACCAAAATTCTAGGAAGTTCTTCTACAATAACCCTAAAAATCTATCTTAGGGTAATCTGCTCTAATCAGAGTTTATCGAAATCTAGATTCCACGGTTTGAACTAAACTTCTTCTGATACAAATTGTTACACCCCGACCCTAGTAACCCAGATTCGGTGCATTATTACATAACGTTGTCATGATCACAAAATATCAATTCTTGAAAGACTGATTAGTTTAGTAGAATTGGAAGTACTTGATACATTCATAAGGTTTACATTACATCATAAAATAAATAAACTACAACAACATTGTTTCCACAGACCACACTCATATCCCCTCAGAATATCCCTACAGGTCAGTCGTAAAATATTTCTTCGCATCCTGGAAAAAATAAAACATAGAAAGGGGTGATCTTAGATTCTTAGTAAGGATAACAATATAACTGAAACATTCATAAATAATAATAATCATTTAAGGAAATGTATAAAACTAAAACAAAATCCTTTTAAACTTGAACTTCAGCAGAATATGGAAAAGTTAAAATCAAATATTTCCCTTTACTTACTCACATTGATATTATCCTAGTAGAATAATCACATGCAATATCAATAGCCACATTCATAATGATGTAATGCATAATTACAGACTTTCATAACCACATAGTCAAGGCCTTGTTCCAAGACTACAATTAAGATCTTGTCAAGGCCTTGTTCCAAGTAACTAGTTTGTATCATGAGACCTACCAATGCATCGAGGAGCTATATCGGGCTCCACCCGTCAATTACTATGTCCAATGCATTCCACATATGAAAAGGATTAAACATAACATTAACATTCGTATTAAAACTGGCATATGAAATGTCAATAACTTATCCATAAACCATGAATGGTATGAAATAACACATCCACAGTCAAACATATAACAAA
Organism: Viscum album; assembly: GCA_963277665.1. Taxonomy (NCBI): domain Eukaryota; kingdom Viridiplantae; phylum Streptophyta; class Magnoliopsida; order Santalales; family Viscaceae; genus Viscum; species Viscum album. The sequence continues at coordinate 785,844,613 of OY728123.1, read as the reverse complement.
AACATCAATACAATATGGAAGTTTTTTATCATAATAAATCATCTTCAAATAAGCTTAAAATCCATCAATGGATGTTGACATAGATGAAATCAATACCCTTTTTAGATAAATATCTCTTTCTATTTTAAAATCATTTAAAATTCATATAATTAAAAATGAAAACAATTATTTTTTGAAATGTTCTTATAAGCTTTTAAGGTAAGTTCGACGATGTTATAATGGAAGAAAATAGTCGCACCCGCCGTATAAGTTAAAAAACATTCTTACCTTAAATTTGTCAAAAATGTCAAAAAGTACCATGTTTGGAAAACGATGAAAATATTCCTTTATAAAAAACTTGTAAAAGAAAAATAGGGTATAAATGACATTACCACAAAGTATATAAAATATTAAGAATGTTTTAAAATACATTTTTAAGAAACCTGGATGTGGATGATAAAGAGATTTCAGTAGATAATTACATATAAACAACCTTTGATAATGAATAGATTGTAGAATTTACCCTTACCTTGTAATTTTCCTAGGTCGATGGTAGGTTAAACTCATTTATAATGGTGAAATAATTGTTATTTAATTATAAAAGAATCATATACATTAATATGATATCATATATGATCTTTTAACATTGCTTTCTTAATAATATCTTAGTATTATCGTTGTTTCGGGTGTTAACGGATTCATTTTCCTTTATAGTCATTGTTATGTGAGTAATATTTTTTATGTATAGGATTTATATTATTCATATCCAGAATTATATCAAGTCTTTAAAAATTATTTTTAATCATCTAATGAAAATTAGTCTTCAATGGAGACGATGGAGAATGAATCTCATCGCATTCGTGGAGACGGTAATCCGTACGTATGCACGAGTGACAATTTCATTCTTTTGAAATTAAAATATTATATAATTGGATGGTATATCATATATACAGAATCATTATCATGTTATATTTATTATTTACATCAATTAAACATCATTATTATACCCATCCAAATAATAATGTATTGAATAACAATTACACCACGATGTGGATACGGTAAGCCGTACGTACGCACGAATGGTGACATGTCTTTTAAAGATGGATAGAATAAGGAATTTGGTTATACCATATTTATAAAAACATCACAGTATACAGAAGATACTATAGTTATTATTTTAGAATGGAAACAGAAAAGAAAAAGGAAGTTGAAGAAGAAAGGAAATTGAAAGAGGCGATGAAATATTTACCCCTTCGTCGGATTCTTCCTTTGGATTTGATCAAAAGGGCTCTTTAGGTTGGCTTTATGAATAAAGGAAGGACTATAGGATAAAGGGAGGATATTTGAGAGGGTATTTGGGAAGAGTTTGGCTAAGGCAAATGGCTTTGATGGTGTGAATTAGAGAGATGGCGGAGTGCCCTTTTATAAGAGTGGTGAGGGGCACCTTAGGAAAAGCTAGAAATATTATTTTATAATAAAATAATTTTCAGTTTATAATGGCTCCAAAATGAATTATTTGAAGTCTAAGGTGGGTATGGGTCAAAAACCACACAACCAATATGTTTTAGAGAGGGTTGCGTCACTAATTAACTTTATCTTTTATATTTAACTCTTTGTTAAATAGTTTTACATTTACCTTGTCTCTTTGTATTTTTATATTATATGGTTGATAAACATACTATATATATCCATGAGAACCCAAAGTTATTAATTAATGATAAAACTATCATTATATAAGTTTTTTTTCTGATTCTTTGTTTTTTAGCAATCGAATATCAATTAATAATAAAATATTTGTTTTAAAAATTATTTTATGTCAATTTTGACACTATTTGTTTTTTTTTCTAAATTCATAACATCAATATTACATCAAAAAAAATCATCTAATAAACCCTAATAAGTCATATAAACCTATAAAATTAGTTTAATTTATAAAATGTTCCAAATTACATTGATTTGGATATTTATAATATCAATTATTTCAATGTTTCATTAATTAGGTTATTACTGCATCATCATTGTGTCATAAATAAATTAAATTAATTAAGGTCTAAAAAATAAAAATAAAATACCATTATGTAGGAACTCTTTTTTATCTTTCTAATGAATATTTACAGTCAAATTTATCTTATTTATAATAGTATATTAAAAAAAATTACTTATTAAACGTTGATTTTAACTCTTTTAACTCTTCTTTGAATTAAATAATAATAAATGTCCTAATATAAACCAGGTGGACCAAAGAGGTTCATATTTTATTAATAAGGTTGTTTTAGATGAATTATACTTATCTAATCTAATTAGGACATTTTTTAGGGTAATAATAATATCATTTTTACCCTTATTTACCATATTTACTTTTAACCGGTGTAAATAAAAGTAATAAGTTACTATTCACCAAAAATTATTTTCCTCTTATTGAACCACATTTTAATTACTGATATCAACCATGTCTCTCAGAATTTTGAAATTCAACTCACATAAACGGTAAAATTATGTTTTATATAAATTTTCAAATGCTCCTAGGAGGTGGGTAAAAGACGGTAAAAATTTCAATACAATTTATATATATATATAATTATAATAAACTGACTCCAAAGTATTAAATTGAACTTATATAGGTATTATGTTTCTATTTTGACAAAAAATAAATTTAAATAAAATAAATTATTATTTAAATAAAAATTTGGTTTTAAACTATAACTCAGTGTTTTTCAGTATTCATCAAAAATAAAATGTTTTCAAAAAAATACCAAAACATTACCCTAAGATAATTTCGATATTCTGAATCCAAAAATGAAGTCCATTATTAAAGATAAAATTTATAAAATTTAAAAAAGTGGGTATTACTATTCATAACAGCTATTATGATTGGTTGTGGTGTGTTAGAACTCGAACTTGCATACAACACACGCTACTATCTTATTCAAAGGGAAGCGTACCATGGAAGCATGGGGTGTTACCAAAATATTCATAATAGATAACATTTATTTTATTAAAATTATTAATCCAAAATTTATACACAATTAGGTTACATATGATGAGTCAAATTCAACATTAATGTGTAATATCAAAATATGTCACTATTAAAGTTGGTCTAAAAGTAAATACGTATCATAATATGGTTCCTTCTAGAAATATTATCCAGTTTTAATATAAATATGACTTCATTCAGAAAATTTGATTATAAAATCTATATATTAAATATATATTTTCATTCAATTTTTCTCACTTGTATTAATGTATATATCTTGTAAGATATTTTATGGTAGTTCTATATAACGAATTACTTCCCTCTATTTTATATATTCTATTAATATTAAAAGTATTAATAAAGAAAATAGAACATTGTCATTAAATTTGAATATATCTATCTTATATAATATATATTCTAATATTTTATAATGTAAGATACTGGTAAATATATTAGTAATTTATTTTCTAGTTTTGAGAAATTTTAGGATAACACCTCCTTTCATGTATGATATTAAAGAAAGTTTTTTACATCTTTTTACTTTTAACATGACTGACGTCTCAGATTATTAAAAAATAAAATGGTACTACTATTATAACAAAACTCATAGTTTGAGTGAAACTCATTACAAAATTAGTGAGTGTATGATAAATGAACAATAATTGAGCACAAAAAAATCCTCCTATTACATATTCTATGTTAGTTATGAAGATTGATAAAATATGTTTCTTCTTAATAGAACATGAAACAAAAGACTTAAAAATAAAGTTAAATCTATCAGAAGTACTATTTATATTAGTTTTACATCATCAAAATTATGCATTTGAAAAATACTTTAGTATAAACTAATATCCCAAATGAAAGAAAAGAATATTTTATTTAATTCACCTTATAAAACAAAATATCCTTTTAACTTATTTTAGATGAGATTAATTCATATATTTTTTATATCCCACACTTATGAGAACGTTAGTAAAATTTTTTTGAGTAAAGTAAACATTTGATCATTCCACTAGACTTTTTTTTATCTAACAGCATCCCAAAATCATTAATATCAGGTTTACATAAGGTTCTAACTGATGTACTAAAACATTACCAAATATCATAAAAAGGGCTTTAAATTATATCATCAATATACTTATTTTAGGATTAAATAACTGTTTATAACTTTTTAGTTACTTAAAATACATGAAAGAAATTCAGTTCACTAGTCAAAACACATCTCAATTTCACATTATATAAGTTCTGAGAAACTAAATGTTTGTTATTTTTATGTGGAACCAAATAATTATACCATCAACATAGATTTGTATTATTATAATATCTATAAATTTTTTCTTGATAAAATGTTTTGAATTTTTCATTCCATTAGAAATATAATTTTTTTATGAAAATATAGAAAATCTATCATACTATGAACCTGGAGCTTCTTTAAGTCCTTATAGACCCTTAGTAAGTTAATATACATATTTTCAAATATTTTTTACCTTTAAAACTAATATTTGGTTTAACATAAAAAATCATATTAAATATATTTATTAAATAAGACACTAATAACAACCATTTGGAATAGATTAAATTTTATATGAGTAGTATATAAGTTAATCCATTGCATGTTGAGTGATTTGGAATCACATGACATCTTGGTATCAGGGGTGGAGGATGCTGATTTAGCTCACAAGAATCCTAGGTTAGGTTTTGGGATTAGTATGGGTTATTGATATCCTTAGATTGATTCCCTAATTCTAAAATAGTATGCATGGTAGGATTAGTCCGAGGGGTTATGGATGAGATAATTGTACATCTCACATATGATTGGGAGTTCCTCCTTGAGTGTTAGTAGTAGTTAGGGAGAATGAGGTGAGTATGAATGGAACCCTTAACAACTAGGGTTTCCTATATATGAATAGATTGGTAACTCTCCTTACTATACCTGAGTCGAAACCCATAAATAGGTTAGATGAATTATTTGTGTAGGTGGCCCAACAATGAGTCACTATGAGATGTGGGTGTGTTTGGTTTAGGAAGGTCCTTATATATTGACATAATGAAATTGAAATAGAAATTTTTAAGGGAATTTGGATTAGTCCATTGAGTTTTGTGTCAGATAAGGGATTCATAAACGTGGGGTCACCATGGTATGAGAGAAGAGGGTTGTATATATGTGCTGAGAAAAAGTTTGGTCTGAGGAATCCAGTAAATGTTATCATGAGTGATATGGGTATACAAGTGCATTAAGTGTGTCTTGTGCAATCAGATTTGGTTTGGAATGAGAAAATTAGTCTCTGAGGCTGGTTATTTGATGAGGCATACATCATGACATGGGTCTAGTCCCTATGTGACTAGAACTAGGTTTTGATATTTTTACAAGAAGCCCTGATGATGCGAGTGGTTAGTTGAGAGTTAGTTCCATAGTTGTGTGATCCATGGTGAACATGATAGTTTGACATTTAGAGTATGATTTTTGGATATACCATGAGGTGAAACATACATCATATGTCATCACTATTATGAGTTTGATGTGGGACCAAACCTGAGTGAATGGGTAAAAGATAATATTTGTTATGGACTTACCATGATTGATTGGATAGTTCATAGGATTTCATAAGTGGTTTTAGCCTTACATAGAGGGAATATAAAGAGGTTTTTTTAATACCCTACCTTGAGTGAGAGGGTAGATTTCTGGATTCCTAGGAGTACCCTACCTTAAGTGATAGGTTAGTGATCATGATATAGTATGTGACCCCAACATGAGTAGGAGGGTTGAGGTTAAGATTTGGAATTGGACCCTACCCTGAGTGAGAGGGTAAAGGTGAAGGATTGGTATGGGTCTATACCATTAGTGAGAGGGTAGAGGTCCATAATTGGTAGGATACATTCAAGATTTTATATGATTCCATTCCCTATGTGATATTTTTTAGATTAAGACATGGTACAAAATTGTACCATGAGTTCCATGGTACGAGTTAGGCTTTGTGACACGAGGTGACTACTCCTTCAATCATTGGTTGATCTGCGTATGTTAGGTGATAGGTTGGTTTAGTTAGAACAAGATGACCCAACATGTATGATTTTATGTCATATGTTATTTTTTCATCTTGAATAAATAGGTATATTCTGGAATATATTCGAAACATTAGTGAGATGCTACTGAGATGCATTTATCACACCCTGCATGGAAACCCTAATGAATTTGTATACCTTATGTTTTATATGCTGATGATCCCAAGTTGTACACTGGATTTGGGCTAGAGCAGCTAGATAAGATTTAGAGATGGGTCTAAGGTGGGGTGAAGGGTTGGTAGTGGATCAAGTTATGTATTTATTTTTTAGTTTATTTGTGTATGTGGTCAGTTGGGTGAGTGATCTATTGAGATGAATGATCGTTAGACTACATTGTTAATTTTTTAGAAGATTCATGAATATGTATTTATTTATGGTTTAAGTTGGATGAAATTCCATAAAATTGTAATCTGATTATATACTCCAATGGCACGAAGGCCTTAATTTTTTATTTATTTTTGATCATCCACCTTTCAAGGGGTTAGGTGGAATCATTACCAGGCCCATAGTTGTAAGTAATACATGGATCATAGTCCATAGAAGAATTCATTGACCAAAGACTTCAAACATTACATACAACCCAGACTAACTACTTGTAACTGCTCCTCCCCAGCATCTTCATCGTGAAATCATCTTTTTACCTTTGTGTGGCTATTCAGCTAGGCTTTCCCATGCATGCAGTAGTTTTTCCCGATGGTAGGTGTCATACCCTCCCATTCTTGTAATCCATTTAGCTTCTGCTTTGGTGAAATATCCTTTCTCATCCTCCTTCTGGATCTTGTTCATTGTAGGTTTTTTAGTTTGCATTTTCACTTATGGTGGCCCAAAGGCCTTGAGCTAGCCCGAAGTCCTTACTGACACAATGTCCTGGGTAGCCCGAAGGCCTTAAAGGACTTGAGGGGCCAAATCAGTGGCCCGAAGGCCTAATTCGGGGAATAGTCCCAAATACTGCGGTCCCCATTGGTACCTGCTAAAGTTTCTTCTACAGTACTGCTATAGTACCACTACAATACTACTACAGTACCCCATAAATTATTCCTTCACCTGGATGCACTTAAGGATTCCTCACCAATGGGGTTGAGGCCTATGTGATGATTATATGTTATGGATTATGTTTGGTTACTTCTTAGTATTTATGGTTATGATATAGAGAGTATAGTCTCTTCAATTTTGATCATAGACTTTTTCGCAAGTCAAGATCCTCTAGAGTAAGTGGAAACATGCCTAAATTTATGTGGTGACACCAGATAGATTGTCTTTCTAGTGATTTTAAACAGGTAATTAAAATTTTTATGATTAATTACATGAGGATATTTCATCCTTATTGTAGAGTATACAAGTTTCATCATGTTAAAGAATATATCTATTTCATGAATTAGTTTATCTTTAATTTTTGGTACCTTATTTCCATCTTTTCCATGAATAAGTGCTTTTTAAACCAAATAAATCCATCACATGGTGTATGGAATAGAATATAATTGTATAATAAGAACAAAATTAACTAGATAAGTTATATTTAAATTCCAAAAGCTAAATTTAATAGGTTTCCCATTTTTTTAAAAATATTGTCCCTAGGATTTCAAAATTTATAAATGATTTTGAAGGAATATTTTAAGAAGAACAGAATTGGATACTATGAAAAATATTTATAGATATTTTGTCATGATATTTTGATTATATATTAAGGGAATAATTCAGAATAGTTTTTGGAAGGAAATATTATGTACATGGATTGATAATATATCTATTTGATTATAACAAGGAGAAAAATATGGGTGATTTTAGAATGTATATATATGACTTATTCAATAACATTTTTATTTTAGATATATAATCAATTGAAGGGAGTTATCATAAAAATTGAATAATGAATAATTTTTCATGATATAAAAGGGAGATTTATTCGATAATGATTTATGTTCATTGAAAGATATATATTTTCACAATAAAGAGGGATTGCATGAACCATCCTCCTTGGAAGCCTTCCCAGTTCAATAGTTAGGATAAGTGTGACCCCCAAAACCCTCCACCAATAAGATATGGGATGGAGACTATAATTAATTATATATAATGAAAAACATGGAGGTAATTTACTTATTAAATCCCATGAATTTAAAATAGAATTTCATTAACTAGCCCAAGTAGTTCATTCATCGAACACCCAACTGGTCCCATGACATACCCATGGAACGTTCTCGATAGCACTTGTCTAGAAACGAGTTCCACAACATTGAAGAGTATACAATGGTAAGAATTTATTCCAAATAAACAATATTTAATTAAGAATCAAATGAAAAGGTAATGAATACTCTATAAAAAGGACATCAATGTACTATTAGAAAGGAAACAAAAAATATATAATTTTTTTAACCAAGTAATCCCTCATCTCACCCTCCAACTCCCACCATAGAAACAACCACCGAGATCTATCACATAGTCTCCACATAAATAGTTTTCCACCAATAAAAATAACTAAAAATTTCAAATACATATTTTATAGTGTGAAAAAGGAAACTAAATAAAACAAAATAGCCCACATACCTCTGCATGACTCCACAAGTCCCCATCCAAGTCAACTACCAAACTTTCTCCATGTGAAACCGAGAGAGAGTTAAACCGGAACCTGTGACTAAGTTTTTATATTGGAATGAGAAAAAAAATCAATGAGAATGCCTAGAAAACCCTCACCATGTATAAAATTTATAAAAAATATCATGTTCATGGTAGTTTTAAATACATTAATCTAAAATAGTTTTTGATTTCATAATCAAATAAAATCCAATATCATTTTATAAACTTTACTTTTGATTTTCATTAAATAAAAACGAACTTAAAAAACAAACATGCCCATATCTACTTTTAATAAAACATCCATTTAAAAAAATACTAATTTTTAATATATTTTTCAATACACTTTAAAAAAATTAAAATATAGGAATAAAACTCCAGAAAGATTGAAAAGGATACAAATAAATATAAATAAAAATTAAGAAAATTATAATCGAATGAAATGAAATTAATAATTTAAAAATATAATCATGTGGGAAACAGCCTAAGGTCAATATGCCCTAGGTGGAACCTTGAAATATTTCATTTTTTAGGAAAACCCAAATTTATTGTAATTAAAATAGTAACATGACACTGGATAGTAATGCTACAACATACTTAACTAGAATAGCTAGTCTAAAATATCTATACCATCTAAATTCCCCTTCCCATGTACCTAATGTTGCCATAAAGTTGGTATACTAGAAAAAGAAACAAAAATAGGGTATATAACATCAATATCCAACCAAGAAAAGATTCCTACAATTCATTAATGTTCATCAAGAAATACCCATGTTTCTTTCCATTGAAAAAAAAACCAAATAATTAGAAAATAATATCAGATACACCTCTATAATAAACCTTAAAGATGGATTCAATATCCCTATGTACCAAAAATAAAAAAAATAGAAACACAATATTCCTTCTAGGGCTCATCCAGGGAATGTGTATAATGAGTGGAGAAGAAGAAATAATAAAGATACAAAAATATAGAGGGAAATATGTCGTAACTCAATAATTTGGGCTTGAATCATAAAGAAATCACCTAAGAATCACCAAGGAGGGAGAGGAAGGGAGTAGAAGAGGCCTGACATAGGGATCTAAAATTTTGTTCTGTATTAAAAATAGGGATGGTATAGGTGAATCTATCTATTTATGTAAATTGGGAGAGGAAAGGTTTTTTTATTTTCACATTTTTATTTTTTTGGGAAAGGCTGTTGTTTTTTCTGTATGATTTACCGTACTACACAAACCTCACAAGTAAAAAAACATTCATTTCATGGTTTTTATAAATTTTCTGTGAACAACATTCCAAATTTGAAAAAGTTACTTCTAAAATTATTTAGGCACATTCATGGTTTTGACATGGTTTTTACTAATTAGGCTCCTAGGTTGAAATTCCAAATGTTCAGAAATTTAAATTGGCTCAACCTAAAAATCAAGGATAAGATAATAATTAACAATTATATTAAATAATCAATAATTTAGTAATTAGGGTGTGACAATTACCCCTTTTATAAAACATTATTCTCCCAAAAATTGATTGATCCCCGTAAGGAAAAGTCCATATAATTTTGAGTTGTTAAGAAAGAAAACAAACTAAATATATAAAAATGGTTCCATATCTAATAAAATATCACACCCAGACATCCCAATGGAAGGATTACGAAAATAATACCCAAAATGGGTATCTACAATGTTTAATAATTCCTTATACATGTAAGGAAAACAAGACAAGGACATCACCAAAAAAATCCATATGGACCATATCCTAAATCTATAACTAAAAGGAATGAAATATAAAATATAAACCCAGAAGATTTCAACTATGCCACCTAGAAAAGACAATTTATACTTCCATAAAAATTTTAACTCTATATAATGGTATTATAAATGAATACACCCAAACTATAACCCACGAGTCAATAATAGGAAATGAGGTAAAAAATGAACGAAAAGGTGGGAATAGTTTTTAGGAGTTACCAAACCAAAACATGAACCCTCAAATGAAAGTGAATAAATGAGAAACATCAATAAAACACACACACAAAATCATATAAAACAATCATTAAATCTCTAAATGAAGACAACATATCAATATTTCCATAAGAACAAGACCATAGGAGCACTTCAAAATACCATACTAAGGACCATCAAGACACTCAATGTCATCCCCGTAACAAAGAATAAAGAGAGAGGATGCATCAACCATTATCATTACTCATAAAAATCAGATGGGATCCAACCCTATGTCAAAGAATAATGGTAACCTAGAACCTGATTCTTGGGGGAAAAATAATGGTTGTCCCACTAAAATCAAATGAACACCATCCATTTCACAAACTCAACTAGTCTAATATCAATCCTAGTCACTCGATAAACTCACCCAATGTTTTTTCCATGCCTAATGATCCCAAAAGAAATATTACAACAACCATCAAAATTAAAACCTCATAGAATCCAACGCACATAAATAAATTTCCATAAATACCTCAAGGAATCACACTCTATACAATACAACTATGTGGAAACCCAAAAAACATTACCCAAGAATATAAGATCTAACTGACCACATTTAAGGAAAGATTCATCCTTATCAAAAATAATATCCAAATGCATAATAACTTCAGAATGGAATTAATTATGATCACCACTCAAGAAAATAAAAATATTTATTAAGTAAAAAACCCTTCTTTAACATTTTTCAAATTACATTCTTAAATATGAAATCTTAAGTCTTTACATGAAAATACATTTGAAATTCTGTTTCCCATTTTTTTTTCAAAATATAACTTTACAAACTCCAAATTAATATTAATTAATTTAAAATACTATTAATATATTTAAAAATAATTAAATTTTATTAAAAATAGTTTATTTAAATAAAACACACCAAAATAGTCTCATAAAGTAATTACCGCTCACAATCTCTACAAAATAAATTCAAAATAGACTTTAATAATTTTAGAGTGTTTTAAAAATAATATTTCCATTTTAAAATCATTAAATAGTACTTGAAAATAATTTTAATATTCCACTAGTACTTTTAATGAAAATTAATTCTCCCATACTAAAACATATACACCTTATTTATAGTAAACAATAGTTTTTTATACAATGATATTACATCTTAATAGATGAATATTCATTACGTAGCAAAACATTCCATGCCAGAATTGTTTAAGTTTAGAAACATTGGAAACATGGATAAATTTTTTTTCTAAATTGAGCTATATCATTTCCCAATAAGTTCTTCATAAATAGATCCATTTTATACAAATCATACTATTTCGGCACAAGCAGAATTTGTGGGAGTGAACAAAATGGGTCGACGAATAATAGCTAATTGCTTTATATTATAGAGATTCATGTCAGGTTTAAAATTTTTATTTCAACTTGATATGCATTGTGACCCTTTTTATGGGTGATATGGTCTCACTGGGACTAGGCAATATATCCTTCTTGATTCATAAAGGAGGATCTATAGTTGAGTGGTCTTGGAAGGTGATTGTAGGGGGTTTAGTGTTTGTGAAATCAACCCACATTGGGTAAGATGTCTTCAGATGTTCTCCAATGGTTTTATTCATAGACCCAGAAACACCCAATTTCCCTTTTATCCATGATTCATGGACCTTATTTCCAATGTACGGTGCTTTTGGGATGATTTGAATAAAGAAACATAAGGACAACATTGGTCAAAAGTATGGAAGGTTTGTCACGTCAAATTGTTTTGGGGGAAATTATTTCATATTATGAGACACTCTTATATATTTAATCAATGTTTATATGTTTGTGAATCCTTGGTTCATTCCCAAAAATATGTCTATGGATTACCCCTATGTCGTAAGATCAATCAAAAATATGCATGGATTCAGAATCATCAGTATGTATATGAGGTTCTCTACTGATTAATACATTTGTGTGTATCTGAGGATCTTCATCAATGATACCCTTTTACAGACATATTAAAGATTCTATATTCTTTTACAGAGACAATGATAATTTAAGCCATGTGGTGAGGTGATCTAGAGCTTATCATCATCTAGGGGACAGAGATCATTTCAATAGTAGGATCGAACCCACAAGATGGGATTCCAATGTATCCTCATGAAAGGAATCAGATTCCACGTAGTTCGATGCCGCTTTAATGGACACATCACCTTTTAAGATCTTGTGATAGGGAACCATCCGTGTATTTTAATGTCATGAGGCAAGGAAATCTATGAAAAATATTCCTAGTAACTAGTTCGTGTGGGACTTACACTATAGCGGCCCAGGATTCCCCAAAGAGATATTGTCTACTGGGTGGACCTAACCCTACAAAGGATATGGCCCAGATAATAATAAGGTGGTTTGGGTGTTGGGTTTGGACCATATAGAGGCTTTCTAGTTATCCCAGTTAGTTGGGAATCAAAGCCATCATAGTTTGGTTTTAGTTGGGAATTACATCCTTGAGGCAGCCCATTTGTGGGGCCATGATTTTGGGATTACACATGGAAGCTTCCCATTTGAGAGAAACAATTTGGGGCTTACTCCTAAAGTGAATTCCCTAATGAGTTTGTAAGAATTTTATTTGGACATATTTCAAAGGATAACATCCTTTGATCTCATGCCTTAGGCACACATCTTACATATCCTGATCAGATTAGGAATCATAGTTCTAGTAGTTTATTATAAGGTCTTACATATTAAGTGTTTGTGATGTGTTTTGGGTTGGTTTGTATGGGGTTTACTCATGAGGGGACTTTCCACTAAGCTCGAGCCTTTAGATAGGCTTCCTATGTATCCTAGTTTGAGTAGGAATCGATGTTCTCGTTGGTCTTTTCATTTGGGTCTTATACCATAGAGGAGGCCCATGCTTTGGGGTTATGTGGATGTAATGATTTCCACCAACATCTAAGACCATGTGAGTCATGATCGGTGTGAGAAAAATGATCAGCATGTGGAACTACAGATCACACACCCCACATCATCTATTGATAGATGGTACTAAATCCCAAAGGGAGGGAGAGAGATAGGGGCTTTTTGTAACACCCCGAAATTGTATGAAAAATATTCTTTTTAATTTCATTAATGTCTTGTGTTGTACGCTACACCAAAAGAATCTTTCACAACACGCATCCTTGACTTGCCTTCCATTACACGCAATCGCGACCTTCCTCGATAGCGTGTGTAGTACGCAATAACGAGTTTCACTAAACAGCAATATGTTATTAAAATATTATTAAAACTAGCCGTTATGAATAGTAATAACCACTTTTTGAAATTTTGTAAATTTTATTTTATCAAAATGGACTTTATTTTTGGATTCGTAATATCAAAATTAGCTTAGGGTGAAATTTTGGTACTTTTCGGAAAACTTTTATTTTCTGATGAATAGTGTAAATTACTAAATTTTAATTAAAAACAAATTTTTTAATCAAAATAATTAATAGTGATAAATTATTAATTTTAGTGGTTTTAAAGTATATTTAGAATATATTTTTACAATTCAATACATTGTTGGTCCTTGGATGTAATTTCACATTTACACCAGACATAAACAAGTGTTAATCTTTTAATAGTTATTATCTCATAAAAACACGCTATTTGTTGTGACAACGGAAATTAATTATAAAATTAATTAGTGCAACTTATATATGTTGTTAATTTTGTAAAATATAAATCATTTTTGAATTCAGAATATCAATTATAGATTAGGATGAAATTTTGGCATTTTTCTGAAAAACATCAATTTTTGATGAATAGTGAAACCACTAAGTGGTAGGTTAAAAACTGAATTTTGCATAAAACATAATTTTACCGCTTCTGTGAATGGAATTTCGAAAATTCAACAGACACGGTTGATATCAGTAAGTAAAATGTGGTTCAATGAGATAAAAATAATTTTTTGGTGAATAGTAACTTTTTACTTTTTTTATCGCGGTTAATAGTAAATAGGGTAACTAAGGGTAAATATGATATTACTATTACCGTAACACATGTCCTAATTCTATTGGATAAGTTTAATTCGACTAAAAACAACCTTATGAATATAATATGACCATTTAGGTCCACTTGGATTAGATTATGACATTTAATATTATTTTATTTAATGAATAGTTAAAATAGTTAAAATCAAAGTTTAATAACTAAAACATTTTTAATATGGGGTTATACATAAGATATATTCGACTATAAATATTAATTAGAAAGATAAAAAGATTTCCTACATAATGATATTTTATTTATAATTTTTAGACTTTAAATATATTAATTTAGTTATGACACAACGATGATGCAGTAATTACCCTTTTAAGGAAATGTTAACATAATTGATGTTATAAATTCTCAAATAAATGTAATTTGAGACTTTTTATGAATTCCACTAATTTTATAGGTTACTATGATATATTAGTGTTGATTTAATAAACTTTTTTCGAACATATAATTCTGTTATGACTTTCACAAAAATCATACATCAAATAGTGTCAAAATTGACACAAAATAGTTTTTAAATCAAATATTATATTATTAATTGTTATTTTTTTCCTAAAAATCTAAGGTTCGGCCAAATGAATTATATAATGACATATATATATTAATAATAAACAACTTGGGTTTCGTTTGGCATGTTATAGTAAGTGTATTAACCATATAGTGTAAGAAAACAAAAAGTCACGGTAAAAGTTAAATTATTTAACTTAAAGTTAAATCTAATTGATAAGGTTAAAATAATAACCTAAACTTGTCTAAATCCTATTGGTTGATAGGATATCTACCCATCCCCACTTTACCTTCGAAATAAGACCCTTTGGAACCATTATAAACTGATTTTGACTTTAATATAAAATAATATTTTGAGATATTCCTAAGGTGCCCCTCTCCTCCATTATAAAAGGGCACCTCCTCCCCCTCCTACTCACACCAATTTGAGCCCTCAAGCTCGTCCAAACCCTGCCAAAATCCCTTCTCCACTTCCCTAGAATAATCGTAGAGGTCCTGGTCTTCTTCAAAGACTAATCTTAGTTCCCTAAGTGGAGGATTCAAAGAGGCGTTTCAAAGAAGATGTAATATCCATTACCGATCTTTTCAATTTTTTTCTTCTTCAACTTCTTATTCTTTAGTTGTTTCATGATAAAGTAATAACATCAGTATTACTTACATACTGATATGTTATTATAAATATGAAACAATCCTAATTCACCTTCTATCCATCCTACAGAAAAATGAAATCACCGCGCGTGCGTACGTACGGAATACCGTCTCCACGCCGTGGTGTAATCTATTTTCCACCATCACCTTACAAGGATGGGTATAATGGTGTAATGAGTAACTATATATGATTATTATAAAGTTATATTGATACTGAAATAGTATAAATACACTTAAATACAATTCCACGATCATGGGAACAATATCATCGCTCGTGTGTACGTACGGAATACCGTCTCCACGATGTGATGCGACTGGTTCTACATGATCATCATTACATAGTAATAATATAAATGAATTGAATGAATAAATATGATATATGTTACACGAATACCATTCTGGATATAAGGTATCTATAACCTTAAAATAATAATAAGAATTTATTCTAGAAAACACGCATAAGAACAAAAGGCAATAAAGACCCGAGTAACAAGTAACAATGAAATATTACTAATAAGAAGCTAAGAATATTACCATATATGATAGAATAACAATTAATATAATTCTATAATAAGTTAATGACATTATTTAAATCATTATATAGGAGGTTCGGACACTTACGAAGCAAATCGGACTTAAATAAAGGGAAATATCACAATCTCATTTTTATCCGAGATTGTTTATACTTTGAAATTTACTGGGGTGTATTTTATCATCCACATCCATGTTTCCTCAATATGTAATGTTTTTTCCATCCACATAAAATTGTTTAAATCCAATTTTACCATTTGGTGAGTTTTTATTAAAGGATATGAAAGGAATCTTTTGTCGTTTTTCGTACGAGGTACTTTTTGACTTTTCCGACAAAAGTACGAAGAATGTTTTTTTAACTTATACGGCATGAATGGATTTTTAAAACATTATTTCTAATAAGAATCCTTTTCAAGTTTTCAAGTTTATTTTTAATAAAATTCTTTTAGTTTAAAATTGTATGACATGTTAAGAAATGAAAAGTGTTTTTGAAGTAGAAAGGATATTTTCCTCAAGAATGAAGTTCAAGAGTTTTATCAAAATTAATTTCTATCTAAGATAATAAAGGGTTCTGTTTTTATCCCTATTATTATATTGATTTGATTATGTTGTGATGGGAGTATTTTTATGAATTCCTTTATCTTATATGAATTGTTTTATGATGTCATGTTGTTTAAGAATCCCATTTTTATTACATGGGTTATGAAATGATGTATGATTTATGATTTTATGGCACACATAAGAATGGTATCATTATGAGATGGGTGGGACCTATATCTACCTCCAATGCATTGGGTAAAGATTTTATATCTCATGAGATAGACATGGCTGGAATGGTAGGTTATACCGGTTCAGTGAAACAGGACTGAAACGAGGGTGACTCGGTTCAGAAAGGGACATTGTCCACTAAGATAGTCTTGGCAATGAGTCTTGACTAACAAGAAATGATTCTATATGATTATATGTGTATGCCACAAAGTTTCATGTTTTATGTTATGATTATTGAGATTTCATTTCACTACTATGATTTATCCCATGTTATGAAATTATGCTCTCTTTTGCAGGTAAAGATTTCCAAAAGTTATGTTCTTATGAATATGATGTGATTGATTTTTCTTTTGTTTACCCTTAATGAGCATTTGACCTCACCCTTTTATGTTTTCTTTTCCCCAGGATATAAAGAAAGGTTTTAGGTAAAAAAATGGAAGATCTTTATGGAAGATATTGAAGATCATTCACCACGATTAGAAGATTACGTTATGAGTTTCCAAAGACACTAAACTATTACGATCCTTGTGTGTGTGTATTTTTGTTATGTACTAAGTATTCCGCAAAAGTAATGTAATGTTCATGTACGTCACGATTCGGTTCTCTACAGTTGGTATCAGAGGAAAGGTTTAGTCAACCTTTGGAAACTAGGATGCGAAAGCGTTAGTGAGATCCCTAGAGATATTTCTAAGGTATGTCTAGGGATGTCCCTAAGGATAAGTATACGTATAAGATACAGTCCTAGAACAACGGTAACGATCATATAATTTAACCTAAGATGTTAGATATTGAGGGTACTCCCCCTTTATTATGTTGTTTTCCATATCATGATTTTTGCCTCTCACACTATTCTTTTTGGGTTTTAGACGATGGCTGGAACCCGAAGGAACCGTGTTGATCAATGCAATGGACAATGAAATGATTGTCCTCCTGAACAAGCAAATGTTATGGGAGATGGAGTTCAAAATCTTATTGCTATACTTACACAAGCTATGAATCATTCTGGACTTCCAAATGAGCAGAGAAGGGAACAATATTCTATTGAGTCCTTCATGAGGAAATGTCCACCTTCTTTCAGTGGGACGCCCGATCCACTTGTTGCTGAACAATGGATCAGTACCACTAAAAAGATATTTTCAGTTCTTCAATGTTCTGAACATGATAAAGTCATCTTAGCAATATATCGTTTGGAAGGTGAAGCTGATCAATGGTGGAATCTTATCAAGAATACGAGGCCAAGAGATGAAATTGAGTCAATGGAATGGGATGAGTTCAAGAACTTGTTTTTCAGTAAGTACTTCCCTCGTATTCTTCGAACAAAGATGGAAAAAGAGTTTCTTGAGCTGAAGCAGAAGGATGTTGAATCTGTTGGTATATACGAAGCGAATTTTACAAGACTTTCAAGGTATGCATCTGGCATTATCATCCAACCTGAAAGTAAAGTTGATCGATTTTTTAGTGGCTTAAAACCAAGTCTTCGAAGGGCATTATCTATAAGAGACTTCAGTAGCTATGAAGAAATTGTGAGTTGTGCTATCAAGGTAGAAATGGAAGTTGGTGTTACATATCCATCTCATGGTTTTGACAAGAAACGAAAGATGGAGTTCGAGGAGAAATCTCAGAGTAATGGTGAAAAGAAGATGAATGTTTCCTTATGCACAAAGTGTGGAAAGAAGCATGGTGGAGATTGTCTTAAAGGGACTAGAAAATGTTTTAAGTGTGGAAAAGAAGGTCATCGAGCAGCTGAGTGTCAAAGTAATGGAAAAAGGGTTTCTAATGAGGTGAATAAAGAAAACACTGCAGAGAACGCACCACCAACACCTCAATGCGTCAAGTGCAAGGAAATGGAGCATTATGCTAATAAATGCCCTAATCCAAGGGTTAGTGATGATCGACATGAGAACCCGCTTAAGGCAAATGACAAAGGGAAGTCACATGCGATCACTATTGGCGATGTTGAATATGACAACGATGTGGTGGAATGATTAAGTGTTTATGTAATATGATTCCAAAATAATGTTTAATTTGGATATTTATGTATTGGACTAATGTGGTATTCAATGTGATTGAGATATTTTTGGAAATAAGATTATATGTGCATAATAAAGGGAAAACGAGAAAATGAAATGTTTAACAGTATTCATGAGCTCATGATTGATATAAGGACTAAGTGATATCATGGTTTGAGTATATAGAATTTTGAGGATTTTGGTATATGGAATGTGTTAACTTTTAACTGCATTCAAGTTTTCACTATGGTTCAATGGGTATTCAAGAGAGTACAAGATTAAGGCCTTTGAATGTTTGGAATGTGACCAACAAGATATATCTTATGATATATGGGGATCAATGATGGTATTAAATCTCTGAGAGTGGACGGCAGTATTATGGATAAGCCTAAAGATTGGAATGGATTATGTTGGACATAAGTTAGTATTATTGATGGGATGTTATAGTAATATATCTTTAGAAAAAGGACAACCTGCAGGACGGGCGACATCCCATCGCGTCGGACAAGACTGTGGGAATCGAACCCACAACCGAAGTGCGACTGGACTTTATCGCCTACCACTGGCCTACAAGAAGACCCTGTTTAGTAGAAACTAGTTTTATTATATTAAGAAGTATGATATATGAAGTATAAGTCCATTTTAGGAACCATATATGATTAATCTCACTATAGAATGACTTATGTATATTTAATAACTTTTTCTAACCTTTTGTTTGAGACAGATGTAATGACCCGTCATTCTATCACATGATATGCTAACACTTCACGAATAACAAATTCAACTTTATTTATTTAATAGATGAAGTGGAAATTGTTCAAGGCACGAACAACAGTGATATTGTACCAAAATAAAGTAAGTATTTATTCTAATTCAAATTTTCAACTTTAGGGAAATGATCTTGAAAACCAAAAATGTTGTCCTAGTTCCCTTATATCCGATGAATCAGATGGTACCCTAGATCGTCACAAATTTATGGCTTTGTGATTTCTGGATTTTCCATAGCCATGTCCTCTACCACTCTCCATCAGAACATGATGGTTAGATTTCTCTTCCATATCCATATTTTCACCTATGTGGAAACCCAGTGATTAGTTTAATTGGGTAACCATTACGTTTCATACTTTTGTTTTTAAATATTGGTTTTGGTATTCCTTTTTACGATGTGGGTTTATATTAAAGAAACTTTCAAGTAGTAAACCATTTATAACCCCGACGAATTTCGAGGGCGAAATTCATTTTAAGGGGGGTAGAATGTAACACCCCGGAATTTTATGAAAAATATTCTTTTTAATTTCATTAATGTCTTGTGTTGTACGCTACACCAAAAGAAGCTTTCACAACACGCATCATTGACTTGCCTTCCATTACACGCAATCGCGACCTTCCTCGATAGAGTGTGTAGTACGCAATAACGAGTTTCACTAAACAACAATATGCTATTAAAATATTATTAAAACTAGCCGTTATTAATAGTAATAACCACTTTTTGAAATTTTGTAAATTTTATTTTATCAAAATGGACTTTATTTTTGGATTCTTAATATCGAAATTAGCTTAGGGTGAAATTTTGGTACTTTTCAGAAAACTATTATTTTCTGATGAATAGTGAAAATTATTAAATTTTAATTAAAAACAACTTTTTTAATCGAAATAATTAATAGTGATAAATTATTAATTTGAGTGGTTTTAAATTATATTTATAATATATTTTTACAATTAAATACAATGTTGGTCATTGGATGTAATTTCACATTTACACCAGACATAAACAAGTGTTAATCTTTTGATAGTTATTATCTCTTAAAAACACGCTATTTGTTGTGACAGTGGAAATTAATTATAAAATTAATTAATGCAACTTATATATGTTTGGAATTTTGTAAAATAGAAATCATTTTTGAATTCGGAATATCAATTATAGCTTAGGATGAAATTTTGGCATTTTTCTGAAAAACTTCAATTTTTGATGAATAGTGAAACCACTAAGTGGTAGGTTAAAAACTGAATTTTGCATAAGACTTAATTTTACCGCTTCTTTGAATGGAATTTTGAAAATCCGACAGACACGGTTGATATCATTAAGTAAAATGTGGTTCAATGAGATAAAAATAATTTTTTGGTGAATAGTAACTTTTTACTTTTTTTACCACGGTTAATAGTAAATAGGGTAACTAAGGGTAAATATGATATTACTATTACCTAACACATGTCCTAATTCTATTGGATAAGTGTAATTCGACCCAAAACAACCTTATGAATATAATATGACCATTTAGGTCCACTTGTATTAGATTATGACATTTAATATTATTTTATTTAATGAATAGTTAAAATAGTTAAAATCAAAGTTTAATAACTAAAACATTTTTAATATGGGGTTATACATAAGATAAATTAGACTATAAATATTAATTAGAAAGATAGAAATATTTCCTACATAATGATATTTTATTTATAATTTTTAGACTTTAAATATATTAATTTATTTATGACACAACAATGATGCAGTAATTACCCTTTTAAGGAAATGTTAACATAATTGATGTTATAAATTCTCAAATAAATGTAATTTGAGACTTTTTATGAATTCCACTAATTTTCTAGGTTACTATGATATATTAGTGTTGATTAAATCAACTTGGTTTGAACATATAATTCTGTTATGACTTTCACAAAAATCATAAATCAAATAGTGTCAAAATTGACACAAAATAGTTTTTAAATCAAATATTATATTATTAATTGTTATTTTATTCCTAAAAATATAAGGTTCGGCCAAATGACTTAGATAAGGATATATATTAATAATAAACAACTTGGGGTTCGTTTTGCATGTTATAGTAAGTGTATTAACCATATCGTGTAAGAAAACAAAAAGTCACGGTAAAAGTTAAATTATTTAACTTAGAGTTAAATCTAATGGATAAGGTTAAAATAATAACCTAAACTTGTCTAAATCCTATTGGTTGATAGGATTTCGACCCATAACCACTTTACCTTCGAAATAAGACCCTTTGGAACCATTATAAACCGATTTTGACTTTAATATAAAATAATATTTTGAGATATTCCTAAGGTGCCCCTCTTCTCCCTTATAAAAGGGTACCTCCTCCCCCTCCTCCTCACACCAATTTGAGCACTCAAGCTCATCCGACCTCTGCCCAAATCCCTTCTCCACTTCCCTAGAATAATACTAGAGGTCCTGGTCTTCTTCAAAGACCAATCTTAGTTCCCTAAGTGGAGGATTCAATGAGGCGTTTCAAAGAAGAGGTAATATCCATTACCGATCTTTTCAATTTCTTTCTTCATAAACTTCTTCTTCTTTAGTTGTTTCATGATAAATTAATAATATCAGTATTACTTACATACTGATATTTTATTATAAATATGAAACAACCCTAATTCACATTCTATCCATCCTATGGAAAAATGAAATCATCGCGCGTGCGTACGTACGGAATACCGTCTCCACGCCGTGGTGTAATCTATTTTCCACCATCACCTTACAAGGATGGGTATAATGGTTTAATGAGTAAATATATATGATTATTATAAAATGATATTGATAACTAATTTGTATAAATACACTTAAATACAATTCCACGATCATGGGAACAATATCATCGCTCGTGCGTACGTACGGAATACCGTCTCCACGATGTGATGCGACTCGTTCTACATGATCATCATTACATAGTAATTATATAAATGAATTGAATGAATAAATATTATATATGTTACACTAATACCATTCTGGATATAAGGTATCTATAACCTTAAAAGAAGAATAAGAATTTATTCTGCAAAACATGCGTAAGAACAAAAGGCAATAAAGACCTGAGTAACAAGTAACAATGAAATATTACTAATAAGAAGCTACGAATATGACCATATATGATATCATAACAATGAATATAATTCTGTAATAAGTTAATGAAATTATTTAAATCATTATACAGGAGGTTCTGACACTTACGAAGCAAATCGTACTTAAGGTAAGGGAAATATCAGAATCTCATTTTTATCCGAGATTGTTTATACTTTGAAATTTACTGGGGTGTATTTTATCATCCAAATCCATGTTTCTTCAATATGTAATGTTTTTTCCATCCACCTAAAATTGTTTAAATCCAATTTTACCATTCGGTGAGTTTTTATTAAAGGATATGAAAGGAATCTTTTGTCGTTTTTCATACAAGGTACTTTTTGACTTTTCCGAAAAAAGTATGAAGAATGTTTTTTAACCTATACGGCATGAATGGATTTTTAAAAAATTATTTCTAAGAAGAATCCTTTACAAGTTTTCAAGTTTATTTTTAATCAACTTCTTTTAGTTTCAAATTGTATGACATGTTAAGAAAGGAAAAGTGTTTTTGAAGTAGAAAGGATATTTTCCTCAAGAATGAAGTTCAAGAGTTTTATCAAAATTAATTTCCATCTAAGATAATAAAGGGTTCTGTTTCTATCCCTATTATTACATTGATTTGATTATGTTGTGAGGGGAGTATTTTTATGAATTCCTTTATCTTATATGAATTGTTTTATGAAGTCATGTTTTTTAAGAATCCCATTTTTAATACATGGGTTATGAAATGATGTATGATTTATGATTTTGTGGCACACATAAGAATGGTATCATTATGAGATGGGTGGGACCTATATCTACCTACAATGAATTGGGTAAAGATTTTATATCTCATGAGATAGACATGGCTGGAATGGTAGGTTATACCGGTTCAGTGAAACAGGACTGAAATGAGGGTGACTCAGTTCAGAAAGGGACATTGTCCACTAAGATAGTCTTGGCAATGAGTCTTGACTAACAAGAAATTATTCTCTATGATTATGTGTGTATGCCACAAAGTTTCATGTTTTATGTTATGATTATTGGGATTTCAGTTCACTACTATGATTTATCCCATGTTATGAAATTATGCTCTCTTTTGCAGGTTAAGATTTCCAAAAGTTATGTTCTTATGAATATGATGTGATTGATTTTTCTTTTGTTTACCCTTACTGAGCATTTGAGCTCACTTTTTTATGTTTTCTTTTCCCCAGGATATAAAGAAAGGTTTTAGGTAAAAAAATGGAAGATCTTTATGGGAGATATTGAAGATCTTTCACCACGATTAGAAGATTACGTTCCGAGTTTCCAAAGACACTAAACTATTACGATCCTTGTGTGTGTGTTTTTTTGTTATGCACTAAGTATTCCGCAAAAGTAATGTAATGTTCATGTACGTCAAGATTCGGGTCTCTACAATTTTAATGTGCATATTTCCCCTATCATGTTGATATCTATGATAGCCACATCCAATGATCTATCCGAGCGTCTATTGTGTTGACCCTAAGAGAAGAAAGAGAACCACTTCTTGTGGAATGGTTATGGGATTACCTTTGGAGGGGCACCCTAAAATGAGTTCTGGGAAAGGGAAGAAGCATCGCTCCTCGACAAAGGGATCAGTATGTATGATACCTTTAACTTCTCAATGTCCCTAATTAAATGTAAAATCTAGTGATTACCCTTAATCCCTAGAACAGGGTGGTACATATGAGTATCCAATGGTCATTACTTATGTTACCATGGGAATATTAACCCAGGTACATTCCATGGTATCCAACCATTATGGTGATTACCCACATATCAGTGCTTACCATGGGTATGTAAACTCAAAAGGGCATGTTGATGTACCTAGTGGTTTTATCATGTGGGACTGGTGGCTTATGAATATGTTTCAGTCTAATTCCATTGGACTAGTTTGCAGAGGGGTTGTGGAGGGTATAATGGAAATGGAAGGGTATGGTCAAAGCTAGATAATAGAACATACCAGGGCACCCCATTCTATGTATTGTTTCTTCATGCAGGATGGGGTGCCTCCCCGCGTAGCGTATTGCTATGCGGGTGGAGAGACCAACCACTTAACATGATAGTATGGGGACCTGTATATTGTCCACATAGTGTTTTACTACATGTGAATAGCTTCTAACTGTATATCATGATGATATATGGTACTGAGTTTTGCCCTCGTAATGAAGTGTTATGTGGCGTTGGGTTCCACCTACATAGTCTTGTTCTATGTGGGGTACCGGAGTGAAGAAGGGGCATTGATCATTTGGTTCATGGGAATTTCATCCACCAATGGGATGTCGTTTTTGGTTCGACATTTATGTTTTTTGTATTCCAATAAATATTATGTTTCCCTGTTTTTTTCTATGTGGCAGGTTTATTCCTATCTAAATTCGTCGAAAGTGGTATGTGCCTCGTCGATCGATATCTTTAGAAATCTATCTCATAAGTCCATTGAAACCTATGAAGTATGGTATCCTTTTTTTTGGATCCCCTTAGGCTCCCTTTATAGGTTTTTGGGGAAGCTATATTTATGGATCTCTTGAAACCTTTTTCATAACCACATGGGGTGATCATCCAGCCTACAGACGACTCAGTCAAAAGAGGACTATGGGGTTGCGGTTTGTGATGGTGAAGATCACCACCTCAATATAGTGAAAAATATCATATTGTTCATGGGGAACTGAAATATTTCCATAGTCCACGAACAATTGTGCTTTTGGGGACGTTATGTATGGGCGAGTTCATCCACCTCCATTTCACCAATGACACAGTTCACAGCGGGTATCAAACATGTGGAAAAATTCTCTAACTTGATTCCTCCTACCACAACGTTCATGACGAGTGGTGTAATTGTCTTTGTTACATGTAATATGTGGTTTTCTAGCAAATTATCTATCTTCCAATGCCTCATGGGCTTCCTCAAACTATATTCTCGCAGCCAGTGCCTTTCATGTACTGTTTCTAGGATTCAGTACATGAACAAGTTATTTTCTTTTTCCAAATTTGAATTCCTCAAAAAATTTCTCTAAATCCTTCATCCAATTTGTTTTATCCATTTTTACAAAATTATGGGAGTATTTACTTTCCATTTTTAAATTTTTCAGGACCCTACAAATTCCCCCCATTTTAATGGTTTTCAATCAGGATGAAGAGGAGGCTCTTTTGATGTTGAAAGTGATCATGAACTGAACTAGTTTGCGTTTTAAATATGTAATAGTGGGGGGGGGGGGAAATACCTATATGTTATGGGGAGTCATTTTTCATTTAATATACTACTCGGAGAAAATTTATCTGCACACTGTTCTTGACACTCCTTTCTTTTCTGTACCAAATACACATCACAAATCCTTCATCCACTGATCGTGCATTACATTTTGTGAACTGAAAACTCTTCACGGTTTCCCTCACCTACAAACTAGTTTTTTTAATCCTTGAAATGGACATTTTATTTTCAAAATAAAATTTAAGTCTTCGCATTGTATTCTTTGGAAAGAATTGTTACAATGATCTGTGCACAGCTCACCCAATCTACGTACTATTTAGTTTGTTGTCCAGTTCTTCACAATCCATCACTTCACAGGGCGTTCTGTGAACTATTGATTCACAAGGAATTACATTTGTGAAAAATCTCTTGGGTTAAGTATGTGGAATTTTTTTTGAAGGATCATTTGATTCCTTTTCTAATTTTAGGTCTTTTTTCCAAAGATTTTATTGGAAGGACCTTTTTTATGGTATTTGGGTGAAGAAAGAGATGGATCTTCCACTTGTCTTAATGGAATCGACCAGGTGGAGGCAGGAAATGGTTGAGAACACTGAATACAACCTTCATTCCTATATCATTCTTCAATTGGGAATCCTTAGAGATATAATCTCACCAGATCTTATGGATTATCCGATATCATTAAAATTTCCACTTTACAAATTCGGCCTCCAAGACGACATTCCATTTCCACTGGTTAACCAGAGTGGCTTCACTATTCGCATTGAGACGTCTCAAGATTATGACCGGAAGAATATTATTTCCATAGGGGATATCATTTATACCTCAAGCCAAGATGAAATAGTTATTTTGAATGGATCTAAGTGGACACAGAGCACTCAATGTCTGCACTATATCTTCTAAATCAGTCGTTCATGATTACTCGACTATTGTTAACTTGTCATGAATCAACCCCAATAAAGTGTGGAGATCCAAATGGTTTCTCCGATCTAGAGGTTTGTTTTCTAACGAGTGGGTTTGGGCCTTCTGGGTGTACCAAAACTACCTAGTGTACCCTAATCATTTGGAAGCTATCATTATGTATCAAGCAGTATAGGTCTCCTAGTTCTCTATATGTTCACCAAGTGAAATACTGTCTGAGCTTCTCAACCAATGGTGTTCGATCCCTAACACCATTAACTTGTACCACAATGAAGTGGGGATTAGTTTATGGGATGTCCATCAGATAGGGGGACATTTTATCCATGATGACATGTATGATGAATTTCTTTAAGTGGCCAATACTTTGGAAAATGATGAACTATTATCTCTATAGGAGAGAGATTTACCAGTACTAGAAGAGGGACTGTTTAGTCATCCTATTCATTCATGATCACTAATTTTATTTCAATATTGGAGAATATTGTTTCTGCGGGTGAGCTAGCCGAAGCCAAAAGTCTGCTGCAGCCGAAATCATCCAACTCAACAGTCTCAGAAAATTCCCAGCTCAAACTGCGCTACCCTCAACGCAGGTCCGTAAACCACCTAGGGATTTGATATGTAGTCAAACTTATCACCTAATCTCAGATTAGCAGGTTTCCATACTATTTTTCTGATTGGATGAATCTTCTCCTATCACGATGTATACACCGCTGTTTGAGCTTGTACTTTGGTGATGGAATCCACATTGGCGGAGGGGAAGCTTATCAACTTATTCATCCTTACCCTTTCTTGAATCTATAAATGGTTGGGGTAGATATAGGATGGGAATCCTCTGCATCATATGGGTGGCATATTTCAATTTTTGTATTTCATTAGAGTAGAATATTTACACTATTAAAATTTTCGCCATACCGTAATGGTTCCTCATACTAACTTCTACCCAACTCTTCTCACCATTATTCTGGTCCGCCCTCGATCTCTGAATGTTGATGGTGCGGTCGAACTGCCAACTGATGTTTCACTGTTTTCTTTACCACCTTACCCAGTTCAATTCGAAATAGAAGCATTTGATGGTTGGGGCTCTTCAGAAGAACATTCATACCTCATTATACATCGGGATGTAATTTTAGCCACTCGTATAGACAAGATGACTGTCTGCAAGACCTATGTTCCCTACCATTTTTTCAGGCAGTTCCGATGTCTACCGTGAGTTTCATTCCTCATGGTTACCCTGGTTAATAGGCAATATCATCTTAAAATTCTTTTCCAACTACGGTTCATGATGCTGCGGGAGGACTCTAGAATTTGAATCTTTATTCCTCCCATAGATACCTATACAAACTTTTCATCGAAGTTTCCCCAACAGTGGGTAACATGCTATCATGATGATATACTGGCTCGGCCAGTAAAATGGCTGAAAAAACCATTGACTACTTCCAATCCCATTTTACCTATTCCCATTACGCCATCTCCCCCCATTCATATTGTATGAAGGTGTCACATTCAACACCACATTCGCTTGGATGTTGCTTCATCTGCTTAGCCTATCCTTATAGACAGTGATTCAGACCACATACCTTCCATTGATACATTCATGGTTCTACTAAAGCTGGTCTCAGTGGAATGTCACTGAATACCCCTAAAGTCATGGTCAAATGTCGAAACATGGCTCTAGATATTGAACTATCTACCTAGTGTGGAGGCTCCCTTTATTGGGTAACCTACCCTAGGGAAACTCCATCTTCCATGATGCCATTTTCGAGCTACATACTTTTTGCAGAAAAGTAAAAGATTTAGGGTTCCAAAATGTTCATGCAACATCATACCATATGGATATGGGTGTGGCTTTGAATATATAATATTGTTGGTGAAAGTCCTCTTCCAGAACATGTTGACAAGGAGGACACCCCTCAGTGGCTATTTACCGACTTGTGTTCTGGTAGCTTTGACTACCTATATGTACACCATCTTGAAAACCATATTTTCATAGTTAGAGAGGATCTATCCACATATAAAGACAACCCTGATCATTTCAATTATATTAATCACCAAACAAAGTCCTTTTGGGATCTTGCCGAAGAGATGGACCACCATGCAATTGAGGAGGTAAATTTTCATGAACAGGTGATTACCAAAATGGAGAAACTGTAAGAGTTCGAGGCTCATATGGCCAGACTAAAGGAACAACGGGAATTGAAAAGTTCCAAATATTAGGGATTCAAATAAAAAGTGAGAGACCTTGAGATCATCATCAAATGAGTTCGTCCAATGGTTGTAGTTGAAGCTGTATAGAGGACTACTTTAGAACAAGCTCCTGGTGACCTGTGTCATACAATTATTGATTTTATAGAAATAGCTAGTTAAGATTCATTATAATCATGTTATATTTTCTTATTCCACTGCTTTTATTTCATATTAGGGAGAGTCTCTAGAATATGGACATCCTATTTATCTTTATTTAATAGAATGAAAATATTTTTGACCCCAGTGCTTGTCTTTTACATTTTCATGTAGTGTTAATAATCCATGATCAAGTATACATAAATATTAATCTCAATTGAATGTCAATTTGAATCTAAATATGGGATAATGTAAATAATAAGATCATGCTCTATTTTATTTCCTTGAACTGAGGGGCTCAGCAATAGTAGTTCGACTATTCCTAGGGTTTTGTGGAAAACACCATAAACTTTGCATCTTTTCTTCTATAACCCCAATTTTGGCCTAAGCCTGTTATGGTGCAGGAATAATAGGTATAACATGACTTTTTTTGCCACCCATTTCTAGTTTTCATCCTAAAATGATTTGTGTCTCTAGAATTTTTTTCTCAACATTTTCCATAAACCATATGATGCGTAGGTTTGGTGAGTTGGTACTCGACTTTTGTCTAGGATTACCTCTGAGGGTTTTCATCCTGGGGATTATTGTCTCTTTCATGTAAAATTTAAAGTCTTGAAATTCATAAAATCATTACTGATGTATTTGGTCGAACAGCATTGACCAAGACTATTGCTTTAGGTCAAATAGTTTGGACTGTGATTTGCAGGGCAAGGGTCCCAATTTAGGACACATTAATAGAGAATTTACTGAAATATTTCAGACACAGAGAACTGATTTTTTATTAAACCTAAATTATGTTTTCTAGTGAATGGTATATAAAATTTAGTATAGAATCCATAGTGCATATGGGGATGGGAGGGGCTTTTCTCAAGGAATATTTTTTCATTTGTTTTCTGGCTATTTTTTGTAAAACATTTACGTAGAGTCTTCGAGGCATTGTTCGCATTAGTCTAACAAAGGTTTCCAATGGACATTGGATTCCAATTTTTGATGTTCATGATGTTTTATGGAAATTTAGACTTGTTATATGTTTTTAAGACCATATTGGGAGGCATTGTGAAGGAATTATGTCTAGGAGTAATAGGGTCATTTATATCATCTTTGGTTGAGAAATCACACCCACGCGAATTTTAATTGTGTGAGGGAGGGCTGGAGAAAGATACAGTTTAATGTCAAACATGCGGGAGAGTTGAGACTTAAGATTTGAATTCATTTTAATCCATCCAAGGGACAAAAAGTCTTCCCTTCATGTAGTAATCTGACCAGGAATGTTCTATCACCTTCATGAAAGAGATGGGAGATAGGATGTAAACTGTTATCCAGGTGTTACTGAAACTAGGGAATCAGGTGATATATAAATGTAATGGGGACATATGGAGGTAGTAAAATCTTATCCCAAGGACTAATTTTCCTTTGGTTGATATTAAATTTTTCAAGAATCATATGCATAGGTACTGGGTAATTGTGTTCATTATCTAACAAAGGTGTCCATAAGACACTATCCATCAATTTCTGATGACCATGCATGGTTATGGGGATTCAGAAAATTCGGGACATAGAGTATGGGTTGTGAAAATGGGGTGCCTAAACATGATAGTGGGTATTTCAAGCAGAAATCTTCCAGGAATAGGTGAATACATGCTACCCATACATGTGAGTGGGGGATCCTCACACCGGTCTAACCCTTACACCGTAAAGGATGAAATGATTTCGTTGTCTGGTCAGGCCTCAGATATACAACTCATGTGTCACTACGTATCCTTATGAAGATAGTAATCAAGACAAACATAGTTATTTTTACATTTTCTCATACGAGGATCTGATTCACACATATGGGTGGGTCATTTTTGTTTTGGTGTACGATCTCACCAATACAACGGGACCCATATTGGATTTCCTTATTTAGATTCACATCATGCACATGAACATAAGAGACATTATTACTTAACATGTTTGGGCCAATGGTGGATATTGGGAATCAAATATCATTATTTTAAATGTAATATGATTAGAACATTGACATAGAGTCCCTGATTAACTAGAGGATGGTTATTCCAAGGTGTTCCAACTTGTTCAATATGTGGATAGGAAGGAAAGTGTATATCGCGGTTTCAAGCGTTCTTGGATCTAGAGGGATGATACGGGGCATGGAAGCCGATGAGAGTAGAAGAATAAAGAAATACTCTCTCGATGATGAATTTTCCTATGGTTTACAGGTTGTTTATGTAGTCCATTTATGCAGATCTGCTAGGGCGTTGTTTACATAGTCAAATAAAGGTATCTATAGGACACTGGTTTTCCACTTCTGATGGCTTGGGAGGTATATGAGGATCCAAAACCACTCAAATCAATGAGTTTGATGAATGGAGGGGATTGGTTTGGACATATTAGAAACACTTAGGTCATTATTATTTGGAGAGTTGGAAACTCTCCTACATAGATATAGCTCACACAAAGGGTGAGGCATTTTGATTCCCTCATTAGATTATAGGCCAATTGTGAAGATCTGGGAGTCCCGACATTAGGCTCCGTATATAGGTTTTCCCCATGTGTAGGGAGTAGGGAATATCAGCTATATTTGGAGCACCTTGTAGTTTAATTTCATATATTTAAGACATTAGGTTTCCCAATATGGAGGGGAAACTCTAATATTATTTTCAAATTTGTTCCATTAGAATCAGTTATTATTGATTGATTTTCTATGGATTAATTGGGAATTCCCCAATGAAATTCTTAATCCCATGTGAGATATGCTTGGTGTGAGAAACAAGTGGTGGAAAGGGTGTCAATCCAATACCTAGGGATGGTAGGATCAAAGAATGAAGCATTGTCAGTCTATTTAGATTAATGTCATGCTGTGAGAATATGGGAGACTCGAAATGAATGAGATAGTTGTTGTGGGTCCATGCAGTTTTAAGTCTTTATAACGGAATTTGACATCATAGTTTAACAACATGTTATAAGGAAAAAATATAAAAGGAATCATGCATATGTATGGGCTAATCAGGTTGGGATATCCCTAGTATGCCCCGAATGTTTTCGGGAGAAGAATGTGTAAACCATGATTCTTGGAGCCCTAGAATCAGGATGGACGATGTGAGGATTAGGATCCAATGGGCATATAGATGTATGAAAATCCTCCCTTGAGGACTGATTTTCCTTTGGTTAATGGGCCATTTTTTGGGAAACATATACAGATCCTCCTGAGTATTGTGTTCCTAGTCAAACAAAGGTGTCTGCAAGACATTAACCGTCCACTTCCGTTAGCCACAGGTGATTATGGGGATTCAAGAGTCCCTAGGGCATGTTGTTTGATGGATAAAAAGTGGATACATGGGTATGTGAGAAATATACAAACCTTTATTTGTTATGAGTCATGATATCCACTACATAAATCTGATTCATATCTAAGGGGAATGATCTTTTGAATATTCCTTATTGTAGGGATCATGGATTGAAATTTTCCACACAGATTTACCTTCTCATGTAGAAAAGGGAAGAATTTTGTTTCCCACATGGATAGACATGGGAATAAATAGGTGTCAATATATATATATTCACACTAAGAATCAATCCACATGTAGTTCTTGAGATAACTTACAGACACATAGTGGTTGTGACTTATTTGGACATAAAATTTAACGTCTTGTGGTTAGGAATCATGAATTTACTAATGCAATTCGGACATATACGTAGTGGGAGGCAGTCTATTCCATGGTAGTTGGACAAGGATATTGGATTTGGGCATCACTACATATCTTGTAATGTTAGGAATCAAGACACACATAATTCAAAAAAACATGTTTCATGTATTGTTCTAACCCATGTATTGGGGGGAACATTTTATTTTTGGATAGTGGTTGGGCTAAGATATAGAATCCAGATGTCACTATGTACCTATGATGATAGGAATAATTCCACACATTTTTCTGGTATCCCATGTAATTTAACATCATATGGTAAGGGTGATAGTGAACCAACATTAAATAGATGAGGTGGGTGAACTGTCGGGCTTTAACCTCATGGAGGTTTCATACATATCCAAGTTAGTTGAAAATCAAAGTCCACGTAGTTATGAAAACATGTTGCCTATACCGTTCTAACCAATGCACTATAAAGGAGAAATTTCTTTAATGGTGGATGGACCTGGATGAAGGATTTGGACATCACTACTTATCCTGTGAGGGAATGAATCAATCCACAAATAGTTCATGAAAATTCACCATGCCCGTATGACCTATGGATAGAGAGGGGTTATTTGTATAATGTTGTGGCATGACTACGAAATAGGTATGTGGTGACTATATGTATTATATGAGGGTAGGAATTTATCCATACATAATCGTTGAGGTACCTTACAGTATAATGTCGTATATTTAGGACTTCCATGGATTTCCCTACACAAGTCTGGCCCATATATAGGGAAAGGGGCCTTGTTGAATTTGGATGGTGGCTAGACTAGGATGTAGGATCCAGACATCACTACATATCCCATTAACATATGGGAATCAAGTCGTACATAGTTTCAAGGTTCCCTATACCAGGCAGACTCATGTACAGGGAGGTGGAATTTTATACCATTCTTTCATGATAATTGGATTATCGTAATCTTCTATGCTTCGTCCGTGTAGGTAAATCCTTACCACCATTCCTAATCTCATGTGAGTTATACTTAGTGTGAGAAATAGGGAGGGATGAGGATTTTTAATGTAGTGTAATGGAAATAAAGTATATAACAGAGGTATTTCATTCCATGTGATGGTTGGACCAAGACTTTGGGTCAAGGTGTCTCTACATATCCAATTGATGAATGAGAATCAAGTCATCGTAGTTCTTGAGATACTTTATAGTTTAATGTCATGTGGTTATTACTTATTTGGTCGTGCATTTTAACATTGTGTTGTTTGGACAGATAAATTTCCCTATATAAGTTTGGCCTATAATCTAGGAGGGGCATTTTTTAATTGTGGCTGGACTAGGATCTGGGATCTTCGAATCACTATACATCCTACATAGTTAGGAATCAAGCCACATGTAGTTATGTAAAAGGACCTTCCTGCACAGGCTAAGGCCATACGCATGGAGGGGGGAATTGTTTTGTCGTGGTTAGACTATTATATGTAATCCAAGTGTAACTACATATTCTGTGAGGTAAATAATCAAGCCACACATAGTTCTTAGATACACTCCCTTTACCATTCTAACCCATACATAAGAAAGGGTCATTTATATCTTTTTTTATCTTTCCCTTGCATGAATTTGAATCATGCATTATGAATCACAATTCATAATACAATGAACTCCGTACAGTTTAATGTCATGTGGTTTGGATGATTTGGCCATGATGTTTAACATCAGGCGATTAAGAAGATATGGCCATGTGGTTTAATGTCATGTAGTTAGGAATTTTTTTACATGTAGTTTAACATCCTGGGGCATAGATGTAGGTTGTTCTATTTAGTTTAACATCATGCAGATAAGAAAAAAATTATATGACTACAAAATGTATTTCTTTAGGAACCTCACATTGGTTGGAGATTTGGTGAGCTCTCCATCCATTACAATTAATGTCTATACACCATTGTAGTAGACCTTGTGAATGAAATATGGTCCATCCCATTTTTTCTTGAATTTTGGTGGTTTATTTCTGAGTATTATTGGAGTTATGATGACCAATACCATTTATCCTTCATGGAAAAACCAATTAAGAACATGTTTGTTGATGTATTGTGTAATCCGGTTCTAGTATAATTCTAAAGGGTTAAGAGTGCACAATATTTTCTCATCAAATCACTCTAGATGCTCAAGTAAATTTTAGGACTACTCATCTATGGAAAGTTGATCACAGATAGCAACGCAGAGCGTTGGTAGTTGAACTTAAATGGGTAAAGACACCGATATTCTGTATACTAATGAGTATGGGGTTACTTGAGTGGTGGTGTGGGTCGTGGTATGGTAATCCCAAAGAGCATAGAGGAGCTTATCGTTTCATGATTTCTTATCCTAGTATACTATTTTCTAGAGTATATTGGATAGGTTCTTATTGACGGACTCTATCTTCCCATCAGCCACTGAATGTTAGTGGAATGAATGGTTGGCCTTGATTCCATACTCTCGATAAATCTTGTATAACTCAAAAGAGTATAAATTTGGGACATTTTCCATTAGTATTGTACGAGGGACACCAAATCAGTTTACAATGTAGGCTTTCACAAAGATGAAATTGCTTTTTGCCATAAATTCTTTGACTGTACAACCTCTGCCCATTTGGAAAAGAGGTCAGATTCTTTGAGAATACAATTGTACATTTGTCCATAGAATAAGGATATAGTCCCACGACATCCATTACACATATGGAAATTGGACAAGAGTACTGGGTTGTGTGAACTAACTCTGGGGGTTGGTGGATAATGTTGGCATGAACTTTTAAGGGATGTATTTTCTTTGTGAATTCAGTGAAATCATATGTTATATTGGCCCAACGGTATCAAATCATACAAATTTGATGACAGAGCATGTATTCTAACTATTGTTCTCCATATCTTCTTGCATGTACTTCTTCCATGATTGCATGAGTCTCTTCCCCATCGATGAACCTGAAAAGGAACCCATCAATACCTCTCTTATAAAAAAACGTTTTCTGGTATGTGTCTTCATACATTAGTATATTGTTTTCCCATCTCCCGATTTTCTCCCTTCCATCCCTATCTGGTGGGATGTTTACATTTTGGAAGTAATTTTCAATTGCATTCATCTAGTCGGTGGTATGATCATAAGGTTCAGTGATGGGACTAATCTAATTGATTTTCTCTATATTGGTATGAATAATTGGTTGGAATATCTAATGATTGTAAATTTTTATAACTTTCTCATCCTATATAGATCTTCTAGAGCTGTGGATGTATTTTACAATGCATCAGCTTGCATATTTTGCGACAGGTGGATACAAATCAATGTGGTCTCAAACAGAAAGTCTCTCATCAGTTCTCAAACATAGTTCATCAATGTGATCAGATACCCTTTTTTATATCATAGTCACCATTGAAATGCTTGATGATTAGTTCTAAATGGCCTTTTAACTTCAGGTATTCATCTTTCACTTGATGTGCTAGCTCCAGGCCTGTGATAAGGTCTAGAAGTATGCTTCATTTTTTGTGCACCCCTCTGATAGTAGGAAGGAATAGAGAAGAACTGTCTTAGTTGGGTATATGAATATAAATCCCATCCCCACCTTTTTGAGTCTTAGGTCTTCTATTATTTTTCATATTGGGATTCTAGAGTCATCGTCGAAATGCATTTCCCACATCTAGGAGTTATCTTTAATAGATAACACTTCCTCATCAAGTAGCTCAGTATCTAATGGGGTTACATCTATTGATGGATGCTATTACATGAAACTTTCAAATGTATGGTCTTTGAATGCTTTCAACATTGTGAACCATATGTCTAATTGTTGTAGGATAACCACCCACCATGACGTGCATCCAGTTAACATTTGACGACTAAGAATGTATTTGAGCCAGTTGCTGAAACCAAAAGAAACTCATGCTACTAACTGAAATGCCTTTGCATTTAGACCACAAATATTAATTCAAGGAAACTCTTCAAGATATTAAAATAATGAGTCTCAACATCGACCATGGTTCAGAAGAGGTAATAGAGACTATTCTTGCTACTAGTGTCATTTTTCTATGCGAGGAAGGCGCCTAAGGATCGCTAGAAGGTGGTTACATAATGAATGAGTGTTCTTCATTAGATGTGAGGCATTAACACATGTGTAATTAAGAGATATCTCTTTATATAGTTGAATGATTCATGAAAACCATCAATCCATTGATATTTTACACTTTTTTATCAACCATTTGAAGGGTGAGCATTTTCTTGCGAGGTTGGATATGAAGTGCAGAATGTATGCTAGGTGTAATTGGAGTCCTCTTAACGCAGTGAGGTTGCGAGGAGGTGACATTTCAAGGATAGCCTCTATCTTCTCAGGGTCAACCTCGATTCCATGGTGGTGTATAACGAAGCCAAGAATGAGTTAACAACAAAATCACACTTTGGTGGGTTTATATTCAGATTATTCTATCATGGTTTATTGAAGATTATTTCAAGATATTCTAGTTGATTCGATCACTGTCTTGTCTTAACCACAAAACCATCCGCATATAATTCATTGAACATTCCTAGGAAGGGTTTGAAAATGTGATGTATGACATCATGATATGTGGTTTTGGAATTTTTCAAAATGAAAGGCATTGCTTTATAAAAAACTCCACAGACAGACCTAAAGGTAGTGAATTATTGATCTTCTTAGGACATTAAATTTTTATTATAACATGAATAACTATCCATGAATGAGAGAGAATCATATTTGACAATTGCATCGATCAGTGATTATGTGATCATGACTCGGAAATTGCCTTTCGGGAAATTCCAATTGAGGTGTCTGAAATTAATGCAGACTCTAATCTGATAATTTTTATTTTTTAAAAGGACAATTTTTTCCATCCAAATGGGTTATTGGACCTCCCGAATGATGTTATATCTGATGATATTGTTGAATTCAGCCTCTATTTCGGAAGTATGTGTCAGGTGAGTCCTTCTAGAATATTTCTTGTAAACACGATGGTCTTTCGGCATACCCAGGTGGTGAGTGGAAACCTCAAGATATTGGATTAGATTTCTGTATAGTTCCATGTGAAAACAACTCAAGTATACTTTAGTAAAGAGGTGTGTACAACATATTATTTGAAAGGAAATGTCACACAAATCGAAGTGTTTCACAGGTCTTCTTATGTACCCAAGATGATTTTTAGGTGTTCATCAATAGTGCTAGGGATGCCTTCTTCAAATGATATAGGGGAATACCTTAGGTCTTTTTCTTCTTCCTCTATATCCTCACCATATTCCTATTTGTCTTCTGACAGGGAAATAATTCTTGAGATGATTTCTCTATAGTTGAGGGAAGAGTATCAATTTTGGTGTTTGGGAGGTGATACCACCACTTTTCCTTGGCCGTTGGTGGGGGATTTTCTAGAAAAAATTTAGTGAGGGGTCAAAGAGTTTCATAATCTTCTTTTAGTGAAGACACACTTCCTCCTACTTCAGCATGTGAGGTAGGGATCTACTGATTGTTTGATGATGGTTTGTGTACATTCTTTTTTGAACCCCCACCATTATCATGGCTGTTAATGAGCTTTTCAACATTATCAGGATCAGAAAATGTGAATAAAATCATAAGTACTGCTAATTACATGTCTGAATTTGGAAATGATCACTTAATATGAATGATGATAAGTACAGAGTCATCCCCAAGATTATTTAGAGGATCAATGGAAACTATTTCTAAACTGTTTTGGGCGATAATCCAATCAACTCCATCGACCAAAATTCACATCCCCTTTGGCTCATAGAATCCTTCATTAATATAGTGTTATTATCAGAGGTCTAATGGGGCCTTATCAACATACAATGTCCAACACTATCCATTAATTCTATATTTGAGGCATTGATGGTAAGAGTAGGGGATTTATGTGTGTTGATGTAGTCAGGGTCTTCCATGTAGGGCATTAAAGGTCGTATTATTTTGGACCACCAAAAATTATAGGTGAGCTATGAGGTCATTGAATTGGGATTCAATGTTAATCTTGACTAACAACTTCTACTCTCATTTTTCATAGCCCAAGAGAGTCGTGGTGAATGTTGTGAGATCATCCCCATTTAATCCCAGCTAACAGAGTGTCTGCATTAGGAGGAGACTAACTCTAAATCCATTGCCAATGAATAATTTTCAGATATTGATACTGTTTATCCTTCCAGCCACATATATGGTTTTTATGTTTCATTGCATGATGGAATCTTTATCTTGATCAATGAAATAGATAACTCTGTGGAATTATGTAGGATTTCTCTCGCTTTGGTTGTCTTCAATAGCTTCTACTCCAGCATCAATCTCACGGGGACTTATCAAATATTCTATGAGTGCTTTCTTGAGATCTGCTGATAGATTTAGTCTATCCATGATTGATAGCATAGATGGTACCAAAGATAACAAATTTAGAATATCATATTTTTGATCTAATGATTGGTTCTTCCCATCTCAGGGTGCACTTTCACAAGAACTTTAAGATCTTGAGCATTTTATGGTGACAGATCAGCCCTTGGGATTTTAGTTGGAGGAGATGCTATCCTTTTTGGATTGGGATAGGTAGTTTTTCTCACCCACAGAGGGAAATTAGTCACTTGTTCTTCCACTGATGGATATTCCAGAAATATTGGGATAGGGTGTCATCTTTTGGGGGAATGATAATTTTCCTATCCCTCTTGGATCCACTATAGGGTCCTTCCACAGGTTTAAGAACATGATGGTTAGAGTGGGGGTGTGACCATAGGCTTGATTTCTATAATTCGTGTCTGCCTTGATATCCTTGGATTCTACAACTTCTTCCTATTGACCCCCAATTGGGTATGAGCAATTATAGTCGATAACCATATTCATATTCGGATAAGGTATCCATCAATTGGATGACATTGATGGAACCAAAAATCATCTACTCTTTTGATGATGAATTTTCATTATCATCTGCCTCTGGTGGTGTCATTCCGTGCGGCAGTTCCCGTTGTGTCATTTGGCGGTGCGGTGGCTGTTGGGATGTTGGGGGGGGGGGGTTCCCATATCATTAGATCTATTGGAATGAAATCTAAGAGTGTCAAATCTGACTTTTTCTTTGATTAAAGTTCATCATCTTTCACATGATCATCTCGACCATTCTGATTGGACTATTTTTTGGGCGGTTGACCTTTGAAGGATTATGTGGCTAAGGATGTCAGTTGTGTTGAATTTTGTGTTTTAGGAGGCATAGTTGATTTAATTAATTGTTATTTTATGATACTATGGGCTAGGTTTTTTTTTATCCAACTATAGAAATATTTCCCTTTTTTATTAACAAATTTTTATCACCCACCTATTTCATTCGGGTCAGTGGTGGAAAAATATTCCACTTTCACAAGCGGTGGTCCCAGCTAGACATTTCCATAATCTATCATATTTTTCAGGTGTTACTTGAAGATTGAGAACTCCTATATGTTTTTAACTAATATCTAGTGGAAGGGAAAGTGATATGTCTGGTCATCAATACCTACTTCATCTTCCCTTTTATTCTCTGGAAGGTGGAGAATGTTGCAATTCATGGAAACTATGAAGTAGCCATATACTTTGTCATCTTAGAATGAGTAAAAATTATTATTCTATTCCTTGAATTGATTCTTCCAGATTCCTCTTCAATCATCTTGACTGGTCAGGGGGATTTTGACGTCTAGGGTGACCTACACGATTCGGTGCGGGATTGGGAGCTAAGGCCAGTGTAGGGGGTGGCTTAATTGTGATAGAAACCACTTTATCTCTTTATGCTATTTTTACTAATGATTAGGGGGCTAGATAAGATTTGAGGTCAGTTTGTTTCAGGGAATATTATATCCTTTGAGTTATTGTAGAGAAGTTCTGGAACCCTCTTGTATATTTCGTTGGAATAAGTGGTGTCTTGAACTCATTATGGGGGTTGTCGATGCACATGGACAACATCTCATCTTGGGGGATCAACTGGTTCAAGGAGTAATTAAGAGCCTTCCATATAGAAAATAAGTATGAAACTCTCTCATTATCTATTTTTTTGGATTTTATGAGGTCACTGACTATTGTTTTTGGCAATGTCAAGCTAAATTGAAATAGAAACCGGCATTGGATATCCTCCCATCCTGTTGTTGAGTTAGCTATAATTCTAGTGTACCACACAAGGGATGAACCTTATAGAGTTAACACAGTGAATCACAGATTCATAGATTCTTGTTTCTCTTGGGTTCCCATCATGGGATCAAAGTAAGATGAGTAGTGCATTATATGTTTCTTTGGGTCACATGATCTGTTGAACACTGGGAAAATGGGGTTCTTCAAATTTGGCGGTGGTAGAACATTGCTTACCCAGTCTGGTAATGTTTTAGTTCTGGCTGTATCGGAGAACTCCGAGCTTCCATGACTTCTAATCAGGTCATCAATGACTCTAAGGTATTCATGAGACATTGATTCATATCTTGTTGAACCAAAACATGAGTGGGCACATCAGGGGGAAAGATTGGTTGTGTCAGCACTACTGGAAATTGAGGAAGATACCCATCTTGGGGAATCTATTTGGGATTTTCTTTATTTTTTTGGTTGTTTCCACAATGGATGGAAATATTGGTATCCTACTGGGATTGGGTTTAGGTAGACTGATAGTCCCGACATAGCCTTTATTGAGCTTTTCTATCCTTCTTCATCTATCGGGATCACTCCTAGAGGTGGAGGAACCTCTATTGGAAGTGTATTTTAATTCTCTA
Organism: Viscum album; assembly: GCA_963277665.1. Taxonomy (NCBI): domain Eukaryota; kingdom Viridiplantae; phylum Streptophyta; class Magnoliopsida; order Santalales; family Viscaceae; genus Viscum; species Viscum album. The sequence goes on along the minus strand of OY728123.1, from coordinate 785,802,902 downwards.
CTAGAGGAACATATCTGGAATGATGTCTTGCTTAAATCAAATCAACCTTTATTCTCCATATCTCTTTCATTTCTTCTTCATGTTGATCGAATCTCTATTTAAGTGTGAGGGTCATGTTTTCATGGGGAGGAGGAGGTGTGTTGCATGCAACCTTATTCATATTCTTCCTTTTATTAGGGATTCTCAAAGATGAAAATGATGGATTAACTGAGGGAGACCCCAAATCAAAGGCTGGCCATTGGTTCTGGGTATGTACACCTTCATGCCTAGTGTGGAATGACTCAAGGAGGAACCATATTCTATTATATCCTCCTCTTTTGGATTATATTTAGTAAGGTTTTTGGGAATGAAATCCATGATGTTCATCGATGCATACCACATTGGGGGTGGCATACTAGGTGCTGAATGGTTGGAGGGAATATTAAATCCCTTATCGGATCTTCTCCATCAATTCTAGGACCCTATGCGAGTTTCTTGGTGAAGAGTGACTCTAAGAGATCCTTGACATGTCCTGGAAGTATGCCTCCACTTTAGGGGACATGACTTTTGAGATAATATAGAATGAGTAACCTCTCTATTTGTTGTCCTCCCTAAGTGGGAAAATACTGAATTTTTTTAAGTGGGTGGTTGAGGTAAAAATGCCCCCATCCCTTCGGTCGGGTTTGTTATAGTTCTCCCATTGATGTGGCCTGGCCTATATATGTTGGTCTTATGGGGGAACATTGTGTTAAAAATGACCCTAGACCTATGGGATGGGGTTTCTCCCCTACTGTGGCAGTCACTACGTCAATTGTTTCCTTCTTGATCTCATGCATTCCAATGTGAGCACGAGCTGAATATGTTGTCAGATATTCACATAAATTATTTACTACTGAGGACATGATTAATGCTCATTGGTTGTCTTACCTTAGGTGAGAAGCCTTCTGAATGTTCTCAACGGCCTAGTATAGAAGTTTTTTGATGGCTTGATTTAATCCAGCATGATGCTTTTGAGACTTACTCAAGGCCAGTTCTTGTCGAGCAAGCCACCATTT